>OX638371.1:93641605-94304939 GCA_951812925.1 Calliopum simillimum | reverse complement strand
GCGATCACTACTGCTGGTGGTGTTGCAAACCATAAAATGTGCATCCAAGCACGATGATCACATTGCATGCGGCTCTCATATTCCATAGCCCCTAATAAGAGACAGAAAAAAAAAACGAAAACTGTAGGAAAACATTGAGCAATGATTCTTGAGCAATCCACCTCCTCAATATCATCATGATCAGCATCGTTTGTCATTGCTGCTGTCGCCTCGAATGCGTCAAAGATGCTGCTGCTGTCTTGTCTGTGTGCGCTCTTCTGGGCATTTTGCCAAAAAGAGCGCGCACATTGCTCTGTTTTTTTCTTTTCGCTCAACTCCCCTGGCCCACTTCACCGTCTACTGCCCTGCAAAATTGTCTGTAGAGGGATTGGTTTTTTTTCTTTTTTTGCTTTTGTGGCAATTGTTCGCTGCGCCGATCTTATTGCTCGCGGCTGGCCAGCGTGTACTCTAGTTGAGTTTCGTCGGTTTGGGAAAAAAGTTATCGCACCGTATTTTTGTATTTTGCTTAAACGCGTAAAGAATTTTTTGATTTGTATTTGAAAAGAATATCTTGTTTATTTATTTATTTTAAATTTTTTGTGTTTTATTCGCCTGCTGCAAAAATTTGGTGTTATTTTTCATTGTGCAATAAAAGAAGAAATGAAAAGTATCATAAAAGTACATTTTTAGACTTCTCAGAAAAATTTTAAATCAAAAGTTATTAAAGTTTAACGAAAATATGTATGATATGTGCAATAATTTTGAAAATAATCTTTTCATAAGAAAGCAACACTTAAGAACGTCAGTGTTTGTGAATAAACATTAATGATTTACATGTGTAAAAGTGAAAATATATCGCATGAGATAAAAATGTATGAAATCAAAATCAATATCTATGTAGAATTGTAAAATATTATGGAAACAATTAATTTGAAAAGCGTTATTGTTTTATTATAAAAAGAACTATGCATTTTACGTGTAAATTGCAGTCATTCAATAAATTCAGCTTGGCACCGATTTGAAAATCTTAGTAAATACCCCACTCCAGAGATGGGCGTAATGCATTACTTTTTCAATGCTTTGAAGGAGCATTATTGCCAATGAATAAAAATAATGCATTGATTTTTGAAATTTAATGCAAATGCAAAATCGATTGCATTGATTTTTTAAAAATAATGCATAAGAAAAATCAATTGCATTGATTTTTCAAAAATAATTCAATATATCAATGCAATAGATTCCTCATTTGCATTATCAATGCATAAGATTTTTTATTTGCACTGAATTTCAAAAATGAAAGCAATAGATTTTTTAATTGCATTAAATTTCGAATATCACTGCAATATTTTATTTCATTTGAACTAAATTTCAAAAACCGATGCAATGATTTTTCCATTTACTTTACTAATTCAATGCATTAAATAAAAATAAAATTTGGCCAACTCTGAGCTACTCTAAGTCCACTAAAAGATGTAAATGAAAGCTTATTTTTAGTGCAGGTTTTCGACTTCAAGTGCAGTATTCATAAAGGGCAGGATTATCATACAAAAATTACGACAAAAACTGAAAATGGGTGGTAATTTTATAGGCTTTTGTGATCATTTTCCCATTGCTGAATTCGAATTCAATCTCAGAATTCATCTATCGTGTATTGTTTACGGGATATTCTAACCTAAAAACTATATCAAAATGTTTTTTTTTTTTTTGGCATTTTTTGTAACTTTATAACTATATGACATATCGTTTATTCAAATCTGGTAACGGGACTTAAAAGCCCTATTCTTTTTCTTTAAAACTTAGTTTCAAATATGTCGATATCTTCATGTTTCTAGGAGATATCGTAGTAAAACTAGAAAAAGGGCTTTCTCGGAAAGGGCATCTGATCGGATTTTCTGAACAACTGGAAAATGATCACAAAAACCTATAGAAGCAACCCCCATTTTCAGTTTTTGTCTTAATTTTTATGTGATAATCCTGCCCTTTAAGAAAGAACACTGTGCAAGTTAGGTTTAAGTGGCGGCAGATTAGTCACACATAGACCAAAAAGGTTCATAGTGAGCCAAGTTAACCTTATCTTAATTAAAATTAACCCTTTTGCAAATCAAGATAAATCTTTTCCAAATGAAATTAAATTTTTTCAAGTCAAATTAGCCTTCTAAATCCATTTAACTCTTAACCCTTTGACGACCGAAAGGACATATGTGTCCCAAGCCAAAAAATAAGAATATTTGTGTAATAAAGGAACAAATGTGATTCATTTTGATATTTATCAGTTTGTGGGAGAAAAATTAACTTATTTTTTTTTTTTGGAAAAACCATAACGACCATACGGGCGGGCACAACTTATATCCCAGAAAATTCCAGAAAAACTTTAAAAAATATATTTCTTTTTTATATTAAAATATGTTTTTTAGACGCCCAATATACCATTCTAAATAACTAAAATGGTTGCATATGGTCCTGAAAGGGTTAAATAAAGCAAATTAAAGAAAGGACTAAATCTTCGAACTTAATAATCTTTTTGTAAGTTGTTCAGTTTGAAAAAATGTAATTAATATATTCTGAAAAATCCATTGCGAAATCATGTACGCATAAAAAGTTATTCAGTCTCAAATGTCACAAATATCACATTTTTGCAAAAAATTTTCTTCTACAGAAATATATTGGTTCCAAATTTTTTAGCTTATGAAATTTTCTACAAAAATAGGGGAAAATTGTTTTCGTACTACCAATAGCTTAAGTCAATTTAAAAAGTTGAGGGGAAACCAATCCGAATTTGATCTCGGTTATTTTTTTTTTTTGACTAATTCAGTGTCGCTGATACCAAATCTGTCAACAGTTTTTTCCTTTTCCTATCACGTCCGAGAGATCCAAGTTATCCTTAATTTTAAGTGCAGAAAAAGCAATGGCATATATCCAGGAAGTATTGTAGTTCACTTTTTTCCCAACAAACAAAAACGTTTGGAAATTAACTATACGCTAACTGAAGCAAACATTTCGTTTGGAAATTAACTTGCTAAATGTTAGGAAATTCTTGAATTTAAATTATTTAATAATCGATACTGGACCCTTCATAGCAAGCTTGCGAAAATCATTTGGAGCAAGCTTATTATAAATGTTTTAATACAATATTTTCCAAATTTTTTTATTCAATATTTTTAACTTTTCACTTAACATTTTGTTAGAGTTTATAAAGTTCATTAAACAACATTTTTATATTTAATTAAAATTAAAAAAAAAAAAATAATTTATGTTTACTAAGAATTGAACCTATGACTTCCAAGTTATGAGTCGACAATCTTATCAACTGACCTAACGAACCTGTTATTATTCAAATGCCTTGTGTTTTACTTAGCTCGATAAGTCATTGAAAAAATAAAAAAAAAATTTTTTCGAAAGTTTGGAAAACGATTACAAAAACTTTTGGATATAAACATTTTTCTAATTGTTGATTTTAACCTTGCAACTCAATTGTAAAAATTCTAAAAAAAATAACATTTTCCAAACGTTTGAAAATTGGTTATGAAAACATTTGAAAATTAACTTTTTCCAAGCGTTCATATTGAAATGGTTATAAAATTGTCTGTTGGGTCCTTATTCTGTTATTCGTTTGAAAAATTTAACGAAATTTTTTCATTCCAACTTTATCTTTAATCATGATTCGTTTGAATTAAAATGCATTATTTATTAATTTAGAGACTTAGCTTAAAAGCTATTACAACTCCGAAAGATTATTATTAGTTTGCTAACCGGATGATTTGATCGAAAAGTTAAATTTTTGCTAATACTGGATTTCCTCACAAAAACTAGTCCCTTACTGTAAAATATTTAATTATCACTATCAATTGCTTCTTTTTCATGCCAGTAAACATTATCAATAATTTCAAAACCAATTTTTTCAAATAATCTACGTGACTTTATATTGGTCTCCAAAGAAGCCGCTGTGGCATCCAAGTCTCTTTCAGCTAAGGTCCGTGCAAGTAGACTTACTAGATATTCACCAAAACCACGACGTTTGTATTGCTCTGTTACCTGCAATAATCCAATGGTGGCACTTTCTGTTCTGCATTGGGATAATTGGTAATTGCAAATGGAAATCAAATTACTTTAAGAAAAACTTACTGCATTACCCAAGCGCATAATTCATTAGTTTTAGCCTCAAAAATGCCAAAACTCAAATTGTACTTAATCATACGTTCTATATAGTAATCAGAGCCCGGATGTCGATGTGGCCATAGATTATCGACGGTGTTTATATGGGATTGTGTTAATTGTTTAACAACAAATCCTTCTAAAGGTCTGTGAATGAAATGTGATATATTAAATTGTACTTGCAATAACTAAAAAAATTTACTCCAGCTCAAGCTGTAGACATTTTTCCTTTGGCATATGATAGAGTACAGCCGAATAATGACCTTTTTCTTGATTTATAATTCCTAAATTCCGTAGATGTTCTTGTACAGCTGGTTCCACTTTTTTCGCATATGACGTCAACATGTATGCGGGTTTTCTTTCCAAACTTTGTAATGCTGCTAACATGAGATGTTGATTTTCTGCATAAAGCGTATGGAAGAGTATGCTGTACCACTGTGCGTTACGATCCTAAAAATATTGTTTTAATCAAAATTTTATTGAAATCATGTTGGCAATTTTTAAAAAATAAAGCAAACAATTCATACAGAAAGTAACATAGTGGTATTATCTTTGGCCAGGCCAAAATAAACACCATATACCGTATTCAATATTTTTCTAGAACAAAACCTTTTGATTTAATACATAAGTAGAGGAAAAGTAATGTCCTTATGCGAATGTGTCATAATTTTAGAAAATGGAGTCAAATGTCATTGATTTCGACATTTATGTTGTAAACAGGTAGAGAATTAGTTGACCACAAGCTGAACAATTCAAAATGCTGTCAATGAGCACAAATGTCCGTCAACTCACGATGTGGCCATTTGCCCGTAATATTTTTTTTTACTTCATGGTACAATTCCACACCTGCAAATAAACTTAGAGCCCAATTTTTTTTTTTCATTGCTAAAAATGTACATCATCACATTACTTTTTGCCCAATATGTTACCTCTAAAATAAATGTTCCATGCGCTCGCCAGTCGGAGTCTATGCTATAGATGGCGACATCATCCATTAGTGGATTTTTCTCAAGCCAATTGATATAATTTTGCACAGTATAATAAGCTAAAATATTTTTTGGCCAATTTGTTTCAAATAAATTACGTAAAATGTGCCATTCACTTGGTTGGATCACATGCAATTTACGAGCTGCAATAAAACTTTTCATTATACTAAATGTTATTTAATCAGATTACAATTGTTAAGTGTAATGTAATCTCGAAAACGTTAGAAATGTAACTGAATATTGCTTAAAGAAATCTGCCAATTTTTGCAGTTGCGATGTGCAAATTCTTATCAGAATGCACAATGTAATTTACACATTTCTACAACTTTCACACGGCGTTCGAATGGTGGACTTAAATGAAAGTACAAGCGAATGTTTGTTTCAAACTTACAAGTGTAATATTCCAGTCACGCATGCCGTTCAAAAAAATGAATAGTTTAAATTCAAACTACTTATTCAGACAAAGGTTTAGATAAGGTTAACATCAAATCTCCTACACGAAAAAAAATCCGAATCATAATTTTTACTCCACTCGGGTAGCAAACAAATTATAGTAACCTAACACTAAATTTTAAGCATAAATTACCTTACGTATGAACTATTTGATGGTTCCGTTAAGCAATACTTATTTACAAATAAAATATAGTGCAATAATTAAGTACCTAATATTTACTCCAAATTGCCTACATTTGACTTTTTGTAGAGTAAATTATATTTTCAGCGAAAAAATGTCTGACCATTTTCAATTTAGAATTGTAGTAAAAATTTTTTTTTTTTTTCACTAACACGCTTACGGAGTGTCATAATGAGTGTCATAATTTTTACTCTACACTAGTAGTCAAAAAATTAAAGTAATTAACACTAAATTTATTTATAAATAAATTATCTTACCTTATACTTATAATCATTTTCGCTTTATAATTTTTTGCGTTTGAAATTTACTTAAGGTAAAGTCACATAAAAATGTATAACCATTCTAACTCTTAAATTCTAGTAAAGATTCTATTTTGCGTCATAAACAAATTGTATACCTCTTCATTATTTGTGACAGTAGTGCAGAGGATATGTTTCTACCTATTACACGGACTGACCACGGTTCAATCCCCAATTTTTTTAAAATTTTTTTTTTTTAAATCCCAGTGTGCCAGACGGTTCAAATCTCCGCTTTTTTATCCGTTTTTTTAATTTTTTTTTTAAATTTTTTTTTGTTTTTTTTTTGTTTTTTTTTTGTTTTTTTTTTGTTTTTTTTTTGTTTTTTTTTTGTTTTTTTTTTGTTTTTTTTTTGTTTTTTTTTTTAGTTTTTTTTTTTAATTTTTTTTTAAATTTTTTTTTTAAATTTTTTTAAAATTTTTTTTTATAATTTTTTTTTTGTTTTGTTATTTTTTTTGTTATTTTTCTATTTTTTTTTTATTTTTTTTTAAATATTTTTTGTTGTTTTTTTTTGTTAATTTTTTTTTATTTTTTTTTCCTAATTTCTAAGTTCTTACTGATCAGTAACGGATCCGTAACGGATAAAAAAGCGGAGATATGAACCGTTTGGCACACTGGGTTTACAGTAAGGCGTTTTGCTAATTGACTAAAACTGTTAAGTATTGGGTGTACAACTTAAAAACCGGAATTTTTAGCGAAATTTGATGCTTTATTGTGGAAAAATGTTACAATATATTTTATTCAAAGTATTGTCCATTGGAAGCTACAACATTTCCCCATCTTTCAGGCAATTTATGAATTCCATCCAAAAAAAATTGCGCCGGCTTGGCGGCCAAATATGAATCGAGCCAATTTTCGATATCTTGAACTTAAGTGAACCGTATTCCTGATAGGGCATTCTGCATTGATCGGAACAAATGGTAGTCTGATGGTGCAAGGTCTGGGCTATAAGGCGGGTGAGGCAAAATTTGTAAAGATTTCCCATCCGTTATTTTCCAGGTAATTTTTGACTGGGGCAGCAATATGTGGCCGAGCGTTATCGTGGTAGAAAATGATTGACTCGTGTCTGGTCGCATACGTTGGCCGCTCTGCCTGGATTTTCTGCTTCAATCGGATCAATTGTTGACGATAGAGTTGAGCATTAATGGTTTGGCCACCTGGCAACAGCTCATAATGGATCACACCTAGCTGGTCCTGACCAGAACGTCCTTTGTCTTCGACATCAAAATCACCACTTTTAAACCGTCGAAACCACTCACGACAGCTTGATTCAGCTGGAGCATAGTCCCCATAAACTTCTACAAGCAAACTATGACTTTCCGCAGCAGTTTTCTTTGCAAAAAAATGACCCAACAGAACCTCCCGCAAATGCTGTCTTTTTTTCCAATTTTCGAAGTTATTCATCGTGAAAAATAATAATGATGCACACAAGATAAAATTGTTTTGTTGACTGATTTTGACAGCTGTCAAATGTACCTTCAAAATGACATATATATAAAGTTTGTTAGTACGGACATCCACCGTCAAATTCCGGTTTTTAAGTTGTACACCCAATAAAATTTACTTCAGTAAGGAATTGTCACTATTCTTACTAGTGATGAGCAAAAGTAGTCTTGGTCTTGAGTCTTGTCCTTGGTAATTTTGAGAGACCAAGACCAAGACCAAGACCAAGACAATGATATTTTTGCAAGACTGCTGTGGTTTTGCTCACGATTATCGCCAAGACCAAAACTGCTTTTCAGTCTTGGTAATTTATAGTTAAAAGTTGTTTCACGCCCGTTTCGAAGATAAAATCATCTCTCAATTTGAATTTTGGCATCTTAAAAACCCAACTGCTTTGGAAAAATATGGTTTTGAACTTGAGTATTCACAATATCTCGAAAAAATTTTTCGAGACTAAGACCAAGACTTAATGAGCAAGATCAAGACCAAGACTCAATATCAAAACCAAGACCAAGACTCAATATGCAAGAATTGATGTACCTACAACAACAGTTCATAATTCTATAAAATTATTTTCGGGCAGGTATAATTTTTGTAATTTTTGTTTTGTTTTAAAAAAGCTGACTTTCAAAGTTTAAACCATTTTTTAGCAAGAACAGACTGGTCATTTATGAATACCACGGCACCAGTTTCAGAAAATGACTTAGATAGTTCAGTGAAATTGTTCAATAATACTTTACAAAATTATTTTAATTTAGTAATTCCTAAAACAAAAGCTGTGTCTAAGAAAAATTGTTCACCTTGGTCTAATAAAACTTTAAATATGATTAAAAATAAAAAAAACCGTCTTTTTAAAAAATATAAATTAACGGGTTCATCCGCTGACTATATACAATATTCTCTTTTCCGCGGCAGATACCAGACTTATACTAAAGTCTGCTATAACAACTATATTTTAAAATTAAAAAATAACTTAAAAGCTAACCCGAAAATGTTTTATAATTTTGTGAACTCTAAGAGAAAACAATCATACTTTCCATCAAGTATGTCTTACGATGGTGTCTTATCTTCATGTGAATCTGAGATCTTAAATATTAGTTTACCCCTCCTGCAGCCAGAAATTGTTCTCCAGTACTTGAAGAAAATTAAATGCTCCTACAATCCGGGACCCGATGAAATTCCTAGTTGTGTTTTAAAGTTTTGTGCAGAGAATCTTAAATTTCCTTTAACCTTGTTATTTAATGCATCTCTTCGTTGTGGATATTTTCCTGATTTGTGGAAACAGTCCTTCATAATACCTTTATTTAAGTCCGGCAGCAAGTCTGACATAAAAAATTATAGAGGCATAGCTAAACTCTGTGCTATTCCAAAATTGTTCGAAAATATCATAACAGACCATATTCAACATTATATTTTATCTTCTGTGTCTCCATTTCAACACGGTTTTCTTAAGGGTCGTTCATCCGTAACAAATTTGCTTGAGTTTACCACTACAATCATAAATGAATTTATAGCTGGTAAACAGACTGATGTCATTTATACTGATTTTAGTAAGGCTTTTGATAGTGTTAATCATGATCTCCTACTGTACAAACTGAACTTAATGGGTCTTCCAAACAATTTATTGTGTTGGTTACGCTCGTATTTGACTGCTAGGAAACAGCGTGTAGAATTCAATAAAACTTATTCTAAATATATTTCCGTTACTTCTGGTGTTCCACAGGGCAGTCACCTTGGCCCTATCCTATTCTTGCTTTACATAAATGATCTTCCTTCAATTATCAAAAATAGTAAAATTTTAATGTATGCAGATGATGTCAAACTCTTTATTTCTCATAATTTACCATCATCACAATATTTACTACAATCCGATCTAAATAGTTTATCTGAATGGTGCCAAGTAAATTGCATGGAATTAAATTTAAATAAATGTAAGAAAATGGTATTTTCAAGAAAATCTGCTACAAGCTTCTCCTATTCCATCAATAGTCACACTCTGGTAGCTGTAGAAAGGTTTAATGATCTAGGGGTCATGCTTGATCCAAAGCTCCAGTTCAAATTTCATATAAATTTGACCATTAACAAAGCTAAAGGTGTTCTTGGCTTTATCAAGCGTTGGGCCAAAGAATTCAATGATCCTTATACAACGAAACTTCTTTACACTTCTCTTGTGAGGCCTATCCTAGAGTACGCATCACCTGTATGGAATCCATGCTATAAAATCTATAGTGATCAACTAGAATCAGTCCAAAAACAATTTTTATTATTTGCACTTCGTGGACTACCGTGGAATCCTGACCAAAATCTGCCTTCATATGTAAGCCGTTTGAAACTAATCCGTTTACCTTCATTGAATAGTAGAAGAGTAATGCTTAATGTAACTTTTTTGCATAAAATTATTAAAGGCGAAACGAATTCACCAATTTTACTTCAATCAATAGATTTTAATGTTCCAGGAAGAGACTCAAGGCATTTTCGCCCTCTAAAATTGTCACATTGTAGGTCAAATTATGCACAGTTTAGTCCCTTCCGTAGCATCTGTAACGATTTCAACAGTTTATACCACTTATATTCTTTTGATGACTCAATAGCTATCCTTAAATGTAAAATAATCTTGCACTTGAACTCCTAGCTCGTGTTGCGTTTTCTCGTTTCTTCTTCATATTTCGATTTAATATGTAGCTGATGATCAGTCATGATCTGTAGCTTCAAAGCGTGTATCCCGCGTTGTCACTGATCCGCTCAACAGCAGAGCAGTCCGGTCTGCTTGTGGTCGGTCACCAACCGTACGTTACACGGATGCGCCTCTCGGGCGGTTAGGCGGGTGGTGGGATCGCAGGGAACGTTCGTAAAAAAAAAAAAAAAAAAAAAAAAGACCAAGACTGCTATGGTCGTGGTCTCGATTTGCTCATCACTTATTCTGACTTGAAATTCTACTAAAATATATTAGAATTAAAGTAGCACGTACCATGTCTTTTTCTCTGTGTAATAATAATAACACAGGTTTACAAAAAAAAATAAAAAAAATGTCATGGCGTTTTGATCAGACTATGTGTTTCCTAGGGGCTTTGACGTCCTGAATCCAAATCCGGGGTCCGTTTTTTTCCAGAACGTCTGAGAAAAAAGATTTCAAGGTCATATGGAGGTCAAAATGGTCATGTGGGGTTCAGTGATAAATTCGCTAATTTTATATCATGGAATTCTTAGTTCTTAAAAAGAATATGTGATCAAAAAGGGTCTCTCGGACCTAGTTTCGGAGATATAGCCATCGGAAGATCCGGATATATCTTCTTGACCTCCATATGACCTTGCAATCTTTTTTCTCAGACGTTCTGGAAAAAACGGAACCCGGATTCAGATTCAGGACGTCAAAGTCCCTAGGAAACACAAAGTCTGGTCAAAAAGCCATGACATTTTTTTTTTGTAAACCTGTGTAATTTAAAAAAAAAAACAAAAAAATAAACTAGAACCTATTCAGCGAACTTTTTTTAGTCCCTTCGCATATGAGCTGTATGATTTTGAGTTTCAAGTTATTGTACACAAAAAATACTTTAAATTAA
Source organism: Calliopum simillimum (assembly GCA_951812925.1). Lineage (NCBI taxonomy): Eukaryota > Metazoa > Arthropoda > Insecta > Diptera > Lauxaniidae > Calliopum > Calliopum simillimum. The sequence continues at coordinate 94,293,889 of OX638371.1, read as the reverse complement.
ACACATATCGTTGCAATAAAAAGCGTAGGCTTTCCGGATTTCGAATTTTGTAAAAATTTCCACCCAAAAGATAAATGTATGTCTTTCAGAAGATACTTACCTTATAAGTAATTTTAATAAATTTGTTCAAAATAAATTGAAACACAAAAACCCAGACCAAGCAAAAACTCAAAGCTGCAACCGCAAAAAATTCTAATGCGAAAACTATTGCAGAGACAAGTTACAAATGAAGTTGTGGCTTAATAAAATAAAGTTAAATAGAAATTGAAACAATTGAAATGTAATCAAAATACATAAAACAAAAACAAAATGAACAACAACAACAAAAATAGCAAAAGTAATAAATGCATACTTTCATTATTAAGAAAGTGAATAGAACATCAAGGAAATAAAATACATCTAAAATAGCATAAAAACCAACAACCAGGAACAACGAAATTACAATAACAAAAGCAACCACAAAAAACTAAAATTTTCACAACCGATGATAAATAAATGCAAGAAAATGTTGCACTGACAAATTTTGCTTACATTGCTGACAATTGAAGAAGAAGAAGAAGACGAAGAAGTTCAACAAGAACAATAACAAAAACTAAATCAACAACATTGTTGATGATGATGACTTTGATGGCGATGACAACTAGAAGAAAAGAGATAACAAAAAAATAATTCTAAATTCATAAAAAACGAAGTTTCTGCAATGACTTACTTAGTATCAGATAGATCCGCTACAATGGATAATTTAACATTTAAATTTGATCGCTTGGCGTTATTGTTATATTCGACTTAGGGGCTATCCATTACGTAGGCTGCTATATATATTTCTGGCCTAGGCAACACTAAGTGTTGCCAGGTGCAATCTGACATTTCCATTGGAAAGTTTGAAATTTTTTAGCATAAACGTACTCACAACGTTTTGATGTGCTATTTGTTTTGTTTACAGTGAGTTAAGAAAATCAATTTTTCCATTGATAATTAAAGCGATTGATAAATTATGGGGTTCCAACGAGAACAATATGCCACATGACGATCTTGAATTATCAGTTCATGCACTGTATCGATGTTTTGTGGCACAACAACTGATTTTGGACGACATTCACGGAATTCGTCTTTGAGCGAGCGTCGGCCACGATTGAATTCATTAAACCAGTTTTACACAATGCTATAGGATGGTGCTTCATCGCTATAAAAAGATTTAAGTTCATCGATGCACTCTTGTCGCGATAATCCACGTCGAAAGTTGTGAAAAATTATCACACGAAAATGTTCACGAGTTAATTCCATTTTTGTTGCCAAATTGATTTGTTCAAGTCACTGTAAACAACACAAATGATGGTCGTACGTAAAACGTTTTTATCAAATTTATCAAGTATCCTTTTATTTGGCGCCCAACGTGGGGTATAAAATGTATAATCATAATTCATAATTTTTTTTTCGCTTTTTTACGTGTGGGCCTTATAGCAAATAAATGCTCTCTAAAATTTTTTTTCAGACAGCCTTGGTGATAATATTACGCGAATATTTATTCATAAAAAGACCCAATATTATCACAATATTGTCAATGAAGTCATCAATTTAAATGATCAATAACAAATATGTAATGGATATATGTGTGCATATAATTTAGGTTCGAAAGTGTAATGACATTCTATGTTGCGGTCTCCTTAGAAGTGATTTATACACCGTTTTATCCTATAGTTTTTTACCGCATCCGATTTTAAGAAGAGGTTAACGTAGGAGTGATGAAACGAAACTTAAGAGGCTGTTGGCTGGACATTGTCCCATGTCTGTCCTCAAGCAGCCTGCTGTCTCCCAGCGGCAACCCCTGGTAATGTGTTCCTATGATACATAGTAAGTCGTTCGCATATGGCAAAGTGGTAAGAAACAATCCAAGACAGGATTTCGATAGTTTTCCTGAGAAATCCGCACTTTGTAACTTTTTCCCACGATCCATAGTAAGTTGAGTCGTACATGGTAAAGTGGCCATAGCAATCTTGGGTAAAACTACTTCTCCCAAGAAAGTCTTGAGCTTTCTTGAAGGGAGGGATGCACCAAGAATCGTGTTCCCAAAATTCATGATTAATCGACATGGGTGATTAGTCCCAGGCGGATCAGAGTCCTACTAACAGTAGCGTATTGCTACGAAATCTGACCAGAGATTATTCTGGTACCACTGGAGTCAGTAGCCCTTTGAAGTATACGGTTCGCTGGATATTCCAACTGACTATTGGGATGGACCTTTGGAGAGTTTCGTGGTAGCAGTGGTTTGGACCTAAATCGCAGGAAGAGTTTGAAAGCTCTGTGTGGAGTTGCATTCTCAACCGGGGGCCATGACCCAAAGAATGGCAGAGGCTTAGAAAGTCCTCATTTCCCTACCATTGAAAGGAATTGTGTCTGATTGCATGATTCTAAAAATGGAAACCAACCATCGACTGCATTTTCGAAGTAAATTACTCTACATTTAATTAGTTCGCTCTTGAATTTTTCTCCAAAATATGTATATACGGGATATTCGATAATTTGGATATGATACTTAGACCCATTATACATAATAATACATGTCAGAGATGCAAATTTTGATTAAAAACAAAAAAACTGCATACAGACAAGGAGAAAAAGCAGCAGTAGTAAAACGCAAAGAAATCGGAAACTGAACAAACCAAAAGAAATAAAATTAAATTAATTCAACAAAAAAGAAAAAAAAAAAAAAAAACCACAAAGAATAAAATGAAGTGATGCAATACTTTGAACGCAGATGGATGCAAAGTGATGACTTTCCAACTACTTACTAAAAGACATTGCAACAACAAAAACAACAACAACAACAACGACGGCAACATTAAAAGGTCAAAGGAAAACAATTGTGTGTAAACTTGACAGCAATTGTGCTAAAAATTTATTGCTGTAACCTCAAAATATTTGAAATTTTGACGTTTTTGATAGAGACATAAATATAAAGGATTTAATTTGTTTAATTAAAATATTTTCTGTTTCTTTGTAGTATCTGCTTTTTACACTTAATCGTGGAAATTCCAAAAAAGTTTTTTTATTTGAATTAGTCTAATATACGGTTGATTCTTCAAAAAATTTACCATTCAATGTCCCGGTGCTCAAAACCATGTTTAAATTTAAAATTTGATATTTTAACTATTTCATACGGATGCTTAATAAGAGCTTCTATACGAAAAGCTTGGAAAAAAAAAACCTAATATTTTACTATGAAATTATAACATAAAGTGTAAAGAGGTCATTCTCCGTCCTGTCCGCACATTACGTTATTTTCTAAAAAAAGCTTATATGACATTTTTTGCATACATATTTTAGTTACAGTTTTGTCTGTGTTAACTCTTCGAACAATTTTTTTTATATATAGAATTGACAAACATAAAAGTTGGTCCCTCATTTTTGACTATCTCCGCTCAGTTTTTCTTTTCAAACTGTAAATTTTTAAATATTGAGTGAAAAGAAAGTGAAGAGAAATAGGAAATTCAGTGCACTTTCAGCTCAGTCAGTTTTGGTTTTTCGATGTGAGTGTTCGTGCTATTTTTTTTTAAAAGTTTAAAGTTTTTGTAGAGAACGCAAGTGTTTGTCATTCTCCGCGTAAATTGTTTAAATTTCCTAAATATATTTTATCTTAATATAATTAATGCAATGAACAATTAGAAAGGCTATCCACTAGTTTTAACTTTAATTGTGATACTACTGTTCTTGCAACATTTTGTCATTCTCCGTTTAGTCATTCTCCGTTTAGTCATTCTCTGTTTAGTCATTCTCTGTTTAGTAATCCTCCGCATAATAATTCTTCACTTGGTTTTTGTTTGTTAGTTATGCGTATAGTAAACCATACATTAAAAAAAAAAAAATTAAAATTTAGTCTCAAGACACTTAATGAACTTTTCAAAAATCCAGCATACATCTTATATAATTCTTATGTATTTTTGAATAAATTGTAATTTTTGGTTTCATAACCGCTCTGATAAACTTCTCAAATTGTAATTGTTTTCAGGGTTGCCACCCAGTTTTTTTTTGGTACCGTAAGCAGGGGTGACTTTAACATCTGGGGGCGACTTTAACCGGCAAGAAAAAAAAGATTAAAACCGTAATATTTTCATCACGAGGATTAGTTATCGATTTGTATTTGGTCAAAGTGTAACCTTAAAGTATTGGCTTTTAGCGTCTGTTTTCAATATTTGATTTGAGCGCGAAATTTCAGATATATTGATGCATTTTCGAAAAGTTGTCTTATGTCGTATTTTTTAATGCTCAGAAAATTACTACTTATTGACTAGAAGGAAAATTGCTGGCGGTAAGTGAATGATATCACTAAAATTATTGTTTAATTTTCTTTCCTAATCAATCGACTTCGATGGATATATTGGCCTCCAAGTATTTTTAATGCATTTTTTATAGGAGTATGTTGGACGGGTCCAAAGTCACCCCCAAAAAACTTTGTATTGTTAGGCTGGCTCAAAAGAAACCCGAATTCGGGCCAAATTAACGCTCAAAACACTGGGTATGGTGAACTGTGTGATTGCCAACATCGACAATGAAGGAGCTATTGTAGACTGTATGACCAGCTCAGGTCATTACTGGAAATGGCCACCCAGAAAGGATGCTTGTTATTATCTATTTAGCGAAATTGTGCAAAAAATTAAGCCACCGAAGCCCTTTAACAAAAGAGGCATTTTTAAAGTTACCAACTGAGAATTTCTTTTGTTTTTTAAATTTTTTGAATCAAGTATTTTTTTATTTTCTAATTTTCAATGGATTTTTAACTTGTTTTTGTGGATTTTTTATGTTTTGCTAAGCCCTAAATATCAGTATTATTATTTGATGTAACATTTGTATAAATAATTAAAACATACCAAAGGCTGAAACCGAATTTATCAAAAATTTTAGTTTTTTTTTTCAATCGCGACCTTGAAAACTCCCATAACCTTGACCGATATACCAAAATATTGAGAAAACTCAAGTTAACAAAACCTGATACTCTCATTTTGCATCTTTAAAGGTATAGCATGTAAAATCAATGAATGAAATTTTTTTGGTTAAAGTCACCCCACCCTTGAGGTAACTTCAACCCACTTACAATAACATTATTTAAAAATAACTGTAATTACTTCGTAAAAATTTTATAACATGAGATCGAAGCTGAAGCCCCCACGAAAAATTTAGAGCCATGAAACCATTAACTTAATTAAAATTGTTGAAATTATAAGCTCCTAAACTTGAAAAACCTGTTTTTTTGTATCAAAGTCTCCCCTGCTTACGGTAATTTTGTTTAAACCAAATTTCTAACGATTTAAACTATTATTTTTTTAGTGTGAAATTATAATGGCAAACGTAAAAAAAGTCAGTCTGGCAACCCTAAAAATTTATGTTGGATTTTCTTAAGTTAAGTTAAATTTTATTTTAATTATTGTTTAAGTAAAACTTAAAAAAAGCATATGGCAACCCTGAAAGTCTATGTTCATTTTTTAAAAATGTTCCAAAAGTAAAGGTTACCTTCAATTTATTATAAAAATAAAAAAATAGATGGGGACAAAAAAAGCATATTTTGGTACCCGTACATTTTATTTTCTACAATCCTTCAATATTTCTTAAAAGATTTTTTCATGGCAGTTTAGGATTTTGTTTTTTGATTTTTGAATATATACTTACGTACTTGGTGTGCTGTTTTGCCCATATTTATCTTAATCCTATTTGTGCGTTAAGTTTGCAATTGTAAGAAATACACAAGCAACTATTTTGGGCAATTTAGTACACGTACAAACAATTGATTTTGTGCCAAATAATTATTTTTTCTTTTGTATGAACTTTTATGGAAAACGTATGTTGATAATTGAAAATTAAATATAAAACACACATGTTCATTTAAATAAAAATTGTATTTCCACCGCACAAATTCTCTAGTTCAGTGAACTACGAGTATCAACTGTCTATATTCCTACAGATTTTTAATTTTTTTTTTGTTTATCAGTGTTTTCCCCTTTAAATAAAACTCTCTTTTTGATACTTTACATGTTGCTACTTAGCATTAGAAAATTTACATCACATCCCACTCAATGTCAGCAGGCTGTATGCAGTTGTTGCTACTATACGTTAACATTTTTTCTTCTCAGTATTTTACTTCCTCTTTAATAAATAATATGATATTGTTGCTTCAAATGCGGTAAGTGTTGCCATATTTTTCACATTTATGTAAGAAATATGTAATTCATACGCCACATAAAGACGAAATTTCTAGGGCATCTTTATGCGACTGTCCCAGACAATATAACAAATGTTGTGTTTATTAAGCATCAACTTTAAAAAGAAAATTATCGAACTACATTTTTGAAAAAGGTTAGTGCCCAACGTAGGCATGGTGGAGAGTACTGAATTACTTGTTTCTATTGGAGCAGTTATGTCCCTTTGAATTTTTCCAAATTATATTTATCATAACATTTATCATTTCAATAGTCTGTGGCGTTGTCTTAATCATTGCTATTTCCGCTTATTGCAAATTTTTGTGTGATGCCTCATTTTATGTCGATTTCCGTAAATTTTCAGTGAACAAGAACATCAGTTATCACACAAACATCATTTACATGATGAAAAGCATCCAAAAATAATCTTCAAGTTCAATTTGTTCGATTTTTTTTTTAGTTTTTCGTCTTCTGTTTTTCTTAAACGAAGATATATCACGTAATTGTCTGATTATGTTTTTTATTTTTACTTTTTGTTTATTTATTTTTAACCCCACCATGACCCACACTACACATTTTGTTACAACATTCGCATTATTTCACCTTCACAGAAACATACAGTACTAGAGAAGATTGAAAATTAGACTAAAATAACTCATTAATGGTTTGTTTCATAGAAATTTGCTGTTATGTTTATTTTGGAAATTAAGTTTATATACAGAGTGCGCCAATTATGGGGTAATTTGAAAACAAACTGTATGCAAGCAGTCCTAAGGCCCTTGAAGAATAGACAATATTTAGTGACATATGGAGATTCTTAATAATGGGATTTGGATACGCTGGAACCCTTAATTTTGTGAAGTTTGATAAGAAAATACATGAGCCAAAAAATGGGGTGATCGGATAGAGCTTAGTGGCGTCGCATCGAGGTCAAAGTTAAAAAAAAAGAAGGAAATCGAAAAATAGCGCCACTGGTGCCCAGGCACGGCGTGCTTGAACCAAGTTTAAATAAAAGTTTCTTGCATATGAGTTTTTTGACTGAATTATGTTACGTAATAACTTCACGAATCAAATGATCCCAAAATTAAAAAAATCGAATGGGCCCTTTTTGAAATAAGGAGCCTTAAGCAGTAACTATAAAAAGTTAATACAACACAAAATTAAAAATATTTGTAACATTTTGCAAACCATTTTTTCTAAACTAATTTGAGGTCGCTGAACACGAAAAACGCATTTATTTTTTTTTCCTTGGGGTCGTTCCCAAGTTATTCGATAATTTATAATTTCGAGGTAATAGCTTCATATACATCAATATATTTCTATGACGCCAAGTCCGATAAATTTTATTTTTCCACGCTTACAAAGAGTGATTAACGGTGCTTCTAACAAGTATACCGATAATTATGCTCCAAACAAAATTGACTGAGTTAAAGCAGGAAAAAGCTTGATATTTCAAAAAATTTTTAAATTTTTCACATCAACTTCAAATGAAACACTTTGTTTTTGGCACATAGTTTTTTTTAAATAATTATTTTTAGAAATGTGATTTAATGGCGCATATAATTGCAAACATTTTAAGCCTATGTTGAGCAAAATCGAATGAAATTTCCAAAAGATATTAAGGTTTAAGTGCAATAGAGAAATTTCGATTTCTTTCAAAAATTAATATTTTTGATACAATCCGCAATGTTCTTCTACAGAGAATGATTAGAAGTTACTTAAATCATCTTTAAAGTGTTCAATAAGTGTAGGGTGTCCTATTTGGAGGCTGAAAAATTGGATCTGTTGACTCAGGCCGAACATTTGGAAAATTCTCACATCTTCCTTATTGCACTAAAGCCTTTATATCTTTTGGAAATTTCATTCGATTTTGCTCAACATAGGCTTAAAATGTTTGCAATTATATGCGCTATTAAATCACATTTCTAAAAATAATTATTTAAAAAAAAATATGTGCCAAAAACAAAGTGTTTCATTTGAAGTTGATGTGAAAAATTTAAAAATTTTTTGAAATATCAAGCTTTTTCCTGCTTTAACTCAGTCAATTTTGTTTGGAGCATAATTATTGGTATACTTGTTAGAAGCGCCGTTAATCACTCTTTGTAAGCGTGGAAAAATAAAATTGATCGGACTTGGCGTCATAGAAATATATTGATGTAATTGAAGCTATAACCTCAAAATTATAAATTATCGAATAACTTGGGAACGACCCCAAGGAAAAAAAAATAAATGCGTTTTTCGTGTTCAGCGACCTCAAATTAGTTTAGAAAAAATGGTTTGCATAATGTTACAAATATTTTTAATTTTGTGTTGTATTAACTTTTTATAGTTACTGCTTAAGGCTCCTTATTTCAAAAAGGGCCCATTCGATTTTTTTAATTTTGGGATCATTTGATTCGTGAAGTTATTACGTAACATAATTCAGTCAAAAAACTCATATGCAAGAAACTTTTATTTAAACTTGGTTCAAGCACGCCGTGCAGGTGTCGCTATTAGAGAAGTAGAATGCAATACCAACTTTTTTCCAGAACATACTTACCCCTTATCTCTACCCCTTAAGGGGGCTCCCATGCAAAAATTACATTTTTATGAAATTGACTTCCCCACTTCCAAGGAGCCCCTGGTAGGGTAGAATGTAAGACCAATCTTCATTTATTTTTTCCCCTCTACATTCCTTCTGAACGCACTTATCCTTTATTTTACCCTCTTAGGAGCGCTCCCCTGCAAAAATCATCTTTTCTAATGAAACTGCATTGTAAAAATTACTTTTCTATGAAAAAGACTCCCTCCACTTTCAGAGTTCCCCTGGTCGCGTAGAATGTAAGACCAACCTCCATTATTGTTACCCCCTCCACATTTTTCCCGAAAATACTTACCCTTTAGGGGGCTCCCATGCAAAAATTAAATTGAAATTGACTTCCCTACTTCCAGCGAGCCCCTGGTGGGGTAGAATATAAGACCAATCTCCATTAATTTTTTCCCCTCTACCTTTCTTCTGAACACTTTTATCTTCCATTTCATTACTTAGGGGCGCTTCCCTGGAAAATTATCTTTTCTTATGAAACTGCCTTGCAAAAATAAAATTACTTTTCTATAAAAAAGACTCTCTCCACCTTCACAGTGCCCCTGGTGGGGTAGAATGAGAGACCAACCTCCATTATTTTTACCCCCTCAACATTTTTCCCAAACGTACTTACCATATCCGCCCCTTAGGGGGCTACACTGCAAAAATTAAATTTTTTATAAAACTGACGTCTCTCACTTTCAGAATGCCCCGGGTGGAGTAGAAGGTAAAGCAAACATCCATTATTTCTTCTGTTGGAATATGACCAAATTTTTTTTCAAATTTTAATTAACAAAAAAGTGGGTTAATAAGGATTAAAACGTTCCTAGTTTCCTGCAGAGAGAAAAAAGGTTCATCGAACGCCATTATATTTTACTTCCTCACATTTCTCTCGAACATATTACATATTGCTCGCACAATGAAATCCGAAATCTTCGCAAACTTTTTTAAAGGGGGGTTATTTTGGATATATCAGAGTGTATGAATATCTGAACAAATACCAAGTGACTGTTAACACCATAAATATTTAACTTCAATGAAATTTAATTATCGTTAGATGTTTTTAATATTTTTTTTTTTTTTTCAATTTCAAGTCAAGTTAACTTTTTTTCACACTTCATTTACTTTTACTTCTTCATTACAATTTCTGTTGTATAGCATTTTGCTCACCAATGTTTATTCACTTGAATTGCGTTTATGTTGATTAATGAAATTTATATCTTCATCACCTATTATTATTCGTTTACATACATATCTATACTATATGTTGGTATATTTAAGAAAATTTTAAAATTGGTTTATTTAAAGTATACAATGTTTTTTTGATTGTTTTTGAAATCAGTTTTGCAGCTTACTACATGCCTGTTACCATTATCACCATAGTAATAATTATCGGCTTCATCATCCCTATCAACCTACAACATCAACAACTTGCGTTAGGTTCAACTCAGTGGTATTTCAATCGATTTCCTCAGTTTTGTTCGGTTTGTTTGTTTATTTTACCAATCGCTAAGTCAATCTAAATGCTTTTGATTATTTTGGCGCACGTGACCTTCACTGTATTTGTAGACATTTATATATTGAATTTAAGTATTTACTTATTTAAACTCATGCGAATTTGTTTGGAATTTCAAAAAATAAACAAAATTAAATTCGCATTGATTTTGAAGTGGCTTCTCCGGTTGGTATTTCTCAATTTTTTTTTTTTTTTTTTAAGATCTTCTAGGTCATTTCAGAAAAAAAAACTATTTGCACCTATCCTTTTAAAACGATTTGATTTCACGCGTGCCTTTGCACTATGGGAAATTTGAACATGTTTTCTGGCCAAAAGTACAAAAATAAAGATATTGAGCTGAAATCTCGTGGAAACTTTTCTAGGAGTGTAAAGAACATCATATTTTAAAATTGGTCAAATTTACAACTGTCATGCCCCTTTTTCAACCTCTTTTAAAATAAGTTATTATAAAACATTTTTTATTAAAATTTGGTATGGTATATTCATATTTTCTAAGTATATACATACACAAAAATGTACATATATTAACAATTACAGTAAAATTACAGAGATCTAAAAGCATACTTTATTAAAAACTAATTTTTTCAAACATTATATAAACGGAGCTAATTTAAAAACATAAAAAAACATTATAAATTCATGAGTAAAATACATATTAAAAGCTCGAAATTTTCCAATATATTTTCGAACTTTGCGTCTATTAACGTACAAATATCATTACTTTCTGCTTCATCTTCATTTTCTATTGGTTTGCTTCCTTATTATTTTCAACGCAACTTAATAAATTTATGACTTCTAGTGCAAATACCGCTCGCTTTCGTTCTTTTATCCATTTACTTAAAGAAATGATGGAAATGACGGGATCTGAGGTATTCAAAGTTCTATGAAAAACGTCAGAAAGATTTATTGTTTTGTCACATTCGCGAGCGTGATGCAGTCTATCTAATTTAAAAATTTTATTGCAACACTCATCTGCGTCTTTTCCAAAGTATCCTACCGGAAGTACCATATTTTGAATAATTTCCTTAGAATAAATAAGGACTTTATGTCATCGGATACCAGGGATACTTTTTTTATAATATCAGCAGTCTCAAAACAAATTTTTTCAAAGTATTGCAAATTTAATAGATATTGGCATGATATACGATATACGGTTTTTCCCCATTTTTCTTTCAAATTTTTGCAAAAAGCTTTAGACTTTTCACCTAAATATTTCGCAAACGAGTTCGATCTATCATCTTTATTAAAGAGATTTATCAAATGATGACAGCTGACTCTTTGTATTCTTCGGCTCTCCAGATATCAAATAAGTCTGCATTTTGTATTGAGAAGTTGTCTGAGAAAAATGTCGATTATTAAAAAATCGCAAGAAAGCGCAAAAAAAATTGTTTGCAGAAGAGCTCAAAATTGGTTGTTCTACATATTTATATAAGTTAGAAAGAGGCCTAGGCTGGGCTGTGTTTTTCCGGGTTCACCAAAACTTAAATTAAAAAAAAAAAAAAAATTTACGATTTAAAGCTCACTGAAGAAAACGTAAATTTCTTTAAAACCAATATACGAAAAGACAAATTTTTTTATATACAGAGTAACTAATTTCTATTAGTTCCCGTTTCCAGTTTAAATATTTTTAATTAGCTTTGAGTTAAGAGAAATATTCACTTTTTAATACATGAGAATTTTTTGAGCGAGAACAACAAAATTTTTTATTTTTTTAAAAGTAGAAACTTTGACACTTGTGTAGCTGAAGGATAAAAAATTTAAGAAAAAACTAAGTATGAGGATTTTCTCTCGCAAGTATTCACATTTGAATAGCATATTCAAAACTTTATTTTTTAAGTGTTTAAAATTCGACATTTGGTCAAAAAACAGGGCAAAATTTCCCACAGTGCTTTGGCTGAATTGCTTATGAAATATGTATGTATGTTGAATTCTAGTGTCACCCCAAACACTGCTATGTGTACTTTTCTAATTGCATATAATTGCACCCATGGTAGCTATTGCCTTTTGTTTTGTATTTCTAGCAATTGTTTCTTGCGACTGAAAATACTTAATTGAATTTTTATATGGGTCGTTTAAATAAATGGTACATCCTATTCTGCTCAGATAAAATTTTGGTGGGTTTTGTTTGATTTTTGAAACTCATATCAATTTTTTTGAGATAACAATGTCTGGAAGAGCATTTGGCTTGAAATATTTTTAGAAATTTTGAATTTTTTGTTAAAAATAAAACGAATATAAAATTAAACATAATTTTCTAGAGGTTTTTTATTTCACACGGTGCTCTTGAACAGTCGATAGGTCTTTTGGCTATGTGGAGAAAATCTGTGAATAGGGTTTCATTTGTATTAGTTTAGTGGTCTGAAAAATGCAAACCCCGAAATCGCAGCTGATCATCCCCGCGAAATATCGCAAAAATACATATCCCAAATAAAAAAAAAAAAATCGGAAAACAAAAGGGAACAAACAAATATAAAAATAGTAATATTTAATGTATTTTGCAATGCTGAATCTGAATCCGGCCTTAAAATTACTATACCTCACACGGTTTTTGAGATATCTTAGCCTAAACAAGGAAAAAATACCGTTTTTGCTATATTTTGAAGCTATATAACAAGAATATAGAACATTTATACGCAAAATTCGATACATTATCTGAAAGCTCCAATCTTTTTTTTTTTAAACCGCATTTAAATTATGTCAATAGCTTATCGTAGTCTGAAATAATGACAAAACACGTTTTTTGCACTTTTTTAACTTTTTAGGTTAGGATATCTCCGAGAAAAATAAAGATATCGACATTATTTGAATAAGGTTTAGAAGATTGATTAAAGCTTTCCATTTCTGCATCAGAATTTACGGATATACGTCCTGTTATATAGCTCCAAAACACAGCAATAAAACATAGCATAAACGGTATTTTTTCCTTGTTTAGGCTAAGATATCTCAAAAACCTTATGAGATATAGCAATTTTAAGGCCGGATTCAGATTCCACATTGCAAAATACATTAAATATAACTATTTTGATATTTGTTTGTTGCGTTTCTTTTTCCGATTTTTTTTTTTTATATGGGATATGTATTTTTGCGATATCTCGCGGGGATGATCAGCTACGATTTCGGGGTTTGCATTTTTCAGACCACTAAACTAATACAAATGAAACCCCATTCACAGATTTTCTCCACATAGCCAAAAAACCTATCGACTGTTTAAGAGCACCGTGTTCAACAGTTTTTTATTTCATGAGCTTTATTTAATAAGATTTTTATTTCATGAGATTTTTGTTCCATGAGATTTTTGTTTCATGAAATTTTTCTTAATGAAATTTTTATAATTTTGAAGTTTTTATTTTATAAAATTTTTATATTATGAAATTTTTATGATTCCAGATTTTTATTTCATTAGATTTTTATTTCATGAGATTTTAAGTTCTTATTTCATGAGATTTCATTTCATGAGATTTTTTTTTTCATGAGTTTTCTATTTCATGAGTTTTTTATATCATGAAATTTTTGTTCCATAAGATTTTTATTTCATGAGATTTTTACTGAATGACGTTTTTATTTCATGAGATATTTCAAAATTACAACATGTTCAGACACCAAACTTTTCAATTGTAATATATGAATAACCTAGATAAAACATTTAAGCAAAATAGAACACATTTATTACAGAATTAAAGGTTTACAATTTTTAACGACAAATATTTGTTTTTAGAACAAATCAATTTACACACATATTTTTAATTTATTCAATTTCATAATCTTGAACATCCAAACTATCTTGTTCCACTTCTATTGAGACTCCCACTGATCTCTTACTTCTTATATTCAAATAGAACCGAAAATGTTCTAGACCAAAGCCTAGCGAACTAAAGATAATACCCAAAAACCATAAATAAAATGCACCCTGTAAAACATCCAAGCTTAGTGCTACATGCTTGGTTTCAACATTGCCATTTTCGTTCACATCAATATCTGAATCCTCCCATGACTCTTCATAGTAAGATGCAGCTTCCGAATGGAAACGTCGCCGACGACCTTGATTTGTCCAATGCTGCAGAAAACCATGTTCATTAAATCTATTATTCATATCTTGGAACTTATAGGAGAAAGGCGTGCCCAGTGTAACGAAATAATAGTGATGCATAGAAAGTAAATACTGACGTACCACACGATATGTGAGCCGCTGACTGCCTTTGTTATATGTGGCAGCCAGAAAATCTTTAGCGGTCTCTTCTCGTAAAATGAAAGCGCGCCTTTTGTTGTCACGACTCAATGCAAGCGCATAGTATGTAGACGTGTAATTTAGTGGTAAATTTACCACTTTTGACAGAAGCAGCGATCGATGATGTGGTGCCAAATTGACACTAATCGCATCCATTAAAGTATTTATGCCATAGATGGGTACATTCAAATGTTCCAAAACATGAATCGTATCTAATTCCTCTTCGTACGCAGGATGCACAAAGTTGCTTTCCAATTTGGCAAAGTAAATGCTTGTCAGAACATAGGAGAATAGGATCCATGCCATTAAAAACTCACGCAACGAACTGATGCGCGCAAAACCTTCGACGGGTTCACCGAGATGACTCTTAGTAATAAGTTCCACAATTTCATACCAACGAAATTGACGCGGTTGTGGGACTATATGGCGTGGCACAATCCAAGCAACATATCTTTGTAGCAGCACAAATACTCCCATGACAAGCAAAAAGTTAAGCAACAACAGACGCCAAGTGCCGTTGCTGAAAGCGCGCACGAAATTCATATATCGTGGCATCAATTCGGCAGCTGGTACAACAAGGTACATTATGCCGTTTTCATAGGGATATAGCGCCTCAACATCTTTTTTCGCTGAATTAAGGAGAAAGCGAGAATTGAAACCAACTTGTGTTTTACCAGAAACAATATCCTTTAGAGCACCTGTGTAGCTGCCATTACAAGGGATGCCATAATTCTGATGGTCGGCTGGAAAGATGTAAAGCACGGTGGCGTTTAAATGCTGCACAATAGTGCTGGCTACCATGCCATCAACACCAGTGTAACCATCAAGTTCTGTGTTGTTTTTTGGATGTGCACGTTGTTGATCTTCGAACATGGAGACACGTAGCTGGAAATGATGTAAGTTGCGCAGTTTATCGTAGAAGAGTTTTTTTCGTGGTTCAATGAGCACCACCCGAAAGCCTTGAGGCGTAAATGGCTCGAAAGTGTAGGTTCGTGTGGGACTAACAAAAACTATTGCATTAAGTATATTTTTCTCCCAAACTTGCTGTAAGAAATTTCGCAGCTGTTCTTTTGTGGCACTACGCCAGATAAAAAAATAATGATGAAAATGCTTTTGACGTAGTTTAATGTCTAAAAAGTTGATTATTCGTTCCAAGCATTGCAAATTTGCTCGTGGTTCTTCGGGTATAATAAAAAAGTTGCCACTGTCAGAAGATCGCGCAGGCTCTAGCGGAGTTGTTTCCAAATTGAGCACGTACATTGGCATTTTTCCTATGCATTTTAAAAGATTTCGCTCTAGATTTATTGTGCAGTTGTTCCACTTCTGGCTGGTATAGATATAGTTTACTTGTGCTGGTTTCTTTGTGGCTATGGAACATGCTTTTTGGGCCATTAGTATTTCATCTTCGTGGTTCATATCCAACATGCCGAAGTGATAAGCTAAGGTGTTGTTAAATAACACTAGGAAAACTAAAAGTCTAACTTTAGGCGCTGTATTGCACATCGTGCGTGTGGGATTTAACTAACAACTGCCACATTTTAGAGTTGAAATGCTTTTTATATTAAGAGTTGATGTCAAGTTCGTTAGTTAAATAAATAACAATAAATTAAGTTTGTTAGGCGTTATATCATTTAAATAAGTAAATTTGTATATTAATTAAGAACATCATAGGCAATAAGAGAGATGCAGACGATTTGTCTGCCTTATAATATTTAGCTTACCATTGCTTATTATATATTTACTGGTTAAAATTAGAGAAATGTATTTCAAGGCTAATGGAACGTTCTGAAATCACAGAATTTGCTTTATGAAAACGACTAGAAAATTAAGGTTGAAAATTATATCCTCATTTTGTCAAGCTCATGAAGGCATATCATCTGTTCAACTCTCTTTATATAATATGAAGTGTATTCTCCACTCTTAATTAATATACAAATTTGTTCATTTGTATGATATATTGCTTCCTTAACACGCGTAATTTATTGCTATTAATTTAATTAACGAATGAACCTTACATTGGCATCAACACTTAATATGAAACAGCATATTCCAAAGCCACATCGAAAGTAGTGGAACAACTGCACAATAAATCTGGAGCGAAATCTTTTAAAGGCTCAAGGCTCATAGAAAGACAAAAAAGTTCTTCTACGATAAACTCGCATCTATCATTTTAAAACGATTTGTTTTATTGGATTTTATTATTTTGTTGTTGTACACGCGTACCTCTGTCTGAATATGAAATTAATATGTTGATTTCTAGTGTCGATCCAAACAGTTCTAAGTTTACTTTTCTAATTGCGTAGAATTGCACCCAAGGAAGCTATTGCCATTTGTTGTTGTATTTCTAGCAATTGTTCCTTGTGACTGAAAATATTGTACTTAATTGAAATTGTATATGGTTCATTTGAATAAATGGTACATCTTATTCTGCTCAGATAAAAGTTTGGTGGGTTTTGTTCGATCTTGAAACTCATATAAATTTTTTGAGACAATAACACAAAGAATACAATATCTGATAGAGCATTTAGAAATAACAATAATATCAAATTAACTGGATTTTTTTCCGTCAATGATTAATACCTCAATAAAAATCATATATTTATTTAAATACAAAATACAAAATTAAACATAATTTCCTGGAGGTTTTTATATCGTGAGATTTTTGATTCATAATTTTTTTATTTCATGAAATTTTTATTTCATGAGCTTTCATTTTATAAGATTTTTTTTTCATGAGATTTCTGTTTCATGAGATTCTTATTTTATGAGATTTTTTTTTCATGAAATTTTTTTTAGTGAAATTTTTATAATGTGAGATTCTGAAGTTTTTATTTTATTAAAATTTTATATTCTGAAAATTTTATGATTTTTATTTCATGAGATTTTTTTTATAAGATTTTTATTTCATGAGATTTTTATTTTTGATATTTTTATTTCATAAGGTTTTTATGTTTTGAGATTTTTATTTCATGAGATTTTTGTTCCATAAGATTTCATTTTATGAGATTTTTACTGAATGAGGTTTTTATTTCATGAGATAATGATGAAATAACAACATTTTCATACACAAAATTCTTCAATTATAATACAGGAATTAACCTAGATAAAACATTTAAGCCAAATAGAACACATTTATTAAAGAATCAAAGGTTAAAAAATTTTAGCAACATGTTGCTAATAGTATATGCACATACTTGTTTTTAGAACAAATCAATTTACACACATATTTTTAGTTTATTCAATTTCATAATCTTGCACATCCAAACTATCTTGTTCCACTTCTATTGCAACTCCCACAGATCTCTTTCTTCTTATATTCAAATAGAACCGCAAATGTTCTAAACCAAAACCCAGCGAACTAAAAATAATACCCAAAAACCATAAATAAAATGCACCCTGTAAAACATCCAAGCTCAGTGCTACATACTGTATATGTTTGCTTTCATCATTGCCATTTTCGTTTACATCGAAATCTGAATCCTCCCACAACTCCTCATAGTAAGATGCAGCTTCTGAATGGAAACCACGCCGACGACCTTGATTTGTCCAATGCTGCAGAAAACCATGTTCATTAAATCTATTATTCATACCTTGGAACTTATTGGAGAAAGGCGTGCCCAATGTAACCACATAATAATGATGCATGGAAAGTAAATACTGACGTACCACATGATATGTGGGCCGCTGACTGCCTTTGTTATATGTGGCAGCTAGAAAATCTTTAGCGGTCTCTTCTCGTAAAATGAAAGCTCGCCGTTTGTTTTCACGACTCAATACAAGCGCATAGTTTGTAGACGTGTAATTTAGTGGTAAATGTACCGCTTTAGACAGAAGCAGCGATCGATGATGTGGTGCCAAATTGACACTAATCGCATCAATTATACTATTTATGCCGTAGATTGGTACATTCAAATGTTCCAAAACATCGATCGTATCTAATTCCTCTTCGTATGCAGGATGCACGAAGTTGCTTTCCAATTTGGCAAAGTAAATGCTTGTCAGCACATAGGAGAATAGGATCCATGCCATTAAAAACTCACGTAACGAACTGATGCGCGCAAAACCTTCGACGGGTTCACCGAGTTGACTCTTAGTAATAAGTTCCACAATTTCATACCAACGAAATTGACGCGGTTGTGGGACTATATGGCGCGGCAAAATCCAAGCCACACATCTTTGTAGTAGCGCAAAAACTGCCATGACAAGCAAAAAGTTAAGCAACAACAGACGCCAAGTGCCGTTGCTGAAAGCGCGCACAAAAATCATATATTGTGGCAACAATTCGGCAGCTGGTACAATAAGGTACATTATGCGATTTTCATAGGGGTATAGCGCCTCAACATCTCTATGCGCCGAATTAAGCAGAAAGCGAGAATTGAATCCAACTTGTGTTTTACCAGACACAATATCCTTTAGAGCACCTGTGTAGCTGCCATTACAAGGGATGCCATAATTCTGATGGTCGGCTGGAAAGATGTAAAGCACGGTGGCGTTTAAATGCTGCACAATAGTGCTGGCTACCATGCCATCAACACCAGTGTAACCATCAAGTTCTGTGTTGTTTTTGGGATGTGCACGCTGTTGATCTTCGAACATGGAGACACGTAGCTGGAAATGATGTAAATTGCGCAGTTTATCGTAGAAGAATTTTTTTCGTGGTTCAATGAGCAACACTCGGAAGCCTTGAGGCGTAAATGGCTCGAAAGTGTAGATTCGAGTGGGGCTGACAATAACTATGGCATGGAGTATATTTTTCGTCCAAACTTGCTGTAAGAAATTTCGCAGTTGATCTTTTGTGGCATTACGCCAGATGAAATAATAATGCTGAAAATGTTTGTGACGTAGTTTTACGTCTAATAAGTTGATTATGCTTTCCATGCATTGCAAGCTTGCTCGTGGTTCTTCAGGTATAATAAAAAAGTTGCCACTGTCAAATGGTCGCGCAGGCTCCAGAGGAGTTGTCTCCAAATTTAGCACATACATTGGTATTTTTCCTATGCATTTTAAAAGATTTTGCTCCAGATTTATTGTGTAGTTGTTCCACTTCTGGCTGGTATAGATATAGTTTACTTGTGCTGGTTTCTTTGTGGCTATGAAACATGCTTTTTGTGTCATTAGTATTTCATCTTCGTGGTTCATATCCAACATGCCGAAGTGATAAGCTAAAGTGTTGTTTAGTAACACTAGGAAAACTAAAAGTCTAACTTTAGGCGCTGTATTGCACATCGTGCGTGTGGGATTTAACTGACAACTGCCACATTTTAGAGTTGAAGTGCTTTTTATATTAAGAGTTGATGCCAAGAACGGTGCGTTCGTTAGTTAAATAAATAACAATAAATGAAGCTTGTTAGGCATTATAACATATAAGTAAGTAAATTTGTATATTAATTAAAAACATAGGCAAGGAGAGAAAAACTGACGATATGTCTGCCTTTAAATATTTAGTTTACCATTGCTTATGATAAATTTACTGGTCAAAAGTTAATGTATTTCAAGGCTAATGGAACGTTCTAAAACCACAGAATTTGCTTTATGAAAATAACTAGAAAATCATTGCTGAAAAGTACTTATATCCTCATTTTGTCAAGCTCATGAAGACATATCATCTGTTCATCTCTCTTTATATAATATGAAGTGTATTCTCCATTCTTAATTAATATACAAATTTGCTCTTTTGTATGATACGTATATTGCTTTCTTAACGAGCTATATTAATTGCTA
The DNA here is from genome assembly GCA_951812925.1 of Calliopum simillimum. Classification (NCBI taxonomy): domain Eukaryota; kingdom Metazoa; phylum Arthropoda; class Insecta; order Diptera; family Lauxaniidae; genus Calliopum; species Calliopum simillimum. The sequence goes on along the minus strand of OX638371.1, from coordinate 94,273,676 downwards.
TTTATTTAGTTAACGAATCAACCTTACATTGGCATCAACACGTTTTAGCTCTTCAATAAAGTAGTGTTCAGTTAAATCCCTCGCAAAATTTTCAGCTGCGTATTTCCACGTTTAGGGATAAAAACGTGCACGTTCCAAAAAAAACTCAGAACTCGATGGTTACACTGGTGTTGATTGAATGGTAGCGAGCACAATTGCCCAGCATTTAAATGCCACCGTGCTTAAGTTTTTCCAGCCGACCATCAGAATTATGTCTTCCCTAATATAAAAATCTCTTGAAACAAAAATCTCATGAAATAAAGATCTGATGAAATAAAAATTTGATGAAAGAAAAATCTGATGAAATAAAAATCTCATGAAATAAAAATCCATTGAAATAAAAATCTCATGAAAAAGAAATTTCACGAAAAAGAAATCTCATGAAATAAAAATCTTATGAAATACAATAAAAATCTCATGAAATAAAAATCCCATGAAATAAAAATCTCATGAAATAAATATTTCACGAAGTAATAATCTCATGAAAAAAAAATATTTGGAAATAAAAATCTCTTGAAATAAAAATCTCATGAATTAAAAATTTTTTATGGGTTAAAACGAAACAAAAAAAAGGAGAGAGAATTTTGGGCACTAAATTCCACATCAAGCTGGAAACTGGTTAAATTTTTTCCAATCTCTTATATTTAGCTGTACAGCTTAATTTTGCTAGTGAAGATAGGTCCATTTTCCTCTTGACGGTCACAAGTATTGAACGAGTCGATAAATCAAGAAAACTCCGGAAAATATATAACATGACAATAAGGCTTTCTTTATCATTCAGTAGGGGAGGGGGGGCTAGTGTGGACAATTTTTATATAATTACAAAATTATATATGTAAATATATCATTCTTGTAATAAAGTAAATTTTAGCGATTACTTATACCTCTTGCCTTCATAATTGCATCAATAGTTATGATTTTTTATTTGCATAAACGCACTATTAAATTATTTTAAAAAGAGCTTACATTGATTTAACTGGGGGCTAATGTGGACACCATAAAAAACTTGATAATTCATACAAAAACGTTAAGAAAGAGTTCAGATACATGTTTATTCAAAAAAATAATGATGTAATACAAATATCAATACAAATAAAAAATTAACTGCTATCCCATGTTGCATTTGGAGAAATTTATATCAAACTTCATATAACTTGCTGATCGAGATGTTCCCGGCAGTTGTTGTGCTTGTGCCACTATTTCATTTCGGTGAATTTGGCTGGTATCCGGTATATCGGGATACGTGAATCTATCGTTCTTTCTTTTTAGAAACGTAATGTCGAAATCTTGAGAACCGTGGATCGTGACAATTTGGCCAATATAAAATACTTTTTGTCCATGTTGTTTCAAACTTCATATAACTTGCTGATCGCGATGTTTCCGACAGTTGTTGTGGTTGTGGCAGTTTTGCCACTATTTCATTTCGGTAAATTTCGCTGGTATCCGGTAAATCGGGATACGTGAATCTGTCGTTCTATCTTTTTAGTAACGTACTTTCTTGGAACGGCTTTTAGAAATGGTCTGACAATTTCTGGAGTCATTTCAGCTGCTGCGGACATGTCCACACTAGCCCCATTTCAGTTGTCCACACTAGCCCCTTCATGTCTTTTTAAACAAAAATTATTTTTTTTTAATCTTACGGTAAAGTTCTTCAAAAATAATTTCAATGGTTTAAATAAACACTATTTTAAGTTGTATTATCTATTAACACTACAGCAGAAAATTAATTAGTTTAAAAGTATCACTGAAATTACGAAACAACAAAAAAATTACTTTTTGCTGCGTAAAACTTGTTCGGTCACGTTATCATGGAAAGCTGAACTGTCAACAAATGAATTTTTTTTGGTGATGCAGAGTGCAAATACCAACTTGAAAAATATAAAACAGAAACAAAAAATTCAAAACGGCGCGAGAATTTGAATTTGTCCACACTAGCCCCCAGTCCACACTAGCCCACCCCTCCCCTAAACTCTATTAGAAATTACCTTCCATATTGTATTCTACAGTAGCTTTTTACATACTTTTATCATGTATCATCTGCATTCCACTGCAGATTTGTCACGAACTAAATTATTTAACCGTTTCTGTGACGCAGTCGCTTAAAAGAAATTGGTATTTCAATAAAAGCTAAAATTTATTGATAAAAAGTCATTAACATATTTAAGAAATTCTGAAAAACGAACAACTTGACGTCACAGTTAGTTCACTGTTTAAAAGAAGTGCATATAAATATGTAAATTCACATAGAGTTCAATTAGTTGCAAATTCTGTAGATAAATAAGGACTAAAATTTAAGTTTAAGACCTTCAAAACTTTTCATCTGTTTTCTGGTGTAATAGTCAAATAAATGCCGGTTTTGATTTCATTACATTTAGTTCGAATCTTAATAAAATATATTCTTAAAAAGCTCAAAAATTCAATAAAATTTTAACGATTAATGCATAATAAAATTGTTGTGAAAACTTGTGTAAGATAATATAATAAAGTTCCAAAATGTTGACATTAAAAACTTAATATCACACAGAAATAAAATTCCGAAAACATCGTTTTGGAACCACGGTCTCCACTCTAACGAATTTTATGATCAATAAAAAATAAAAATTAAATATCCGGAAAATGTGTCTAAATCTACGAAAATTCTGCAATAAATGTCGAGGTTTGTATGAAAAATTGCTTGGGACTTTTTTTTTTACAATAAATGGTATAATAAAAATAAAATGCTTTCCAGACAATTAATAAAATTCAAAATTTTTTAAATGGTAAATTTATCACCACAACGAAATGAATCCATGTGTTTTCTTTGTCTGTAGTGTAAGCAATTTAACGTTACTTAAAAATAAATAAAAAATTTTCAATTCTTTTTATTTTTAATTTTAGAAACAGCAGGAATTTCAAAAATTTACACATGTGAAACTGAAATAAAGTGCAAAAAAAAAAAATAAAAATTATGCGAATAGCAACGAACAATTTAGTTTCTAAGTCTAAATTTAAATATTTTTTTCGCGTGTCGTTTTGGCTTTTGTTGTCACATCCGTCGTCTTTGTAGATTTTAACATTGTTGCTGTTTTTTTTTTGTTGTGTTGTTCACGTGCCTTTAGTTTTACTTGATGTGAAAGTCTTGCCTTTCTAATGAAAATATAAAATAAAAATATTTATAGCTGTTAAATGAACATCATGCCTTAAATAGGCTCCTTTAAATTTAGGGATCATGTTGATAATTTTTAGCATGCGATCAAATTACTATCAAATGATATCACTTTCTGTGTTTATTCTGTTTAGACTCTTGTGTGAGACTTAACATATTTATATACAGTGTCGGCCAAAACCTAAGCACCCCCTAAAGAAATTTTTTCTTATATCAAATTTTTTTGAAAAAACGACGTTATTGAGTTAGTTTGTGTGTTTATTTTATTTATTTATACGTTTATTATTGACAAACAAGGACTTAAAAAATTCAGGGTTTTATAAATTAAGAGTTAACATTTAATAAACATTAAAATTTAGAAAGCACCCCCTTCTTAACATTTAATAAAAACTTTTAAAATTAATATATAGTTGAAGACTCTTTATACTGGGTTACATTAGCACATCTTTAAAGCATAGAGGACATTATATTATTAATGATATCCTTCGATATCCCTTCCTAAGGCTACTTTCAAAGCTTCAAAGAGATTTTTCTTGGTTTTGCAATTTTCCTTATAGATTTACGTGTTAACGATCTCCCAGAGGTTCTCAATGGTATTCAAATCTGGGGACTGGCCTGGCCAACCAAGGACTTGCATCCCATTCCTCTGAAACCAGGCTTTACAAACTTGAGCGGTATGTGTTTGGATCGTTGTCCTGTTGGAACCTCCATTTAAGTGGCATCTCTTGATCCGCATTAAGCAGCATCACATCATTTGGTATGTCAAACTGCATAAAACAATCCACAATTCCTTTAGTATAGTGAATTAACCCACTCCCTTGACCAGAGAATAAACCACAGACCCTGGAACTCCATCCTCCGTGCTTAACAGAGGCTTTGCAAAACTTTGGTTTCAATCTTTTTCCTTTTGGTCTGCTTACTCGCCTTATTCTATCCGAATCTTTCATAATATACTTGAATTCGTTGCACTTGAATTCGTAGCACTTGAATTCGTAGGACTTGGGTTCGTAGCATGATATCAAAGGTTCGGATGAATTAAGGCGAGTACACAGACCAAAAGGAAAAAGATTGAAACTAAAGTTTTGCAAAGCCTCTGTTAAGCACGGAGGATGAAGTTCAATGGTCTGTGGTTTTTTCTCTGGTCAAGGGAGTGGGTTAATTCACTAAACTAAAGGAATTATGGATTGTTTTATGCACTTTGACATACCAAATGATGTGATGCTGCTTAATGCGGATCAAGAGATGCCACTTAAAAGGAGGTTCCAACAGCACAGCGATCCAAACACATACCACTTAAGTTTGTAAAGCCCATTGAGAACCTCTGGGAGATCGTTAACACGTAAATCTACAAGGAAAATTGCAAAATCAATGAAAACTTTATAGGGTAGCAGAAGAATTTAAAAGGAAAAATTAATTTGTTTGAAAAAATAATAAAATGAGAAAAATATCATTAGAGAAAAATATCATGGGAGAAAAAATATCATGGGAGAAAAAATATCATGGGAGAAAAAATATCATGGGAGAAAAAATATCATGGGAGAAAAAATATCATGGGAGAAAATATTTCATGGCAAAATTATCATGGGAGAAAAATATCATGGGAGAAAAAATTTCATGGGAGAAAAAATATGGGAGAAAAATATCATGGGAGAAAAAATATGGAAGAAAAATATCATGGAAGAAAAATATCATGGGAGAAAAATATCATGGGAGAAAAATATCATGGGAGAAAAGTATGCGAGAAAAAAATTTCGTGGGAGAAAAATACCATGCGATAAAATATCATGAGAGAAAAGTTTTATGCGAGAAAAATTCTCATGAAAGAAAAGCATCATGGGAGAAAAAGTAAAAATCATGCGGGAGAAAACGCACGCAAGAAACAATTTTTGAAAAAAATTATCAAAGAGCAATCAAACCTTTTCATCAAGTTTTCGTTTCGGAAGAATTTTGTCGACACAAAATTATTATTAAGCTTCTGTTATTTTAAACAAACAAAAAAACTTAAAAAGACATTTATTTACAGTTACCATACAATTTTGGTACATAAATTTATTATTCAATATGTAGTTTCAACAAAATAAAATTTCAAAAATAAATGCGAAATAGAGCTCTGCATTAAACACATTCATCAGTCAACAGCTTGACCAAATCATTTTGTAGACGAAGTAATAAAAATGAGCGCAACTTTGCCGATGAATGCTCCTGCTGTATGGCACAAGCTGCTTCCGTGGTATTTGTTGTAATGAATTCCTTGTATCGCTTCAATTCACTTTCCAGATATGCGCTGCAACCGGGTTCGGTGTCACCACGTAATTCGCAAGCAATTGAATCCAATAAATCATAGATATCATCACGTAAAAGATCCTGCTCTGGCGTTGATTTCGATGGACAAAACGATACTGCCTTTCGTGGACATAAACTTGCGCTGGATTTTGGTGTTGTAGGTGAAGGTGATCTCGATTCTGGTTGCAGCACTGGAGGACATTCAACTTTGGGATCTGACTTACGCTCAAGGGGACAACAATCTGGTTGGTTCGATTCTTTTAATTCTTGAAGCAATGGGTCCTCTTGAGATTTCTGTTTACATGGAGCTGGTGGTTTACATGGACAATAGTCTTCTACATTAATAACTTGATCCTCTTCGCTTGTTAGCTCACTGCTACTATGTGGTAGTTCGCAGAAGCACTCTAATCCCATTCTGGTGAAGACATTTCCACGTCCCATTTTACGTGGTGTTGGTGGTTTTAATACTTCCATTGTTATTGTTGTTGTTTGTTGTTTGCTGGTAGAAGGTTCATCCTTATAGTTATCATCTGGAAACGTGGCGGCATGTGATGTTACAACAGCAAAATTATAACCTTTTTTTGAGGCCCCTTTGGAAGGTTTTTTGACTTGCTGCAATGATTCTTCAGAACTCAATAGGCTTAATAGATCGATATCCTTATATTGAGGAGGGGTTGGTGTTGCCGGAACTGGCTTCATTCTTTTGTTTGAATTATCTGTTGTAGGTTTAGGTGTTTTAGTTTCCTTCGGCACTATAAAAGGGAAATCATCCGAACTTATTTCTTTCAAGAGAACTGGTGGCTTGTACATTTCATTCTGTACAGCAAATGGTGTCATAGGCGTTGGTTGTTGTGCCGCAATATAGTAGTTTTCCTTATAATTGTCGTTTTGATTGTCTGCTGCAGATCTCATTGGGTATTTTGCATTTGGCTTGGCGGGTATAGGTTTCGTATAAAATGTTATTGTTTCCTCTTCTGGTGGCGGCGCCAAATAATTTTCATTCTTCACTACAAAAGGTTGAATGGGTGCAGTGCTGTCAAGTACAGAGTCATCTACAGGTCTTTCACTTCTGATGTAGTTTTCAGTCTGCGGTGGACTTACAGGCACTGTATTGGCGCAATCTTCCAAAGTTTGAGGTCTTATTGGTGCAACTTGTTGTGTTCTTGGAATTGCTTGTGGTCTATAGGCTTCTGGTGTAATTTTATATTTCTCACAAAGTTCTGAAAATTGTCTTGGCATTCTTGGATATGGATATCTTGTATTTTCAGTTTGCTCAGGTTTCTTACACTCAGGCGTAGTTACACATTCGGGTTGGACCTTGCAGTCATCTCTTTCGATTTCGTAAGGCTTGCGTTGTGAAAGATATCTGTCTTCTGGAACGTTGCACGCACACTTTTCAGCCCCCACTTTAGAAGGCTGTTGCCTGCCTCGAGGCATTTCGTCTTGACAACTTTGCTTATTTTGAGTTCTTATATCATTTTCAAGCTGCAATGCACGTTCTTCAGGCTTGGAAGTGTTTAGTTCCCAACGGGGCGTATCATCTGTTAAATCGCATACTGCATTTACTCTGGTTTGTGGTTTATTGATGGCATTTTCCTTATGTACTGTACCAGATTCCAATTTTGAAGTGTATTGATCATAGCAACTTCTTTTGGAAGACTGCTCTCTTGGAAAATCACAGCAGCAATCATTCTTTTCATTCTCTTCTGGGCAATCAGTTTCAGGTCTTGGTGTTGAATCGCATGCTCGAGAGTCTGAGTATTCTCTATTTTTATCAGATTTCCTTATTTCATTTTCACCCTGCTTTGCGTAGCGAGATTCAGTCTTTGAGGTCTGCTGAACCCAACGGTTCTCACTGAAAGGCTGCACTGATTTTGAACTGTACGGTACACAATCGTTCTCTTCGGGAGGAAACTCTTCTGGACAGTTTGCTTCAGCCTTGCGTGTAACATGGCAAGCACGAGAATTTGAATTATCTCTACTTTTCACATGGCAAGCGCGAGAATTTGAATTATCTCTTCTTTTAACGTATTCTGTTGAAGGTTTTGCATATGATTCAGGATTCGAAGTGTATGTATCCCACTGATTTGTCGTATGACATGCGCGACCATTTGAACTATCCTCACTGTGTTCCCGCGGTGGTGGAGGCCTTCTTAAACTATTTTCATTTTGTTTTGCAAACGAATCTGCCTTTGAAGTGTATGTATCCCACTGATTTGTCGTATGACAAGCGCGACCGTTTGAACTGTCCTCATTGTGTCCCCGCGGTGGTGGAGGCCTTCTTCTATCCATTTCATTTTGCCTTGTACGCGAATCTGGCTTTGAAGTATATTGCTCCCACTGATTTGTTGTACTGTCTCCGCTTTTAGTGCGCGGTGGTGTTGGTGGAGGCCTTCTTGCATCATTTTCATTTTGTTTTGAACACGAATCTGGCTTTGATATATATTTCTCCCAATGAGGTTGTATTGTGTGAGGTCCAGACTTCGAAGCGTAATTGTTCCAATCGTTTATTTTAGCAGGTTTATCGTCTGGACAGTTTTGAATCGGTCTAGTTGGGGTAGGACAAGCACGAGAGTTGGAACTATCCCTGCTTTTGTTGTATTCATTTTGAGATTTCCTTAAATCATTTTCATTTTGTTTTGCCGGAGCTTCAGGTTTTGAAGAATATTGATCTAAACGGCCCTGTTTGAAACGTTGTGCAGTTTTCGAAGTGTAACGGTCCCAATCGGTTTTATTAGATGCCATCCTTTCTTGACCATTGATTTCAGGCCTAGCTCGAGAATTTCGGCTGATGCCATTTCCATTCTGTTTTCCATAAGCTTCAGGTTTTGACGTGTATTGATTCCAATCGTTCTTTTTCGATGACTTTTCTTCTGTAGAATCGATTTCGCGCCTATTTGTTACTTGATTAGAACTCTCTTTATTTTGAATTCGTTCGGTTTGAGGTTTTCGTGTGCCATTTTCACTCGGTTTTACGCAAATAGAATTTTTTGATAAAATTTGATCCCAACGATTGTTTTTGGACAGCTCTTTTTGCGAATAAGAGTATACAGAGCTTAAATTATTTTCATACTGCATTGTGGGGCTTGATTTCCATGTGTACTGATCGTAATCGTTATTTTTCGGAGACTGGTTTTTAGAAGAATCGTTTGGAGGAGAGTATTTGTCCCAATCACACATTTTCTGTGCTGGGTTTTTTTCAGCACGATTGGCTTCAGGATTGGGACGCGCCGCTCGAGAATTTGAAATTTCCTTACTATAAGTTCGTTCTGGTCCAACTTTATAATCTTTAAAGAGATCGTTATTTTTCGTAGACTGCTCTTTAGAACAATCGTTTGCAGAAGAGTAATTATCCCAAGCACGTATTTTTTGTGCTGGGTTTTTTTCTGTACGATTGGCTTCAGGGTTGGGACGCGGCGCTCGAGAATTGGAAATTTCTTTACTATAAGTTCGTTCTGGTCCAACTTTATAATCTTTATAGAGATCTGCATATGCTCTATTTTCGTCTCTCGAAGGTTGGGGTTTCTCATACATAATTTGATTTATTGAACTGTCCGTATCTAATGGTGTAATTTTGAGTAAACATTCTTCAATCATATCTTTATCTTCACATGACTTTCCAGCTTTTTGTTCAGAATTTTCATTAAAATTACAATTTGAAGGCGTCTCTTCAAAATTTATATTATTCTCTAATTGCCCTTGTCCAGGTTTATTTACGAAGGGTCCGCGTAGCTTCATTTCATTGAGACAGGCGCACAAATGACTAAGATACACATTGCGTAGTCGTCGCTCGTCAAGACTCTTACACTTGTAGGTGCACAGTTTCTCTAACCATTCTTTTGCCAAACAGCATTCCGGAGAATTGTCGGGAAATATATCAGCAGGATCCTTACATAAATCGAGCAAAAATAAAAAGTACTGCGTTACTTCATAATCCATATTTCAGTTGCACACAATTTTGACACATAAATTTATGAAATAAAAAAAACTATTTTTTATTTTCAATTTTTATGTTTTGTTTTGTTTTTTTATTCAGGTAGAAAGCTTGAATTGTCAATTTTTTAAAGAGGTAGGGTAGAATACAAGGGTGATGGGTGATGCATCCAATAATCTAATGAATACCAGAGATAAACTGTATTAATCAAATTTCAATATGTTTTGCTGGTTCTTCTTTTCCGGTTGGACCAACATTTTTCATCTTCATTTAATGAGATCACCTGCAATGGCTTTGTTTTCTCTGCATTCTGGTGTATCCTTATACTGGCCCACCACGTATTCTATTGCCTTATAAATGACATTCAAGAGCTTGAAGTGTTCTATTACTTTATGTTTGAGTTCGTTAATCGTTGTATATTTCTCTCCAAAATACTACATGGTTGGAGTTATGAAGAGTTTTAAATGGCTAGAAATTCAAGATCTTACTTAAAACAAAAAACTCTAATAATTTCCTTTTTTCAATTTTCAGGCCGCTCTCAAAAACCCGAACGCACCGATGTAACAGATGCACCAAACCAAAGTCATTCCATAACATCACCACAACGTGTGGCTAAACGCACCTCCAGTATCTCCGTAAATATACCAGCAGCAGGACTTGGTTCACGGCCACCCAGCATTATTTCATCTGTTAGCACCGATGAAGGTGGTTTCAACGAACCCTCGCCCGAAATTAAAGCCAAACTTAAGCCAGCTTATGATTTTGAGCCGCAATCTTCGCCAACGCATCATCAGCATCAGCCAGAACAACTCAATGCAAATGATGAGAAATCAAGTCTTAATTATGTTGATGTTGGTTATCGTCTCAATCCCGATGGCAGCGAATCACGTGAAGTTTATGGTGAAACGGAACTTTATGATACCGCCAAAGATGAAATGCATAAGAAATTGCATGCCAATGGTTTCGCACAAGAGACAACAACTGTTTATGCGATTATAAAACCAGAAGTACCACCACCAGCTGAATTATTCTATGGTGCCGCCGCCAACAAGCCCGAAATTACCAAAGAAACAATGTCGACGGTACGTGTTCAATCGCCGCCTGTTGCTGTGAAAGGTGTGAATTCCGGCGGTTCAACATCGAATTCCAACTCCTTGGCTAATTCACCAGCTAAAATGCTAAATAATACCACGCCACCTGTTGGTATTGTTTCACCTATACGACGACGTAATTCTGATTTAAATAATGCCAAAGCAACACTTCCGCCCCAACAATCATCGCCGCCACCACATAGCTCTGCTGTTAATATACGTAATAGCAGCGCTGCTGTCACTGCCGCATCCCATGCCATTGCCAAAGGTGTTGCACCGATTGCCGCACTGGAGACACAAGAAGAATTTGAAACTCCTGAATTGCCTACGCGTCCACCGCCACCAAACGCCAATGTTGTGATTTCTTCATCACCATTGGATTTACAAGATTTAGAATACGCTGACACAAGTGCTGGCGAAGATGAAGATGATCTCATGTTACCACCACGCACCATTGAAGGTGCTGCTATTGTTGGTGGTGAAATTCATGCCGTTTCTACTGCTGCTGCTGTTGATTTACAAGCAACGGAAATGTTACAGCGAGAGGTGCAGGAAGCGGAAGCTGCTGCTCGTGAAGATAGCCTACCAGATGCTATGACCGCCGATGAAGCTGAGCGATTGTTGAGCTCAAGGTAAGCGATGTTGGAACTTTGTTGAAGATATTTACATACCTTTTAAGCAAAATCAAGTATCGTAGATTCTGTTAATTTTATTCTTTAAGTTGTAATCGTCTTTATAAGATATGTTTATCTGTAAGTAGATATTATTGTGCTATTGAAACTATTAATTGTAGAATCTTTTATCACATAATGAAGGATACATGTATGTTTCCTAAATGATTACATGTGACTACCCTGCTTTTAACAGAAAAGTGACCATACATACTGGCTGTATTCCTTCGGAAAAATATTACGCATACCAGAATGATCTGAGAAAATCTGACATGCAAGAATTCACGAGATTCTCAAAAAGTTCATTACAACATTAAAGTCTCAATCGCCATTTCCAAAATTTTTTTTGGAGTGAAAGTCCTTTGTCCGCTTTAGTGGTAAATTTTTAAATCCTCGGCATTTTTTTTTTGCGACACAATATGCAATACTTTTTTCAACACTTTGCTGCGACACATGTTTTGAGACTTTTTTTGGCGTCACATTATTCAACCCTACACGGTGTGCCTTAACCCGTTCTAAATCAGACGTCGTAGCACATCAAATTTTTTTCCAGATTCTGCTTACTTATCGTTCAAATGATGTATAAAAAAATTTTCACTCGTGACTCCTCGACTAAATTTTGAGATAATCGCTTTTCCAATTGGGGCATTTTCCCATACAAAAAGAAAAAAAAAATTTTTTTTCAACTGCATTAAACAAAAATTAAAATAATCACAATCGATGTGTTTTGCGATGCTAAACGCGAATCCAACCTCAGAATTGCTCTATCGTGTATAGTTTATGAGATATTGTAACCTAAAGACCAAAAAAAGTTGTTTTTTGCCATTTTTTGAAGCTATATAACTATGCAACATATCATTTATTCGTCAAATGTGGCTTAAGTACTTGAAAGCCCCAATCTTTTTCTTTAAAACCTAATTTAAATTATATTTATATCTTCATGCTTCTAAGAGATATCGTAGACCGAAATATTGTCAAAACGGGTTTTTTGCACTTTTGTGTCTTTTTAGGTTAGGATATCTTTGAGGAAAAAAAAGATATCAACATAATTTAAATTAGGTTTTAAAGGCAAAGATTAGGACTTTAAAGTTGCTTACCAGATTTAACGAAATTAAAATTTCATTCACATTTTAAACATGTTCAACGAACCGACCATTTCAAAATTCAGCCGTATGCCATACACGTAACAACACTCGGGGTGTCAAACGGCTGAATTTAGAAGTAGTCGGTTCGTTGAACATGTTTAAAATGTGAAATAAATTTTAATTTCGCTAAATTTGATAAGCAACTTTAAAGTCCTAATCATTGCCTTTAAAACCTAATTTAAATTATGTTGATATCTTTTTTTTCCTCAAAGATATCCTAACCTAAAAAGACACAAAAGTGCAAAAACCCGTTTTGACAATATTTCGGTCTACGATATCTCTTGGAAGCATGAAGATATAAATAAAATTGAAATTAGGTTTTAAAGGAAAAGATTGGGGCTTTCAAGTACTTAAGCCACATTTGACGAATAAATGATATGTTACATAGTTATATAGCTTAAAAAAATGGCAAAAAACGATTTTTTTTGGTCTTTAGGTTACAATATCTCATAAACTATACACGATAGAGCAATTCTGAGGTTGGATTCGCGTTTAACATCGCAAAACACATCGATTGTGATTATTATAATTTTTGTTTAATGTAGTTAAAAAATTTTTTTTTTTTTCTTTTTGTATGGGAAAATGCCCCAATTGGAAAAGCGATTATCTCAAAATTTAATCGAGGAGTCACGAGTGAAAATTTTTGTATACATCATTTGAACGATAAGTAAACAGAATCTGGAAAAAAATTTGATGTGCTACGACGTCCGATTTAGAACGGGTTAAGGCACACCGTGCCTATTTTTGCTACACAATTTTCGACACTTTGTTGCTACACATTTTTCAACCCATTTTTCGACCATCTATTTGCGACACATTTTTCGACAGTTTATTTGCTACACAATTTTCGACAATTTTTTGCGACACATTTTCCATCACTTTTTTGCAACACATTTTTCGACCCTTTATTTGCGACATAATTTTCGACACTTTTTTTGGCGACACATTTTTCGACACTTTTTTGCGACACATTTTTCGACTCTTCATTTGCGACACAATTTTTGACACTTTTTTGCAACACATTTTTCGATCCTTTACTTCCGACACAATTTTCGACTGTTTTTTGCGACACATTGTTCAACACATTTTTCGACCCTTTATTTGCGACATAATTTTCGACACTTTTTTGGCGACACATTTTTCGACACTTTTTTGCGAAACATTTTTCGACCCTTTGTTTGCGACACAATTTTTGACTTTTTTTTGCGATACATTTTTCGACACTTTTTTGCGACACATTTTTCAACACTTTTTTGCAACATATTTTTCGACCCTTTATTTGCGACATAATTTTCGACACTTTTTGGCGACACATTTTTCGACACTTTTTTCCGACACATTTTTCGGCACGTTTGGCGAAACATTTTTCGACGTGCGAATTCTCAAAAAAATACAAATAGTCGTCACACCTTAGCATTTAAAAAAATATGAAATCCTTAAATAAAATGAACAAAATGCTGGGAGCCAAAATGCGGAAGTGTGATAAGTTACACTTTGCGCTATTTTAGGCAACTCCACTTATTATAAGTTTCCAGCAAGACTTCTTTGAAAGCGTAAGCATAAAAAGAAAAAGCTCAACCTCATTTGAAATAATGACGCAAATATAAAAAGTTTCAATTGCAACATACCACATAGGAAATGATGAGACTTCATAGCACTTTTCGAAATATAGAATTTAAATTGCAAAAATTTTTTTTCCTACCCAAATAGTTTCAATTTCAATTTTTTTTGGTTTTTGTACCATTACATCAAAATAAAGTTTTTGCGTGCGTGTTAATGCCCACCGTTGCACAGTGGCGTAAAAGTGACCTTTTTTTGTTGTTAAAATCAACTTTTCGACGGTAATAATTAACCGATTGAAACGAAATTTTTTATGAAATCTTCGTTAATGAATTTTCTATTAATCTGTCTCGCCAGATTTCTTGTTTTTCAATAAAAATGGCGAAGGAAAAAAAAAAAAAAAAAAAAATTAAATTTTTTAAGGCTATTTGGTGGAAACATATTCGATTGACATCAATTTTGCAATAAGCTGCCCTTAAAACCTCTTTGTAACGATTTTCGTGAATCTCCGATTTTCACGAAAATTGACATATAGAAGTTTTTTCAAACGCCATTCATTTGATAAACCTTGTATCACAATGTAGCCGACACTTCCTTTCGTTGCATGTTCGTCATGAAAAGTGTAATCTCAGAGTTTAGGAAACATAAATCATTTAAAAAAAATTCCATTGGATTAAAAGTTTAAATTTCATTAATTTCTAATGAGATTAATTTTTGAGCATAAGCTCTTAAAGTGGCTGTCACTTTTGTTACAATATCGTCACAAAATGCATAACTGCAAACGTGAAGGAGTTTTATTGAAAAAAGTGAAAAATTTTCCAAAACCTCTTCTAACGATATGACTATCTAATGCTCAGTTTTTTCCTACTGAGCCTACTGAACATACAAAATACACAATTACACAATGCTTTCATCAACACTAACGTTCGTACACAAACGTACATACATACATACACTTGCATACAAATTAATAAATATTTAACGTAGTTGCTGCAACAGTGTTACTTGCAACTAAGCAACAGGATTATAAAGGAAGAAAATATCCAAGGATTCAAGGAGAGTGTACTCGTAGTTTCATAATTTTTGCCATTTTCTTTCTTATTATTATTATTTTCATTATTATTGTCGTTATTTGACTTTTATTTTTTTGCTTTGTTATATGTATTTGTGCATGTGCCCTAAGGTGTATGTGTGCTATGTATGTATGTGTCGTAATTTGAGACTTAATTAAGCGTAGCGTATCCAAGCAATACTGCACTTAATTTAATATCCATGCTGTTGCAAATATATTTTAATTTCTATGTAAAAAAAGGAGACTCCTCCATTGTTAAAAAATACATATTTAAAACTAAAAGAGCAGGACACCCGTCGTTAGTCGGTTTTTTTTTTTTTTGAGTTGAAAGCTTATTCAATACAAAAAAAGCAAATGAGTCAATGTTGTTCGCAAACTAACGACAAGCATCGCAAATCATCGAAAATATCGATAAAAATCGAAAGATAATAAACTGTATTCAAAGACATTGACATTCGGTTGTTCTAAATTATTGAAAAACTTCAGAAAATGAGGAAATAGCAAGAAAAATTCAGAAAAGTCGAATAGTGGAAGGCAGAACAAAGATCGGAAGGAAGGTAGTATTAAAATCCATTTATTGAAATAATCCAGAAAGTTGAATACTACCAATATGTATATCAAAAAGTCTTAAAAAAATTTTCAAAAACATTTAAGAAGTCCAATAGTAAGAAAAGAGGAATTGAAAAACATCCTTTTATCATAATATACCTGTCAGAAGAATTAACTCAACTAGAGTTATAAGAAGAGTCTACTTTAAGGTAAACACAAGTTTTTTGAAAGTGAAAGAACTCTCATATGTAGGTGAACTCTTTGTGGTAATAGCAATAGTTAACGCGCTGCACTTCCGCCTTATGTTGGCTTGGTCCCTGCTCAATGATTAGAAACGTAGCCATGAATGAATGAACAGACAGAGAGTATCCCCTCATAGTGGTCGTAATGTAAATGACCGAGAATAAAGCGAATGAAACTAAAAGCAAAACAAAAATGTTGAAGCACGAAATCAAAATCTCTATGAAATGACATGACGTGACATAAAGTAGGCAATAGGCCACTAGGTAGGTAATCTCTGGTAATGGACACGATGAAAAGTTATCCTTTGGCAAACAATAAAATTGCACACCAGACGCTAGCACATACACATGCATTTATGTTTTTTTTTTTTTTTTTTTTTTTTTAAACAGAATACACACTTTTACTTGTAAATAGGACTTAATGTGAAAACTTGGCGCGATATGAACGAGTAGTGTTTTATAGTGGTGAATTGAAGTGGGAAAATTCAAATATTTTCACTTGCAAAGTTTTTAATTCTAAAATGAGATAATTTGATGTGAAGTAAAATTTTTGATTTTGGATTGAATTACTTAGTTAGGAATGGTATCCCAAAAACTTCCGCGCTTGCCGCAATTGATCCCTGAATTTTAAAACAATTAGCTTTAGTTCGCAAATTCAATTTAAACCAGATCTTAAAACTTTTATACTTTTTAAATAGAAAGTATAAGAGTTTTAAGGAGAGATAAAATTTTTGTAAACTTTTAACACATATAAGTTTTTTAAAAAGTGTTTTTATCCTTCAAAGTTTTTTCCTACTTTTGTTTTGTAAAGATTTTTATAAAAGTTTTTTTTTTTTTTAATTAACACATCAAGTAAAAATAAACCTCGAAAAAAGACGCAGTGAAATCACATATTTATATATAGAGCTAGAAGATAAAATGTTATCCTTTTGGTCGTAGTTTAAAATATATTTTGGACTTGGCCAAAGGTGTCTCTGACCCTTCCAAGAACCTTTTTCATCGATTATTGCATTCAGTAAGAGAGCCCAGAGAACATATTCTCATTATCAAAATATATTTTCGACCTATTTTTTTATCTCAATATGAACAACCCGAAATGGTCCCATCTCTATAGATAAGTATGTAATTACATACTTATATTTCAGTCACAGCGTCTTTTTTCAAGGTTTTTATTAAAAAGTTTTTTAAGGTTTTTCTAAAGTTTTTTTAAAGGTTTTTAAAGTTTTTTTAAAGGTTTTTTTAAAGATTTTTAAAGGTTTTTTAAAGGTTTTTTAAGGTTTTTTAAGGTTTCTTAAGGTTCTTTAAGGTTTCTTAAGGTTTTTTTTTATGTTTTTTAAGGTTTTTTTTAAAGTTTTTAAGGTTTTTTTTTTGAGGTCTTTTTTAAGTTTTTTTTCAAGTTTTTTTTTTAATTTTTTTTTAAAATTTTTTTTTTAAAGGTTTTGCAAGGTTTTTTTTTAAGTTTTTTTTTGTAAGGTTCTTTTTAAGGTTTTTTTTGCATTTTTTTTGTAGGGTTTTTTTGGTGGATGATGTGTTTTTTTTTTAAAAATAAAAGTTGAAAAAAACTTTTCAGGATAAACATTTTTAACATTTTTTGACTTGTATGCTTAAATATTTTTTTTTTTATTTATTTCAAAAGTGTAAGGTTTTTTTCAACTTTTATCTAAATGATTTAAAGATCATTTGAAATGTGGCATTCATTCCCTTCACATTTTTTATATTTGTAACACAAAGTTTTTTTTTTTTTTCTTGAAAGAACTTTGTTTCTCTTCTTTTTGTTTTTAAATCCACATACATAGACAAAGAGAAATACCCATACCGAAAAGTTAATTGATTTGGCAGTTTTTTTTTTTTTGTGACCCAATCAATGTAAATCCGACGCCATTGCTTCTAATCAAAATCGGCGCCATGCAATCATAGCAAGTTCGGCACAATTCTGTTAAATGTAAAGCACCTTTGACTTCTGTGGCGTGAAACATGAGTTTGAAAGTCAAATGAAATCAGCTATTGATTTGAATTTAAAACCAATTCCTTCGTACGTATTGTATAAACCCACTAAAGGCGTTATTTTGTTCGTCTTTATTGCATTAAACAAACAAAATAAAGTTGAATTTATGGACTTTCCCAGAAAAAACACACTGTACTTTCATTGTATTTAAACATTCAAAAAATAACCAATGAATCCATTGAAAAGTGGAAGGTTTGACTTCACAATCGATATTTTCATATACCCAAAACTCTTCTAAGGATAGAACAAGGCTTAAAAACAGATATTGTTTTCTGTAATTTATACTCATAAACGTTTTTTCCCTTTATTAAAAATAATTCTACAAATATTTATTTAAATTTATGTTTCTACTGAATATTTAATCATAAACCTTCTAAAAATAGTCATGTCATAAAGAAAGAATTGCTTTGTTAATAAACTAATTATTTTACATGAGAGTTTTCCCCAAGGCTTCAATTGGTATTCTCATAATTAATGAAAATACTTACTATTAAACTGTGCATGTATAGGCAGTCCAACAAAGCAATACTTGAGTTAATGACTTCATTTAAAGGTTGGGCTCTTTCGAATTCCTTGGAGAACGTAACACAAAAGTTTTATTTAAGGAAATGTGATTATGAAAATACTTTGAGCCCTTCTTGTTACGGAAACTAAAACAAATTATGTAAAAGCAAAACAAATTATATCATAATTATAGTAAAAAATTAGAAATATGACTTTTGCACCTCTCTGCGCCGTTTTGCCTTTAGTTTTAACAAAATTAAAATGTTAGCCATTCCTCTTAATTCTTTAACATACGAAATATTCCGACAAAAAAATAATTGCCTACTTTTAGAGATATTAGTATATTATATTTTGACTCACAGCTGACCTACTGTTGATGGCGTTAAAAAATATGCTCACTTTTCGTACTCAAATTGCTCTCTTGAATCTTGAAAAATGTACAATCATGGTTTTTGATTGAAATCACTCAAATTTACGCAACAACTCACTCAATTGCTCATTTGCCTAAAAGTATGCTCTGCGTTTTGAACAAATTTTCTCATATAACGCTGCGATTGCCATGCGGCTTTATTCGCTCGTTGCAGTTGCACTCGTTTCGTTGTCGTTGTTCACATTTTGCTGACGTTTTTAAAGAAGAAAAAAACGAAAAGTTTTGAATCATTTTAGCTTAAATTCGCATTGTGTAAGGATACGTGTGTACGTACATACGTACATTTGGCTGCGTACTGAGAATAATTTTCGTATGAAATCGTTTTATCGACACGCACATAAATTACTTAAAAATTAAAGGTTTCATTAATTTAAATTTAGTGCCGAAATTATTTAAAAAAAATTTACTAAAACAGTTTTAAATTATTACGTGTTATAATTAAGTGACCAATTTTATTTTTCGTTCATGTTAATCATACGACGTGTTGTTCAAAATGTATTACATATTACGTTTAAACCAATTTGCTTGCTTTTGCCGCAACTAAGCAGTTTATTGCGTGTTTTGGCAGTGCTCGTACATCATAAGAAATCCATTTTTCTTTTCTCGTTATTGGCCTGAAGGAAATGCGTTGTTAAGTTGTGTATTTCATGCAGGTAATCGCATTTCATTTTGCTACTATACGAATACATAGTTGTACTCTAGTTTTTGAACCAACCAAATTGTGCTCTGCCTTAAGGTGTTTATTGTAATGGTAATTTTGTTGTTATAACTCTTTGTTGAGAATTTCATAGAAATTGGAAAATATTCGTTTATTATAAAATGCATAAAGAAAATTATGCTTCATTATCAAATTTCTACAGACATCACGATAATGTTTCTTGGAAAGTAGTACCTATACAGTAGCGCTCAAAAGTGGATACATAAGTTAAACTTTTTAGTGAATTTGGTGTAATTTTTTTCTTACTGGTGAAAATCAAGTACACATTAAAAAATAAAAGTTTACTTTTGTATTTTTTTTCTTACTGGTGAAAATCAAGTACACATTAAAAAATTAAAGTTTACTTTTGATTCCCATAAATATTAGTTTTAAACTATTTTGGTATTAAATTAAAAAAAAGTTTTAAATTAATACTTTTTTTGGTATTGTCCTATATAAATACTTTTTTGGTATTAAAATTAAACTATAATTTTTACTGTGTAATTACTTTTAAATTGTATACCTTAACTGTTCTCTTAAATTGATATAAAAAAGCAATGCTAATTAAAATAAGAAACAATAGAAAAATATAAATTTGTTTGCTATTCAGTTTTTTTCATTTGTGACCGTCCAGTGGAAAATGTACCTTATCTTCACAAAATAATATTTTCTTGAATTTTCTAAAAATGCATTCAATTTTGAATAAATTGACACCTCGATCACTGGAAAATCGTAAAATGAAAAACTCATGTCAATTATCAATTTTTACAGGGTAGTGGTTCGGTAAGACCGCTTTTATTGGTATTAGTTATATGATAACTAATACCAATAAGTCAGTTGTAAAATGTTCAGAACATGTCTAAGCACTGAATTTTAGCTTAAACTGAAAACGGGTAAAATTGACCCTGTCTCTTATTTTTAGCTGTTCTGCTAAATTTTTTGAGTGAAGATTAGGTACCTTTTCCAATGGACGGTCACATTTAAGTTGTTATGCAAATTAGTACTTCGTCCAAAGTCCTCTTGGCATACTTTCTACTAAATTCTAAACGGTGTTGCATTGAATTTTGTCCCTTTAAGTATTTGTTCGGCCATATTAGTCAGATTATAAGCGTAGTAATGCGAATCTTTTTATAGCATGATTTTAGGCATTTTTAAAAAACATATTTCATAGACATTGACTAAAAGAGAATTTCCCAATTCAGGGTGCGAAAAATTCTAATTAGCTTTTCTGATGCTTATCTCACTACTAATCTTGTTTTTGATGTTTTAGAATTTTTTGGCCGCTGAATTGGGAAATTTTCTTTTAGTCAATGTCTATGAAATATGTGTTTAAAAAATGCCTAAAATCATGCAATAAAAATATTCGTATTATAACGTCTATAATCCGGATTTAAGCTGTCGTCTGTGTCTAGCCTATAAACGTAGAAATCGGGTAAATTATCACGCAAAAGGTTTAGGAAGCCTTCCCATTACGCAATTAAATGCCCACAGCCGTGCGTAATGATTTATTTAGCTTGGTGCCTTTGAATTATCTCATCGGATCGATGCCAAAAACATGCTTTAACGTCCGACTGGACCAAAATTAATCGATAATAAATATTATTTGCTACCAACTAGTATAGATCAGATGACATTGTTGGTTTGAGCTTACTGTTCAGTGTGCTTTTGTAAATCACCAACAAAATTACAAAAAGAAAGCTGGTTTGCATAACGGGTTTCGAGACCAACCATAATTCAACTTCATCAGACGCATTTACCGGCATCCAGAAGAACTTTCAAGCATGCATGCATAAAAAGGGTCAAAAATGACACCTAAAACAGGGGAATATTGAGTCAGTATGTACTACAGAAATATTTGCTATACAATTTCACTACTAGCTGCTGAACACTAAAAGAGCCAAATTTCATCGCGAAAGCAAAAAAATCGTTGAAATCAGTAAGCACTTCTAACAATAAATATTTTCCAATTTTCACCCCACTGTAAAACTCTAAAACTACATTTTGGACAATACTCGTTCTCACAAGATCATAACGAAATCACACAAGGATCATTTTCCTAGATCACATTAACCTATTATATCCTGTTTTTATGGGTCTTTTTGACCCCTTTTTCTAAAACTGAGCCACAATGGGTTAAAGAATTTTGCAAAACTATCCTACAAAAAATTTCACTTACAGTTACCAATGACGAAAATTCTTAAAACTTAAAGTAAGCGCGTCAGGGATGTAATTAATATGCAGTGCGAAAAGTCCTAATTGATTTTAACGCTTTTTCGTTTCGGGCTCAAATTTCGACCTTTACGTGTTTGGAAACTAGTAGTGAAATTGTATAGCAAATATTTCTTTAGAACATACTGACTCAATATTTCCCTATTTTGGGTGTCATTTTTGTACCTTTTTAAGAAAAGGGCAAAAATGACCCACATGTGGGGGTTAAAATTTTATAAAAAAATGTTCCCCGCAATATTCTGCATAAGTTTGCTGAATACATAAAACAGCTCATATGTAAGGATCATATAGTTAAATTCATTGATTTAACACAAGAATGCGGTATTTTTGTTATTTTCATGTACAGTGGATAAACAAACTTCAAAATTCGATTAAAAAGAAATGTGACGTGCTGGAGAAAAACCACGAGACACGTGTTTTTTTTTCTTAACGTCTACTTTAAGAATTTTTTGGATTTTCTCATGTGTTTTACAAAAAGTTCGAAATTGTCGAACAGTGTAATCAGAACGCGTTTGTATTAGTTGTTACTATTTTTTCATTGGTTTTTTATAAACAAATGCTCATTTGACCCGGTTCTCCACACGATAACTTAAAATTTCTTCCAGAAACTGAAGTTTTGAAGTCCGAAGATACAGAATCCATTGAAACATTTTTGTGCCCGCCCTTATGGTAAATGATATTAAATATTGTTTGGCGCCGCGCACAGTACGTTCAGCGGAACTAGGCGCCCGAGCTACGCGTTTGCAGACTCAAGCATGAAAAGGACTTAGCGTCTGATGATTAATTTCAACCATTTCTTTCTAATTTGCTTTCATATCCTTCAACCAGAACGAAGCTTTTTTTTTTGGTGCATCTGTTAAACCATTTCCAAAAAATTTTTTTTGGAAGTTTCGATTTTTGGCTTACGTTATAATTATTTATTTATATATTCAATATTTGCTAATGATTTTCATGTAATATTTTAACGGCTCAAATTAATTCATATTTATTAAAACGACCTGGTTCATGCAGTAAATTGTATGCTTCATCATGTAGTGCACTTTGTCTGCAAAATTGTCGAGTGTTGTCCACTTATTAAAAATGTAACTTTTTTATTTTTTGTTTTTTTTTTTTTAATTTAATTTACGTGAAACATTTTTTCAGGCTCTCTTGCATGGACTTTTTAAAGCTGCAGATGAGTGGCTTTAATTGTTTAATTATTTTGCATTTTATTTTTATTGTTGAAAAATTGTTAATAATGTGAACTGTTCATTTAACAAAACTTTAATTAATTGAAGTACTAACAGGAGGAATACTTATATCCTGATGTACATACTTGTGTAAAAAATTTAAATTTAAATTATTTAAATACAAAGCATTTCAATTTTATTTCCCACTACAAAGTTGCCATACAAAAATTACATTTTATTTTGAATTAATATTGCTCATACGACATGTTGTGCATCATTTTATTTGCATTTTCGATATTTATTATCTCTGCGTTTGTTTTATTTTGCTTGATATGAAAATACAAATATTATTTTTTTAATAAAATGTATGATTTATTTAATGCAACCAAATCACATTATACTATTGGATTACATATTAAAAAGGATTTTTATTCGAATTTCAATGTTGTTTATTATTATTTTTGTTGAAACATTTTTAATAACAGGAATGAAAATTTTAGGGATTTATTTTCCGTATATTTAATTTGTTTTTATTTAAATTTAAATTTAAAATACTAAATATGTAATTTTTAAATTAAAATTTATTAATTTTTTTAAATATTTCACACTTGGCGTACTTATGCTTATTAATTGATTGTTCTTGGTAATGACATACTCAGCTCTCTCTTCTACACTTCCTATCGATAAGCATCATCAATGACTGCCATAATTGCATATAATTACATATGCAAATTTAACTTATACTAGTTAGTGTGCACATGTATGCGTATTCTATGCATTCTCATTAGAGTGCATTTTCTTTCAATTCAAATTCAAATTCAATGAAGCTAAAGCGCCAAGAAAATGTATTTGGTTAAGCATGTCGTCGTGTCGTCATGTCGTCATGGTGGTGATAAGTTGCCGCCGTCGCCGCTACATGAGGTGGTAGACCATATTCTTTAAAAATAAAATAAAATAAAAATCAAAAAATGTGCGACGGCGTCATCACAAAAAGCAAAGAATTGCACTTAAGCACTAAAATAAGGATGCTTTTGTGATGTTGTTGCTGTCATCGTTGTTGTCGTCATAGCTGCCATCATAGGTGCTTTCAACAGACAAAACAGAGTTGCCATAATTTTATTTAGAATTTAAAAAAAAACTATTAGAAAATAATTAATATTGGAAAGAGCATATTGACAAGGTCCAAAATCGAGCATTCTCAACTTAAAAAAAAAATAGCACAAATAATATGTAGTAATGTAAACATTAAGGTTACGAAGCTTCTGGGAAGTGATAGAGGTGGCCTAGACTATTAAAATATTGTATGTGAAGGTACTCCAGAGGAGCTATGGGCAAAAATTTAATTTCCTCACATGTTTAACAAAAACATTTTCTTTCTTCACCCTAACATTTTAGAGAAATCTTTTCGATGAGAAATTTTTAGATAATTGGTCTAAAAAGGATTTTGTAAGGTTCTGGGCCTTTAATTTTTTTTTTAATGTTTTTGGTTTTATAATATTTTTATTTTTTAGAATCCTCTTTAAGTTTCGTTTAATTCGGTTGTACATTCGTCATATGTACCAAGTTTTTGATTTCAGGTCAGGAAAAATGCTTTACAAAAATAATATTTATGCCTTACATTATTTTTATTTTTTAAAACCAGTGATTTTGTTAGGCAAAACATTTTACTCCCAAATTTAAAAAGTTCTTTTGACAAATGTACACCAAATTAAAGGAAATTTAATGAAGATTCGAAAAAAAATTATAAAGGGGTTGTTAAATAGCATCTTTTTGAAAAACAAAATTCAAGATATTTTTAAAATTGTTTGACGCATAGGAATGAAATTTAGTACATAGGCTGTGCCACGCCCATCAATTATTTTGCATATAAAAAATTTTAAAAATTCAAATTTCATTCTTAGGGAGGTAGAAACTTCTAGGCAATGGAACGTTAACTAAGATACCACTTGATAAAAAAATTAAAATAATATCGTACGTTTTCGGTCAGTATTTTGTCCCATTCTTCTTGCTGTACTTGTTGGAGCACATTTTTTTAATAAAATATAGTATTTTCTGACCTTTCCACTAGATAAGACCAAAAAAATTTCTATTGGTTTCGATTCAGGATGTTGCGGTGGTGTTTTAATGTCTTTGGTGTTGTAGTACAGAAGTGTCTCAGGATGTATGTTTAGGGTCATTGTCTAATGAAAACAAGGGATCATCTGGTGGTAAACCCATTTTTTAAGTACTGGGTGCATATTTTTATACCCTACATCCAGGGTATATTCATTTTGTCCTTCCGTTTGTAACGCAGAGAAGGAGGCGTGGCAGATATAGAAAAGTATATATATTCTTGATCAGCGTCACCTCCTGAGTCGATATAGCTATGTCCGTCTGTCTGGCTGGCTGGCTGTGTGTGGAAATACATTTTTTGGGAAAACTAAGCAAGATAATTCAATGAAATTTGGTGCACGGCCTCTGTCGTCAAAGTTAGCTCGGGGGAGTGAAAATTAGCGAAATCGGTCAACGGACACGCCTACCGCCCATGCAAAAAATATATTCAAAATACAATTTTTTGAGTATTTTTCACGATAATACAACCATAATACACATAAATACTACGATTTGTAAGCGCAAGCTCTGAGCAAAAACTGGGAAAATTCAGATAAGAGGGCGTGGCACCTCTCGTATAAGCAAAAGCTTTAAAACGCTATACTGAAAGCGTTTTTTGAGATAATCGAACTAAATTTTCCTCAGACACTAAGAATTATGAAAACAAGCCTTAAGAAAAAACTGTATAAAATCAAACAAGAGGGCGTGGCACCTCCCATATAAGCAAAAGGTTCAAAACGCTATGTTGAAAACATTTTTTGTGATAAGCCAACCAAATTTCACTCAAATGCTTAGAACTATAAATTCAAACTCTGAGCAAAAACTGGGTGAATTCGGACAAGAGGGCGTGGCACTTCCCAGATGAGCAAAATTTTCAAAATACATACTGCTGTGTAGGGTATTTAATGTTTGGCCAGGCCAAAGGCAACACCCTTACTAGTTTTTTTGTAGAATTGAACTGATATTCATATCTATCCATATTGCCATCCATACTTTCAAGTTTCCCCATTCTATGAGTCGAAAACTGCCCCAGACACACCATCATGCAAAAATTGTGGCTTTTAAGTAATTAAAATTTTGGGTTTTGTTTGACTTTTGCAAGACCATGCGGCTTATTTTTTTTTGTTTTTATTTATTTTTATTTGTTTTTATTTATTTTTTTTTGTTTTTTTTGTTTTTATTTATTTTTATTTGTTTTTATTTATTTTTTTTTTGTTTTTTTTTTGTTTTCATTTATTTTTTTTTGTTTCATTTATTTTTTTTGATTGCATTTTTTTAATGTTTTTTTTTTATTTTATTTTTATTTTATTTTTTTTGTATTTATTCTGTTTTTTTTTGTTTTTTTTTTTTAGATTTTTTTTTTTTAATATACAACTAGTGCGTAGAAAAATTATTGCTGAATTTCAATCAGAAGACATTCAAGATCAGAAAATTTTTTCCTATTTTATTGGAGCAAAGAGACAGTAGTGACATTGTGACACTAATGACTTTGGGATAGGAACATAAATGAAATTTCTGCCAATATATACCTTGTTATTTGTATTCTAATATTTCTCTTTCATACAAAAATGTTGAGTATAGCTAGATGATATTTCAATAAATTAGAGAAATCCAAATATTTTTTGGAAACACATTTTTCTGCGCGGGAACGGCAAAGTGACCTTTAAAATGACTCGTGAAATTATCATAATTTTTTTTTATGAGACTTTTTATTGGTTGATTGGTTTTGGTCTTTTTTTAACAATTAGTATTCTTGGGCAACTCTACAAAAAGCTTGTTTGTAGGCATGAACTTGAATATCTTATTACTGTAACGTGCACTTATTTTGAAGATAAGCATGCAACAAAAATCACTACATTCTTAAAAAATTGTTGGTTAGTTTTCAAGCGAAATTTTAGAAAACAATTTCTGTAATATTTCTCTAAAAAGTTCAAAAATTACCCTCATACATTGTAGGTACACAGTGCCCATAACACGAAAATGAGGTTCCCCGCCTTTTATTTATTTTTATTTTACTTATACCTAAATCTGATCCGAACTAAGTTTTTTTAAGTAGTAAAAAGTTCAATCTATTGAAGAACGATGAGATCTGGCATTCGTTTCGAACAATTTAGAGTTTAAAAACAGCAGTGAAATTTGGTTTGGGCACCCAGTGCCCATAACAAGGTTCTAAGGTTAAGAAATGGTAAAGATTAATATATTTATCTGTACTGCCTCTTCGCCATCTTTTTTCAACGTACATTTTTTTAATTTTTTTTTTTTATTTTTTTATTTTTTTTTTAAGTGTATCACACAATGACAACAACACTAAAGTGCACTTAAATAGTTTACACGGTGTTTTATTTTCGTTTTTTTTTTTTTGCTTTTTGTCTTGTGCCTACGACAAGTTGCCGCTGTTGTTGTTGTTTTTGTAAATGTTGTCGCGGCTTCTGTGGCTGTTGCTGTTTCTGCTGCTGTTTATATTAGCGCCATTCAACGCAATCATGTTGCAAATTGATGACACTCGTGGCACTCAACGTTTAACGTAAATAAAGACGAGCATCGTTAGAAAAAAAATACTTTTGAATACAAAATTATGTTGGAGAAAAATTGTAAATTTAATTTATTTTATCCCTGATGCTTTCTTCGTACACTTTTCTTAAGAGTTGTCTGGTTTTGTTGGTTCTCTGTTTGAAGCTTAAGTCGGCGGATGAACTGTACATTTAAGATATAAATAAATACGAAAATCTTAAAGTTTTTTTTACAATTTAATAATTTGACATTATTTAAAATTTAATGTTGTTTAATCTAAATGCCGAACCCTCTCTCAATGTAACAATTTTCCAATTATAGTTCCGATAATTTTTTTCAACATGCAATTTCTTCGATACTAAAATAATGTTAAATTTCATCAAAAAAGTTTATAAATAGAAATTTTCCTTTTTCCTTTAACTTCTTTGCTAACGTAGTTTGTATTTTTCTTCACTCTTCTGCTGCTGCTGCTAAAATGACCTTGGCACTTTATGGACTAAAAAATTTAACATCGTTTGTCTTTGCGTTGTTCCAAGTTTACCACCACATACAATCATACATATACATACGTATATAGATTATGTGTGTTTGTATAGTGTACACTGTACACAGTGTTGTGTGCCAGTTTTATCTCTTCGTGCCAGCTTCCCTGCCATTCAACCAATTTGCTATTCCTATTTGGCCACACTTTTGCACTTCCTCAAACCACATGGGAATACACACACACATATTCACACAACCGTACACCTATAACATTTAGTTGTGGTATGGCATGTCCTTGACATGCTGTTTATTGCTGCTGCTCTTGTTGTTTTGGTTTTTTTTCTTCTCTTTCATCGTTGTGCTTTACGCTTTTCATGTTGAACTGTTCTTTTTTGTTTTGTATTTACTAGCGCCTTATATCTATCTACATACTTATGTGTAAATGATTTTTATAGCTGTCTTTAAAGTATGCCGCTTTCTGTGTAGTCATATTTTTCTACAAAAATTTATAACGCTTCAATATTTTTGCTATTGATTTTTGTTTTTTAATTTCCAAATTCTGAGTTATTTTTGCTGATTTAAGCGGAAAGTTTAAGATTTTTTCAAAGTTACAAATGTATGACGTCCATCCCACTTTTATAAAAATATTCAATGTTTAAGTTCATGCCATGATGAAAATGACAGCGAAGGAAAGAACTAAAAAATCTGTGATCGATTTGAAACAATATAAAAAACGTTAAAATTTAAGCGAATTTGTTCAAAATGGTTTCAATATAATCAAGACAAGATCAAGACAAGTTTTAATTTCGTTAGATAATGAAACTTTCACCTTGAAAACGTATTTTAAATCATTGATGTGGTACAAACCATTTCAAAACGATCAAGATTTTTTTTGTGGCATCCGATTTGGCTATAAATTGGCATAAGCAATAGTTGCATAGTGGAAAAAATTACTACCAAATATTTTTTCAAAATTTAAAAAAATGGCGGAGATATGGGACTTTGAAATTTTTAGGTTAGTTTTTTTTGAGAAGCTATAACTTCGGTTGCATGTATCCAATTTTCAATTTTATAGTGTTAAATGATTTGTCTTAAAACAGGCTTTGAAATAAAAACTAGCAAAATTTTTTGTTTTTTTTATATAATATAATATAATCTTTTTTTTTTTTAATTTTTTCTCTTATTTTTTCTATATTTTTTTTATAATTTTTTTTTATAACTGTTGTTTTTTAGATTTGTTTTTATTGGCTATAGAACTAGGAAAGGGTTGGGGTCCAGTCTTCAAGTGTCAAGGCCTATGAGGCTTATTGTGCTAACCTTGATTAGACTTAATTAGATATGACATTAATGTCAGCAAGTCCCTTGGGGGTAAGGCGCCCACCTGAGAAGTAGAGGTTTCAGTGATATAAAAGTAACGAAGCCCTTGTCTTGCTAGACTGTCAGAGTGATATAGGATTTGTTCGGCTGTTTCCTCTTCTTCATTACATAACTAGACTAATCCCATGTTAGAGAGATGTTGATGATGGGCATGGTCCCGTGAGAAATCAAATGATCCTAGTTCAAAACTGGCCTTAAACAAAAAGTTATATTTTTTCATTGGTTTTATTCGAAAAATATGTTACTATAGACGAAGCAGGCGTGGCATTGTTCGATTACGCCCGCTTTTTGGTCAGCGTATGCTATTTATGTGGACCATCTACCTGCCGAATTTTATGGAAATAGCGTCCATAGTTTCCGAGATATAACGTGTTTTTTTTCGATTAATCGTTAAATAGTGAGCGTGGCACCTATTTGATACGAGGTACGAAAAAAAGTACGAAGTACGGGATACGAAAGTACTAAGTATGAGCTACAAAAAGTACGACGTACGAAAAGTAGGAGTTATGAAGGGTACAAAGTTCGTATCATAAGTACGAACTTTATTAAATTCACGTACCTATGCGAACCTTAAATTCACGTGATTTTGAGGTACGTGATTTCATACCCCTTATCGTGAATTCACGTCTTCACGTGTAGTACGAATTCAAGTGATCCGACAACTCTACTTTAAATCTATTTGAAACAATTGAATAGGTGACTCATATTACCCATTTATTCTGATATTTCTTTGATTTTGTAACTCTTCCTCTCGTCCACAGAATGCTGCATTATAGAGGAAATACCGTTCCCTACTTAAGACGCCATTTTGTTAATACTGCGTTCATTTTACATAATAGTCTTATCGATTTAAAATTTCAACATTCCGAAAATCTAGCGAAAACAAAATATACTTCAATACGAAAATAAAATCTACAATACGCATATGCTGGGGATGTATACCAGCTTTCATTGCGATTTTGATCCTTTATACGGCTATCAAAGAACTTTATTCGTGCATATTTATAAAACTAGGACTGTATCCTTCCATTTTAATTTTCTAGTCCAACTTCTACTTTAATAAATGCTCTGTTGAAGCTTAAAAATTAAAAAAAAAAAAGAAAAAATCACACAACACTTAATTTGTGTTTGCGATTTCATGAAAAAAAAAAAAAAAAAATCTTATTCCGTTTTCATTATTAGTGTAGTGTTTAGTTTTTGATTTTGGCTTAAAGTTTTTTTTTGCGCGTTTTTTTTTTGTGAATTGTGTGGCATAACTTTTTTGTTGCTATTGGATTGCTGGATTTTTGCACAATTTAAAATTTTCACTGTTTTTTTTTTTTTTTTTGGAAAAACTTTTCTTTCAAATTTTTTATTTTGCCAAAAGTTGATTTGGCTGGCGAGCAATTTTATGCGAAAAACACAATGAGCGGCTCATACTTTGGATTTTTTTTTCTACTTCACTTTTTATTTGGTGCTTAGTAGCAAATGCTGTTAGTCCCACTTGGCATTGTTGTGCATATGCGCGTATGTAGGCTTTTGGAAATAAAAATCATGCATCAAAGGCTAAAAACCAACCAGTTGACCTTTGCTTAAAATATATAAATGAAAAACTGTCATTTAATCAAGACCCCAACGTTCATTGTATAAAGCTGCACATCAAATCCAATCCAATGCTTGAAGGGCTTTTGCAGTTCAATAAATTTTTTTGCTGATCAATTCTTTTTTTGCTGCCCAAGTATATTTTTTTGTAGCTTCATTTATTTTTAAGTGATCCATTAATTTGTGTGCTGTTTATTTGATTTCTGCTCTGGATTATTAATTTTTGCTGATTAACAAGTTGCTTTTGACCAATCAATTACTTTTACTGGGTTTTTTCAAAATACGCAAAGTTACTGCTGAAGTAAAAATCCATACCACTGTGCAGCAGCATTGGTTTAAAATGTGCTATTTTTTGGTGGGTTTGCCGTGACACTATAAAAGTTTGTGTTGATTGCAAATGTAGTTGCAAATTTTGTTGTAGGGGTGTTTCAATTGTAACTTTTTTCTCAAGCACATTTTTTCGCCTCACTTTTTAAATAAACTTTTTTCAACATTTTGCTTAAATTTTTTTTTGTTTTCTTTGTTTTTGCATTAACTATTAAATATTCTTTTAATTACGCAAAATATCGCAAAAACTCAGAAGTATCATTATGTTTATTTTTTTTATTTGTTTAATGTTCGTACAGTTTATTTTAATTTTCTTATTTAAGCGTTTTTCTTTTAAGTTTTTTATATCTTGTTTCTTTTATTTTTTACTATTTTTTTTCGAGTTTTTTTACTCTTTGCTTTATTCAACGAAAAGCTTTCTTCAGCTTGCACTTTGCACAGAACTATTGTTTGCTACTGTATTGCTTATAAAAACATTCAATAAAATTGTAAACAGCAAAAACTTTTTCCTTAATGCTTGTAAAGCTTTTAAGTTTTGTATACTTACTACCAGTTTTAAAAGAAAACACCGCAAAAAATGTTTCTTATTTGACTAAATCCAAATAGAATTCCATGTTTTAGCCTTTGTGATATGTATGATTTTTGTGTTCTATACTATTCATTTTTTATTTTTCTTGTTCTCGAATGACTCAGAACCCTTCTGGTATTTGTCCCGTCCCCTTTGATTAAACTGTATTTTTTTTATTATCGATATTGACTTTCTGGTTTAGTCCTCATATCAGCGCCTGTTTTACATTAAAAAAGCTTGTGCACGAAAAAATTTGATCGATCATAACAATCTAAAGTTTAGGTGTTTTTAACGTTTAAGTCTTTAAACTTTGAAGTTAGTACTATGTATATCATTTTCTACTTAAGGTTTCGTGTAATCAACCCTTGGTAAACGTGTCCCATAAAATAAAGCTTGTGCACGAAATCAAATTTTGTTGATCTTAAGGTGTTTTTAACAATATATTTTGAATTGTACGTTAATTTGATACATAAACATATGTTGTCTTCTATGTATTAATTCATACCGCCTAATTTTTGCACAAATTACTGCTTGTGCACGAAAAAATTGAGTCAGCTAAAAATAATTACATATTTATTAGGATCAAATATTTTTCGTGCACACTAACTACTTTTTGAGTGAGTCTTATTTTGTCTTATTAAACCTTTTCGTATTTTAAGGAAACGCAAAAGAAGATATTTCTTCAAGTGTATTTACAGCAATATTTTTCCATATTGGGGAGAAAGAAACTTCTCAATTTACACCAGTTTTGTTATATTTACATTTTTATCTTAATATTTACAATTTTCTTTTTTTTTGTTGTGAACTTTTTTCTTTCTTCCTCTTATATTGTATTCCCTTTAATGCAAAAAATCGCTTAACAAGCTCAAGTATTGTTGTAACGAGTTTAAACTGTTGTTGTAGAGTTTCGTCTTGTTGGTGCTGTGTTACTTTGTGCACAGTTTTCATTTTTTTCTCCATTTTTATTTTGTGTTTCCTGCTTAAAAAAATTGTTTTCATTTTCGTCAAGTTTTGATTATTCTTTTTTCTTTAGTTTTTTTTTTTTTGTTACTTTACTGTAAATGATTTTTTGTGACTACTATGTTTTTAGGGTACCTACTATTTTTTTTTTCGTGGCTACCTCTTTGCTACTATTTATTTTTCTTTGCAGTTTTGTTACTTTTACGTGTTTACTGTGCATTCAACCAGGTGCTGCATTTTAATGCAAAACTAAAGTGTAGCAAATTCGCTAAAAAGTAAAAACTTTTGTTCAGACAACAACAGCAAAAACGGTAGTAAATTAAACGAATTTTTTTTTTTTTTTTTTGTTTTATTCGATTATTTTGTTTGCCAGCAAGAGCTTTTGCGTAATGTATTCCTGTTTCATCCACACTTTGATGCTGCAAAATGTTTGCTGGCGAGGTGTAGCGTTTAATGCAGGCTAGCGAAATACAATTGCTAGTTCAGCCATAAGCTGTTAAGCTGCTGAAAGTATGCATTTTGTGTATTGAAATCGGTTTGGTTCTTTTTTTTATTTTTGGTGCTCAGCGAGTAATGGTTTGGCATAACAACAAAGGATTTCTATTTAAATTAAGATGGGTGCACTTTATCCGATAAGTAATCGCTTTTTGTTCATGCACGAAACGCGAACATTTTTTTTTTATAAATTTGCGCCGAAAGGTTAGTTGTAAATGATATATACAAACTGGTCAAAATTGACTGAGTTGACTATAAAATATCATGTGTTTATTTTTGAATGCTTTAAGTGGAATACAGGCTCACAAAGCACAACAGCTAAATCGTCTATGACAAAATTAGTAATGCGAGATACGGCATTTTAAACATCATATATATCTTTTAAAAGTTATCTAATTTTAATAAATTTTAAAAATTTTTTTTTAAATTTTTTTTTAAATTTTTTTTTAAAATTTTTTTTTTTAATTTTTCTTTATTTTTTTTTTAAAATTTTTTAAAAATGTTTTTTTTTTTTGAATTTTTTCGACGTTTACCAGACCAACTTTGTAAGGTAAAAATTATGTCTTTAGTGGCCTGACATTCAGTCCAGGTTTCAATATCTTTTCTGCTGAGGTTTTAATTTGCTTTCTTGGTTTCCCAATAGTTGATAAGCCTATTTTCCTCTCATTCCCGAATAAGTTGCCTTTAAAGCAATTGTTCACTCCGCAGAAGTGTTCTAGGCTATGAAAGTATTGATTGCACCTCTCTTGGCTAAGCAATCTGTATTTTCATTGCCTTCAAGTCCTTCGTGCCCTGGTATCCAGATTAAAGTCACATCATTTCTCCTGTATAAGACTTGCATAAGTTAAATACACTTCTAGATTAGCTTTGAGTATGTACATTGAATTGAAACCGCTTGAAAGTCCGAGAAAATGCATTTGTCGGCGCCGAAAGGGCCCATGCTTATATATTCTCTTGCAAAAGATTTTGCTTGAACAAACTTTTTTTTTAAATATTGAAACCTTAAAGATCCACGAAGGAAGTTAAGAAAAAAAAAAAAAAAAAAACAGATGGTTACTATAAAAATATCTAAAATGTTCAAAAAGATCACTAAGAAGAATAATTAGGGTGTCCCAATAAAGGTGCACTTATTTGTTTAAAAATAAGAAGCACGTATTTTTTGAGCTAAGTAGTTGTGATATTTTAATGCATTGTAAAGTAGACATCGAATAAAATTTTGTTTATTCATTCACGTCATTTTGCTCCATTACTCAATAAATGCTGGTTTGAGCTCTTGATTAAGCTGAATCTTTCACGGATGAAGGATGAGGTCTTTTGTTAGAATTCATTGTGTAGTGGTACGTGAAATTTGTAGTTGTTGGTAACGATGCCGAATTGATGTTTTCGGGTTTGTAGCGACATTCTAGTTTACAGCAGCAATTTTTCAAGAGACCACCAAAGGAACCTTACTGTCTATAATACTCACTTTCTTAAAATTTTTTAACCACCACACGAAAACTAAATTATACAAAATGTAAAAAGTTCAGAAGAATATTTTGAAAATAAACAAGTCACAAGCCTTGTCAGAAAAAAAAAAAAATTTAATATTTTTTTTTTAATTTTTTAAAAAATTTTTTTTTTAAATTTTTTTTAAAATTTTTTTTTTAAATTTTGTTTTTTGAAATATTTTTTTTTTTAAATTTTTTTTTTTTGGAATTTTTTTTTTAAATTTTTTTTTAATTTTATATTATTTTTTAAAAATTTTTTTAAATATTTTTTTTTTTCAAGGGTCCAAAATAATACAATATAAAAAAAAATTCTTTTGTTTAAATTTATTAAATGTTATAATAATAACTATTTGATTTGTGTCATTTAAAAATTAAAATAAAGTAATGTCGAAGCTTAATATTGATATGGTACGCCACTGTTAATTAAATTATACAAAAGCGAGACGTTAAAAGTTGCTCTCATTTTATTTTTCACAGACTCAATTACACTTTATCTAATCAAGCGATCATCCACAGAGTTATCCAACAACATTCAGTTAAACAAAACGTTGTCTGACAAATAAATAAAATTATAATTTTATATTAAAAACACGTACTTTATTGAACAAAGCACACGCACGCATGTACAGAAAACACACAAACACAATTACAACGCATCCATAGAGATGAAGGCAATATTCAAAAAGCAAATGTAACACATGTATACACATACAACACAATACTTGATAACGTGGGAATAGAAAATTGCATCCAACTATTACAGTTGAGTTGAGTTTAGTACAGTGTCAGCTGAAGCTGCTACAACTGATGCTGCTGCTGTGTCTGTTGTTGTTGCTTGATATTTCACTGTATGTTGCTGACACAATTTCTTTAATTTTTCTTCATTTTTGTTGTTGTTGTCTGACTCTTCTTTTATTATCTTTTTGTTTATTGTTTTTTTTTTTCGTATGCAATAATTTTGTTTGACGTACACCATGACGTATACGCAACCAACATTCATACGATTGTACTTAATTGCAAGTCACTCATACGTCAGGGTAGTTGCTATATAGCAGTGATGGCAAACCCTTGGCACGGCAACGGATTTTGCATGTATGCAATTTGCATTTTTTGTTACAGTAAAATTTAACAAACTGTTTAAGTAGACTAAAAGAATAGTGAATAGTGTGAGTGGTAGAAATAAAACCATACAGTTTGTAATTTGAATTAAAAGTATGCAAATGTTAGTAGATGTTTACTGCTATGTATTATTTAAAAGAAAAATATTATAGGGGAATGTCGTATGGTTGGGACGCCAACCATATAAATACATTTTTTTAAATGGAGAAAAATAAATGCAAGAAAATATTAGAAATTCCAACATGGAAGCCAAGAAAATTGCAGTTGAATACAAACAAAACAAAATGAGTATTTCACATAGATTGAAACACATATTCTATAAAAATCCAAATCGTCTGTATAAGGATAAATAAGGTGAACATTACTATTGAAATCGAAATAAAGACTATGTTCTTACAAAAATTTTGGTGTTTAAAAATTTTAAATTTTTTTTTGGAGATATAGATAACATTCGCATACCAAAAACGATTTTTTACTCAAAAGCGAGGCATCTAACGAAAAAAGTGTATATGGCAAAAAATGCTTTAAATTGTCCAAAAAATGCGTGTGCATTTTTTTAGAATTTTTTTTGTTTTATTTTTTTTGACCAAGTTTTGAAAAATTATAAAATAGCTCAAAAAATTCTGAAAAAAATCACGCGTAGGTATTCTTCATTTTGACTTAAAATCCTTTGGCTGACCTTCGCAAACTTTTGGGTGTCCCAGGAATTGAACCAGCTAGAGCTTGTATTCGTTTTAACTCTGAACCCTACGGTTGACCTTCAAAAACCTTCAGATGCATCAGGAAATGAATCAATTAAAGCTTGTTAATAGCCCGTCATAGATGTTTTTCCTGTAGTATACCTAGATATTACTAGTTTTGGCTATGAAGCCTTTGGGTGACCTTCGGATGTCCCAGTAAAATATTCAGTTAAGGCTTGTTGATACTCCGCCATAAATGTTTTCCTTCTTGTATACCTAGATATTATTCGAGTTGACTATGAAACCTTCTGGTGATCTTCGGGAACCTTCCGGTGTCCCAGAAAACGGTGTATCTAATTCGCGTTCTTCAGCTACTTACGAAATTTCGTCAAAAAACCATGTATAGCTGACGAGATATAATGCGATATAACGAAAAAATATCGAAAAAAGTGTCGCAAAAAGTGTCACAAAAAAGCGTCGCGGCCTGGCTATTTTACACCTAACGCAGCCAAAGAACAGTCCTTTGTAGGTAAAACTGCTTCTTCTGAAGCAAGTTAGATTAAACTAGTTTTACAATTAGAAAAAAAGCAACCGAATAAATCTTATAGCCTGAAAGTATGCCTCAATTTTTTCAATTTATTGATACTGAAACACTGCGGCTGGCGAAGTCGGTGTTGAATATCGTCTAATGGGCATGCTGATCGCGATCTCACTTATCGTACTATGACATTATGGATTGTAAAAGTTATCTAACTGCAAAACCTGAGCTATAAGCTTACTTTTGGATTGAAACATAATTTCATCCTAAAAATAAGCTTTATAAATTTTACAGTTTTTATGTGAAATGTCCAACACTCTAGGAAGAACTAGCTTTTCCTAAAAATACTTTGAACGGTAACGCACATTCTTGTGTCAAATTCTACCTTAGTCCGTAAAGTACTTTTTAAATGATATAAAGGCCACCCTAATGTGCATGTGTACGTGTAGAATTTTTCTTAAAAATTTAATTTTGTTCATTATATTTTAAGACGTGTTTGCTTGCACGATTGTTGCTTTTGCTAAGCGTTTTAATTTGTAACATGCCGGGTCTTGGATTTGTTTTACTCTTTTTTTTAATGCCGCAAAGAAAGTAGAGGGTTTTCTATCGTGGTGCACTGAATGCTTTATCCAAGCAAACACGAAAATGTGTAATAATCTAAAGACTTAAGAAAATTGTTTAAGTCATTTAATGCATTTTGTTTTTAGCGTCTTGGCTGTGTATGTGTGAAGGAGGTGTGCTAAAGGAATGGTTTCTTCCTGTTACACCCTTTATTTTTGCTCTATCACCACCACCACCACATGTTGTTGTCAATTAACTGCATTTGTGGTTGTGGTCATGGTTGTTGGTTGGTTGATAAGCCAAAAAGGATTTGTTGTAATGATTTTGCTTAATTTTGTGGCTGGAACGTGTGCGTGCGTGCAAGTATATTAATATTCGTTTGTATGCTAGAAAGTGCATTTGTATGTGCAATGAAACATTAAATTGCTAGCAATTTATGCTTGAAATCTTGTGGGTGTTTCCGTTGCTAAGAATATGTACTTAGTTTTGAGTTATATGAGTAATAAATGATTACAAACATCTACGTAGTAAATGATTTGTGCTTTTAAATATTTTGCATGGCGTTAATTAAATAAACAAAAACGTTAGACATCAGAATCACAATGATTTTGGCGAATTTTACAATTTCTGTTAATTATCAATTGATTTTATATAATAGCTTATTTCATGACTGCTCGAGATTTTACTCTAGACAAGCTAGAGCGGCGAACAGTGTCTCGTTTTAGTGTGCTAGACGTGAAAAATTCAGAATCTAATTTTTAAATTTTTGTATGCAGAATTGTTTTAATATGTCCACTTACCTCCAAAAATTGATTTTTAGGTTCTTAGGTTAATATTTACTACATATATTTGCACTTTAAAGTTGATATTTTGAATAAAATAAAATTAAAAAAATTTTAGTTCCGGAAAACGCTTTAATTTCAGTAAATTTTGTGGTAATTTTGGCATGAAATAAAATTAAGAAAAAAACCAAAACACCAAAATTGACTCGATGTATAAGCTAAGTGTTGCCACTAACAATTTAAACAGAATTGCAGTTTTTCTGCTTTCGAAATTTATATTTTTGTTGTATGTATATTGGACTAAAAATCTATGAGCACTGCTTCGCACTGGGTTGAGATGAACATTTTGAGAAAATATCTAGTTTTTTATAATAATAACTACACTAGGTGCAAAGTTAAAATATTGCAAATGTTTTATGTGTGGGGGTGCAGCGCCCCCTCTTTTAATTTTTCCTATAGTGTTTAAAAGATATGACGAACATCCATGTACCAAATTTTATAATGATAAAGGTACATAGACAGCGTATTTTAAGTATTTTTGTGTAGGGGTGCGAAGCCCCCATATTTTAACCCCCCTATATTTTATCCCCCTCTCTTTTCGCATAGTATTTTATGAATAAAATACACATTCGCAATATAAAGTTTTGTAGTAATAACTGCTACAGGTGCAAAGATATAGCAATTGATATGGTTTTTTGTTTTTGGGGGTGCAACGCCCCCTTGTTCAAATTGCTCCAATTTTTGCAAAGCTTTTTATGAACGCAGTATACTCCTGTATACAAAGTTTTGTAATAGTAAGTGCTACAAGTGTAGAGATATAGCAATTGATGTGTTTTTTTTTTTGTAAGGGGGGTGCAACGCCCGCTTGTTCAATTTCCCCCAATTTCTGTGAGGAGCTTGGTGAACGTAGTATATGCGTACTCTTGTGTACAAAAGTTTGTAACAATATCTGCTACAAGTGCTGAGGTATAACTATTGAGGTGTTGTTTTTTTTTTTTTTGTATTGGGGGTGCAGCGCCCCTCTGTACAATTTTCTCCAGTTTTTGCAGGGTGTTTGGCGAACGCAGTGTGCTCCTTTTTACAGTTTTGTAATAATAGCTACTGCATGTACAGAGATATAAAGTTTCGTTAATTTTTTTCATATCGTGGCTACCCCCCACACCCCCGCCAAAAATCAGTTCACTCTATTTCGTGAGGTCAATGGACATATTTTAACAGTTCTGCATACTAAAAAATGCATTTTGAATTTTTCACGTCTAGATTGTATGAAACAGTGACTGTGCGGCGTTAGGAAATAACGCCCAATGAAAAAAAGTAAAAAAAAAAACGAATAAACTTCCGAAAAAAAGGAATAACGCGCAAAAAGTAAAATGTCGTAATATCACCCAAAACAAAAACGATATAACTCCCACAAAATATGAAATAACGCCCAAAAACAAAAACGAAATAATGCCCAAACTATTATCGTATGAATTTGGGTGATAGGTTTTTTTTTTGGAAATAACGCCCAAAATTTGGGCTTTATTTAGTTTTTTGGGCTTTATTTTGTTTAAAATAAAAAAAAAAAAAAAATAACGCCCAAAAACAAAAAAAAAAAAAAACAAATAACGCCTAAACTATTTTCATACAAATAAATTTTGGGCGTTATATCCAAAATGATTATCGCTCAAACTGATATGAAAATAATTTGGGCGTTATTTCGCTTTTATTTTAAGGCGTTATTTCATAGTTTTTGGGCATCATTTCGTTTTTGGTTTTGTTCGTTATTACGTCATTTTATTTGTTGGTCGTTATTTCGTTTTTTAAAAATAAACCGAAATAACGCCCAAAAAAAAAAAAAAAATAAATCGAAATAAAGCCCGAATTTTTGGGCGTTATTTCCAAAATGATAATCTCCCGAATTTAAGTATATGCAAAATCATTTTGGAAATACAGTCGACGTCCAGTAATACGAATGCTCCGTATTACGAATGTCCAATGATACGAATGCAATATTTCTTCCACACGTGATTCTATAATACGAACAGCGGTAAATTTTACGGTTCGACAATACGAATGAGATTTTTTTCTTAGTAGGCTTTGCTCTTTTGCTAAGCATCAAATGCTTAGAATGCATAAAAGAATACATGGGAAATTTTTTTAGAATTTTTAGAACGTTTTAAAATGCTTTTATTCTAATATTTGGGGAAAAATTGATGAACAATTATAAAACGTTTCGAAAAATCTGATAAAAAAGTTTGAGTTTTTGAAAAGAAGTCTTTCTAAGAAATTAAAAAAAATCACCAAAATCAATTTTGCGACCCTGTTTTTTGACAAGAAATACCAGAACAAAATCCTCGCGCATCGGTAATACAACAATGCCAAATTTTAGCCAAATCGGTCACATCATGCTTTTTTAACTGGTACAATTGGTGTGTTTTGCTTTAAATTTCTTCTTTTAGTGGCAAAACTCATTAAGTATTTTTTTTTTTGGAAATTGAGCTTAACAGTGTAGTATGTTAAGCTCAGTCTCCATATTTTATCCATCAAATTTTTTTTTGTTTTTTATCAAAATATTGAGAGCATTCCTTAAAATGTGTAAATGCCTCGAAAATCACGTAAACTCGTCATTGTTGTAAAAATTAATACGAACTTTGTCAGTTTTACGAGCTTTCGAGGCTTTTACACGTTTTAAGAAATACCCTAATACCTAAAATTCATAAATTTCCTATTTTTCATAAAATTTTTTCGTAAACTGATGTTTTTCTTTTAAAACAAATACTCGACTTAATGAGTTTTATATCTAAACCGACGATATGTCTCAATATAAAAGAAAAAACGACCAAAATTTCGTTGCGATAATACGAATTTTTCGATTTTACGAATGGGCCTGACATTATATAATTCGTATTATTGGACGTCGACTGTAACGCCCAAAAATTTGGGAAATGTGATTTAGCCTATATTGTTACTTCCCAAAAATAAAACAAAAGCTT
This sequence comes from Calliopum simillimum, assembly GCA_951812925.1. Classification (NCBI taxonomy): domain Eukaryota; kingdom Metazoa; phylum Arthropoda; class Insecta; order Diptera; family Lauxaniidae; genus Calliopum; species Calliopum simillimum. Next base: position 94,232,376 of record OX638371.1, on the reverse strand, counting down.
TATAACTCAAACAAATTTTATGACACAATTGCCATAGTTTTGGAGAAAAAATGACTTAAATTTTTGAGAATGTGAATTTTACTAGTTTTCCCACTCCAAATATAAGGTTAAAGCTTCATAACTCTTAACAATTTTCTATGGCATATATTTGTCTTCTTCATTTTTCCAAAACGAAGTGTCAAAATATTGTTATTTTGCTATACAACTTTGTGTTACTATTTTTTTAACACCTTAAAATCATACGAAATACACGTCGTATGAGTAACCTTTAATACATAGTGCTGCAAAGCAATGTGTTCTGTTAACATTTTTCGATAAACTGAACATTACCTTGAATTGATTTTCTCTTTTTTTTATTTTTCATTCATATTTTAACAAATAATTTCTCACTCATACACCCATATTCCATACCCATACTCAGGCCATGCAAACAGCATACATTTGCCTGGCGCATAAATTTCAACCCCACAACACTTTCGTCATTGTTTACCTTGGCGCGCTGGTTGGTTGCCATATGCTATAGAATTTTTAATAGTTTCCATGTCCAGTTAACTCATTATCCTTGTTTTTGTTGCTGCTGTTGTTGTTGCACGTTTACTTAGTGAAGTTGCTTTCCTGGCAGCAACTGCATACACATGCAACCTGCTCAAGCAGAGTTTCCTTCAAAATTTTGTTAAATGTTTGTTTGTGTTTGATTTCTTGTATATAGTATATGTGTATTTTTTTTTTTAACTCAAAAGCAACGTCAGCTTAATGACGTCACTTGCATTAAATTCTATAATAATACACATACACTTTCGGTTGACAGATAGAGGCCCGTGGAGTGCGCAGGTTTATGACTCAACATCTCAAGTACTCAAACGTTATAGGTTTCTCTCTCTCTCTGCAATGCACTTGGTGTTTTTCTTTTGAAAGTTCTCTTGAGTAATTCGCATTCAATCTGAGTAGTTTTATTTTTACATTTCTCTTTGTTTATTTTCCGTTTTACATTTTACTGTCATTGTTTTCGTGTTGTTTTCTTCTTTTTGGTTTTTTGTTTCGTGTAAATTAATTAAAAATGTATGACAAAACAATTATTGCTGACCTTGTTTTTCTCTCTCGCTCATATGCTGGAAATTTTTACGTGTTTTTTTTTTATTTCCTTCAGGTTCTTTTCTTTTTATTTATCCTTTTTAGTGTTTCATTATTATCCTGTGCGAGCAGGACATTTCTTCTTCAAAAATCTTGTTTTGTACGCCTTGTATTTTGTGTTTTTGTTTTCTTTCATCAGCAATTTTATCATCGTTAAATGCTTTTTTTTTTGTTTGTGTTCGTGCATAGGAAAACTTTAATGGTACATCGTGACGTATGCGTAACATTTAAATTTTTATGGATATAAAATGAAAAGAAAAGCCATTATCGTAGTTTTGACAGGGTGTTGCCAATTTTGTTTTTTACCACATGTTCATATTGATATTTTAGAAGGGAATGACTTACAATACTAAATATTTATTTTGACTTGAATTCCAAACACTCGCTCGTCATGCCTCTATGACTTTTGGTTCCAGAAATACAGTGACTCACGAAATTGATCACGCTTTGGCTATGAATGCAAATAACCAAAAAAAACTCTGAAATGGGTTTGCATTTTTAATGTGTCTTTATTTTGGTAAAACTGCATTAAGTAAGGGAAAATAAACAAAGAAAAAATTCCATGAAAACTCTTTCTTAAATAAAAAATAATAAAACAAAACCAAAAATACTCAGCGTGATCAATTTTGTGACTTCGCATTATGAACCTCGGAAACTAATGTTAATATTTTGTATAGCCTCCAAGTGCATCAATAACTGCTTTAATTCTTCTGGGCATACTATCTAGAAGTGTTTCACAAATTCCTGGAGCGATAGCATCTCAAGCATTTTAAGCCTTAGGCCAAAATTCATTAAGAGTACCAATTCAACCTTCCATCGATTTTCTCAATATGCCCCATAAGTGCTCGATAGGATTGAGGTCTGGAGATTACGAGAGCCTTTTTATTGTTGTAATTCCATTATCTGAATGCCATTTTTGTGTCCTCTTTGCAGTGTGTTTTGGATTATTGTCCTGCTAAAAGACAATAATCGAAGCATTTACTTTTAAATCTTGTAAAATACCAAGCAAATGACTTCGTAGAATTTCACTAATATACTCTGCTGTTATTTGACCTTCAATTTTGGTAACTCTACCAACACCTTTAGTGGTCAAACATACCCACATCGTTATTGAGCCTCCTCTAAACTCAAACTTTGTTGACTCAAAGGGCGTGCAGAAGTTAAAAGCCATTGAGGCACAGAAAGTTGTGTTGGGAGTTTGTCAAATGTTACAAAGACTGGAGCGCTTACGATTGGGAGAAGGTTATATGGTCAAATAAAACCAAAATAAACCACTTAGGTTCGGAAATCAGTGAGTGGGTTTGGAGGAGTAAGGGTTCGAGACTTCAGCCATACTACGTTAAGCCCACACTTCAGTTTGTAGAAGGCTCAGTAATGGTGTGGGTATGTATGACCACTAAAGGTGTTGGTAGGGTTACCAAAATTGAAGGTCGAATAACAGCAGAGTCTAACAGTGAAATTCTACGAAGTCATTTGCTTGGTACTTTACAAGATTTGAAAGTAAATGCTTCGATTGTTGTCTTTTAGCAGGACAATAATCCAAAACACACTGCAAAAAAGACACAAAAATGGCTTTCAGATAATGGAATTACAAAAATAAAATGTCCCTCGTAATCTCCAGGCCTCAGTCCTTTTGAGTACCTATGGGGCATATTGAGAAAATCGATCTAAGGTTAAATTGGTACTCTTAATGAATTTTGGCCTAAGGCTTAAAATGCTTGAGATGCTATTGCTCCAGAAACTTGTGAAACTCTTCTAGAAAGTATGCCCAGAAGAATAAAAGCAGTTATTGATGCACTAGGAGGCTATACAAAATATTAACATTAGTTTCCGAGGTTCATAATGCGAAGTCACAAAATTGATCACGCTGAGTATTTTTGATTTTGTTTTATTATTTTTTATCTAAGAAAGAGTTTTTATGGAATTTGTCCCTTGTTTATTTTCCTTTACTTAATGCAGTTTTACCAAAATAAGAATACATTAAAAATACAATCCCATTTCAGACTTTTAATTGGTTGTTTGCATTCATAGCCAAAGCGTGATCAATTTCGTGAGTCACTGTATAAGCGTGTCGCAAATGCTGCCAACCGAAAAGGTTTGTAAAATGCGTTGAAGAAGGTGATTCAAGGCTGCATTAACGAAGTCAGGTTGTTTTGTCAAAATGACAATTTTGATTTGTTTTTAATTAATTTTTTTTTTAAATTACTTAAAATAGTACGTTTTGTCCAATAATTACCCTGTACTTATAGCCTGGTTCATTTCCTTTTTAAAATAAAAAATGTCCAAGGGTCAGCAAAAAACGGCACAAGAAGCGAGCGAAAACGTAGCATTTTGCAGTGTGCAGTACAACTACAGTACATGCAATGAACTGAACTGACTCAAACAAGATGCCTCGTGTAGACCCCTTGTTTGAATCTCAAACAAAACCATGGACAAAATTTTAGTGAAATCCGAAAGAGCAAGTCAGTCTTGTTACGCTAAGCATGGAAATTCTTAATATCTCAAGATCTCTACGCTAAAAGTTTCTCTGTGTTATAAGGTAAATGTACCGAATTACTGGATAGTACCTAATTCCGTCAGTTTTTCCTTTTTGTTGAAAATAAAAAAACTAAGAGCTGTTTTAAATATTTTTGAACCAAAACATGCTTTATACTTTTAGTTAATACCACGAAATTAAATAAAATTTTTTTTTATTAGTTAATATCTTTTTAATGATGTTAAATTAGCAATTTATGTTAACTTAAACATCGTTTTCTAATAGTTTTAAAACACAATAAACTTTTTTTATAAAGAAAACTTGAATTTTACTTCTGCCGTAATTAGGTGCATAATTTTGTACGAGTGAACGTTATTCCGCGACTATCACGTAATGAGGAAGATAAAGGAGTATCAATTTTCGAAAATAAACTTTTGATAGTTTGAAAATATATAAAATTTTTTTTTGTCACGTAATAAGTAAACTTTTCTGAATGGAGTGATGTAATTACGGCATATGATTTTCTCTTTTAAATCTATAAATAATTGTGTACAATGCGAACAATGCTCTTACAAATTTCAGAGATGCTATGAATTTTTTTTTCTGCCGGAATAACGTACATAAATTTGTGCAAGTGAACCTATTTACGTGACTATTTTTATTTAATTTGTAATGTGTACTTACTAATGTTCCTTAAAGAAAAGAAAAACATTTTATTTGCAGAATTAAAGATAAATAAATTTTGAAATATATGAAATGACGAAACTTGATATTTAAGATTAAGATAGTTGGTTTAGAAAAATAAAACAAGTTATAAATTAGCACGGAGTTAGGTGCACGCGCTTACGGAGTTAGGTTCAACGCAAAATTCTAGTCCGAAATCAGGGAAAAATGCAGTGTTTCTAAAAGTATGAAGAATAATTGGTTATGATGCTCAAATTTAGCACTAATCGACTCCGGATAAATCAATCTTTATGAAAAATCATATACGAGTGGCCTAACAAAAGTTCGCTTAGTAGAATTGAAAAAACTGGATCATCTTTTTGCATATTTTCAACGTAATCGCCATTTATTTTGATACATTTTTAAAGTCGATAAATCCATCTTGAAAAACACTCTTCAAAATCGGCTTTTTGCAGTTTTACAATTTTATCATTAACACATTGACTGCCAGACCAAATTTTGTACTGTTTCCCAGGGTGCCAAAATTTTTTTTTTCTATTTTCATGTTTTATATGAAATAACGGTCATTGTTAGGTGTTGAGTTGCGTTTCTACAACTTTTGGAAGTGCTAGAAAAGATTTAGTCCTGGCTATTGAATATCATAGCCACGGCACCCTATGTAAAGATAGACGTCTATCTGTTTGCCAAGTGCCGTAGCTATTATTTTCAATAGCCAGGAAGAAGAAAGAAGTGTTATAAAGTTAGCAGTACTGTATATAAATATATATGGGACGTTTCACGTCAACCGGCCACCTCCGTCGCGAGAATTTGTGCAGACGAAAAATAAAGTTTTGGATCCCAAAATTTTCGTTTTTTTCAAAGCTTTTGAAAGCCCAGTAGCGCTTTTAAAAATTTCAATATGAAAACGTTGTAAAACGCGCCGAAAGGGGTCGTAAAATAAATTTTTTTTTTAATATTTTGGCGTAAATTGCATCACCCGGGGGTTTTGGGGGTCGCTGATCACGAATCTGAGAATTCTTAAATCCAAGATGGCGAATGCACACATTGTGGGAAAATCCTAATTTTGAGCAAGTCGAAAAAATAAAGCTAGAGTTGTTCAAATTCATCCAAACTTACACATATAGCTTGGAAATACTTATTAAGGTATCATGCCTGCATAGTTTGAGAAGCCTACCGTTATTTTTTTGACTTTTAGCTATTAGAATTTTCCCACACTGAAATAGTTTTTATTATTTTTCAAAATAAATGGCTATAAAATCTAAACAAACCAAAAACTCCTCAAACCAAGTTCACTTAGCACTAAGAGTGGTAATAAGCTTTTCGTTTTGTATTGAATTTTGTTTCTAGAGGCTGTGCATTTTTCATGACGAGGCAAAATAACAAAACACTACTGGCTATGGAAATCCATAGCCACAAGCCTGAATGAAACTGTACTGGCTATTGAAATCAATAGCCATGGCAGCCAATGTGTTAACCGCATTTATTATCTGTTGAAGACTCAACCCCTCAAATTTTTTCTTATTTTTGGGAACAACCAGAAGTCACAAGGCGCTAAACCTTGGGAATAAGGTGCTGGACGAATTTTCTCGATGCCTGAAAGCGCAATAAAATCGGTCGTTTTTTCAGCAGTGTGCGCTGGCGCATTATCGTGACGTAGAAAGTAGCGGCGTAGCTCTTTTTTTTGTCGTCTTCCCAATAAATTTTGGAAAACTTCTGGTAAACAGGTTTCATTATACCATTTAGCAGTAACCGTCTGACCTTTTTCCAAAGGAATAGCAGCTACAACTTTCTCTCTGGTGAAGTAAACTGACATCATTACTTTTGTTGCTGACTTTTTTTTTGCTTTACTTTAACAGGTGGACTTCTGGGCTCCATACCATGGATTGTTGTTTGGTTTCAGGGTCGTACTTCTAAAACCATGCCTCATCACCTGATACTATTTTTTTGAAAGTGTTAGTCTCTCCGTTTTTGAATCTTTCAAGAAAGTACTTAGCAAAACGCACACGTGCCTCTTTTTGAGCATCACTTAATATTCTAGGAACCCATCGTGCAGTTTACTTCGTGTATCCAAGATCATTTTTTAATATTCGCGATACAGCCATGGCATTCAAGCCCAGTTCCTCAGCAATGATTTTCTGGGTCAATCTTGGATCTTCGTCAATTTTAGACTTAACCAGCGCTACACATTCATAATCAGTCGAAGATTTTGGGCGGCCTTCTCGAGGTTCGTCCTCCACAGAAAAATGATCGGTCTGGAATCTTCGGAACAACTTTGAAGTAGTCACGAGGGCTGGCGCATTAACTTCAAATGCTATTTGGCATTCACTAAATGTTTCCACAGGCTTGAGCTTACGTCGAAATCAAAAAGGAAAAGCAAACCGAATCTCTTGTTGCGTTGGCACTGAAATACATATCTGCTGGCATTGTTTCACGAATTTTACGTTTTCATCTCTCCATTTTGACCGATCTTTCTGAAAATTGAAATGATATGTCGTAAGACTATAACAAATAATACGCAATTTTCTTATTTACTAAAAATTTATAACATGACACCTACTAAGCGAACTTTTGTTAGGCCCTACGTATCCGATCTGAAAATTGAGTTGTAAGACTTCAAATCGTTCTTGAAGTATAGAGTACCTTAACATGCCGTAATTTGGTACACTTTCCTTAAGATGTCAAAATTTTTTTATTCTATGGTACAAACCATGAATTAAATATCAGATTTTCATTTATTTTTATATACCACCCTATTTTGTGAATTTTATTACAGCAGTTAACATGACGTATGCTTAACATTTTTGTGGCACGTTTTTATAACTAAAATGTAAAAGTTGACAAAAACGGATTATAGTGGTTTTTTCTCACTCACGTTTCTTTGTTGTTATTTACATGATTGACATTGTTGGCTTTTAATTACGAATGGGTGCTAACTAATTCGATTGTTTAATTTTTTTAGTTTTTTATTGAAGTTTATTAAGAGGATTTATTTGATGTAAATTGGTTGATCTATTTTTTTTTTTTTTTGTTGGTTGTAATTTCAACTGCTATATATTTTATTGTTTTTGTGTTGAGAGTTAACAAAAAATTGAGAAAAAAATTAGTAAGCTGATAGATAAATTTTTCAAAATTCTTCAGATAAAGTGTCCGCCAAATAACTTTTTTTTTTTTTAAATACCTTTTTTTTTTTTTTTGAGTGTAGCTTCGGCTGTGCGCCATCCTGTTGAAACCAAATGTTGCCAATATCCTCCTCTTCAATTTTTGTGAACAAAAATTCGTTCAACATGGCCCGATAATGATCGCCATTGACTGTAACGGCCACTCCTTGCTCATTTTCGAAGAAAAATGGGCCAATTATGCCTCTTCGCAGGCCCACTTAGCGAAGCAAAAACGCAACCATATTCGTTCAGCGGAAGGATAAAACTAATAATCTGTCAAATCAGACATGACCTAAGTGTTACCATTCACGAAATAAGCACTAGTTGAAAAAAAAAAAAAAACAAACGTTAGATTGCGGACCCTTTAGTTATTTAAATATCATTTTGATATATTATTTGTTGGAAAAAGCGTTCAACAGCTTACCATTGACTTCAATATGTTATAAAATAAAATTTTTGGAAACTTTTGTTATATTATACATTTTACGCTATTACTCAGCTTATAACGAGTTCATTGTTAGTAATTTCTTGTAAAGAAATCCATCAACGTTTTCACCTGTATTAAAAGGTCTAAAGCAGAATAATTATTTTACTAGTGAAAAATTGCAACGTTTCTCATTTTTATGACACTTAACACCTATACAATTATACACACACACACATACACTTGCTCACTCGCAATCAGTGTTAACTCCTATTCATATAAAATGGCCAATTATGAGCGAAGTTAATTGGACTGACTTCTTTTTTTTTTCTGCTTTACGAACTTTCCAAATGATAGGGTATGTTTCGGGGGAGAGAAGGATCACCATAAGCACCGCCACACTTGATTTTATAGTTATTTCCGTTTTCAGCGTTTATTTTTATTTTTTTCTTTGCATCTTTGTACTCCCACTGCGCCCATTTTAATTTCTATACACTGCGCCGCTGTGCACTTATTATTACTATTCGGCCTGCTTCGTTTCTGGATTTTTTTTCTCTTTTTTTTTAATGATGTCAATAAATGTGCAAAGCGCACCTGATGTTGCTTATACGCAGGGCTGTTTTTAGCCTAGTGAAGAGCATGGGCCCTTATTTAACGGTTCTGCTACTTCAAAATTGCTCAAATAGTATTTTTTCCAATGCTTTAAAATCACGAAATTTATATTTTAATGCGTGTTAAAGTTAAAAAAATGAAGTACACATTAAAGTAAAACAATAAGCATCTGACGGTGAACTGCCTCTAATAACGCGACAGTTTTGGGTTCGATTCCTCACTATTGATTTTTTTTACCAAAAGCTGCTACTTTCGAATTTTGATTTCTCCTAGTTTTTCTTCAGAGCTTGCATTTATAGTCCTTAGTATCTGAGTGAAATTTAGTTGGATTATCTCACAAAACGCTGTCCGTATAACATTTTCAAACTTTTGCTTAATGGGATGTGTCACGCCCTCTTGTCTGAGTTCGTCTAGTTATTGCTCAGAGCTTAAATTAAATGATTACAATAATTTCAACGGACAGACATGTAAACGGACATGGCTATATCGACTCAAGAGGTGACGCTGATCAAGAATATATATTCCTTTCTATACTTGCGACGCTTTTTTCTCCGCGTTACAAACGGAAGGACAAAGTGAATATACCCTGGGTGTAGGGTATAAAGACTATAAGATTTTGTTTAGATGTTGTATTTATTGAAATAGAAAAGTTTCGCTGGAATTTGGTTCATTCTCTTTACGGCGCTGCGGTACACTTCAATCCACTACTGCTTTATCACCCAGCATTTACATTCATTTTACCTACATGCTTACCTGGTTGGGCAGTAATTTCGACTGTCATTTGGACTTTTCATTTTTATTGCCTACATCAGAGCGCGTTACATTTACGACACGTAGTGAAGTCGATTTTTTTAACATTGTTATTTTTGTTGTATATTAATTAAATAATTAACAACATTTTGACAACAACTGTTTAATTATTCAAATTGCTTTTGAGTTGTTATTTTATGTGAAATTATATTTGATATACACCATACATGAGTATACTTTCATAGTTATTTAAGTTTATTAATTGTTTTTTGTCGTTATAAAATTTATTTTTATTTTATTTTTATAAATTTTAGTAGTTATATCTCATTATAACTATGTGTGCTATATTTATTTGTGTGCTTATATGCATACACACACACTTGCATACATATGTATTTGTTTTAGTTAGTGAATTAATTGCATTTATGTAGTAGAACTGCATTTTTTATTATCATTATTATTCATATTTTTTTTCTCTCTCTCTCTCTTTTTTTATTGTTATTTTTCTATTATTTTTTTATCGTACACATTTTTTTTAATTGCTTGCTGTTATTGCCTGTGCATGTGTATTTTGTGTCTTGTATTTTTTGCTGCTGCGTCTGTATGCTGTTTGCTGTTGCTTGCTGCATTTTGCATAACGCCACGCTTGAACGCCTAAATGCATGCAATGTATTTTTGTTGCGTATCATTTGCAGTATTTTGGAAAGCAAAATCAGGTTTGTGTCATTTATTCATTTTTAGAATTATTAAATTCTTTCTCTATTTTTATTCATTTAAGTTGTTTGCATATTTGTATTTTGTAATTTTTAGTTCGAGTGCTTAAATTTGTCTGTTTTTTTTTACCTTTTATTTTATGCGCAACATTGCTACGAATATTTTATACATTTTATTTTTTCCCGATTGCCAAACTATATACGTTAGGGTGGGCCAAATTGTATGGACGAAATTTTATCGACCTCGGCTACCCCCCTATGTGAAAGTTCATTCAATTCTATGAATATTTGCCCAAGGAACTATACCTCTCCGTTCAACTTTAGTTCGGCGCATTTTTGATCGAAAATTGTACCTTTTATTAATATTTTTTTTATTTTCATACTAAATTTTAAAAATTTTTATAAAGACAAAAGTAATGTCATTATATGATTTGGCTGGTATTCTGTCAATAATCAATTAAATTAAGTTCTGTTTGCATAAAAAGTTCACTTGATGGTGAGGAATTGATGTTATATATTTAAATAAGTGATTTGGGTCAAATAGACGATTATTAAGACCGACTTTCAAAATAAACGATTCATATTTTTGGATGAATTTTTTCAAACAAAACACCAATCTATGCTGAAAGTTCATTCAATTCTATGAATATTTGCCCAAGGAACCATACCTCTACGTTCAACTTTAGTTCGGCGCATTTTCGATTGAAAATTTTACCTTGCGTTTAATATTTATTTTTATGCTTAATTTTCAAAATTCCTATAGAGACAAAAGTAATATCATAATATGTTTTGGCTGGTATTCTGTCAGTAATCAATAAAATTGGGTTCTGGTTTTACGAAAAGTTTACTTGATAGCGTGGAATTGATTATATTTATTCCAAAAAATTATATCGTTCAAATAACCGATTTCAAAATAAACGAGTCATATTTTTACATGGATTACATGGACCGATATAATCTTTTGGAATAAATATAATCAATTCCACGCTATCAAGTAAACTTTTCGTAAAAACAGAACCCAATTTCATTGATTACTGACAGAATACCAGCCAAAACATATTATGATATTACTTTTGTCTCTATAGGAATTTTGAAAATGAAGCATAAAAATAAATATTAAACGCAAGGTAAAATTTTCAATCGAAAATGCGCCGAACTAAAGTTGAATTTAGAGGTATGGTTCCTTGGGCAAATTTTCATCAAATTGAATGAACTTTCACATAGGGGGGTAGCCGAGATCAGTTTTCAAATCGGCCCACCCTAATATACGTATTTCGATGGGTTAAGGCACAACTATTCTTTGTCCGAAAATTCTTTTGTTTTGTTTAGAGGTATCTTGATGACCATGAAAAATCAGCTTTAACTTCAAGAGGGACAAATAATATATGTGCAGTACATTGTCTCCCCACATGGCGGTGATTTTTTCTGAAAAAAGCCATTACTGACTTATAATATTTGTGCTTTATCCAATATAGTGATTTGTAGAGTCAATAACTCTGCTGAGAACCTATCAGAAACAAGGAACCGATACGGAGTCGAAAAGATCAGATGGACAACCATTTTACTTAATAGAAGTTTTTCTTCCCCCTTAAGGAAAACATGGTGTACAAATCTAAGATTTTTTTCCACGTTCAATTGCCAAAATTTTTTTCAACCCTTGCTTTTTGAATGATTAAAACAAAGACTGGTAACTTTTTTAAAATCTTTTATAGGGAGCTTTTGTTAATTTTGTCTTAAACATTCGAAAAACACGGTTTCATGGTAGTTTTTAGTTGAAAGTACTAATCGTTTCCTTAAAAATTTGAACTGTGTGGATATCTTTTTATTCATCCGAAATATCCTAACCAATTCAGAACATTCAAATAATCCAGTTTTACGATATTGCGGAGGAAAACGAAGATATTGTTTTAATTTAAAATGAGCTCTAAAAGAAAAGTCTAAGGCCATTAGTTAACCATAAGTTAAACCCCCAAATTCCATTGGTTAACCTTTAGTTAAGGAAATAGAATCCACATAAGTTATGTAAAAACTCTCAAAATATTTTCAGACGTAGAATATTCTGAGTCTGATATCGAAAGCGATGCAGATATTGATAAAATTTCGAATATTTTGGCTGATTGTAGGCAACAAGTTTTTAGAAATCGCCTGCATTTTTTCCAAAACTACGACGCCAAGGAATCAGTGCCCTTTCACTAATTTTATCGGGAAATTCACTTCATCACTTAAATTTGCTGCGCGTGCATTTGTCCTTCCGTTTGTAATGCAGAGAAGGAGGCGTGGTAGGTATGAAAATGTATATATTCTTAATCAGCGTCACCTCCTGAGTCGATATAACCATGTCCATCTGTCTGTCCGTCTGGCTAACTGTCTGTGGAAATATTTTTTGCGGGAAAACTAAGCAAGATAGTTCAATGAAATTTAACACAATGGCTTCGTTGTAAAAGTTAGCTCGTGGGATTGAAAATGAGCGAAATCGTTCAACGGACACGCCTACCCTACCGCCCGTACAAAAAATATTTACAAAATGCAATTCTATGTGCATAATTCACGACAACGCAACCAAAATAGACATAAGTACTAGTATAGGATAGTATTAACCAAAACACTGTGAATATGAAACATTAGATAAACTCTTGTCAACATTTTAGTTAACTAATTGGTTAACTAATGACTGTAAACCCGGGCCTAAGTATTACTTACAATTTCAATATCTAGTTTTTTGGCTGAAAATTACCATGTCACGTTTTTTTATCGTTTTTAATTTTTTAGGAGAAAAAAAAAAATTAAGTCAAAGGCCTTTAGGTTAGGATAACACGAAAACCAGATTGGATAGTAAAATTCTGTATACGTTGAAAATGGTTAAAATTGTGTTTGTTGATTTTTCTGGTTTTGGTCGATCTATGAGATAAAAAAAAATTCCATAGGAAAAGTTTTTTCCCCCTATAAGAGATTTTGAAAAATTTACCAATCTTTTCTATAATCATGCAAAGTTCTTATGGCGTGAAATGACCTCAGATTTGAACACAGTCGAAAAATATTTTCCCCCTCTCTGCAACTTCTTTAGAAACTTTCAACGATGTTTTCTTTTTATTCAGGAAGACATTTGTATGTAGTTATGTTTCTGGATATTTCTTTTATATTTGTTTGATAGTTATTACTTGGCCCTACCATTTAGACAGTACTATTACAAATGTTGCTACACTCCCTCCCATACCAGAAATTCAAATTCTTCTGTTTTGTTATTTTTCCCCATACGCGCAGTTTTACAGAAAATTATTTTTGTACGTAACAAATGCCAATCATACTAACATGACAATAGTATACCAATCTTTAAAACAATCTTCAAATTTATTATCAATCTGAAACTATTCAAAATACAAGAAGCAATAGAAGAAGACGAAGGAAACTTTTATCATTCATTCGAATAATTTAACAACTTTGTTCTCTGTCTTTTTTTCTTTCTTTCTTTCCATATTCCCAACAAACACACACGTTCATCCAAGCAGACAGCAATCACTGCTATCGGACGAACAAGCCAAGGAAGTTGAACAGATACTCTCTGCTGCACCCTCAGTAGGTGGTGCCGTTGCTGCGGTAGTTGCCACTGCAGCAGCAGTTGCAAGTCCCACAAGCATTCGAAGCATAAGAAGTAACAACGAAGAGGCTACACCACCACATTCGCCACGTTCAATCGCATCTAGTGGCGGCGGATCGAGTGCACATGACCAGACTTATAACATTAATGAGTCACCCACACATGAAATAAATGCAAACATACAACAAAAAGAAGCAACCATCATTATCGATGACTTGCAGCATGATGATGATGATGCTGCTGCCGCCAACGAAGATGATGACGACGACGACGCAGAGGAGGATATTGATGTAGTTGGTATCAGTAGTCGTAGTAGCATCACTACAACTGTGAGTGGTGCCGGTGGTCGTCTTATTCATAAATACGACGAAGAAGAACCAGAATGGTTGCGTGATGTGCTCGAGGCACCAAATCGTAGTCTAGAGAATTTGTTAATTTCACACTGCAATCAGCAGCAAAACCAACAGCAACAACAAACGCCGATAGCCAGTGTCCGAAAGCATTCCTCTGAGGATATTTTAGTTGCTGCTTCAAAAATTGAGACCAGTTACGACGAAGAAAATAATAGCACAATCTTTTTACACTCACATAAACAGCAGCTGCAGAAACAGCAGCAGCAGCAACAACAAGGACAACAGCAGGACATCTCCAGTTTACTTAATCAGTCATTCATTCAGGATAGTAGTGGCGCCACAGTTAACGCCAATAGCAATAACATTAACAACGAATCTTCATCGTTGCACGAATCAATTGTCTCTGTTGAATCAACACATTCGGACGGCACAACAACAACACAGAATCAGACAACAACTATTGATGATAGCATTATATCGAGTAAACAAAACTCCACGTATTCGCTAGCGGATGGTGAACAAAATTCGATAACAACCACAACTGAACTAGACGACTGGCAGTATTATATACCGGAATATCCGCCGATACGTAGCAAGGAGGTGTATGTTGAGTCGGGTGTACATTACTTTGAAGATGGCAATTTTTGGATGGAAGTGCCAGGTTAGTAAAACAAAGAATTTTTTGCCTTATTACGTATCAGAAGAGGGGAAAACAAAAGGGAAAGAACTGTTTTTGAAGGGGTATCAAATTTTAAATTATTTTTCAATTGATAACAGGATTTATGGATAAAATTGTGCTCGATATGGTGCAAGTAAATATTTATTTGAATCAAACTTCCTATATTGCATCCCATATTTCTTACCATTCATTCCAAATAAAATAGTTTTGAATTAATCAAATATTTCATTGCTAAATATCGAATATTAATTTGTTTTATTCATAAATTTCGTTGTGTTAGTATAGGAAATAAATTAAATTCCGACATGTTTAACCATAACATAACTATAACATAACCATAACATAACCATAACATAACCATAACATAACCATAACATAACCATAACATAGCCATAACATAACCATAACATAACTATAACATAACCAAAACTAACTATAACATAATCAAAACATAATCGCAACATAACCATACAAATACTATAACATACCTAATCATTTCGTCACCTCAATACTATAGCTAGGTAACTCCTAAATTATCATTTTTGGGATAAGTTGCCTGTGATATTCATCTCGGATTGGTGCATAATGTGCTCTAATCAAAGAACTCTAAGGTGGCACAATTACGAAGTTATGATATAAGAAAAAGCCAAACTAAAAAGTCTAAAATCGGTGTAAATTCAACTTCTGAAAAATCTTAAAATAACATAACTAAAATATAACCATAACATAGCCATAACATAACCATTACATTACCATAAGATAACCATAACATAACCATTTCATAACCATAACATGACGGGTATATCACCATTAAATAGCCATAATATAATTATAACAACTCCAAAACGTAACTTAAACATGACTGTAAGGAAAAACTATGTGGCAAACCACCACATTACCTAACGTTGCTATAACTTAACAAATGTCTATGTCAAAATGTCTAAACTCCCGTACACTCTTCCTTTCAGGTCTACTTGACTTCGATGATGATGATTTAGCCTATCCACCTATACCTGTAAAGAAGAATACAAAAATTCGCTTTAGCTCCGGACCCATACAAGTTTTCTCCACATTCTCCGTAACCGATTATGATCGTCGCAATGAAGATGTCGATCCTGTGGCCGCATCAGCCGAATATGAGCTGGAGAAGCGTGTCGAAAAGATGCACGTCTTCCCCGTTGAATTAATGAAAGGTCCTGAAGGTCTTGGTCTTAGTATAATTGGCATGGGCGTTGGTGCCGATGCTGGTCTTGAAAAATTGGGAATATTTGTAAAAACCATAACAGATAACGGTGCGGCAGCACGAGACGGACGAATACAAGTGAGTTGAAATTTTCAAGTTTTAAAGTGCAATGCCGCGCGCCGGCTGACATTTAATCTTTTAAAACTTTTAAATTTACTCAGGTTAACGATCAAATCATCGAAGTCGACGGTAAAAGTTTAGTAGGAGTAACACAGGCATATGCCGCCTCTGTATTACGCAATACATCTGGTCTAGTCAAATTTCAAATTGGACGTGAACGCGATCCAGAGAATTCAGAAGTAGCACAATTGATACGCTTAAGTTTACAAGCAGATCGTGAGAAGGAGGATCGTCTTAAGAGGTTTTTATATTTACATTGGATTAGTGAGAATTGTAAGAAATATTTAATAATTTTTTTTTTCTTTTTCTGCGCTTAGACAACAAGAGGAATATCTACGTCGCACACTCGATTATTCTGAGGATTCAACACAACCAGCTTCGGCTAATTCAAGTGTCTGTGAAGGTCCATCTAGTCCTGTACAAATCGAACATCCAATGGAGGTCGAGGCAACACACTCGCAAGAGGTAGAGTCTCTAAAGAGGCTGCTACAGGAGGTATGTTAAACTTTTGTATTGCAGATATCTATCATATAAATTTAGTTTTATTGTATTTCAATGAAATGTTTTTAATGTGCATTTTTCTTTTTCATTTTTCTAATTTCGTTTTCAAAATTTAAACGTGGAATTTTATAACGAATTTATTTGTCATGCAGCATAAAGCGGTAATTGGAAAATAGTTGTTTAAAGTATCTCCATTTTTTGTCATGCAAAGTTTACTCTTTGGTAGATCTTAAAGTGTGCGTGAATGAATGGAATTTATTGTTTTTAATTTTTTCATAAGAATCGGTATTTAATCGCAATTAAAATATTAAAACCTAAGGGAAGATAAGTTTGCCGAGTATGAGCTTATTAAAAGCAAAGCTCAAAAATAATTCCTAAATTTTGACAAAAAAACATATGCAAAATGTATACATGCATATTTGAAATCTTAGAAAAGTAGTCCTCATTTACATAAAAAAATCAAATTTTACATCATACAAAGAATTTGTTAAAAAAAGAGAAATCTTCCTAAAACAAATAATTTATTATGTGTGTTTCGGAAAGCCCGTTTTTTGATTCTTCTTTCGGAGCTCGTACACTTCTAATAAGTTCATTAAAAACTTAGTGATGATCCATGAACGCTCTGGAAAGAGCCGAGTGTTTCGGAAGCCATATCCCAGCAAACCATATGAGTCATAAAAGATAATTTTTCTGACTCTTCTTTCCAAGCTCATAGACTCTAAAAGAGTTCATAAAAAACTCAAGGATGATTTTAAAAAGCTGTTTAAAGAGCCGCTGATTCTTCTAAATTCGTTCATCGCGATGCTTCGTTAGGAGCACTTTATAAAAATCATGAGTCTTTTCTGAATCACATCTTCGGAGCTTCTGCTGTCATAAAAATCTCTTCGAATCCTCTAAATCGCTCTAAATGCCGTCTTTTCTTCTTAACTCGTCCATCATTAGAAGCTCTTAATAAATATAAAAGAGTATTTTCTCAAGAAACTGCCCTAAAATGAAAAGACGCAAAAAAAAAAAAAAAATATTTTTGACAATACCACGGTCAAATAAAATGATAAAAAACTAATAAACTCATAAAACATAATAAATAAACAATAAACTTTTCTGAGCATACTCAGGAAGGCACATAATTATGAGGGCTCCAAAAATGTTTGGCTGGGATGAAAAGGTTTAAATAACAATAATAAATTATTAACATTAATAAGCATACTTCGAAAACCTACGAAAAGGCTCATTTTAAAGTTATTATTAGAGTGTTTTGAAACTGACTCTTTATAAAAGTAGTTCGCAGGCGAGTGCATCATTAAGAGATTTTGGTAGCATGATTATTCACTGTGGCTCTTTTATTGGACCACAAAAGAAAAAGAGAATGAAGCAGTCTTCATTAAACATTAAAATGTACACCTTTCTGTTTATATTGTCTTTTGATTTGTGTTTGTTTTCATTAAGTTCTTTTACATTTTTCTTTCATCTTTTATATTTTTTATTTTAGAGTGAAATGAGTTGCTTATTAAAAGACGACATTATACAAAACCTTAAGCGAAAGGTGGGTTTGTCGACATTTGTTATATACATATACATACTCTTGTTCTCTACTATTATACTCTTCTACATCTATAGTCACTATCATAATGCATGCCACTTCCTCATTCATTATGCTCAAATTGAATGCCAACTATTCGCACATTACTATTATGTTACCTTTCGTATTTATTCTCTCTACAGCTGGTCAAATTGGAAACTACCGGCAACGAAAACGAGCTACTTAGCGAACGTCTACGTCAGACTGAACGCGAGTTGACCAATATTAAAAAAGAGGCTTCAAATCTACAAAATATGTTACAACAATCACAATCACAATATATGGCATTAGATAAGAAATACAATAAAGCTAAACGTTTGGTGCGCGAATATCAACAACGTGAAGTGGATATGGTGCATCGTGAGGAATTCTATCAACAGCTATTGCAGGAAAAAGATACCGAATATAATGCGTTGGTGAAGAAACTTAAGGATCGCGTCATCAATTTGGAACATGAGTTGCAGGAAACACAGCGTAAAGCTGGGTTCCCGGTCATGTTGCCCTATGATAGCACGACTTTAAAGTTGACACCACAAATGATGCGTAAAGCACCACCAAAGCCACTATTTCATAAATTAGAACATGAACTATCTGATACAGAGATTTCGGATCTCTCACCAGATGGTGAAGGTGTTAAGACGGCAACAGTTGAACGTAAGGTGCCAATAAAAGATGAATTGGATGCGGCAGTACCGCAACATGAATTACTTGATAATTCAGCTACAAAAACAAAAATCGATTTGGGTAAGTGTCTAATGAGTTGATATAAAGAAATAAAAATTGTATATTATTGGCTTTTCAATTTATAATAACTATAATAATAAGCTTAAAGTATTTTGCATAAAGAGTGATGTTTTTCAATCGTAAATGTATCTGATATTTAGATCGGAGTTTTATAGGAATTCGGATTGTATTTAAGAAAACCAACTTAAATTAGTAACACGGTAATGAGATACAATGTATGGACGATTCCACAAAAATGCCGTCTTTCTGCGTCCCACTAATTTTGAACGTAAAAAATTATGAAATTTGTATTTTGAATGTTATAATTCATTACTGTCAAACGTTTTCTAAATATTCCATAAAGCCCTGAAGTGGTTAAAGGTTTTCTAGGTTCAAAAGCAAGAAAGTTTCATAAAGTCTTTCTTAAAAAATTACTATTAAACTAACACTTTATGCGAAGTTGTAACACAACATACTCTTCAACTGGAAAAACTTTTTGTCCTGGAGTTTTTATCAATCCGAATCTGTTGTGACTTAAGTGCCTGCCTTTGGATCGCAATAATTAAAACTGAACTACTGATTCATATTCTCGAATGTTTGTACTAAATATTTTTGTCTTGTAGAATTGGCTATTAAGTTCTTAAACAAAACATTTCGTAAATTTTGTTTTTATAAACATGTATGCCTTTACCGTGGTATAAAATTCCTCTTCTCTTTTTGAGCTTAACAAATTAATTTAACTTCAAAAGGGTGTTTGTCCTACATATACCTTGAGTGGAAAATATTTTTTTATTTTTGAAACTTTTATGCGCGTTTAAGTGTAAAAATCCTTTGCCGTGTCACGCCTTTACCGCGAGATATTTTGAAATTTACTATGGAAAATGTCACGGTAAATGAAAATATAATTTCCCCATGATTCATAATATTTTTTTTTTTTACGTTAATTAAGACAACTATTTGAGGCCCCGGAAAAATACTTTTTGTTGTTTTTCTTTAAGTCAAAATTACAGCCTTTCTGCAGAATCGTCCATATACATTTTTTGAAATTTTGAATAGGTCACTCATAATATTTGGCAAAACAAAATAAACAAATGTAAGATAATGGTAACAATATGAATCATTAATGAAAAATATCACTCTTAATCAAATATTCGCATCGTCACTTGTTGCTCTTTATCTCTCTCTCTTCTTACATATTAAAGTTCTTCATTATAATCTTTAACTGATTTTTAGTTTTCGTAGTTTTCTCTTCTCTTTTAAGATTTACTCATTTAATTCATTAATTTACATACTCAATTCATTATGTTGTTCTTGTATTCTTTTATTTTATATTGTGTCATTTTGGCTGCCGTTCGTTCGTTGTTGTTATTGTTCATTGTGTGCTTTTGTCTTGTTGCGCCAAAAAACAAAAAACAATTTTCAAAAAAAAAAAAAAAAAAATCCAAACAAAAAATCTAAAATTCGATTGCCCACGGCTGCATTTTGAAAATCATAATTTTGAAATTAAATAAAAAAAAAAAAAAATCACTAAAGCATCCCGTGGTGGTTTAGCAAATCGTCAGTTGCCATCTTCGAACAGCAGCGGTAGTAGCAACAATTCCGTTTCCAGCAACAATAAGAAACAACCATTAAGCAATAGTAGCTCCGTTGATTGTGCTCTTGAAAATGATGCTGATGGTGATAGCGAAGATGAAGAACTACAAAAACAGCTACATGAAGTTATGCTTGCCAATGGCAACCATCCCACTAATGGCCATCATCATTTGATACATCAAACTCCAATTGCTACCGCAGTGTCAACTGCTGCCATAACATTGAATTGCAACAATGCAGCTGCTACATCGCTTGCGACGACAGCTACTGCTGCTGCTATGAATACAACGAATGCAACTCCTCCGTCAAATGAGAAATTCGTACGCGATCAGCAAATTAATCAACTTTATGCACAGGTTCATAAGGATCATAATAAATCAGCAATACATTCAACCATTCCAAATATTTTCAAAAATTTGGCAAATGATTCTGTAGCATCACCTATGATTGTTGGTGGTGGTGGTGGTGTTGGTGGTGGTTTAGGTCTCGGTGAAATTGGTCGTGGTGGTATGACAACATTCGGTAGCACTAGTCGTAATGAGTTAAATAGTTCGTACGATTCAATTTTGGGCTCTAATGATAAACTCTCTGAAAATGAACAATCAACAGAGAATTGGATGTATCCAAGTCGTCGCCGTGTAGGACCTGGTGGTGCAATAATCAGTGGTAAAGTACCGCCAACATCATTTACGGAGCAGCTCAATCAGGCGTTATCCGATCGAGAGAGGTAAGTTATCAAGTGCTGATAAAGTGTATTGTATTAAAAATTAATTATTTGGAGCTCTTTTTTCGTGATAAATTATGTGTTTACAAATCTTTTTAGGAGAAGATTTTTTCTCAATTTTTAGTGAAGTGGCGTAGTAATTTTTATATATGCTTTTTTATACTAGGCCTTATGTTGGATTTGTCTGGCAATTCCTCTCGAGAATATAATACTTTCGGGAGAGGGAGTATTTGCAATCGTGAATATTTTGAGCATAGATATTTCCATTTCCAGCAAGGATCCTTTCTCTTCTGATTTTTTGTCCAATTTAATTCCAACTTTCGTCTACTATCCAGCCCTGATATTTTCCATGATTTTTACGGCTAAGTTTAAAAAAAAAAAATTATAAACAAAAATATAAACATCTGAATTTCATTAAAAAACAATCAAAACAAAGTAAAATTACAAAATGGTGAAGGTATACGTATTCGGCCCAATAATTCTCAAAGCTGACGAAGTAACGTCGCTGTAGGCAAACGGACTACTTAGTTCAAGTATAGCTCATTAACTAGTCCTCTACCAATCAGCACTAGGCCGACTTCAACCCTTTTTACATATAAGCAACTGTTCTTTTTTGTGTGTTAATTTCCTATGAAATCTCAACCGACCCCTTCTGCATTACGCTTACACCAGTCCTGGGCCAGTTGTGGTATAAAGTAATAATCTAGAAATTAGTCTTGAACCAGTGGTTTTGCATGTAGTCAACATTTTTTGAATTTTTATTTTCTTGAAATATATTAATTAAAGCCAAATTACATGCATAACTCCATTAACAAAAATGAATTCGTTAATTTTATTATTATCCACAATCTATTTTGACACACAACTCAAGTGACACAAAACACAAATTATTTCAAAAGCAAAAAACGAAAATTGAAATTTGTTTTTATCACTTTTCAAATTTATTTTTCCCTTCAAACTACAAACTGATATCAAACTGGTCCCCACTGCCTCCCCTTTTCACTAGTTTCGGTCTAGTACTAACTGTGAACGAGTATTTTTTGTAGAATGTCTCATATTTTTACTGCAGGGGTTAGTCGTGTTTCTTCTCTTAAAGTTCTAATAGTTCTAACTGAGGATGGCGAGCGTTATCTACAACACAAATCTTGGGCGAGTCCTTCTGGACAGTGGTATCAACATCTACTCCACACACCCATCCTCAATCAAAAAAAAGTTTCATGAAAATGCCTAAAGAAACCGTTCACGGCATTTTATTGCAGCTATTTCATAGTTTCGAATTCTGTTCCGAATTAAATCTTAGCTGATCGTTCTTTGAAATGAGGAGGAAAAACGGTACCTTCATTTGATAAAAAAAAAAATATCAAAACCAAAATAGTAGTTTTTGATGTATTGTCGGTGCTGAATCTGAATTCAGTCTTAGAGTTGATCTATCACTTATGGTTTTTAAGATATTCTAACCTAAAAGTTCGAAAACACGATTTTTCAGGTTATATAGAGGACGCATGAAATTATTTTGCTCTTTTCTACTAAATGCATCGCTTAGTTCTGTTCTTTGTCTTCCAAATAAGCTATGAATTGGCCTTGTATGATTCTTCCTTAGAAATTTATGACCACTTTAAGATGACATGGAAGTTAAAAATCGTATGTGGATTCTCATATGATTTTTCACTCTATGGTGTCATTTTCAAATGATCATAACTTTTTGAGGAGAAATCAAAGGTTATTTCAAAGAAGAATAGTACCAAGCGATTTATTTAGTAAAAAAGAGCAAAACAATTTCGTGCGTCCTCTATATAACCTCAAAAATCGTTTTTTCCAACTTATTAAAATATTTCAAATGCTAACAATTGATGGACAAATTCCGAGCCCGGATTCGGATTCAATACCGACAAGACAAATACATCAATAATGATTATTTTGGTTTTGGTTTGTTGTTTTTTTTTTTTTTGAAATGTGCCGTTTTTCAACCTCATTTTAAAAAACGATCAACTAAAATTTTATTCGGAACAGATTTCATTCGGAACATATTTCGATTTGATTGAAGATATATGTGTCCAGGTCGATTTTGTATCGCATTTACACTTAGAATTTGAGCAACAGTAGCAATAGTATTATCATTGATATATTTGAGTCAAGTTTACTTTAGTGACACCTCATATTTCTTTGTTTAAACCTTTGTTTATTTCATGAAGCTTTTAATGTTAAGGAAGGACATGCTATCAAAAAGTGTCGTTCGAGCTTAGTTTTGAGGATATAACCATCAGAAGATCAGGTTATTATAGTTAGAAACCCTTGATGGATATTTAAAATATTGGTGAAAGGTACCTTAAGCTATAAAATTGTCATACAAAAGTTTTTAATTTGTCATACATTATTTATTCGCGCTTCAAATAAATTCCCTGTTAAAAAATTGGAGAATAAATTCATACAAAAACTGTCAAAATATTTCCTCCTAAATTATTACCGACAACTTTTGATTTCAGTGAGTTTTGCCTTTCAAGAAAATGTTTTTTTTTTTGCGATTGCATATTCACGAAAATGTTTTTGATTCATGATAGTGACTATTTTAAGACAAAATTAAGTCTTTAATTTGCTGAGCTGGGATTACCTTATGAGATTCTTGTCTTAAGTCTCATGACAAAAAAATTGTGGTCCTTTTGGATAAAGCGCCAATTTATTTAAGTTTTGAAATTTACTTTAACTGTTGTCATGTTTGCAAATCTATCAAATCTTTCCATAAAAGTCCTTGAAATCCTTGAAACACTTAGTATTAAAATGTTCCTTATATAAAATTATCAACGACTAATGCGCAATTGGTTTTTTTGTTTTTTACAGAAGACTTGGTGATGGTTCATCACGACATTCCAGCGATGATTATACCGAAATTAATAAAAGCCAAAGCCAAAGCCAAAGCAATGCGGCAATAAATTGTAAAACGCTGATCAACGAAATACGACAAGCGGTCAATGAGGCGCAACCCAAAGGTGAAGAACCTCAATGATTTTTTTTTTATCGCTAGCACAAATAGCAAGAGTACAAAATTCAATTTAAATTTTTTAATTTTATTTTTTTCCCTTTTAATTTTTAATGATTTCTGAGCTGAGCTGTTAACACCAAATTTATGATTTTTGTTTTTTGACAAATTGTATTGCATTTGGTTTAAAGTTTTATAGAAATATCCCACTACTAACATTTTTCATATACCTTGTACATACAGTTAAATCTCATAACTATTTATTTTTCTTTTGTAAAAATTTTGATGTGCAACATTTTTAATGTTTTTTATTTAAGTTTGATCATGTTATTGCTACTATACTATTAAAATCAAAAGAAATTGCATATAGAGTTAATCACATGTTTATATATTTTTTCTTTTTCTCTTTTTTCACAATTTCACTACGTTGTCCTATCGCTATCATGTTTGCGCCTGAATTTGTATTTGTTTATTTCGTTTTTTCTCTCTCTATTAAATATATTTGCAAATTTTTACAAACTAATTTAAATTAACAAAATCAATTTTGTATTTTGCTCTATTATTTATTAACAAACGAAAAAAAAAAAAAACACAAAAAAATAAAAAACTGTAGTTAAACACGTTGTACCTCAATCCCTCTCTCCGCCTGGCACAGTTCCATGGCAACAGCAACAACCTGCTACACATAATACTGGACCACCCTCACCAACTTCAATGTCTTCATCAGGTTGCTCATCGCCTGGTTATTCACCTAGTCGACATTTGGATTTGTCGGGCTCCAGTTCGAGTTTTAGTGATCGTAAGGCAGCTGCAGCAGCTGGTAGTTACAATTATAAGGGCGGCCCTGTTCACGAATGGACTAAGGAGCAGGTATGTTGTTAAATCTTAATAAAAAACAAATACGGTAGGAAATAACTCCCAATGAAATTACGAAAAAAAAAAAAAACAAAATAAAACGAAATAACGTCCAAATTATTTTTATGTAGAGGAATAGTGTCGCCTGCGGGCATGGGTCGGGTGTGGGCACCCCCCGTAACTTTTGACAGAAAACTAATACGGCTGTTCTGACAAACGTTAAGCGCGTGTTATGAAGAAAACTGAGAAGAAAACAGTTTTTGAATAAGTGAAAGTCAACACAAAAGTTCAATCATTTTCCAAGTGCGATAAACAGAAGTGAACCAATCGAAAAGCTGAATGCAATCTATATTTTTTGTAGTAAATTTATTATATTTTGTAATTCAAAACCGAATCCAACGAAAATGTTCACACAACAGAATTTGCTTCCCAGTGTGCCAAACGGTTCATATCTCCGCTTTTTTATCCGTTACCGTTTGGCACACTGGGTTATTGCTTTTCAAAGTGGCTGTCAAAGTCGGTTGTGGGCACCCTTCTTTTTTTTTATTGAAAGCGTGAGTTTTACTGAAATATATAAATGGTGTTCTTATGCCTTTTTACGATTTTTTAGTGGAAAGGAAAGAACCAATATACCCTTTAAAGATATCGTAGAAAAAAAGTTATTTTCATTAAGGTTGAGTGTTAAGGTGGTATACTACTTTGCAATAAATCTCGGTCATCTAACCGGCTTAGTCTGTAAAACAATTGATCTGGCATTGACTCCGAAGACAACAGGAATGCTGCCATTCGATCCAGACGTTTTCAGTGACGCTGATTTTGTTGAAGCCTTTGAGCAGAATTTGTTGAATTCGTGTGAGTCAATGTTTCCAAAATAAATTAATTTTGCTTTCTTCTTCATTTGATTGAGTTTAATTTCATATTTTCCCATTTTTAGACGATTTTCTAAGGTTGCCCACAAATCGACCCAACATTTTTTTTTTTTTCAAAATGATCACTTCCTTTTTTTTTTATATAATTTTTCCAGCTGACGAAATCAATTTACGTTCTTCACCAGTAGTTAGCTAAGGTCTCTAGCGTTCCAATGATACTTGTATGTCAGCATAATATACATTTGGTCAAATGTTATGAGTCGAAACCAAAACGGTGCCCACACCCGACACTATTCCCCTAATATTGGCAATACATAATCATTTTAGAAATAACCTATAAAAGTTGGGCTTTCATTCGTTAAAAATTTGGGCGTTATTTCGTTTCTATTTTGGGCGTTATTTCATTAAAAAAAAAACCAAATAACGCCCAAATTATTTTCATATAAATAAATTTTGCGCGTTATTTCCAAAATGATTATCGCCCAAATTTAAATGGGCGTTATTTTGTTTTTGTGCTTTATTTATTGTAGTTTTTTTAATATTAAATAACGTCCAAAACAAAAACGCCAAAATATTTAACAAAACAAATCCCAAATTATGGGAGTTATTTCCAAAAGAATTATCGCCCAAATTTATATGAAAATAATGACGTTAACGCCCAAAAAATAAAATAACACCCAAAATGAAATAACACCCAAATAATATGAAATAACGCACAAAAAAAGAAATAACGCCCAAACTACAGGGTGGGCCATTTAAAGTGAAAGCATTTGTTTCTGAAAAAAATATATGAAAAAAACATTTTTATTTATTTTCATTTCGATTTTAATTATTTTGGTTCAAGGAGATATGTTACAGCTATTTTTTTGAAAATGATATCGCGTTAATGGCCACCTTTGGCCTTGAGTACAAAATGTGCCCTTTTTTCGGCGTTTTCCATCGTTTTGGCCAATGTATCGGTCGATATGGCGGCGATTTCACGTCGTATGTTGTCTTTGAGTTGAGCTATGGTCCTTGGTTTATCAGCGTATACCTTGGATTTCAAATAGCCCCACAAAAAAAGTCTGGTGGCGTCAAATCGGGTGATCTCGGGGGCCAGTCAAAATCACCGTTTTTCGATATGACTCGTCCAGGGAACAATGGTAACAAATCGATTGTTAGTCGAGCTGTATGGCCTGTTGCACCGTCCTGTTGAAACCAGAAGCCATTCAAACCATTTTCATGAACAATGAGCATAACAAAATCATTTATCATGGCTCGATAACGATCGCCATTAACAGTTTTCGTTCCTCCATCATCGTCTTCGAAAAAATAGGGACCAATGACCATATCCGCACAAACACCACACCAAACTGTAACTTTTTGGTCATATAGAGGTTGTTCCTCAATTAATTGAGGGTTTTCAGTGGCATAGAGCCGACAATTTTGCTTATTAACGCATCCATTTAACGTGAAATGTGCCTCGTCTGACATGATGATTTTTGAATGTAAAGCTGAACGATTTCAGCGCGTTCTTTTGGTGTGTACTGTTCCATGGTAAAATTGTCTTGGAATGACGCTTCCAACGCGGTATGTCATTAGTCGATCTGACAATTCTGTCAAAAGTTATTGGGTTGCCCGATGCTTCCACTTTAAATGGCCCACCCTGTACTTTCATATAAATTTGAACGATAATCATTTCGGCTTTGTTACGTATTTTTGGGCGTTATTTCAAAACGAAATAAAAACCAAAAATAAAATAATTATTTTCATATAAATAAATTTTGGGCGTTATTGCCAAAATGATTTTCGCTTAGATTTATATGAAAATAAATTGGGCGTTATTGTATTTTTCGTTATTTCCTACTGCCAAAAAATAAAACTGAAAATTTAATTATTTAAAAATATTTAATTTAATCAAAAGGTTGGTCACTGGCTCATGGGCATTGATCTCGATCGTTACATTCCCGTTTTTAAAGAACACAACGTCGAAGGCGGTGCGCTACTCACGCTTGACTCCAAAGACTTGAAGACGCTCGGTGTTTGTGGCGATGATAAAAAGCGACTTAAACGTCGACTAAACGATCTGAAGGCCAGTATCGAAAAAGAACGCAAGGATCAGGAGCGTGAACGACGAGAACGTGAGAAAGCAATACGAAAAGCAGAAAAGAAGGCTGCCAAAAAGAAATAAATCTTAAGAAGTATTCGTACTCGTATTTAAGCCAGCAGTAAATTCTGTAGTTGTAGCAGTAATAAAAACCAAAAATATGTTTTAAACAACAGCAAAATGAAAAATATTGCAAATATTTAAATTAATTATTGTATTTAAAGGTTGAACTTATTAGAACTACAATTAAACTTACACCGTATTTAAGGATATCTAACTAAAAGTGTAATAATCTCTTTATTATTATTATAATTATATATGTATGCTACACTTAAATTATTTACTATTTCTTATCCTTACACAAATAAGTAATTTATTATAAAGAATGTATTTTAAAAAGTACATTTTAATTAATTTGTAAGCATTTAAACAGCAAAAAACAAAAAAGTAACGAATGTTGTAAGAGCGAAATTGAAATTGAATTTGAAGATAAAAAAAAAAAATAAAATCGATGAAAAAACTACTAGCATATGGAAGTGTTAAAGGAAATGAAATAATGCATACACAACACATATAAAATGGACTGATTTAATTACGATTTAAAAACAAAACAAAATTATTAGCCACGGCTAAGATATACATATAAATACATATTAAATCTTAAACTAAAACCACAACAACTTAATATTTATTCAAATTTATATACACATTAAGGGCAGCAAGGATATAAAATATGTTTTAAATATTTTTAAAAAGAAAACTAAATATTTTAATTAAAAACAAATCATTCAATGTCTAAAACTAAGTCACAACTTATTCAGCTTGTTTACATATTTATGAAATAAAACAATACATTTTCCTTGAATATGCATTTTAATTTAAATGAGTTTTTCTTTAAATACACTTACAAACAATATAAAAACAAATAATTTGAAACTGTTAATTTGTCGTGTGTAGTTTTGTAGTTTAATATACAGTTTTTACGATACACAGTACATTTATTGTCATGTTTAGCGTTAAGTCTATCATTGTAGTATTTGTCGTTTCTGTTTGTTGTATTTTTATCATAAGTTTTACACTAGTAGGTATAATGTGCATTAGGTTGATTTTGTGCTAGTTAAAGTTTTCAGTGCAAAAATATGAAATTACTTATTGAACTTAAGGGGTGCCTAAAAGTATGCAATGCAAATTATTAAAATTTTCTTGCAAAATATAATGAATGTTTAGCATTTTATATGTTGCATATTTTTAGGTGCTTATTTGTATTGAATTACTCTTTCATTTACACATATTCTTTTGCATATACACAAAACTACAACTAGTTACTATATTACACCAATAAAAAGTGCAATGTGTGTGTGTTTGCATTTTATTTATAAACATTAAAGTTAACAGTAAGTTTTACTTTATAATTATATATATATATATTAAAATTGTTTTATTTTTAAATGATAGTTTGTATTTGTTTTGTGCTATGAATTTTATGTTACCTAGTTTAAAATTTTTGTTTATTAAAAAAAAAAGAAAAAATGTAACGTCAAGCGTTCGATGGCTTGTTTTGTGCATTTAGCTTATAATGGCATATTTTTTTTTTGTAAACTTATTTGTTTTATTATATTTGTTTCGTTTGTTTAATTTATTAACTAAAATAATTTAATTTAATAATAATTTATTTTTAAACTTACTTGCAGTTTGAGTTTTTATTCTGATTCGAAAACTATACGGTAAATGCTTCAGGGTTTGTTTTGGCTATGGGCCTTATCGCAAATATGCCTGGAAACTCCCTACGCGAGAATATATTATATTGGTATTACACCACCTTCACAAAGCATGTTTCGAATATAATCAAGTTTATTTCAGCCTTAATTAAGTACATTTTGAATTTAATTTAAGATAACTAGTTGTTCTAGCTAAACTTTTGCCATGAGAAAACTAGATTACCTACTTAGATTTGATATTACTATGTATGAAAGCCCCCTAAGGAGGGGTCAGAGAGGTTAGAACCCCAAGGAAAATGTTCTTGTTGAAAAGCAATGGGAGTCGGTCATACATATAAATCCTCATCACTCCTCCATTTAAGGGGAAATATTGATTTAACTAAAAATAAGGTGCCCGAAAACCTAGGGTGAACACAAAAAACTGACTTTATATTCGTTTTTAGCGACCACTTAACAATTAAATAAAGTTGTCAAACTCCACGGACGTTGCACCCTTATACAAAAAACCGTAAGCCACTCGTTAGGGGGCAAATTTTATGATTTCTTTGTACAGGAGTGCAACGTCCCCTGGTCTAATCTACCCATTTTTGCATGGTCTTTGGTGGATACCAGTACATTTAATTGAAATTTCATGGCTGTTAAAGGTCCAGAATTATTAAATGGTCAGAATTTTTTCAAAAGTTCGGAGACATAGTGTTTTAAGTGTTTTTTGTATGCGGGATACAACGCCCCATCATTAGATCCCCAATTTTTTACAATATAAGCCTGGCGGAAAATTATCCTAAGATATCGTGAAAATATGGCTTCCATATAGTTAGTGGGTTAGGCATGACGCTATTTTGGTTTTTTGTACGTGGGGTCACAACACCCCCTTGTCTGATTCACCAAATTTTCTTTAGAAACCTATAGAAGCACCAAGAAAACTTATGGTGCGAAACGTGGTGTGTGGTTTCGAAACGTATCGACCCGACTTCATATTCAGTTTCAGCGACCTCGAAATTAGTTAAAACCGTCTTCAAACTCCACGGGGTTTTTTTTTTTTTGCTGTTGTACAGTGTAATCAAAGCAAAGTAAAATTACAAAAAAGAGGAGTGAAAAGTAGTTTTAGGAAAACCGGTATAAGTTGGAAACACTTGGATGAATATCAAAAATATTGGTGTCATATGAAAGCTATTTTAATAAGCTATAAAATTGCCCTAAGGAAGTTTTTAATTTGTCGAACATTATTTACGCACGCTTCAAATTCCCTAGCAAAAAGTTGGAGAAACAATTTCCCAATAAAATTTGGTTTAAGAGTTTTTTACTGGAAGTTAAGTTTCAAGCACTCAATTCAACACAAAATCAATATAAATTCGTATTGTGTCAAAGGCTGTTGCCTTAAATCTTACGGGAACGGCGTTTACGAAATGGTACTTAATTTTAAAGTTTTAAGCCAAAGTTAGCAGAATGAGTAGAAAAATTGATAGTGGCTGTCATGCTAAGGTAAAAGTAGTAGATATGTTTCACTATAATTTTTTTTTTCTAACATATTTGCAGTGCCAAATCGTGCACTATTACTTCCTAAGCACATTTTGAAAGAAAATTACAGAACAATTCAGAAAAAAAGTTTAACGGGCACTATCTATGGGTGTTGTATTAAATGCAACGTTTTTCTCTACTGAATTGTGAACTTTGAGGGATTGAATGCTAAGAAGTGATTAATTAAGTTTACATTATATCGCAAATATCCGTAATATTAAAAGCTGACTTTAAATTTCATGCCTGAAAATTTCCTCCAAAAGTTGTTTAAGACAAAGTGAAATTAAACAACAAAATAAAAAAAAAAACCATATACCATTTAGATTTATTCATTTAGCTAAAATTGTATACATATGTAGTATATTATTTACGATATGTAAGAACTGATTCAATTGCTTTCCTCTATGGATCAGTGGCAGTTACCAGCAGTGCATTAGTCTTAATTATAGTTAAATCAATCCAATCCCAAACAAAAAACTTAATCCAAAATCGATGCTTTTAAAGTACACGCCTAAAACTTGTGCCGAAATCAATAAAAATTTATTAATTAAATTTAACTTTTTCAATGAATTCTATTAATGAAAGTCAACTTTAGTATAGATCCATATAAAATACACAATCGTGCCTTTCATTACAAACCGTCCCCATCCTGTATGCGCAGAACTTGATTGAGATATTTATGTATATAAATAAGAATCACATACATACAATGCATATTCTAATAAATTATCGAGGCATCTAATGTTGGAGCATACCTAGAATGTTTGCAATTCTATAAATTTTTGATCATATTACGGTTCGCAACTGAGCTAAGAATTAAAAAGTGTTGAACGATAATTCGACTAAAAATTAACAGACCACTAAGTAAAAAGTAAATTCGTAATCAATTGTATTGGTATCAAGAGTTTTCATTTCCCGAAAGCATAGCAAATTGCATGTGAAGTTGCCAACCGCATTAGGGTCTTCACATTGAGTTTTATAGTAAAAACAAAGAATCATTTATGAAAGTATTGCTTCTCATAAATCTGCCTTCAATTCTATGAAACTTAAAGGCCTTCAGATACAATTTATTTTAAATCAGCATTTTTTTAAGTATTGAACATTTTTATTTATTGCTAGATTTTGAAGTCAGTCTTTTAAAATTGTTTGTGACTTGGCGATATAATGTTTACTAAAGTAGTTTGTAACAGAGTTAAATTCAAAAAAATTCTTCACCCTTATCATTGTAGTCGAAGGCGACAATTGTAGTTTCTTTTGTCATGAAGTAGGTTAGGATAGGTTAGCATGGGAGATGACAGATATCATCATAGCTTAGGCCGCAGTTGGGCCCATGGTATGCCCGGTTTATAAATTAGCTGTCAACCTCTAAGAACCATTGCGAAATCTATATATTACTAGGTGTACAAATATGAAACCGGTAATGACATCTAGCGGTCGATAGCCGTATATGTATGAGCTTCCGAACCGTACCAAATGTCTTAATTGTTCATTCTGTCATCTGTCAACAATATTCAGTTCACAATTTGTCAAGTTTCATACAACAACGCATTTTTTCCGCTCGTAAAGATGTCAAAAAACGAAAAATTTTTTTGGCGAGGAATCCATAAATTGCCTGAATGATGGGAAAGATGTGTAGCTAGCGAGGGGAAGTACTTTGAAGATTAAATTTGGAACCATTTTCGCAAAATAAACGTGTTTTTTTTTAAATAAAAATTACTGGTTTCATATTTGTACACCTAATAATACGCAAGACAAAAATTTGTCCCACCTTTTTTACTATGTTAGAAATGAAGCAAGAAATTGAATTATACACCATTGGAATGGTATTTGTGTGTAAATGTGCACAAAGTTAAAATTATTTTAATATTTTGCTACTAAGCCAGGTAAAATTATATGCAAATTTTTCAATATTATCAACGACAAAATACGCTGTCACACAGAGCTGAAAAGAGGATACACCACAAAGAGAAAAACAAAAAGCTGACTGACTTTATGGTTTTTGTTTTTTTTTTTTTTTTCGTTTCACATTTGTCATGGTATCAGGGATGATAAATGAACTTTTCTATTTTGTACCAAATAGCAAAAAAAGTACTAAAACTGTCCAAAAAGTACCAAAATTATTTAATACACTTGTGGTCAAATTTTAACCATGGACAATTCTAGTTTTTATAAATTCCAAAATGGATTTGGGACCCTTTTGAGCGATATCCTTAAGTGAGTCGAAGAAATGATTTTCGAAAACCTTGTAGCGTCGGTTTTATTGAAGTATAAAAGGAATAAAAATAATATTCGTGGTATTAAGCGTATAAAGCATATCATCCTCACATTCTCAGTATTCGAGGAAGATGTGGCAAAAAAAAAAACAAATAAATGAAAACAACACAACGCACTGCACTTTTCAGTTTCTATTTACACATTCCTTTTTAGTTCTTATTAATTTTATCTTACAATAGTTATTATTATTTACATTTTAGTTCTTCTTACTTTTAAAGTTTATCAATCTAACTTCTAGTTCTGTTCTTTTCAATGTCTTTTTACTTCACTTCTTAACCGTCTTCTTCTTTCGACTCTTCAACAACAACTGAGTTCACCTGTCGTTTGTTCGTTTATTCAAAATCTTTTCGTTATGTTTCGTTCAAGTTTTCTTAGTTTTGTCAGTGCTGCCAGGTCGTCCGTTTAGCTCCGTTCCCACACAAATTAAAGATTAAATAAACATTGTGGTAATTTCAGGACTTTTTAATAAAATAATAAATTATGCAAAAATATAACTGAAAAAAATTCGAATAGTGTTGTGCTTTGTTTGTTAACCAGACCTACTATCAAAAAAAAACCCAAGCAACACAGTCGGAACACTGACATTTTAGCTTCGGTTGGTTTGGCTTGTTTTAGGTCGGTTGACCAAGCTAGTAAAGCATAAGTTCTGCTGCTAGGGTGCTAATCGTCTGATTTGCGGCAGCCCTGGTTATGCAAAGCGATATTATCTGAAATCATTTAATATAATTTTTTGTCGTATTTATATTTATTCTTTTCGTTTCATGCAACACACCATGTGCAATATTAAATTCTTAAAACGAGCAGCTCAGAAATTTTTTTGTTTTTAATAAAATGCATTATAAGTATTTTTTTTTTAAATACATAATGATATACATACATCCTTATATGCATGCAAGTACCAATGTAGTTTGATAGAAAAAATTTCAACTTACATCTAAACCTTTTCGTAATCATGTTAACACATCCAAAAAAAAGATAAAAAAAAAAAATTTTTTCAAGATACATACATGTAAATATCTTGAATATTAGCGAAATATTTCACTCGTAAAATATTTTACAAAAAGATATCAGAATTAGATTTCATAAGTTAACTGTATAGTGAAATACAATGTAAAGTGATTTAACTTAAAATATTAAAATAAAATAAATTTAATCCAAACTAAAAAATTTATTTCACTTATTTTTAACAATTTGATACAACTGTAGGCTGCTTGATAAGTTTTATGCTAGGAAAGTTGCTGGTGATGGCATATTTTTGGACTGTTCAATTCTCTGATTCTACTCGATCTTAACCCGTATCGTACCAAAAGTTTCAGCATTTTTTTTTTAAATTTTTGTAATAAAAAGGTTAATTGAGTAAAAAAAATGGCGGAAAATAAGTTTGAGCCTCATCGAAAAATGTAAACATATGAAACTGAAAATTTAAGATTGGTGCTTTAACCCATTAATAGCCACATCCTATACTATCATGCAAAAAAAACTTGTTGGTTTTATGCCGCTTTTGGACTTCACAGCCGCTGTTTGTTTTTCTCTTAGGTAAAATGATTTTTAACCCATCACCTGATTCGGCGCTTTATATTACTCACCTAAGAATTCTGCAATGTAAATCATTGCTACGGAAAATAAGTTTAGTTCTTTTTAATCCATTCTGTGTGGGTATTGTCCACATTTGATAGAATTTAATATTTTGGACTAATTTTCAAAAAAAGTACCAAAAACATGGTTCCGCTTTGGCGCCCATTAACCTTTAAAATAGGGCTTGGCATAAAAAAAAAAATTTACAAAAGAGCTAATAGATTGGTCTTTAATATCAAAAACGTAAATCTTCGAGTATATAGATCTATTACACCGAAAAAAATTGGCAAACATAAGCAATATTCGTGATTCGTTAACGCATCAAAGGTACGATATGGGTTAAGGAATATGCAGAAAAGTATTCAAACTGCTGAAAGTGCCATGTGGAAACTGAGGCCAGGAGACTGAGGTTTTTTCACTTTTCTATCAATACAGCGCTCACGGACGAAATTATGGACTTATACATTAAATAGCTATGGATCTATTTTCTATAAATGTAACTAAAATTTCCTACGAAATATATTTTTACCAAAAATACTTGCCGGGGCCTGAGGATTCGACTCACAATTTCACACACAAAACTCGTTGTATCGACTTAAATATCCACGATCCGAAACAAATGAAAGCTACTCAAAGATAACTTTACTACGTTCATTCGCATCAATAAGGCTGATATCAGAGTGAGCGCTATATGCGATGCTATTCTAAAAGAGTTGCTACTCAAGCTATAAGCATTGCTATGAGATGTCAGAGTGCAAGCGATATACAAACTAAAAATACATGTAAATAAATTTGACAGTAAACAAATTCATTTAATTGAAACTTTATCAATTTCAATTGAAAAAAATATTGTGTTGCGATGGATCCATCAGACGAAGAATCTTTATTTCGCCAAATATTTATGACACCTTCTTCGTGAAGAAAATTGAAATACATTCAATCATTAGGATATATTTAAATACAAATAAAATTGACACAAAAAACAACATAAAAGAAGAAGAAGAAGTGTTGCAATAACTTGCTACAAATCCGTTCATTCACTGCTCAATCGCTTATAGCTTTCGAAGTCGCTTCTATCTGCTTTTCGCTTCGCATTCACTTTGACATCTTTTGCGCTATTTCATACTAATACACATGAAAAATTTGGTAGCACAAAGTAGCGCCATAGCATCGCATCGCATATAGCGCCCACTCTGATATCAGCCTAAAGCAGCAACGCGAAAAAACACATGCCAGGAGGCTGAGGATGTGGCACTATAAAGTTAAATTTTTGTATGAAATATCATTGGGATCGAGCTAATTTTACTATGAATATGCTCCGTAGTATTTTCTATACTATTTTCAAAATGTTGGCAAATACGTGATATATTACGTTGTCTTCACAATTTCAATTCAAAATGGTCAAATTTAAATTTTTTTTTTTTCCATAGTATATTCATTATGCACCCAAGCAAAATTTTTGCTTTGCAAATTTTTTCTATGAGAATTCACAGTTATGTGAATTATGATATCAATTGTTAAATTGCTTACTCAACTTTTATTCACTTTTACGTGACCAATCCCAAATATTTGAAAAAAAAGTCATGAGAATTTTATGGAATTTTTCTAATTTAGAATAATTCTAAATTTCTACGCATAACAAATACAACGTGCAGTTTGAGTTACGTTTCTCTTATCAACTTACGAGTTATCCCCATACAAAAAACAAAGTTTTTCATTTCCGACGCACGCACTGGGACCTGCTAATTCACATTCTCTTGTAGAAAGTGTTACCGGAAAGCAGCTGTATGACCGTTATGCAATATTGGAACTTTTGAACGTAATCAATAAGCTCGTATGTTTTGCTGTTAAAATTTAAAGCAAAATTAATAACAAGTCATGGTAATAATATTATAAAATGAAGCGAATTGCTTTCCTACAAATTGTCGCAGTTTCCTACTGCTGTAACCAATTGTCGAGCAGAAAATTGATTATCAATGATGGAAAAAATGTTAGAAATCTTCTTATCAACAACATTTCATCAAAACAAAATAGTTATCAGAATAAATTTAACAAATAACAATGGAAAAAAAAATTGTTTTTCATTTTAGTGCAACATGAGTCGCAGTAAAATAACAAATCAAATAAGTACACTTTAAAAAAGACTCAACTCAATTCAAGGGATTGTACAAATATGTTATGAACTGACAAAGTTCTAGTTTTTTTTTAATTATGAAATTCAAAAAACATAATTCAGCCATTCCATGCCTAGCGTAACAAGATCTGCCACACCCCTTCCGATTTCGCTGAAATTTGGTACATGATTTCGTTTCATGCCTTATCCTTATCCTTATCTTGCGATTTTTTTGTGCAAAGAGTGGAAAAATCGGTAAATTGTGACAAACTCTCCACAAATAAATATCAACAACTTGGACAACTTCTTAACCGATTTTCATGCTCAGACCACTTTTGGAAAAGTATTGAATAAGGCTATAAGCTAAATAAAATTTTTCGTGTATGCAAAAAGTACTAAATTTACTACTATTTTAGAACTAAACTACAAAAAAACTTGCCCAGGTAACCCTTTTCTACCTACCAAAATATATTTTTTGGAAAGAAAAAAAAAATCTATCATATGAAAAAAATTTTTTGTATTTGATAAAAACTACTAAATTTACTACTATATAATATCTTTGATGGTATACGAGTAATAATTTTTTAAACATTTCAGTACATGCAATTATTCGAATTATGTAAATTTTTTTGTAATTAACATAATTTTAAATCCCTCGAAAGATTTTGAAAATGAAAAACTATATGTCAAATGGTTTCAGAGATATGACAAATTTGTTTTTTTTTAGAATGAGGCGGCGTGGCCCCGCATAATTTTTATTGAAAAAATGTTTCCCCAGTGGCAATTAGATACGTACCAAATCTCATTCCCTTGAGTTCAATATTTCCAGAGATACGACGTATTTCATATGGAGGGGACGTGGCATTGGCCATTTTTTTAATGGATGCTATTTACTCAAGTATTATTCATATATGTACCAAATCTCATTCTCCTATGTTAAACAGTTTCGAAGATAAGAATAATTGTTTCCATATTTTCTTATAAATAGCGTTTTACCGACTTTCAACGGCCTAGCGGGACGGTCAAATGTGTTCCGATCGGAACCAAATTTATTTTGCTTGGTACCTATACCAAAGAGACAAAAATAAAAAAATAAAAAAATACTACTTCAATACCACCTAAGTACCTTAAATTGGTTTAACATTGATACAGTGGCATATCCTGTTCACTTCACTTTACCTGAAATGAAATCTTATTCACATGAGTAAAATAGTTTCAGAGATATGACAAATTTCTTTTTTTTGGAAGGAGGGGGCGTGGCCCCACCCATTTTTTATTGAACATTTTTTCCCAGTGCCAATTACATATGTACCGAATCTCATTCTCCTGAGTCCAATATTTTCAGAGATACGACAAATTTCGGGTGAAGAGGGATTGGCATTACCCGTTTTTTTAATGGGTGCTATTTATCCAAATATTGTTCATATGCGTGGTAAATTTCATACACCTATGTCGAATAGTTTCAAAGATAGGACAAATTGTTTTGATTAACGCCACATATTTTCATATAAATAGCGTTTTTCCGACCTTCAACGGCCTGGGGCACGGTCAAATAGTTTCCGATCAGGACCAAAATTTTTATGCTTGATACATTCACCAGTAGAAAACTTTTTTTTATGTTTAATTTTTGCGTTGTCAGATATCTATTTTACCCAATGGACACTTTTTGACAATTTGACTTAAGACTTGTTGCGAAGGTTTTGAAACATAATCTTTCTAATGCTGTTGTCAGAATGCATCTATCTCCTTTAGTTTCTGAGATATGCTGAATTTTTTTTTGAAGGGCGTGGCACCCCTGATTGTTTCTAACACATTGTAAAAATTTCATCAAAATAGGTTAACCGCACACATACTTACCTTCTATTTAAGTCTTAAGTTTGTTACATATGCGTGAAAAAAAAACTTTTAATTTGCATTGCATGGAGCAAAGGGTCACTTGATTTATCTGATAAAATATCAAAAAACTCGAAAAATACTTTAGTCCCATTTTTGAAGTTTTGAACTAAGTTAGCCAATTTATCGACAAACTCTTTAGTTTGAGTTTCGATGGTACTTTTTCTCAATTTTGTTTTTTTTAAGGTTCAAACTTTCTTTTCCGAATTTCTCGAATGATTGAAAATGAAATGTCCAAAATCGGAAGGGACTAACAGAACATATCTCTATAACTTTTAGAAGTCCTTGCTATTCTAAATAGTTAAAGGATATAAGGATGCTAGTAGTGGAAATTTAGCCAAATAAAATTGTTTAAAACGTGATAAATAAATATTTGAATTCTCGCTTGAATTAAAATATTCTTTTAACGGAACAAAACTTTTATTCCGGTGTATTAAAGTAAAGTTATATGATATCATGAAAACAACTGGGGCACTTTAAAATTTAACTTCAGAAATAGAAATTAATTCTCTTCTTTTTCTTCACAAGACAAGTTGTTTATACACAGTAGAATGTCTTTAATATTCCAACCGATTTCTTAGAAAGCAACAGGTAACCAAGTGCTGGCGACAACAAGTGTTTCGCTTTGTGTTGTTGTTGTCATATTCGGGAATTTTCCTAAATATTTTCTGCTGCGAGCGCCACACACACACACACTCAATCAACATGTGGCATAATGCATTCTGTAGGAATTTTCCATTTACATCAATGGAATATTTAGGTGAAGGTTTCGTGCACTTTCTCAGGAATTTTCTTTTTTTTTTTCTTTTTAAATATTTTGAAAAGAGTGATAAACCCATGTTAAGACAAAATGTTATGCATAATTACGAATTTCATTGATTGGAATATTTTTTTTTTTTTAATTTAATCAACTTAATGTTGTTGTTTGCTTAAAATTCGAGCAATATCTGTAATCTACAAATTGGATTCAATGGATTTGTGTTATCAAAAAAGTGACAATGACCAATAAAACTGGTAGTACAAAAAACTCACGTGATGCAATCAGTAGAAACGTGCTGGAAGAGAAGAGAGAGAGAGAGAATTTAGTTAAGAATTTTGCTATTGAAGCAACAACACTTGGGTTAAATTTACATTTTCGAATGCATGCCTACCTACCTACTTACGAATATAGGGGTATATATTGAAAACAATGATGCAATAATCTCAGTGAGTTACGTTAGTTTTACAATTTTCAGATAAGGTGATTAAGCTGAATTTGCACATATTGGTTTCAAAAATCTGAGTCTCTTCTGTTTCCTGTAAATTATATATTTTTTCGTTTCTGAAAGTTATTTGTACCGTAGGATTGAATGTTTTGTATGAAAAATTATGTTTTACAGTGCAGAGCTCCCCGGGTTCACGATTGAGGCTCCATATTTTAACTCAATAAATGTTCACCATCTTTGGGGCTACCCCAAGACTTAAATAGTTTTAAGTAGTTGTTTCACAATTTCAAATTTTTGCTCTTTTTAACAAGGGTATCAGGAGAACTAGAGTCAATTCGGCTTAACTGATATTATTTTTGTAATCAGTATGTCATGATTACTCGAAATCGACTGCGAAACCCTATACTACAAAATTAGTGATGACCTGTGTTATCAATTGTAACAAAAGTGGTCCAAATGTAATGCGAAGTCGGTAATTTGTACCAGAATTGGTCCAATTGTTTATCGATTGTGTCAGTGGAATTATAACGTTACTGATTACGTAGTGTTTGGAAGTTCGACCACTGTGATGAAGAGCATTAGACAGTGTATCTGTCTGATGACTTGCGCTGCGTGGAGAATCCCGGGTTCAAAACCTCCAGTTGGTAATTTTCAATTAAATTTTTTCAGTTTCTATTAATTAAATACGATACACTAATTAAAAACAAAACAGGCCGAAACAAAAACAAGTATTAATTTTCGAAGTATTTGGCAATGCTGAATGCAAATCCGTAATTGTTCTCACCTTCAAAAATTTTGTTTTTGTACTTTTTGATTAGATATCCCCGATTTTTTGGAAATTTGGTGAGTAGTAAGTATTTGACGAATTCTTACATAGCTGTGTCAAAATAATTTTCCGAAATTCCGAGAATTTCTAAGATGGCGGCCATAGAAAGGCCAATTCCATAGATTTATACACACTCACATATTTGAAAATTTTTAGCTCCTCGGCTTTTTATCCGATTTCAATGAAGTTTTCAGGGTTAGTATAGAAAAATATAAAAATATCAGGTGCTCAGGTGCAAAAAAAAAAGCTCAAAAACGTAGTTTCTTTTACTCTTTTCCAGCTATGATTTTTTGAAGTTGTTTAATGTTGTGTTTATCATGAGTCGTTGGTGCACGTGCCTACCATATAGGGACGGATTTTTTTTTTCGGTGTCTCTTGGTGAAATTTTTTGTAGAATATTTTAAACCATATAAACCAAGTTTTTGGAAAAAAGGGACAAAAGACTTATAAAAACGATATATTATGGGTTAAGATGTTCTAGAAAATTGATCCTTACTTGATTTCATGCTGGCCTTCTGGAATATATTCACCCATTATATCCCATTTTAATCGGTCTTTTTGACCACTTTTCCAAAAACTTGGTTAAAATGGGTTAAAATATTCTAAAAAAATATTAAAGTGGATGCTCCAAGCCCCAAAATGGCTTTAAAAAAGAAAAAAAAAACTTTTTTTTCACATAATAAATAGTACAATCATTTGGGCACGGTGCTCTTGAACAATCGATAAGTTTTTTGATTATGTGGAGAAAATCTGTGAATGGGGTTTCATTTGTATTAGTTTAGTGGTCTGAAAAATGCAAACTCCGAAATCGTAGCTTATCATCCCCGCGAAATATCGCAAAAATACACATCCCATATGAAATAAAAAAAATTCAGAAAAAAAAAACGCAACAAACAAATATTAAAATAGTTATTTTTAATGTATTTTGCAATGCTGAATCCGAATCCGGCCTTAGAATTGCTTTATCTTATACGGTTTTTGAGATATCTACGCCTAAACAAGGAAAAAAAGCCGATGATATGGTTTATTGCTGTGTTTTGGAGCTATATAACAGGACGTATATCCATAAATTCTGATGCAGAAATTGAAAACTCTAATAAATTTTCTAAACCTAATTCAAATAATGTCGATATCTTTATTTTTCTCGGAGATATCCTAACCTAAAAAGTTAAAAAAGTGCAAAAAACGTGTTTTGTCATTATTTCAGTCTACGATATTTTAGAGAAAAATTAAGCAATTGACGTAATTTAAATGCGGTTTTAAAGAAAGGGATTGGATCTTTCAGATACTGTATCGAATTCTGCGTATAAATTTTCCATACTATAGTTATATAGCTTCAAAATTTAGCAAAAACGGTCTTTTTTCCTTGTTTATGCTAAGATATCTCAAAAACCGTATGAGATATAGCAATTTTAAGACCGAACTGAGATTTAGCATTGCAAAATACATTTAATATAACTATTTTTATATTTGTTTGTTGCGTTTTTTTTTTCAGTTTTTTTTTTTATTTTATATGGGATATGTATTTTTGCGATATTTCGCGGGGATGATCAGCTACGATTTCGGGGTTTAAATTTTTCAGACCACTAAACTAATACAAATAAAACCCCATTCACAGATTTTCTCCACATATTCAAAAAACTTATCGACTGTTCAAGAGCACCGTGTGGGAGAATAAAATGATGTTACCTGGAAAGTTTTCCGGGATTTTTGCAAATGAGTTATTTTATAGATTTTGATCTGCTCTTAAAAATTTGAACTTTGCTACCTCGTGTTCCTATTTATAGGAAATTGCACTACAAGTTACACATTGTTTTTTTCTTCTTTTAACCTATAGTTTAGGAGATAATTTTCCGACAAACCTAAAATCTAGAAAAAAACCGTTTTTTCTAAATATTTCCAAAACGGTTCATCCTAGAAAAAAAAAAAATGCATTTTGTATAACGTTCAATTCCCTATAAGGATCTTTTCAAATTGTTTTTTCGTCTGACTTACCAAGCACGAGATATCGCGACTTGAAAATCATTCAAAATTGAACATAGTACTGCGCATAATACAATGTTCATTTTTGAATGATTTTCAAGTCGTAATATATCTGAAATAATATCCATTGGAAAAAATGGGAACTACCACACCACCCAAAAACAAAATTCGTCAGGCCTCTGAAATTATTTAGCGCAGGTGAATAAGATTTAGTACACGTCTAAAGATGTGGCAACGAGCGCGGGGAAATGATTTCTGGATACATAATACATTCTTACTGTAGTAAAAAAAATAACCATTATCATTAATGGCAACACGTGCAATAACATATGAGTATTTGCATTAAACTTCTAGATCAATCAATACTTTTCATTATATTGCTTATTTATAGTATTTTTCATACCATATATTTGTTTTTGTTTGATTGATTAATTTTTTGCACCACATATTGACGAAGTGAGCTTCGCAAAATGAGTTAAGAACAATAAAGTTGTTTACAACGTACGCATGACACCAAGTTATTGACGTATGAAAAATCGAAGATGCTAAAAAACAAATAAAAATACCCCCAATATACATGGAGATATGGACAATAACATGCCTCTTTATAGTACATATGTATGTACTATATGTATATGAATGATGTTACACTTATCAGTTGAGAGTTTTTTTTTCAATATTAAAAGTATTATTAAAATCATATAAAAATTCTGAATATAATCTATTTTTATACAAAGTAATACAGTGAAATTTACAATACTGCAATCAATAACATTACCCCCCATATAAATGTGCAATCGCTAGCTTGATGATGACCTTTATTTTTTTTTACCCATATTGTTGGCAGGATCAGAGAGATATATACAATATTATGGTTTACGAGAAATGAATAAAAATATAATATGTAAATAAATGTAGTGCATGTCCTTGCTATTATTCACAGTTTGGGTAAATTTTTTTTCGTGGGCTAGTTTGTTATCTTAGTTAGTTAGTTTTCTAGTTAGTCATCTTTTATTGCTAAGAGGGTATTTTTGTTTTTTGTTTCGTAACTACATTTTGTAAAAATAATCGTTTAGAATTTCCTCAACAACAATG
The DNA here is from genome assembly GCA_951812925.1 of Calliopum simillimum. Lineage (NCBI taxonomy): Eukaryota > Metazoa > Arthropoda > Insecta > Diptera > Lauxaniidae > Calliopum > Calliopum simillimum. The sequence continues at coordinate 94,188,334 of OX638371.1, read as the reverse complement.
TTCCCATAAGTTATCAAATGTAATTACAGTCACAACAAAATTTGAACTTAAAAATGTGCCTAGAAATTGCATCAGAATATTTCTATATTTAAAGCATGGCAACAATTTTCATGTCAGTGAAATTTCCATTTATTCTGAACAGCTTTCACTTCATTTCAAACAAAATGTAACAATTATTTTACATGATTTTTTTCATATAAAAATTATTATTTTTCAAACATGGCACTTGTTTTTGTTATGATTTCAATTTTACTGATAAGTTCTCGTCTGTGACATCACGTTAGTCGGCAGTTCATTAATGTTAATCGAGGAAATTTTCCATTTTCAAGAATATTCAACGGTGCTGTTGACTGAAGACTAAATAAAATATTCAAATCATTCAAATATTTTAAGACTACTTATTCTGGAATTAATAATATTTTTAAAAAATTTTTGACAATTGGGAAAATCACTGTTCTACTTTTCTTGTAACTTCTTAGGAAGCATATAGCCAAAATATATCGTCACCAATGCAATTTATCATCTGTAATGACTGTGACTTTTCCATTCAAGACCTTTCCAATCTTTGGTGTTCCCGCTTTAACGACTTCTCTTGGAGATTTCATTCAAGAGTTTGGTCGTCGTTTTTAGATATAAATCTATTCTTCGCTCAACATTTTGTAAAATGGTTATCTAAAGCGGATCATCTCAAGAAATATTCTTTATGTGCAAAAATGTTTTTAATTTGGGCAGCCATCTTGCGTCAATTGATTGATTTTTGTAAAATCTAAAAAGTAATTCAATTATTATAGGCTCCGTAGTGAATGTCCTGAAAGGGACATTATGAGTCACTAACGACAGTGGATTGGCGTTGATGACATTCAGGGACGTTCCCATATAAGTCTTTCATGACAATTCCATACAAGTGACCAAACTGTCGTTAATACCTTCTGGATGACATTGTCATGCAGGGGACATGATGCTTTCTGGATGACATTGTCTTGGGGGGGCATGATGCATTGTGGATGACTTTGTCATGCAGTGAACATAAGTGACACAATGTCTATATGTCATCAACGTCAGGTAAACGACGATGACGTGATGTGTCATCAACGGCTTCTGAATGACAAATGACCTTTTTTGTTGTTCAAACCTTTTCCTATTCAATTCTAAATAATTAACATAATTGCTGGGTTTTTTTTTACCAATTATATTATATTAAGGTGGTACATATCTGGTGCATCTTTTACTAAATGAAGAAATTAATTTCAAAAGAAAAATTTACATAAATATGTATTAATGATATGCTGTCGCTACTGCGTTTTCTTTGTAGCCTTCATTTGTACGCTCTCTTCTTAATTCTCATTATAGTTGCTCGAAGTTCGGCCACAATTTTCGTGAAATGCTATTTCTGGATGCCTCTATAAAATATTAAATAAAAAGTCTGCCATTAATGACTCTACATAATCTACGAACCACAATTCTTACATTTTCTAGGACCGTTTTTCAGCAGATAAAAAATTATGAACAAATAAATGTTTGTTAAAATAAAATTTTTCACTTCAATTTCAATCAGTTTTTTAGGAAAAACAACTAGGAAGACTGACAAAGAAAGCAATGAAAAATAATGAAAAAACGAGAGCGGATTTGTATAAGGCTGACGATTGCATGACATTTTCTTGTTTGCGCCATTTGTTGAGCGACGTATGCATGACAATGTCTTGTCAGTGACTATGTCTACGATATGTCCATTGTATGTCGCCTAAAAAACGTGTGTGAGACTCAAAGTCACCGAGAAGTCATTGATAAAAACGCCATGGAAGTCAGCTTATGCTACGGGGGGGTTTCGGAACTTTTTTGTTTGTTTTGTTATCAATAATAAAATCGAAAACTTTATTAAACTTTCGTTCAACTGCACCGTTGTGTGTTTTTAAGAAACATAAACAGATTTTAATTTAAACTGTCGTAATTAGTGAATAACATGTGTTGATATTTATTACGTTCTTTAATTTATCGGAGGTTCTCTATTCATTGCAAAACAATCCACCAAATTTAAAATAATAAATCCAGTATGTATTACTGAGCATTTCCATAGTAACGGGTGCGACAGTTTCAGGACAATTTTTAAAATTAAAAGTAAAATTTGGATAAATACACCAGAAAGTAGCCTTTACTTTAGAAGTGTCGACTATCTCAATCTTTTCAAGAAATAGAAGTTTTTACAAAATGTTAAATTTCAATGCTTTTTGCACTAAAGGGCTTTTGGATAAAGGGCTGAACATGTGCTGAACGTGAGCTTTTTGGCATTTTTAAGGCCGTGCGTGGTCTGTACAAAACCAAAAAAGCCCAAAAGGCTGTACATGCGGCCGTACAAAGAAAAATTTGTGTAGAAAACAAATGGGCTGCACATGGGCTGTACAATTGAGTTTTTCATTTGAATTGGGCTGAACATGGACTGTACATGGGCTGAACTTGGGCTGTACAATTTATGTTTTCTATTGACGGCAAAGTAGTATATTTTTTTTAATTTCCGCAGAACACTTGGGATTCCCAGGTTCAAATCCTGAACGGTAAACAGCCGAAAGAGAAAATTCTTTGAAGTACAAAGTTAAAATGAAAAAAAAAATTGTTATTTAAATTTAAAAAAGGCCAATTTCATAAGTCAAAGAAAAAAAAAAATATTTTTCCGCCATCCTTGGGTTTCGAACCCCGACTATCAATGTTCTGAGTCGTACAACTGCCAAATTTGAATTGTTATTTGTTCGTTCAAAATCATATAAAATAAATTTCAATAGAACAATAAATTGTACGGCCGATGTACAGCCCATGTTCAGCCCAATTCAAATGAAGAATTCAATTGTAAGGCCCACGTACAGACCATATACAGCCCATGCTCAGCCCATATGAAGCATCGTGTACGGCAAAAATGTCTTGCAAAATCACCTAGTTCGGCCCTTGTGCAGCCCAAAAAAAGTAATCAAATTTGACTCTTGTACGGCCTTTGTATAGCCGTAATTTAAAAATTGTTTTTTTTTTTTTTTACTCGGAAACGGGTGTGACTTTACATATATGCTATTTTCATTTTATGAGATTTGATCTTTCAGGTCTGTATAATTTTGCATGAAACGGTTAAAATAAAACTTTCAAGTAAATTCATAGTAATATTTTGTACAAGAATATCCTTAGTTTGCTGCATTAAAAGATTAATAAGTTGAGAAAAAAATAAGCTTTAAAAAAGTGACGGGTGCGACAGCAAAAAGTAACGGGTGCGACATCGTAAAAAAGTAAAACAATATGTAAAATTATATCCGTTATATTTAACAGTACTGAAAAGAAAGTATAAAAAATTCAAAAAAGTGAACTGAGATTTTTTTAAATTGTTTTTAAGGTCATTTAGAGATCATCCATGGGCGATTTATGCAAAATCTCGGTTTGATGCGGTGCTTATTTTATTACGATCTCAAAAATGCTCGCAATGAGTCGTACGATATATGAAACTTTTCGCCTTGAATCAAGGTATATAATAAAAAAAAAAGTTAGAACCTTATATCAATTTCATACTGTTTTTCTAACTAAAATACCCACAAAAATAGTATTTTCGAAATATCACCCCACTGTAAAATTCTAAATCTTAATTTTTTTTAAAACTTGTTGTTCCAAGGTCATTATGAAATGACGCAAGGAACAATTTTCTGGAACATTTTAACCCATTATATCCTGCGCTTATGGGTCGTGTGACCCCCTTTTACAAACAATTGTTATAATGGGTTAAAATGTTCCAAAAAAATATTCTACAAAAAATTTCATTAGAGGCCACCAAAGACGAGAAATGCTTAAAACTTGGGCATAATGACTAAAAAAGTACAAAATATACAATAAATAATAATTTTGAAATTTAGAAAGTTGTTCTTGTTTGGAAACTCGAAAAAATAAGTAAAGAACCAAATAAGTAATACTGCAAGGGTTGGAAGGCAAAATAATAAAAAGGTAACGGGTGCGACATCGTTTACAAATGAAAAAAAATAACAACACTGATTTATTGGCTTTTATTTGGTATCACGAATTATTAAATGCACTTACATTGTTACTCTCCTTTAATTTTTTTTTTAATTAATTATAATATTTTCACAGTATTTTAAACTTTTGATGTACGAGGGGTACTATTTATGTATATTTCGGGAACTGGCCACACTAAAGTCAATAAATTAAAAAAAAAAAATAATAATTTGGCAACACTATAATAAAGTTTGACATTTTTTAGCATAAACGTTAGGCCGGGTCAATTTGTTCGGGAGGCAAAAAATTGGCAAAGAGTATAGCAACAAAAAAATCTATGGAAAATTCCAAGAAACTTTGCCCAAGAAACCATGGGTCTAAAATCAATATCGAGCCGCCGTAAATTGCGTTGAAGTTTTGTATGTAGTACTTTAAAATACAATAAGAAAAATAAAAAATTCAAATTTTTTTTTACTTGTTTCATATAAAATTATTCAAAGTATTTGAATTTTTTGATTTTTTTTATTAAATTGTAAAGTACTACATACAAAACTTCAACGCAATTTACGGCGGCTCGATATTGATTTTAGACCCATGGTTTCCTGGGCAAAGTTTCTTGGAATTTTTCGTAGATTGTTTTGTTGCTATACTCTTTGCCGCAAAATAATTTGACCCGGCCTAATAAACGTACTCACAACGTTTTGATGTGCAAGTGCTATTTGTTTTGTTTCCAGGGAGTTAAGGAAATCAATTTGGCCAAAAAATGGAAATTTCAAGAAAAAGTCTTCGTTGGATTATTTTTCACAACTGTCGACGTGGATTATATTAACAAGAATGTGTTGATGAACTCTGTTCTATATATGGCAATAAAGCACCATTAAAAACCACAGTATATGGTTGGTATAGTGAATTCAATTGTTTGGTCACCGACGAATTCCGTGAAGGTCGTCCAAAATCGGTTGTTGTGCCACAAAACATCAATGCAGTGCATGAACTGATATTGAAAGATCGTCATGTGGCATGTTGTAAGATAGAAGTATTCTTTCACATTAGTTCCACTTCAATACATTCGATTTTGCATAAACGTTTGTTCTCGTTGGAAACCCCATAATTTATCCATCGCTCAAAAAAAGGCTCGCATCGTTTGGTGTAAGGAAATGTTTAAAAATTCGACCGTGGTGCTTCAAAAGACATGTGTAAGATTGTGACAGGTGACGGATCATGGAAATATTCGTATGAGCCGGAAACAAAACAGCAATCGACCGTCTGGGTATCCCAAGACGAGCTAAATCCAACAAAAGTTTTTCATAGAAAAGGCACAGCGAAGCAAATGGTTGCCGAATGGGTAATGTGGCCACTGTACTGCTTGAGCAACGTAGGACGGTCCATTCTGAGTGGTACACGACCATTCGTTTACCGGAAGTTTTCGGAGAAATTCGTAAAACCAACCCCCGAAGACGAATCATTCTTAATCATGACACTCTCACACATCTCGTGAAACAGGTTTATTTTTAAGCAGTCAAAACACCGAATTGGTGACTCATCCTCCGTACAGTCCTGATTTGGCACCCAATGACTTCTTCTTGTTCCCGAACATCAAAAGGAAACTAGTCAACGAGAGCCGAAGAAGCAGTTGAAGCGTTAAAATACCATGTTTTGGAGGTGTCTTTAGAGGAATGGGAAAACTGCTATGACATATGGTTTGAACGAATGCAAAAGTATATTGATCATCAAGGGGAATATTTTGAATAACAATAAAGCAATTTTCAATTAAAAATGTTTGTTATTATTTGCTATTTCTGAAATATAAGTAGTGCCCTACGTACAAAGGTAAAGGGCGCGACAGAGATTTTTTGTTTTTGAAAAAATTCCCAAAACTTCATCTAAAAGGCTAGAAGTACAAAACTGCTGCTCGACGTAGACAAAAGTCGGCACTTTCACCTGATAATGGCTTTTGTTTTTAAATAGTCATATTAAAGTATTACTCAAGTGTCCCAAAAACGACGGCTTATAATGGAACATCAAACTGCAAAACACACCAGATTCAAAGAGATTTTTTTCATGAATTAAAATAAAATTTAATTTAATTTTTCTTTGATGCAGTAGATGCATGCGTTTTTTTATATTTTAAGCAATAAAATCTAATAAAAATGTTGATTCCAGTTTTGAGTTGTGAAGGGTATGATCTTGTGGAAATACCCTACTATAAAGCTACAAGCTAATTATAACCTTTAACTTGAAAATATTTATTAAACTTAATTTAATTTTGACAGAAAAATTAAAAAAGTATTTAAAACGATTATTGACAAAGCCCCATTTGTTACATAACGTTTATTTGAAGGATGTGGGGTTTTAACAATCGTCGATATGTTTGCATAACTCCATTAGCGTTTTCTACATTGCAGCACCAGCCAGATGTCATTTGACTGCCTACATTGCATTGCCCTTGAAAAGTGCGTTTTTTCGCTGTCAATAGAATGAAAATTGTTTACTTGGAACTGGTAATTCAGAAATTGAAAAATTAATAACTTTTATTACGCATCAACAAAATATTTGAACACGGAAGACTCAAAACATTCAAATCACTCTAGCAAAACAACTTCCCAGTTGGGCCAATAGTCGTCGAAGACATTTTCGTTAACGACTATGTCATCTACAATGACTACATTCAGAACTTTGGGGACATGATAGATGACAAAGTCTTGTAAGATGTCGGCAATGAATTCAAAAATACTTCAGAGTGCGGAGATTTTAATTTCTTAAACAAAAATTTTAAAATTCATCATTAGAAGCATACATTTTTTTAATTTTTATTAAAAAATTACATGTTGCTAAAACATGTCCCCGTTGGTGTTTTAATTGTCGATTTATCGGCGCCTTTTTTCAATGTTTGGATTTTGGAAGCATCAATCTGTCATCGAATCAAATCAGTTTGAAGGTAAATCCTAATTTCGTGAATAAACGCATGCATTTGGACTCTGGAGGTAGTATATTAAAATGACGAAGATGATTTATCGAGGTCTTAGGGAAACAAAGCAAACAATCTTCGTTAGTGGTTATTCACATCGTAAACCCTCCTTCATCGTTTCAATATACATACTATGTATTCACCATGAGGAAATTAGGATTTAGTCAGCATCTTCAAAAGGATTTCATTAGATGACATGAATACTTCCACAATTTTACACAAAATTGTCATTAATCAAAATATTTGGACGAAGTCACTGATGTTTTCGTTGATGAAAGTATGTAAAATTTGTAGCCCTTAATGTCATCAACGACAACGTAAGGGAAACTGTCGCTCTTAATGTCATCAACGAAAATATGTGAAAATTGTCGCCCTGAATGTCATCAATGACATCGTAAAGGAAACTATCGCTCTTTATGTCATCAACGACATCGTAAGGGAAACTGTCGCTCTTTTAGTCGTTGATGAAATATGGGACACTTGTATGGAAATTTCGTTAACGACTGCCATACAAAAATACGCATTCGTCATCAATGATTTCATATGGTCGTGCACCCGTCATTGATGATTTCTTGTAGACTGGCCCAACTGGGTTATTTTAAAAGAAATTTTTTCCATTAATTTATAGCAATAAACACAACAAACAGTTGAAATTTCACAAACAGAAAAAAAAAAATTGTTAAAAAAATACAACAATTGATAGAAAATAAAAAACCATAAAACACCAAAACAAATTTAAATTTCTAAGATATTGCTATCAATTGAAAAAATGGGCATGTCTATTGAAAAGAATCTTTTGCAAAATACAAATTTTGAAATAATCAAGTATCAAGGATACTGACAATGCTTAGGGAGCATGCTTGAGGACAGGAGAAGCAGTGAAAAAAAGGTTTGAGAATGATATGAACAAAGCGCATTTTCTGCGGAGTATAAACAAAAATGTTGTGAGTGCGAGACGAACTTACCTAATACGCGAATTTCAAATGAATCGTGCAGTGCAGTGTTTCTTAAAGTGGTCCAGGAGTCCACAGCAATTTGCAAGGCTTCTATGGCCACGAAAAAAAAATCTGTTTTGAACTTTTTCTTTTTTATAAAAACCTCAAGTAAATATTTACACACCATAAAAATGTATTCGAAAATCCCACATTGGAGTTTGATTATGGATCTAGGTGTAAAGCACTACCTTCGCAATTGTGCTACAGGTTTTCCACTCAACCACATACTGACTCAAAAATGTTCCCTTGATTTAGGAGTCATTTTAACCTTTCTAAGGAAAATAAGTAAATGAATCAAAAATTACAAAAAATTAGCTATTTTAGATGTATTTGTCGAGGTTGATTCCGAATATGGATTTAAAATTGCTGTATCTCTTATGGTTTTCGAGATATCTTAACTTGAAAGTGCTAAAAACACCGTTTTTCGCTATTTTTGAAGTGATGTAACAAGACTAGATTATTTGTAGCTGTAAAGCGGTGGTTAATAGTTTCGGTTTTTCTCTTTTCAAAACTCAATTTAAATAATATTGATATGTTCTTTTTCCTCCGGAATATCGTAAACTGAAATGACGTATTTTTTGAGTTTTAAAGAGAAATATTAAGGCTTTCTACCACTATATCACGTTTCGTAACTAAAAATAACCTAGTCTTGTTATATGGCTCCAAAAATAGCGAAAAACGAAGTTTTAAACGCTTTTAAGTTAGAATATCTCATAAACCATTAGATATACAGAATTTTTGAAACCGGATTCAGAATCAGCATCGACAAATACAACGAAGATCTATGAAAACTATCATTAACCCATTTTGCTAAAAAAAGAAGTAAAAAGTGCCAAGGTTTCGATTTCAAAAAGCATGTTATTTTGCTTAGAAGATTTAGAAACATTGATTTCAGCAAAAAAGGTTACCCTATGTCGTTTGAAAACCTTGATCTCAGATGTGAGAATGCATTAAAAGGGGAAAAGTTAATTTGATTTGGAAAAAGTTTAATTTGAATTCAGGAAAGATCAATTTGGTGTTGAAAATGTTTAACTTGAAGTGGAAAGCTTAGAAGATGAATAGAGATACTCTGGTGTTCTATATATCCTTTGTTCTATATCAGTGGTCGGCATTCTATAGCACAATCTACCTGGCTCTCTCTATCCTTTTCTTTCTACTGCCTATCATCTCGCAAACATAAATTCTCACTCATTAATTTGCCGACCACTGTTCTACATCATCCGCCATTTTTTCACTGGGTTGTTTGAAATATGCTCTCGATCCTCTCTCGCTCTCTCTCTGCGGAGAACAGCTAAGTGATCGTACTCTCTTTGACTAAGATGTACTTAGCAAGTGGCTAAGTGTTGGAAGAATTTCACACAAATTATTGATTAAAGTATCTAATTTGCGAACTTAATTGTGCTTGAATTGAGAGAGCGTAAATAAATTCGGCAAGCTCTTATCGTCTACTTCGAAGATGGTCATACAAAAACAATCATGGAACAAATTAGTGTACATATGTATGTATATATTTATGTACATGCGAAGAAGTCAATACACATCAAGTCAATTTAATAATTGTTAAAAGCAGTTCAATTTAATAAATAAAAAATAAATAAAATTAAACTTGTTGGAAAAAATACATCGGTGACCAAAAAATCGTTAACTCAATTTCGACTCTGCATACGTATAATTTGTGCTGAAAATGAGAAGGACATTCAATAGTCTTTCAATGTAACTGACAAATTTTTCTGCCCAAACGGAGTTTTTTCAAAACTTTGATTCGCATCTCACTGCAAAAATGGCTACTAAGCACTTATTAAAAAAAAACCCAACAGTGCGAAAAAAAGATGACGACGCCAATGCAGAATTGTATTCCAGGAGTATCAAAATATATTGAAACAAATCGAAGATGTCGGTGAAAGTCCAAATTATCAAAAAATATCCAAAATATTGATAACGTGCAAAAGTCTCGAAAAATATCCAAAATATAGGTAAAATCCCAAAAGTATCGAAAAAAAATTCAAAATATCACTAAAAGTCGAAAAGTATCGAAAAACATCCAATATATCGGTAAAAGTTCAAAAGAATCGAAAAACTTACCGCTTAGACCACTTTTCTGAACTCAGATACAAATTAAAATTTCTTTTGCCCAAAATATGCCATTTGCTTTCCATCGTGAGTGGAATCCCCCAGACAGACAACAGCTCCAATGCACATTACAGACGCAATAATGTGAAACTTTTTATTGCATGATTTTTGGCATTTTTTAAAAACATATTTCATAGACATTGACTAAAAGAGAATTTCCCAATTCGAATCCAAAAAATTCTAATTAGCTTTTCTGATGATTAACTCACTTTTATTCTTGTTTTTGATGTTTTAGAATTTTTTGGACTCTGAATTGAGAAATTTTCTTTAAAAGCCATTTCAGACTTTCTGAGAAGTCACACAGAAACTTTTATGAGTTGTCAAATATGGCAACTCTTGATAGTATGAATATAAATTTATTACACAAATGATTTGTCAGAAGAAAACTCACATGAGTTATTTTGGCATAAGGTTTGAATCTATTTGAAAAGAGAAGTTATAGGAGTTTTCAAATTTTTGTTGTTTGAAAAATAAAAAATTAAAACAATTTCACAAATATAAATTAAAAACAATAAAAATTTGACAGTCAGAAAAAAAATCATACAGAAAAACTTATTAAAACGCATATGACTTCTCATATAGTCTGAACCCAACAAACAAAAACGTTTGGAAAATAACTTATTATACGCTTATTGAAGCAAACATATCGTTTGGAAATTAACTTGCAAAATGTTTGTAGCAAGCTTGTGAAAATCATTTGGAGCAAGCTTATTATAAATGTTTTTATACAATATTTTCCAAAATTTTTTATTCAATACTTTTAAATTGTTTTTATAACTTTTCCAATAACATTTTTCAAATTTCGTATTGATTTTGACAACATTTACGAGTCTACGAGGTTTTCGAGGCTTTTACACGTTTTCAGGAATCCCCTCATTGAAAAAATAAAATAATGTTTGGAAAACGGTTATTGAAACTTTTGCAAATAAAAATTTGTCCAACTGTTGATTTTAGCTTTGCAAATCAACTTTAAAAATAATAAAAAAAATAATATTTTCTAAACGTTTGAAAACTGGTTACGAAAATATTTGAAAATTAACTTTTTCCAAACTTTAAAATTGGAAAGGTCATAAAATTGTTTGTTGGGAAGTGCCTTTAAGTCAATGTCTATGAAATATGTATTTAAAAAATGCCTAAAATTATGTAATAAAAAGTTTTAACGTCTGTAATGTGCATTAGAGCTGCTGTCTGTCAGGGGCATTAGTCTAATTTCGCAATATATTTCTGGTATTGTGAGAGGTCCGTTTACCAAGCTTAATAAAAATTCTGGCTATAGTTTTTCAAAGGCATCGTGCTTACATTTCCAACGGGGGTGTTTAATTCTCCCGCTGCTTGCTTGAATTTCTCTCTCTCTATGTGTGTGCAAGTGACATGCGGCGCAGACGATCTTGTTATGCCGGCAATACCAACACATCGTGATATCAGTAAAAGTCAACAGCAAACAAACAAGTATCACAACAGTAGCACAAAACAACAACAACAACAACAACAACTGAAGAATCAACGTATTCATTATAAATATTTGCAGCAGGTCGTCAGTCTGGATCAGTTACCAACAAGAGCTCGAGCTGTCTACAACAAATTTAAGGAATAATTAAGACACGTGTTTGAAAAATACATAATTAAAGAAAAAACTAACAAAAAATATATTGGAATTTTATAAAAAATAATAAATTCAACAAACTTTAAACAAAAACTATAAAATAAAAAAATTCTAGTGTTTTGCATATGAAATTGAATTAAATTTCAATAACGAAATTTTGTAAAAGTATCATTCGGACTTAAAAAAAAAATCATTAAAATGACTGGTTCCAAAACAAATGGCAGCTGCCTCATAAATAGCAATGGCTCAACGAATGGTAACACAAATGGCAGCACAAATGGCACCAGGAACACATACACAGCAATGGAAGTGGACTCACAGTAAGTTGGTGAGATCAGTGATGAACGTTGGGCTTTCTTCGTTATCACTCATGTAATTTTGTTGCATGTTGCATTTAACCAGAGTCAACAGTTGTGACAAAGAATCTGCTGCAAGCAATTAATTGCACTTGAATGTTGAGTTATAATTGGCACACGCACGCTAATAGTTGACCGGTTTTGAAAATTCCATATTCAAATTTAAATGTTTTATTTTCGTATACGGCAAATATAAGAAAATATAAATATTTATAAATGTTTATAAATATTTATGTGCTTTAGTATATTAACTTGTAATATAAAAATATGTTCCTCAAAATATGGGCACACGTTCTAATAATTCAGTGTTTTCATTCAATATGAATATATTTATATCAAATCTTTGCTCTAAAGTCTTAGTTGTCTAGGGGCTTACTTGTTTTTTGTAATGGGAGCTTAAAAAAAATTTTGAAACAATTGTTCATTCAAAAATTATTTCCCAATATTCCTCATCTTTAGGGCTGACAAAAATTATAAACACACTCATTTTCGAACATAAAAATTAGCTATAGGTGAAATTATGTGTAAAAGCTGAATATTGCACTGGAATTCTAATGAAACTTAACATTATCTTGGATTTTAGTTATACCATAGACCATTAAATTTCGTATTGCTTACATTCATCAATTTATCAGAATAAAATTTTACAGCAATTTTTCACACATCACTTACTTACACTAAAAACAAAATTTAGCAAATTAATTAATTGAAAAACAAACGACAATAAACGACATATATTATGGCCTTGATCTTTTAATTTTTTTTTTTTTTTATTTAAAAAATTTACTACGCGTAATTAATCGATAGATAACAATTTTAATAGAAACAAAAAATAAATACCACCCAAAATAAAAAAAAAAAAAAAAAAAAAATAAAAAATAAAAAATCGTACAGCCCTACATCTGTTTTTTAGCAAAATATCAGCTGTAGTGGCTTATCTTATAGGTTATATGTGTCGTATAGATTCCATAGTGATGTGTTCGATTTTTAGTAAAAAAAGAGTTAGCAACCGATTTTGTATCAAATACTCCGTTTACTCTTATCAAAGTTTTGTCTACTAATTTCTAATCAACTTTCAGTTCAATTTTTCAAAATTCCTGCGAGAATTTCAAGTTTCGAGTTTTGTTATTCTTCAACATCTTCAAATGGTAAAAAGTGGAATGCATCACCTTTGAATCCATGTGTCACAATTGTTTGTGTATATTTGTTAGATTTTGTCTGAAAATAAATTCACGTTCTCAAGTCCTTTCGGCATTAAAGAATACATAGATTTGTGATGAAAGGGCTATTTAGTATTGTGCCAAGCTTCTTAAGTTTTATAACTAAAAGGAGTTGAGAAACATTAATATTTCTTCTGAGTTCATCAGATCACAATTATAATACTTACTATTTATTTTATTTTTATAAAAAGCACAGTTCATTGCAAAAAGTATTTATAACCTGAGCATGGAGCATTCCAAACCAAATCGATTACCATTTTGCTTTTGCGTTTAAATTTTTTTTTTTAATTTTTTCCTCGTTTCGTACCGATTGAGGCTTTTTCAACTTATTTAAGAGACATGTAAATAGAAATATCCCTGCAGGCAAATGGACTAGTTTAAGTGTAGTTCATTAACTAGTGCCTTATTAACCAGTACTAGTCCGAGTTCAACCCTTTTTACATATAAGCAACTGTTCTATTTTGTGTGTTGATATCGTACGAAATTTTAATTGACCTCTTTTGCATTACTTTTACACCAGTCTGGGGCTAGTTGTGGTGTGAAGTAGTCTTATAATAACTAGTCTTCAACCAGGTGTTTCGTGTGTAGTCAACCTATAATAACATACATATTTTTTGTTTTGATTTGAGTTTATATTTTTTTTTTTTTAAATAAAGTAAATGAAGTTAAATTACATTCATAACAACCTTTACAAAAATTAATTCAATAATTTTATTTTTTTCTAAAATTTATTTTGACACAAAATTCAAGTGACACAAAACACAATTTATTTCAAAAGCAAAAACGAAAATTGTATTTTGTTTTCTTTACTATTCAAATTTATTTGCCCCTATAAAATGATATCAAACTGTCCCCCACTGCATCCTTTTTTCACTAGTTTTGGGCTAGTACTAACAGTGAACTGATATTTTTTGTAGACTGTCTCATATTTTTACTGCAGGGATGTTATTAGTAAATTTTTACTCAAATGCACACAAAATAAAAAAAAATTAAATTAACTTTAGACTGGACGTACATAAGTACCACAATGTACTTTTTGACGCTGAGTTCGAATTCAACGCCTGAATTGCTCATATATAGTACATGCAGGGTTTTAAGGTATACAGGGTGGCTGATGAATATTGCTACATAAAGAAAGTTAAATAACTTTTTTCTAAATTGATTTAGTAAATGTTTTCTTGTTTTCACCGCAATTATTGTTCGAATGGATTGCTTTAAGTCGTTCAAATTTGCTGGTTTTGTTTTATAAACTTCCTGTTTGCAATAATCCTATAAGAAAAAATCAGATGCAGTAAGGTCAGGAGACCTTTGGGGCCATCGGAATGGGAAGTTTCTGGAAATCAGCTTATTTCAAAAATTTTTGCTGTAATTCTGTCATAACAGGCCAGGCAATGTGAGGAGTTGCACCTTCTTCTTGAAAGCAAACAGAGTTGAGAGAGATTCTCTTTCGGCGTAATTCTGGGTAAAAAAACTATTTTAACATTTTAAGTAATGGTCTGCAGTGACCGTAACAGTAGCTCCGTTCTCTTCAAAGAAGTAAGGCCCGACAATGCATTTTGATGAAACTGCACACCACACTGTGACGCGTAGTGGACGCAATTCCGTCTGATAGAGTATTTGGGGATTATAATCACTCCATATTCGACAATTTTGTTTGTTAACATTACCATTTAGGTCAAAATGAGCCTCGTCAGACATAATTCCACCATTTGAAGGATCTTCTGGCAAAATTCCAAGCGAATCGGCAAGTCTGCTGCATTCAGTTTATTTGTCATTTGAATTTTTTATGGAAACAAGTTCAAACCTTTGTGCATAATTGTCTGCAGTGACTGACTGCTGATACTCATTTAGGCAGATAAGCTCCTTGTCGAAATTCTGGGATTGGTTTGTATGACAGCAGCTACAGCAGCGATAGTGTCCTGCGTCCGAACTGAAGCATTTCGATAATAAGGGCTTCTTTGAATTGTCCCATGCTCGGCAAAATTTTTTACGAGCCTCATTATGGTCCATCTGCTCGGAGGAGTGCCCCCAAACGTGCGTCTATATTCTCTTTATAATGAAATTACGGACTCCAATGCATGATAATGGCGGACAATCCAAATCCATTTTCGTTAAATCTAAAGATTAATCTGTAAAATATAAAAAAAATGAAAAAGATTAATTAATTAAAAAAAAGTTATAACTTTTTTTTTGGTAGCATCTTTCATCAGCCACCCTGTTTTTGCTTTAAGTTTAAGAATGCGCTGTTTTCAGGCTTACAGTGTAGTTCCAGGAAAATGTTTTATTCCAATTTTATAATCGTTTCGGATAGCCAAAATCTTCTTTGTCATAGTGTTTCCTCAAACTCTCCGAGCTATCATCATTTGAAGAAAAGGCATCTGAATGCCAATTGATTTATGGTCAATAAAAACTTCAAGAGCGTATTCCTCTACATCAAAGGTAGATAGCTTGGTGTCGAATATAAAAAGTTTAAAGACATATTTTTATAAGAAAGATTGTGACTATTTGATGTAATTGATATAAATAGAGTTACACTAGTTCCTGGAACGGTGCCAAATGCCTGAAAAAGAGTACTTTCTGCAACTGCAAGCAGAAATATCTCTAAATCTTGCAGGTATATATGCAGTTCTAACCCCGGATTCGCATTCAGCGTCAAAAATTACGTAAGAGTACATATGTCTGGTCAAAAGATCATTAAATTTTGTTTTGTTTTATGTGCCTGTGCTACAAAACTTCAGAAAATATAACTCATCGTGTGGCCGTTATTAAACTAGACTTATAATTTTTCACGTATATTTGTCAAAATTATGGAAAAAGATGACTACAAAAAAATTTATAAGCATACGTTAAAAACTTATATTTATCTTAACAATTTAAAGGGCGTAAACTAACATCGTAAACATTTGATTTGATGGAAAAATTAAAAAAAAAAATCAAAGCAACAAAAAAAGTTTCAAAAAATATCCAATGTTCGATTTGGCGTGCAATACCCCATATATTTGTAACAATAAATATAAATGTGTAATATAATATAATAAAATTATGCACAAAAATGATAATGTCAATAAAACTTTAGCAAAACTGACGTCAATTGACGCATAAAAACAAACAGATTACGATTTGTATATAAATCAAAGAAAATTGAATTCAGATTAAATGTGAAAAAGGGGTCAATTCTTAGAAGTTTCTGTTTTTATTGCATTTTTAAATATTATAATGCAACAAAGTTAATAACATTTTTATTTAGCAGAATTTACTGTTTATTGCATAAAGTGTATCAAATAAAAAAAACCCCCACACAACTGTTATAAAACTTGTTATCGAAAAAGATCACGATACAAAAGAATTTTAAGCAACCGCTGACTTTCAGCTTAAGTAAATATTTATATATATTCAGAAGCAGCCATTGGTTAAACGCTGAGGGCACGTCACTGACGCGTTTATTGCAAGTTTTTTTTTTAGAGGGGGCCAATACTTTGTAGCTTCCCAACCGCTTCGAACCGCTTTCAGTGATTGATTGTGTTGTTCATGCGCATTGTTTACACACAAGTGTTTGTGTTTTGTATAAATCATCATTCATTGGCCCTATGCTCCTCCTAGGAGTTAAAGGAGAATACATACATAAATCATCATTCAAATTAAAATTTTCATGCGATGAATTCATTGTCAGGGTTGTATTATTTAAAGGCAATTTATTTATGTTGTTTTAAATATTAATTTAAGATCAACATTTTCTTTTGCAAATTTTTTTGATTTTATTTAATTTTCTTCAATCTTTAAAATAGTGTCGAACTTCTTGAACTCCTAAGAAGCATAGGACCATAATATAATTTTGTTTTCGGGCTCATTTATTTATGCTGAGCCAATTCATTCCGTTTTTGGATATATCAATTCTTTTCGTTTGACAGTGGGATTTTTCGGATCTTCTTCTGAAAAGTAAGACCAAGTTCTGGTTCAAAATTTGAATTTTTTCGAGGCTTACAATATCTATAAAGTCTTAAAAATTATGAATTTCTTAAAGTTAAAATATCGTTTTTTCTTCTCTCAAGTATAATTGGCACGTTTTGCTATTAATGATCGTTAGCAATATCGTAAATTGTTTTGTACTTTGAGCGCTGCTGGTCAATTTTACTTTCAATTGCTATTAATCAATGATATATTTTTTCATTTATATGTGCCTTCATTGCAAAATTTTGTTCATAATTTGCATAACAGTTTTATTAGTATGTAAGTATGTTAAATTTGACTTAATCAAATTAGAGAAAAACAAAAATCAATTGCAGGTTCTAAACTTTCTAAAATAGTAACAGATAAATTTTGTAGAATAAAACAACAAAACACTTTTGATTTCAATTTCTTTCAAATACTTAGCAGACATGAAGTCATGTTGACGAAATACCAGAGCTAAAACTGACTCAACAGGTTGTTTTTAAACTTTGATATCTAGATGGTAGACACACAAAAATACTTTGTATTTTGATAGCAACCTGATATGCAAATAAAATTTGACAATTTAATGGGAAAAATCATTTGAAATCGGTAAATTGATAATAAACAAATTTGACAAATTTAAATACGTAATGCGGTCAAAAAAACAAAATTGTTACTTTTTGGCAACAAACAAAAACATTAAATTAACATAAATGTTAAGGTTTTTTCTATTATGTTTTTTTAACAGAGAAATTATAACAGTGCACATAGTTAATAAACAAAATATAATATAAAGTTTGCAAAAAACTCTTCGATGCTAAAATAAGCATTATTGAAAACGTTTGAAAAATTTCCGAATTTTTATCATATCGTCACCTCTTTTGCCCGATCGACATTTTTTGACATTTTGAGTTAAGACTTGTTCCATTGGTTTTGAAACATAATCTTTCTAACGCTGTTGCTAGAATGCATATATTTCCTTTAGTTTCTGAGATTTGCTCCACATGCCATGTTTTTTAATTTTTTTATTTCTGATTTGCTCCAAAAGCCAAGTTTTGGTTTATGGAGCAAGTTTTATGTGAAAAAAAAAAAGTTTTAAATTATTAATTCTTATTTATTTATTGGTATTTATGTAAATAAAACGAAAATTTCTTTTATTTCATAATTTTCTCAAAGTTTCGCCTATGGATTTTGGGCTTCTGCAGGAGAATTTTTATTTTTTTATTAAAAATTTCCTATGGAAAACTAAGCAAGATAACTCGATGAATTTCGGTATAATACCTCCGTAGTCAAAGTTATGTAGCTCGTGGGATGACCAAAATTGGTCAAAAGACACGCCTACCGCCCATACAAAAAAAAAAAAAAGAAATATTCAAAACGCAACATACAGAGCATTATTCGCGATGACGCAACCTAAATACATATAAACAATAAATATATGTAGTAAGTACAATCTCTGAGAAATAACTAGGGGAATTCGGACAACAGGGTGTGGCACCTCCCATAAAAGCAAAAGTATCAAAATCCTTTACTGAATGCGTTTTTCGATATAATCCATTCAAATTTTACCCAGCCACTAAGAATTAGATATGCAAGCTCCGATCAAAAACTTGGTTGATTCGGGCAAGTGGGTGTGGCGCTTGCCATATATACATACAAAATTTTAAAAATCCTGTAGTGCAAGCATTATTTGAGAAAACGTAATAAAATTTCGCAACAAATAATGAGAATAGTTAGTGGAAGCTCTGACCAGAAACTAGGAGAATGCGAATAAGGCGTGGCACTTGTGACAAACACTCCTTCAAATAATAGTCCATAACTTGGACACTCCTTAACTGATTTTCATGTTCAGACCATTTTTGGGAATGTATTGAATCAGTTTATAAGCACTAAATTAAGAACTATTTTAGTACAAAATATATTTTGGATGATCAAAAAAGTAGTGCTATATAGTACTAAAATAAAATACACATAATTTAGTACTAAAAAATACTACATATTTAGTACTAAAAAATAATACTAAGTTTTGCACTATTTTAGTACACTTCTCTGATGATCAGAGTCTGATCTTTCAAAATATATTTTGTGGAAAGAAAAAAAATATATGATAAATTGACAAAAAATATTTCAGAAGATTTCAAAGTAGATGTAAACCATGTGTAACCGATCAAGAAATTTGTTCATGGAATCCGATTTGGCTGAAAATTAACACAAGTAATAGAAGCATAGTGAGAAAAATTACTACCAAATATTTTTTTAAAATTTTAAAAAATGGCTTTAACTTTAGTTGCATGTCCCAAATCGGGTGCCATCAAAAAAATCTTGGCTTAGATCAGTAGGCCATAAAGCGTTTTTATTAAAAGTAGATAGTCAAAATAGTACTTTTTGCCAAATAGCAAAAAACTTATTTTATGCTAATAGCCTGGTTCACTATCTTTCCAAAATATTTCAGAACATGAAAATCAGTTTAGAAATGTCATTTGTTCATTTGCCCTATTTACATTTCTATGTATTGTATGTTTAATTAAAAAACTAACGTTCTTATTTGCTCCATTGTTATAGTTTCTAAAGGCCGGTTTGCTCCATATGCATGAAAAAAACAGTTTTTCATTTATCTATATGGTATGGAGCAAAGTGTTTACTTGACTTATCTGATAAAATATCAAATATCTTGAAAAGTACTTTAGTCTTTTTTTCCTGAAATTTAGCACTGAGTTAGCCAATTCATCAACAAATTCTTTAGTTTAAATTTGGATGGTAATCTTTTAGACCAATTTTGCCCGATACTGTTTTTTTTAATATAACGCCATTAATTTCACATACTGTGGTAAGCTTTCTGTAAAGACAGAATTCAATTTTATTCGTTCAACATTACTTTTGGACTTAGGCCTCTCTCAAAATAAACGGCTCATGTATCAAACTATTTCTTATCAAAATTTCTTATGCGTTTTACGAAAAAATCAATTGATACGTGAACTGTTTATCACAGATCACGCCTACTTTGAAAAACGGTAATACCTTAATGCAGTTGATTTGGGTTTTTTTTTTCTTATTGTCGTAAGTTTTTTTTGTTTAATTTTTATCTAATCAGGAATCTACGAATTTCAAATGTTTAAAATATAACGCAACAAAGTTGTGACGGCTATGTGGCGCTGACATTTGAAAGAATTGAGTAATTTTTTCTTAGTTGATAAGGTTCAAGATGATTTAATAGATTTTTAATTCAAAAATATATGGGTATTTCTGATAAAAGATTTTCATTGTAGGTAACAGGGAAATGAATTAATTAAAGAAATTATAATTATTTAAGCTTCCGTGTATTTATGCGCAATTATATAAAAAATAAATTGATTATGGTGTTATAATACATATATAAGTCAAACTTATTTTTCTAAAACTAATAGAATTTCTATTTCGGAATTATGCATTCTAATTCTGTATGACGTGCGCTTCATTACTTATTTGTACTATATGTTTGTACTAACATACCCAAACATATATGTATGTATGTTTGAATAATTGAAAAAGTATATTCAAATTAAATTCCTCAAATAACGAACGAGAACATGTGTTAATTAATTATTAAAATAGTTACGTGACTATTGAAATTAACTACCTTTTTTCATATCAGGCATTCTAATAATGCATGAAACGCAGTAGACCATTTAGGGCTCGTGACATGTAATAGTGTCTTTTTGGGGCTGCTCGGGGAGTTAAGTTAAGATAAAAAATATTTTCTACGCTTTTCAATAGAAACAAAATTAAATTATTAAAGGTATTTCATTTTGATTGCGGAATACTTTTTTGGCGATGATAAATGTGCATTTTGCACAGCTTACACCTTGACTAAACTATAAAATTGTTTGCTGACGCCAATTAGAACTATTAGATACTAAAATTTGAACATGGAAGCAGCAAAAAAAAGTTTTTTTGAAGATAAAAACTCAGTCACTGAATTTATAAAACAAAATTAGTCTGAATTTTGAAACAGTTTCAGTTTAGAATTTTGAATGTATAGTTCCCCATTCGGTATTATCAAAATTGCAAAATACAGTTTAATTTTTTGTTTGTTTTTTGTTTGTTAAAAGTAATAAAAATGGAAAGGTATAATAGATAATAAGTAGTATCTTATGGCTAAACAAATTTAATTTTTTACTATTCTACAAATACGTGCAATATATTTTATTGTATAACAACTAACTTCAATAAATATTCCCTTTATTATACTTAATATTTATCTTTTTTTTAAGTAAAAATAACACTGTTCAACGATATTTAGACTTTTGAATTTATCTATGTGATTATTATTCCTTGATAATGACATAATATTACTGGATTTACACAATATTTTCATCATTTCTCACTTTTCAGATATACTGACAAATCCAAAAATCAGGATTTACATCTGCGTAGAAATAAATTAAAAAATTTTTATCACTCAGAACTGTGATAATTCCAAACAAAACCATGAATAACTTTTTTTTAGTCTTAAATTGTTTTAAACAAGATTTATCTAATTAAAGATAATTGGAATTCTTGATATTTTCTTTAAGTTCTGAGGGCTAAAATTTTTATTATTTATTTTTGCGCAGATGTAAATCGCGATTTTGGATTTGTTATTTTATCTGAAAACTGTGACGTGGTGAAAAAATTTTGTAAATGCAAGCCTATTATACCAAATGCAAAAAACAATAATTACGTAATCTGAACTCAGATATTTTTTAAGCGTTGGAACAGTGTAATAGAAAAAAATTATAAAAGTAATTTTCAAGTTTTTGCAATATGTACAAACACACTTTACAGCTTACACCCCAAAATAACAGTTTCAGCACATACGCAAATATGTAACGTCCACCAGTAACCACCACCATAAAACCCACAAATTTAACCACTACAGTTTTTTTCTGAAAACAAATTTTTGGCTCATTTTCTTCAAAATTTTTATGTTCTTTTTACAGTGGTCAAAATCAAGCCAACAACAGCAACAATGCTTCTACGTCTGGGGCTGCAAGCACTGATGCACTGCAACAACAGCATTCAATCGAAGAGCTAAATGAAATTGCTACGAAAACTCTTGAGATGGTCATTAATGAAGAAAAGTTTGTAAAAATTTCTATAATAATGAAAATGTTTTTTTTTTTCCTTTTGTTTTGAGTTCTGTTTCTTGTTATTGTTTTTGTATTGTCGTTTATTTTCTTTTGGGTTTTATATGTTTCGTTGATTTTGTATAACTTCTTTGGCTTAAGCGTCTTAAAGCTTTTGCTGAGTTTTATCAATCAATATGGTTTAGTTGGGAGTCGGCTTAATGTATGCCGATTAAACCCTCACACGCTAACCTAACTTTTGTCAGTCAATTGTAATATTCGTATTTCGTTTTTTTTAAAGATTCTAAGCTCTTTGTTAAGAATATGGTTTCATTGAAATAATGAAAGGCAATTCTCTCAAAAACCTCATAAGCTCATTTGAACTGTCAAAATGAACACAAATTTTGATATTTTCGAGTTTATAGATTTTTGAGGGACTCATACGTTTTGTAGAATACCCCGAATATGTACTTATTTTATACTCATACATTATTGAGTACATATATCTGATAGTTAAAATTCATTATTTTGTGTAATTATGTTTTTTATGTAGTAAATTTGGATTAAATTTATGTTTTGATGGAAGAAGTTTGTACATTTTTCTATTCAAAAATATTTTTATTTTTCTTTTGTTTCATAACATTTGGTAAAGTTCTGAAATTATTTATTTATTTATCGGGTAAATCAGTGAAATTTAATTTTTTTCTGTTTTTTCTTTTTTTTTTATGGTAATTTTTCTGTTTTTTGTTAATTTTTATTTCATTAAAAATACACATGCCAAAGAACCTGTTCATTCCCGATGTTCTCCATAACAATACACTTCAGCAAATTTACAAGTTTTTATTCCATTTTCGATTTTCATATGATTTTGGGATTTTGAGACCTCCTATTTATGAATCTGGAGGAGGTTTTTTTTTCTATCATGTTAGTATTCTGAGTAATGCTAGTTGATAAGTGCAGGCATGCTTATAAGAAAAGTATTAATCATTTATAATAATGGCTTCGAATAACCAAAATCATCCCCATTAAATTATATTTTCAAATTCTCCAATTAAATCGCTAGTTTTCGAGTAATCATTCTACAAAATAAAAATATTTTAACTCCGTATAAATGACTATGTTCAGTATATTTCGCCGGTGCTTACGAAGAAAATCTTCCAACCGAAAGTTGCGGCGAAGAAAATCTTTTTTTTTGAAATTGCGGCGAAAAAAATCTTTTTTGTAATATGCGGACAAGAAAATCACTTTTTATAAAATGCGGCGAAGAAAATCACTTTTTATAAAATGCGGCGAAGAAAATCACTTTTAACAAAATGCGGCGAAGAAAATCTCTTTTTCCAAAATGCGGTGAAGAAAATCACTTTTTACAAAAAATGAAATCTCTTTATTTAGTGAATACTTTTTCGACGAGTTACGAAAATAAACATTTCGCTGCATTTTTAAAAAAGAGATTTCTTCGCCGCATTTTGTAAAAAGTGATTTTCTTCGCCGCATTTTGTAAAAAGTGATTTTCTTGTCCGCATTCGCACAAAAAAGATATTTTTCGCCGCAGTTTGAAACAAAGGATTTTCTTGTCCGCATTTAAAGAAGAGATAGTCTTCGTAAGCACCGGCGATTTGTATGGAGATGAGATACTTTTAATTCAATAGATAATCACTTAAAAAGTAAGAGTCTCATTGGGAAGTAGGAAGATAAAGTTTAATGAGCAAGATTATGGCTTTTCATGCCAAATAGCAATATTGAAACTTAATGTAAGTGTTTAATAACTTAAAACAAGCCTCAAAACTGCGATTTTGTCACTTTGGCGCAAGTAAGTATATCTTAGAATCCTGAAGTATTAGAAAAAAATAAGATTCGTTAATAGGAGACCCGAACTCTTTTCATTGGCAATAAATACCGAGAATGGAAGACCATTGTGGGATCATATTTACTAATCATTTATAGAACTAAATGCCAATACTTAAATGTTAACAAACGCAAAACAGATGTCTACTAATCAATTTTCTATTAATGCTTATCATGCTCTTTTGGGACAACTTTTAACAACATTCAAAATCAGAGTAACTATTGTCTACAGTTGGTTAATAGTAAGGCCTTTGGGCAACAGTGGGTGCTAACACTGATGGTTCGTATCTAATGCCATTTCTGCTATAATATTTCAGTCGATTGGCAGAACTTCAGGTACAGCCATTGGTTGAACCATAACATTAACTTTTCTAATTGTATCATTACTTTGCGAGATATCATCCACTGAACTTAAGCTATACAAATTTAATACAGTCCTTTACAGGGATTTGCGATACCTTTACTGCAATGGCTGATATCTCGGAAAGTAATGATCTAATTGGAAAAGTTAAAGTTTAAGTTTGAAGAGGAAGATTAATGCTGGAATTAGCCAAGAAGTAGCGTTTCGTAACGTAACGTCACGGTTGTTTGTCAACGTAGCATGGATTAGGGAAACCGATAGGCAACGTTCGAAATGTTACCTTACAACTTAAAAATTACTTGAAAAATTCCAATTTTTGTAAACAACCATCCATTATCATACTTATTTTAATTAATTTGTTCAAATAATTCCATTTATAATATCCAAATTTAATTTATATTATCTAACAACGTAGCGCGACGTTTGAAAATCTAATTTCAACAGGTCTCAACGTTGCATACCGCTACTTTACGATTTAGCTAATCGCTTACACGCTTCTGCCATTTAATAGATTTTGACAGATTTCACGTTACGAAACGCTACTTCTGGGCTAATCCCACCATAAGACTATTGAACACCGCTAATAAAAGTGAACTACACTATTTCCTGAATGCACGCCATTTCTCTGAAAATAACGTTCTCTGCACTTTAAATCAAGGATAACTCGGATCTTAGAAGTGATAGGAGAAACATTTTGCCAGATTCTAAGTCAGCGATTCTGAATTAGTCAAAAAAAAGTTATCAAGATCAAGTTCAGATTTTTGGGTTGCACAGTGTTATAGGTAATATCTGAAGTATTTCAACGCAGCTTTTGATCTTCAATATTATCTTATAATAGCAGCTTCGATAACCTTCAATTTGAAAGAATTTTATAACATATACACTCAAACGTATATACATATACATACAAATATAGAACACGCCTCATAACATGCAATTGAATTAATCAGCACAATTTAAAAGCCATTAAACTTGAAGATAAGATTTCATAAATGATCGTCCAGCGCATGTTTACTAAGTTATTGGCTATTGTTATTGACTGAAATGTAAATTTATCAGTACGTAATTAAATTACAAAATTACTGACATACATTTTACTTATTTGCCCTTATCGTTTGGCAGAATTTTAAAAACATGATTTAATATTGTATTGTTCTTTTTGCAGATTTTGCCAAAATTTAATAAAATTTATCCTTGACAAATTATTCTATTAACTTTACAGAATTTTCCACACTCAGGCTTTTATGATACTAGGTCGGGTTTTAAAAAGCTCTTAGAAAGAAATTTCAATTCAGTCTCAAGACTTTGTCATAATAGTTTTGCATTTAAAAAAAAAACTCACCACACTCAAGGCATAAGAGTCACAATGATTTTTTTTTGTTCAAAAAGTAAGCCTGGGATTGAAACTCATTGACTTTACGAAATGTATGTACTTTTCGATATCCAGGTCTTTCTAATGTGAAATATACTTGCATGAAAATAACTCCTAGATCTAAAGTTTAACAAAAAAACATCTCTTCAGTGTTTTATAAAGAGGATGAAGAAACACTTTAGCATAGGGGATGTTTTTTTGACTATCAGGATACACGGGTCGTTTGAACTCGGCTCTACCTCGAAGTCCTCCTACTCCAGGCTTTATTTATTGGGGACCAAATATACAGAAAAATGTTTTCTTTAATCGGTCAACGAGCTAATCTATTTTCAGGGTCGAATTTCAGTTACCAAATGGTCTTTAAATTGTTTCTGTATCAAGAAAAAGAAATAAAAATAATTAAATTCTTCATGGCTTGGTGCATAATCCTGCGAGGCCAGAGTTCTCTAAAGAGGCACCATTGGAAAAATAAGAAAAGTCAGAAATCAGTGTAAGCTAAAATT
The DNA here is from genome assembly GCA_951812925.1 of Calliopum simillimum. NCBI lineage: Eukaryota > Metazoa > Arthropoda > Insecta > Diptera > Lauxaniidae > Calliopum > Calliopum simillimum. Next base: position 94,161,992 of record OX638371.1, on the reverse strand, counting down.
TTCTACAAGCTTAAAATTGAATTATCTCAGAACAAGAAAATTGTAGTTATCTAGTTGTAATATTGGGGTACCAAGATGAAAAGTTGATAATTTAAAAAATCTATTAAAATTGCTTTAAAATAAGAGACAAATATCATAATATTCCCTTCCAAAATTTTTGCCAATGACCTTACTTGCCAGTGAATTTTTCCTTCCTTCAATTGATTACCAGGGAGTCCGAACAAAAATTCTCGGGAATGTTTATTTATGATAAGGCCCTATGTGAATATCAGGCCACATACCAAGCTATAAATTCCATAACCATTGAAACTAGATAGAAATACTTCCCAAACAGATTCAATATTATGAAAATTATGGGAAAAATTACAATTTTATACATTGACAGGAGTAATCGAAAAAAAAGTAACATTTCCTTGTTTCCTTCTTTTTTCAGAAATCAATAAAATGTGATTAAAAAAGGTAGCACATTTTTTTAAAAATATGTTTATGCATAAATATACACTAAAAAAAATTCCTTACAATCGCGTTTTTACACATTTAAAAAATTTCATATTAATGGAGATATCTGAGTTTGAAATTTGGAAATGTTACCTTTTGTCAAGAAATGTTGGAAATTTTACTTTTTGATAATCATTAAACTGAAATGATGCAACTGAAAATGTTCGACGAAGACTATTATTAGTGATTAGTATTAAATAGGTAAATGTAATTTTTCGTCAGAACTACAAAAAAATTGTGAGTGGAGTGGAAATGTTACTTTTTTTTCGGAAATCGACGAAAATCGCGGTTTTCTTGGGAACTGTTATTCCTTGAACCGCCAAATTCAACTGGAATGTGTAGTTCATAGATTTACATACAATTCTTCGAAAAAAAGCAAAAAGACAAAAACTGGAAATGTTACCTTTTGTTCAACTACTCCTCACTTATAGTTATAACGCTGATAAGGAAATATATAAAATTTTAAAGTGAGTACATTGTATTACACTATGTTATCATTTATAAAATCAATTCATAAATAAATAAAAAGTTACATACACATATGATAATAAACAAAGTTCCTCTATATCATTACTTTTATTGGCATACGAGTCTTCCCTTTGATGGCAATTGACATCGAACCACATGACATCGAACATTTTACTTGCGGAAACGGAAATTAACTACATGAAGTCATCATTGTATTTCTTTAAGTTCAATTCACTGGTTTAACACTTCGAGTTATTGTAATGCCATCAAAACATCAAAATGGCCCGGTCTTAAAACGCAGCATTTTACATTTTAATTGTAGTGTTTATTGATCATAAAACAATCGCACTTTCTTAACAATTTAACTTTTCCCATCTCTTTTACAGCTATTCATATGAGGTTATCAAAGAAGTTGCCGACTTTCTATTACAACGCACTGATATACGCCCAAAAATTGGCATTATCTGCGGTTCCGGTCTCAATTCACTGGCTGACTGCATAACCAATACACAAGCCTTCGAATATGAGGATATTCCGAATTTTCCCGTCTCCACAGTTGAGGGTCATGTTGGACGCATGATATTCGGCTACTTAGAGGGTTTACCAGTTATGGCTATGCAAGGACGTTTCCACTACTACGAGGGCTATCCATTGGCTAAATGTTCGATGCCTATACGTGTGATGAAACTTGTCGGCATACAGTATTTAATGGCAACAAATGCCGCTGGTGGTCTTAATCCTAAATACAAAGTCGGTGACATTATGATTGTACGCGATCACATTAATATGATGGGTTTTGCTGGAAATTCACCACTGCAAGGACCAAATGATCCGCGCTTTGGACCACGTTTTCCTCCAATGACCAATGCCTATAATGCTCAACTCATCAAGAAGGCAAAGGCAGTCGCTCGCGATATGGGCATTGAAAATGAAGTACACGAGGGTGTCTACACATGTTTGGGTGGTCCCAACTATGAGACTGTTGCCGAATTGAAAATGTTGCGCATTATTGGTGTCGATGCTGTCGGTATGTCCACGGTGCATGAAGTGATCACTGCGCGTCATTGTGATCTGACGGTATTTGCATTCAGTTTGATAACGAACAAATGCGCATTGGAATATGATGGCAAAGAAGATGAAGCCAATCACGAAGAGGTCGTTATGGTTGGTAAATCGCGCCAGAGTACATGTGGTGAACTTTTGTGTCGGGTGATAAAGGAGATTGCAACAGAGATTTGTAATGGCGGGGAAGCGACAAAATAAGACATTTAAGAAGGCGCGAATGCAGTGCGAGGAACAAGTTTAAAACGGGTCATTTTGCCAAAATTGGTATATGGACGAAAAATGCGGATTTGGCATTTGAATTTTCTCTTTTTTTCAATCTCTTTCTCTCTCTTTGTTCTACAATTAAATGGACTATGTACTATATCTCAAGTTACATTGTTTAAGAATTAATTTTTAAGCTAACAATTGATTATCGTTTTAGTTTTTTATGTTTTTGTAATCACCTCTTCAAGTCGTCTTAGTTTAGTTTTTAGTAAAGAAATTGAATAATGTAGGTATAACCCAACATTAATACAATGTTGAACATAAGAATTACACTTGTGTTGTAATCAAAATATTTTAAGTGAACAAAGGTTATTAAAATTTAATAAAACTAATAAATGTATTTATTTAATATTTAATTTCTTTTTGTTGCCTTTTTTTATAATAAAGAACGCATTCAACTTAGTATACGTTAAATAAGAGAAACTAACATATATTTGAAATGTATGTTGCACAGTGGTATGGCTTCATAAATGTTTTAGAAAAAATAGAAGGAGTACTGATGAAACAATTAAATTTCGGATGCTTAATTAGATATAGCTATTTAAGAAATATTCCAAAAATCAGCGTGGTACGTCAACGGACACGCCTACTTTCCATAAAAAATAAAATAAAATCCCTTAAGCCTAAAGGTATGCAACAAATTATATCCATATACAATTACTTACATTCACTCATTTCATGCCTACCTAACAAGCGTAACAAGTTCTGACACACCCCTTCCTATTTCGCTGAAATTTGGAACATAGCACAGTGGTTCCGTTTGTATGTGAGCGGTGGCCATAAATAGTAATAACAGAGCTAGGCTTCTAGACTAAAAAGAATGAAAATTTGTGATTTTGAACAAAATTCATTCACGGACACGCCTACCTCCCAAAAAGTTGGGGCGTGGTTGAAAATTTTTTTTTAAAAGAGATATCAATTTCCATTAACTAAGCAGCGCGGAACTCAAAAATTTTGCGCTATTTTTCATAGTTTTCAAGTTATTGGAAAAAAACCAAAAATTTCATAATAACATGAAATTTGAGTAATAACTAGTAAGGGTGTTACCTTTGGCCTGGCCAAACATTAAATACCCTACACAGCTTATATAGGTGGTGCCACGCTCTCCGAATTCAATAAGTTTTTTCTCAGAGTTCGCATTTATAGTTCTTAGTATTTGAGTGAAATTTGGTTAGATTATCTGAAAAATGTTTTCAGAATAGCGTATTGCAGCTTTTGCTTTCGCCCTCTTGTCCGATTTTATCCAGTTTTTGCTAAAAGCTTGTATTTATAGTTTTTAGTGGCTGAGCCAAGTTTAGTTTGATTATCTCAAAAAACGCTTTCAGTACAGCGTTTTGAAGCTTTTGCTTATATGAGATGCACCACGCCCTCTTGTCCGAATTCGACTAGATTTTTCTCAGAGCTTGCGCTTACAATTCGTGGTATTTATGTGTATTTTGGTTGCATTGTTGTGAAAAATACTCCAAAAGTTGCATTTTAAAGGTATTTTTTGTACGGGCGGTAGGCGTGTTCGTTTACCGTTTTCGCTCATTTTCAATCCCCCGAGCTAACTTTGACGACGGAGGCTGTGTACCGAATTTTATTGAATTATCTTGCTTAGTTTTCCCAAAAAATGTGTTTCCACATACAGCCAGCAAGCCAGCCAGACGGACGGACACGGCTGTATCGACTCAGGAGGTGACGCTGATCAAGAATATATACACTTTTCCATATCTGCTACGCCTCCTTCTCTACGTTACAAACGGAAGGACAAAGTGAATATACCCTGGGTGTAGGGAATAAAAATTTAAGTAAATGCAGTGTAAATGCAAGTATATGCAGTGGCTGACAGCTTAATTCAACCAGCAACTTCATAAAATTTCAAGTGAGCATAGCTTTTGAGCAAAATGAAATATCAAATCTAATAAAAGTGTAACCTTTGGCCTGCCCAAACATTAAATACCCTACACTGCAGTATTTTGAAAACTTTGCTTGTTTGGGAGGTGCCACGCCCCACAGTGATAAAAACGATCAATCTAGGCAGACATTGCCCATAACTTCTAAAAAAACAGTCACAATCACTTGAAAATTTGTGAGCGTCTTCGGAAAACCTTAAACAGTACTTGTGCAACACCTGCGCTAATACGATGCGACGCAACGGATTAAAAAAAAAAAAAAAAATTATTCAACAACAAAATACTTTTGTAAAGAAATTATAAGTTTCTACACATATTTAAAATATAAAAAAAAACCCTGTTGGGCCAGTCTACAAGAAATCATCAATGACGGGTGCACGACCATATGAAATCATTGATGACAAATGCGTATTTTTGTATGGCAGTCGTTAAAGAAATTTCTATACAAGTGTCCCATATTTCATCAACGACTAAAAGAGGGACAGTTTCCCTTACGATGTCATTGATGACATTCAGGGCGACAACTTTTACATATTTTCGTTCATGACATTAACAGCGACAGTTTCCCTTACGTTGTCGTTGATGACATTAAGGGCGACAAATTTAACATACTTTCATCAACGAAAACATCAGTAACTTTGTCCAAATATTTTGATTAATGTCAATTTTGTGTAAAATTGTGGAATACAAATACATATGAAGATGCTGAATAAAATCCTAATTTCCTCATGGTGAATAAATAGTATTATGAAACGATGAAGGATGGTTTACGATGTGAATTACCACTAACGAAGATTGATTGCTTCATTTCCCTAAGACCTCGATAACTCCTCTTCGTCATTTTAATATACTACCCCCAGAGTCCAAATGTATGTATGCGTTTATTCACGAAATTAGGATTTACCTTCAAACAGATTCGATTCGATGACAGCTTCATGCTTCCAAAATCTAAATATTGAAAAAAGGCGCCGATAAATCGACAATTAAAACGCCAACGGGAATAAGGGTTTTAGCAACATATAATTTTTAATAAAAATTAAAAAAATTTATAATGATGAATTTTAAAATTTTTCATTAAGAAATTAAAATCTCCGCACTCTGAAGTATTTTTGAATTCATTGCCGACCAGTAGCGGATCCAAGGGGGAGCGATGGGGCGATCGCCCCCTCTCTCAAACCTAAATTATATGTAAAGATTTTGAAAACATTCTGTTATTATCTAGAAATGTAGTCAATCGGCCCCCCCTCTTGACAATGCTGGATCCGCCACTGTTGCCGACATCTTACAAGATTTTGTCATCTATCACGTCACCAAAGATCTGAATATAGTCATTGTAGATGGCATAGTCGTTAAAGAAAATGTCTTCGCCGACTATTTGCCTACTTTTGAAAATTAGAGCTAGGCTAGGCTCTGATAGCAAATCTAATACTTCACCCGGGAAACATTTATCCCTATGACTATAATGCAACAATGCACCACCGTCCACAATTGGCAAAGTTGAAAAATAAATGTCAGACGAATAAAGGAGGGTGTGAAATAAGTCTTCTATTGTACTTTTGCGGCATATTTTTCTTGTATTTTCTCTTCTATACTTTCTCAAATCCTTATTTCTCGCTTCGAGGGCTTCTTCGGACATCATCCCAATTGCTATTGGACACGAATCTATGATTTCGTGTGCGTGGATCAATAGCTTATGCACACACCCTGGTATTGGATACGAATTATAAAGGGACACATAAAGTTCAGCAGTCTCTTTCATGTACGCTGAGAAACGATCTACATTAATAATGAAACCACTAGAAACAGAAGAGTGATATTGAACCTTTTCAGCAATTCTTCGTCAAGTCCAGTTATCATTGCGACAAGAGTATATTCTTCAAAAAAACGAGCTGCTGTATTACCATCATTAGATGATCCAAAGCCTTGTTTCACAACATCAACAAGTAGTCCGGTTTTTTCACGCAACTGTCTTTGTATTTCTCTTTTGGTTTTTTAAAAAATTTCTAAATCGGTTCCATTTTTTTTATAAATCCGCCATTTGAGTATTTGCAGCTGATAAGAAATATTAAATAAAAGGTTGCAACAATAATATGCTACATGAGTGTATTGTTAGTTAAGTATTATAATGAGTGAGCTTTTGCAAATCGCGACCTTAAACAACAGCGTTCCAACCGACATATTTTGTGAAATTGAGTAATATATTGCTTCTTACTATATATTATATGGTTTCCGAGATATCCTACCCCAAATGTTCAAAAATGATCAAAAACACGATTTGTCAGGTTGCTTAGAAGACGCACAAAATTATTTGACTTTTTTCTATTGAATTTAGTTTGTTGTCATGTATTTCTAAAGTTTGTGAAGCTTTAGTGGCTGAACAAATTCGCTGTCACATCAGTAATTCAAACTTAATGTCGCCACTTCAATCGAGATTTAGGATAGTTGTTCCAAGGCAATTGTGAAGATTTTAGATGACATAAGGATGCCATATGACGAAGGGAAGATAACTTGTCTTTGCTTGCTAGACTTTTCGAAGGCATTTGACTTGGTGGAACACTCTTTATTATGTGATAAGCTGAAGATGTATTTCGGATTTTCTGAAAGTGCAGTCCGTCTGTTGTATAGCTATTTAGTAGGCAGAACTCAGAGAGTTAAAATTAACACTTGTTACTCGGGGTACAAAAGCTTAACTAGCGAAGTACCACAAAGCTCTGTGCTTGGCCCGCTTTTGTTTACTATGTTCATAAATGACATATTTAATAAGATTCAACATGTCACCCTGCATGCATATGCTGATGACTTACAGTTGTACTTGTCGAGGCCAATAGGACTTGTTGAAGCTTTATGTGCAAGGATAAATGAAGATTTAAATACAATTGCGACAGGGGCTAAATCGAATAAACTTATACTTAACCCACTTAAATCATTTATTCTACCTTTTTCCAAGACATCGTATTTGATTTCTGATTTGCCTCAAATTCTGCTTAATGGCGTGGCACTAAAAGTTGTTAACAAAGCCAAAAATTTAGGGTTCCACATAAACTCTTCATTAACTTGTGAAGACCACATTAACTCAGTCATTAGCAAAATATTTTATACTTTGCGTAACTTGAGAAGATCTGCATCTTTCATTCCAGTTAAAACAAAACGGAAATTAGTCCTTCAGCTTGTAGTCCCACAATTAACCTATTTGGAAATCGTTTATAGTAATCTTGACTCTGCCTCTCGTCATAAACTGTTGGTTGCATTCAATAATGCGGCTCGTTTCGTTTATAGCAAAGCATATCACGGTATTTGCTAACAAGATTCTTGAGTGTAACATCTTGAACTATATAAAGGCAAGAAACTGTATATTCTTACATAATTTGCTACACTCAAAGACACCTTATTAGTTGTATGAAAAAATACAGTTTTTCAGGTCAAAAAGAAATGTAAATCTTATCATTCCTCGCTTTAATTACGTAAGCAGCAGCAGACTATTCTTTGTAAATGCCATTAGACTATGGAACTCATTGCCAAATACAATTAAGACTGTTTCATCTAAAACCAACTTCAAGCATTTAATCCTTCAGTATTTCTCCTCATAATCTTTTCTCATTTTTACATTTTAATTTATATTTACTCTCTTTATCAGTATTTAAGATTTTGAAAGTTATGTCATAACTAGTTTTAAGATTTAGTTGTTATTACTATGGATAAGTGGCATGTTAAAGACTAAGTTCTTCTATGCAAAGAATTTAAACAATTTAAATCAATAAATCAAAATAAATAAGAACGTTAGCATTTTAACTATACATACATAGAAATTAAAATGGGGCAAATGAACAAATGACATTTCTTAACCGATTTTCATGTTCTGACATATTTTAGAAAGATAGTGAACAAGGCTACATAGGTTGCTATATATATTTCTGGCCTAGGCAACACTAATGTCAATAGCTAAATTCTGGCAACACCATAATAAAGTTTGACATTTTAAGCATAAACGTACTCATAACGTTTTGACGTACGACCATCATTTGTGTTGTTTACAGCGACTTGAAAAAATCAATTTGGCAGAAAAATGGCATTAACTCGTGAACATTTTCGTGCGATCATTTTTCACAACTTTCGACGTGGATTATCACGACAAGAGTGCATCGATGAACTTAAATCTTTGTATGGCGATGAAGCACCATCCTATAGTACTGTGAAAAACCGGTTTAATGAATTCAATCATGGCCGACGCTCCCTCAAGACGTATTCCGTGAAGGTCGTCCAAAAACGGCCGTTGTGCCAGAGAACATTGATTGGTTAAATTTTTCGAAATAAAAATATGACTATAGAAAAAGTAACATTTCTCTATAAAACTGCATCATCAAATTTTTTAAATTTACATGGTGGCCGAAAAATTATATATCTTATCGTCAAAAAACCACTGTGCCTTGTGCTACTTTGAATTTGTTTATTGGGCTACATTTTTTAATAAAAGAAGTTGCATACGAGAAAAATGCAATGCATACTTTTAGGCTTGAAACATTTTGCGTTTACAGCAATATGTATTTTTTCATAAACTTGAATATATTCCAAACATCTGCACTGATTTGAATAATGATTTCACCATTTGATTTCAAATGACCACCTGAAGAAGAAAATGAGAGAGAAAAACTCAAAACATCTGAAAATTGTCACCAGATAGTGTTTCTATTCCATAGAAAAAAATTTCCGAATAAACAGGGAAGAAAAAATGTTGAGTTCGCCGGCCTGTGTTTTGTCTATCTATTAGATTATAATGCAAAAAATTTGGTGTGTGATGCTTAAAAAGTACTTTGAAGAATGTACGCATTTGAAGAAATCTCTGATTCTTTTGCCCATGTTGACAGGAAAACAAAACAATTTGTTTCTTCAAATCTTTAAATAAATTTTCTTTTCAAAAATTTCTCTTTTTTGGCAACAATTCTTCAAAATTTTAATACTTTTTGCGATCTGAAAGAACTATATCCAAGAACTGGCAATATGAGCAATCCGTGCAGTAGCCCTGAAGCAAAACAACAAAACCAATGTCCAGGATGTGCCGCTGAGAAAATAAAAAAAGAAGGGGGATCTTCCGATAAAAAAGAACCTGAATGCCCTTTTAAAACTAAAAAAGAACCGGAGTGTCCCGCTAAACCAAAAGAACGTGAATGTCCCGGTAAATCAAAAGAACCAGAAGCTGAAAAGAAAGCCCCAGAAGCAGAAGAGTACGTAAGCCAATTCAAGTATGACTATTCACGTCTTACTTGAGAATGCATACATAATCAAAGAATATCCATTTCAAACCTCATTTTCTTACTTAAATTTTTAGCTACTCCTATGAAGTTATCAAAGAAATCGCCGATTGGTTATTGAAGTCGACTGAGATAAAACCGAAAATCGCTATAATCTGCGGTTCCGGTCTTAGCAATATAGGGGATGGATTCTTAGACCCCAAGGAGTTCGAATATAAGGATATTCCAAAATTTCCATCTTCTACCGTTCCGGGTCATGCAGGCAAATTGGTATTTGGCTATTTGAATTGTATACCTGTTGTAGCTATGAAAGGACGTTTCCATCACTACGAAGGTTATAGTCTGCAAAAATGCTCAATGCCAATACGTGTCATGAAACTGCTTGGTGTTGAATATCTAATTACTACAAATGCGGCGGGTGGTATTAATCCAAATTTTAAAGTCGGTCACGTTATGTTGATACGTGATCATATCAATATAATGGGCTTCGCTGGAAACTCACCATTGCATGGCCCTAATGAGGAGAAATTTGGACCACGTTTTCCATCGCTGAACAAGGCTTATGATCCAGACTTGATTACAAAGGCAAAAGAAATCGGTAAGGGTATTGGCATGGAAAAGGAAATACACGAAGGTGTCTACGCATGCCTAGGTGGTCCAACGTATGAAACAGTTGCTGAATTAAGGGCATTACGCTGCTTGGGAGTTGACGCCGTTGGCATGTCCACCGTGAATGAAGTAATAACCGCGCGTCACTGTGGCTTGACTGTGTTTGCCTTCAGTTTGATAACAAATGAATGCATTATGGAATATGATTCAGATAAGAAGGCGAATCATGAAGAAGTCTTAGCGGCGGGTAAGGCTGCTGCTAAAAAGTTAGCTGAACTTGTAGGATGCTTAGTTAAGACAGTTGGAAAAAAATATAAGATAAATTGAAGGCAATAGTTCAAGAAACTGGAAAAATATTTCAGATCAATTGATTAAACCTCAAGCAAAATAGTATTGGTGTTTCCATATAGATATAACCAAAAAAATCGTGTTCAATATAACTTATACCGAAAAAAGTCATTGACAAAGTAAAAACCGATATTTAACCTATATTTTATACATAAAAAGTAATAAAAATCAGAGATCAAAAACATGTAAAATAATACTCGTATTTCTGCTGGAATCCAATATGGAAGCTAATCTGAAGGTAGTGCCATCTTATGACAATTTTCAGATTACTAGATTACAAAATTCGACCACAAATGTATCAAATAATTTTGGTACTTTTTGGACACTTTTAATACTTTTTTTTGCTATTTGGTACAAAATAGAAAAAGTTAATTTATCATCAATGGTACAATTCAAGCGAAATATAAACAAAACAAAAAAATAATATTGAAAATTTGTATCTAATTTTACCTGCCTTAAGGTCAAAATATTAACATAATTTTATTTTTGTGCACATCTGCAAACAAATACCTTTCTAACGGTGTATAATTTAAAGTCGTACTCCATTTCTAACATAGTAAAAAATGATGGACAATTTTTTTTGGTGTGAATTAATATATACATAGATATGTGTTAAATATTCTCGTTCTAATTGAGTATCTCCTTCTATAGAAAATTGCAGAAAACTGCGTAAAATGCGGGAGTTAAACAAGAGGGCGTTGCACCCCATATACAATAGAATAAAAAAAAAAAAAATTAACGAGTATGTCACTGCGCTTATAAATAAATGGCAAAAGGATTGCTTTAGACGACTCACATTGCGTTATTTGATACCAAAACATGATATTAATTCATCCAGACTATTCTCTAGTTAATTATTCATACAGAAATAGAAAACTTATGCATGTATCTGTGGACTTTTGACAAAACAACCTAAGTCGAGATAGGACAATTCTCCAGGATTTAAGTCCTAAATACGCTTCTATTGGTATTATCGCCATGTCTCTATGATTTCTTGTTCCAGAGATATAAAGGTGTCCCATAGTTAACGCAAGTTTTGAACTTAGCGCCATTCGTGCGGTGAAGTGTTATGAACCAAAAGAAAAAAATAATTTGACAGCTGGCACTTTGAGATTAGTAAAAGTGTAAGAAAAGAGGAGATTCAACGCTGCATCAACGAAATTGAGCCACATTATTAAAAAGTAGTTATTCAGTTTTTAGGCTCTCCTGAAAAGTTGCCATTTTCGAGTTAGGTTGTTTTGTCGAAAGTCCACAGATATATATTACGTAGTGAAATATTTTGTTTTAATAGCAATTAAAAACGGAAATTGAAATTGAAAACTTCTACGTACACTATCATATTAATTCATAATCATGATCATCATTATTATCATCTCTATAACAATTATTTTTATCATCATCATTCTCCACTTTTAACACATTTCTTGCTTGTTTCGGCATTTGATGCATATTTTTTTCGGCAGTTTCCTCATACTTGATATAAGTAATAGGGTCAGAACTAACCAAAAATCTATTGATACATGTTTTCATTTGTTTTTGTTCTGCTGCACTTACGTGTAAAATGTTCTCTGTAGCTCTTAAAATCATAGTTTCGAACCAGCTGTGCTTCTTCTGACATTTCACCAATTGGCAACAAAGCCTGGGATATTATCTCTGGCCCATTAATAAAAAACTTGTGAAGTGTTGGAACCATATTGTACCACGGATAACACTTCACAAAATATGTGGCAGTATTTAAAGCAAACTTCCGAAATTTTTCCAACTCAATTTGATGGCCACTTGAAACAAATACTTACAATATCGTAATTATGTGCAAATTTTGTATTCAATTTACTCAAGTTTTGTGATTGCCGCCGACATCTCGGCATTTTGAAATAAATAAAAAAATCGCCTAGCAGTATTGCTATCATTAGAGTTCCCAAACCCCGGATTCGGTTGGTCAACAATCAGACCAAGTTTATCTTTGAGTTCCTTTTGTATGCGGACTTTATTTTGAGAACATAAAAGATTTTCATTTTCCAATCGAGTTTGCCACTTTTTTTATTGGTAGTTTGTATAATATGTGGAACAGGCACTCAAAAAAATCGAGTCCAACCATCAAGTATGGAAAGACCAAATTGCAATCTTTGGAAGTCGCTCCACATAAGTAACATTTTTGTGTGGAATTTGTTTCGGTTTAAGCGTTCCACACAGCAAATAGTTTGGGTGTAAAATTCAAACCAAATTGGAATGAATACAAATCCACATTAAATTTGGTATAAAATCTACAATTTGCTGTAAAAAGCGTTTATACTTCGTTCGTATAAAATTTATACAAATTAATACAATTTACACTTTTTTGGTATCACCATACAAAAATCATTTAAACTATTTTTGTATAAATTTTTTATGTGACCTGGTCCATGACCTGGTTTAAAAAAAAAGTTTCCAATTTTTTGCCGATTTCTCACGTATGACCCGTTTGCATAGACCAGGTCACAAATAAGATGTTCATATAAAAGTATTTTAAACCATTTAATATAAAATTCATATTGTGCCATATAAACCAATTTTACATAAATTTCGAATAAATATTTCGGAAGTTTTCAAAAACTTTCATTTGCAAAACTTTTATATTAAAAGTTTAAAAGTTTCAAGGTCTGGTGTCAACTCAAAAAAGTTTCAAAAATCAACCAAAAAAGTTGATTTTCATAAAAAATTCAATTTTCGACCCTAAAATTTCATGAAAGTTGGAAATTCAAACCGAAATTTATTACCGTGTGCTTTCGTCGTAAAAGATACCTCGTGGAATTGAAAATGAGAGCAATTGGTCAAAGGCCCGTACACAAATATCATTTGAAACACTGGGGGTTATCGTGAATAAATATTCCCGGGGAATTTTCTCAAGCTGCCGTGCATTCTCTATTGCAGTTGAAGAAAATTCCCCGGGAATCTTGATTCACGATAACCTCCACTATATCAGTATTTACGAGAATACAACCAAAATTCATAATGATCACGGTTCTCTGGAACGAGGTTTTATTGTTAGTTTGAACAAACCCTGATTTTCTTTTTTATACAACACGTAGGCTGCTATATATATTTCTGGCCTTGGCAACACTAAGTGTTGCAACACTAAGTGTTGCCAGGTGCAATCTGACATTTTCATTGGAAATTTTGACATTTTTTAGCATAAACGTATTCAGAAAGTTTTGACGTAAGACCATCATTTATGTTGTTTACAGTGACTTGAAAAAATCAATTTGGCAAAAAAGTGGAATTAACTCGTGAACATTTTCGTGCGATAATTTTTCACAACTTTCGACGTGGATTATCACGACAAGAGTGCATCGATGAACTTAAATCTTTGTATGGCAATGAAGCACCATCTTATAGCACTGTGAAAAACTGGTTTAATGAATTTAATCGTGGCCGACGCTCGCTCAAAGACGAATTCCGTGAAGGTCGTCCAAAAACGGCCGTTGTGCCAGAGAACATTGATGCCGTGCGTGAACTGATAATGCAAGATCGTCATGTGACATACCATGAGATAGAGGCATCCTTGGGCATTTCTCCCACTAGCATACATTTGATATTGCATGAACACCTGGTCGTAAAAAAGGTTTGTTCTCCCTGGATCCCGCATAATTTGACAATCGCTCAAATAAGGCTCGTGTCGATTGTTGCAAAGAAATGTTGAAAAAATACGATCGCGGTGCTTCAAAAGACGTTTTTAAGATCGCCACAGGTGACGAATCATGGATCTATGCGTATGAGCCCGAAACAAATCAGAAATCGACCGTGTGGGTCTACGAAGACGAGCCAAATCCAACGAAAGTTGTTCGTGGAAGAAGCACTTCGAGGCAAATGGTCGCCTGTTTCTTCTGCAAAACTGGTCATGTGGCGACTGTTCCGCTTGAGCAACGTAGGACGGTCAATTTTGAGTGGTACACCACAATTTGTTTGCCTGAAGTCTTCGGAGAAATTCGAAAAACGAACGAGAGAAGACGAATCATTGTTCACCATGACAATGCGAGCTCTCACACATCGGCTCAAACCAGAGCCTTTTTGGCCGGCCAAAACGGCTCAAACCAGAGCCTTTTTGGCCGGCCAAAACATCGAATTGATGGGTCATTCGTCGTACAGCATTGACTTGGCACCCAATGACTTCTTTTTATTCCCGCGCACCAAAGAAAAAATGCGTGGTCAACGATTTTCGTCGCCAGAAGATGCTGTTGAAGCGTTCAAAAACCATGTTTTGGAGGTGTCCCAATCGGAGTGGAAAAAGTGCTTCGACAATTGATTTGAGCGCATGCAAAAGTATATAAATCATGCTAGAGAATACTTTGAAAAACAATAAAACCATTTCTGATAATAAATATTCGCATTTTCATTATAAGGTCAGAAATATATATAGCAGCCCATGTACCTTATGGTGCTAGCAACAGAATTAAATAATTCTTAAATTTGCAAGTAGGTGCCCGGCCCTCAAAATAGGTCGAACGGATCAAAATGCAGCAAATCAAAGCAAAACTAGTCATTTTCGATGAATTCGAATCCGGTCTCACAATTTCTCTATCATTTGTGGTTTTTATGATATCCTAACCTCAAAAATTGTGTTTTTGGGATATCTGAAATGCCATATGGGTATTTCTTAAAAAAAGTCTACCGAGTTTGAAAAATTAAATATGTTATAAAGTTTGATTTAACCACCGGTAGTTATGCAAAAATATCCAAATTTATATATGCAAATAATACAAATAGCTTTTCTCAATTGTAGTCCATAAAAAAAGGCTGCAAAAATTAAATTTCTCCAATTTAATTTTTAACAAATTTATTAGTCTGCGGTAGAGGAGCTTAAGAATATTTAATTTTGTATTAGTTTGTCTTTAAATTTGCCTAACAATACCAATTATACAAATAAAATGTTAAAATTGCAACTGGAGTCTAAATAACGGTAATTTTTCGGATTGTCTTAAGTAAAGTTCTAATGTCGCGTCCGTAGTCCAAAAACATCATTTTTAATTACCATTAATGTATTAGCGGTCACACCTGATCGAAACTCTATATCTTCAGTAAGATCATAGTCCGCTAAAAAAATACGATATTAGTAAGTCTCGACAAAGTATATCTAGAAAGTTATAAGTGTTTGAAATGTGTCACGTCCGCAATTATATGAAATAAATCCATATAAGGTACAAACCATGTGTAAACGATCAAGAAATTTGTTCATGGCATCCGATTTCGCTATAAATTGGCATAAGTAATAGTTGCATAGTGGAAAAAATTACTACCAAATATTTTTTAAAAATTCAAAAAAATGGCGGAGGTATGGGACTTTGAAATTTTTAGGTTAGTTTTTTTTGAGAAGCTATAACTTCGGTTGCATTTATCCAATTTGCAATTTTATGGTGTTAAATGATTTGTCTTAAAACAGGCTTTAAAATAAAAACTATCAAACATTTCTATTTTTTTTTATATATAGTTTACACTGAAAAAAAAAATTTAAATTGAGTTTCCCAAAATACGTCCTTTTTAATATTTTTTATTTTTCTTGTAAAAAAAGCTACAAGTGTAACTTACCAGTCCTCCAAAAATTGGAGTGGGCCTCCCAGTGGTTCTCTAGAAAAACAATAAAATGTAGCATCTTTCCCATTTTTTCAGTACATTTTTTTAATTTAAAATTTTTATTAAAAAAAATTTTCAAATGCTGAAAATAGTTTATTGACTGTTTTTTTGCTTGTATAGTACTAATATAAGTACCAACGCACTTTTTTCAAATTCAAATTAACGTTTAATTAAAAATTTCAAATTCAAAAAAATTGTACTGAAAAATTGCGGCAAAAGCTACATTTTATTGCTTTTCTGGAGAACCACTGAGAGGCCCACTCCAATTTTTGGAGGACTGGTAAGTTACACTTGTAGCTTTTTTTACAAGAAAAATAAAAAATATTAAAAAGGACGTATTTTGGGAAACTCAATTTAAATTTTTTTTTTTCAGTGTAAACTATATATAAAAAAAAATAAAAATGTTTGCTAGTTTTTATTTTAAAGCCTGTTTTAAGACAAATCATTTAACACCATAAAATTGCAAATTGGATAAATGCAACCGAAGTTATAGCTTCTCAAAAAAAACTAACCTAAAAATTTCAAAGTCCCATATCTCCGCCATTTTTTTGAATTTTTAAAAAATATTTGGTAGTAATTTTTTCCACTACGCAACTATTACTTATGCCAATTTATAGCTAAATCGGATGCCATAAAAAAAATCTTGATCGTTTTGAAATGGTTTGTACCATAAATAAAACTGAAACTTTGTATGTATCTTTGGATATCCCTTACGATTTAGAAAATGTGCGGTTGAATTCATCAAACGTTTACAGTGCGTTTGTTAGTATTGGATAATGCTCGATCATAGGTTGAAAAAATGGGCGTTGTCACGACCTCCTCCTAACATAATTCGTAATAAGACTGAAACTATTTAATGCAGATGGATGGCATTTGGTACATATGTATGTAAAGAGTATTGAGAGAAATAATATCCACTGGAAAATTGGGCTGTCCACGCCCACAAAATTCATCACATCACCTCAATGTTTTGGTAAATTTGTAATTGAATTTGAATATAAATACTTAGATTTCGTAATTTCGCACACGTAATTAGATGCAGACGATAAAATTGGACACGTACAAAAAAGAAAAGTTTAACAGAAACGACTTAAAAGCCAAAAATTTATTTTACAAAATGCTTTTGTTTTTCGAATGCGCTAAGTAATCATAACACTCATGAAGTTAATTGGTTTTATATTCATGCAAAGGAGGTTAGACACTTCTCATCAATAGCTACCTTAATATCATTAAAACAACTAAAATTGTGTATTTTACTACTTGAATTATTGCTCAGGAAAAATTTGTCGCGTCCGGAATGTCACGTCCGTTATTACATTTTAGCTTATATAAGTGAAACTAAAGAGGATATTTTATTAAGGAAAAATGCATTATGAAGAAGCATGTTTCAGCATGGTTTTCACATTATTAGAAAAAAAAATTTGCTTACATATTTCGCAGAATTTTTAATTTTCGTACATTCACCTTAAAAGTACTTCCATTTTATGTCGCGTCCGTATGAACTTTTATTGGCTAGTATTTTGGTACTGCATGCCCGACCGACCTCGTGATTTTTTCGAATAATAGTCCTCCCCTAGTACTAAATTATGCACCAAATAGTTTCCTCTGGACTTGATTATTTTTAAAAAATATGCGTACGAATGTCGCGTCCGTAACCTGTGGAAATACCCATATATGATAAAGGATTTCTGAGACCGGATTCGGATTCAGCATTGCCAAATACATCGAAAATGACTTGTTTTGTTTTGTATTTTTTTTTTTTCAAGCATACAAATTTTCATTCCATTTTGAAGGCGTCAGTTTCCGTAAACTATCGAATAAACCTCGTTCCGAAGAACCGCGTGATACTGAAAAAAAAAATTTGGCGAACTCTGTCAAAAGGGCGTAGTACCATACAAGCAAATTTTTCAAAATGAGATAATGCAACCAAATTTCGTACAGGAACTAGAAAAAGTTGGAGCAAGCTTAGAGCAAGGTATATTCGGACAAGTGGGTGCACCACAAACCTTACAGGTCACGCCAAATATAACAGCCTTACTAATAAAAACGTAAAAATGTATGTGTATAAATTTTTTATTCTTGAAATAAACTTCTATTTATTTAGAGAGAGTAAGAAGAACAAACAAAAATTAAATCTAAAAAGAGTACGTATGTATGTAAATAATAAACAATTTCAAATCTAAACTGCATGAATAACCAATGCAAAAACTTAAACATTTATAAATACAATTTAAATTTAATATGTTATAATAAAATTTTGATCATTCATTTCTGTAATGAAATCTAAAATAAAAGCTTGCAGATCATTTGCCATAGCGACTTTTATTTTTGAACATAAGTAAATGTATGAAACGAAAATAAAATAATTAAATTAAAAATAATAAAATAAATTATTTACAAATAGAAGAACAATGTTAAAATTAACATTTAAGAAAAATTACAAATTATTAAAATATAATTATTAAATTGTGTTTTAAAAATTAATAAAAATTTTGCGTGTTTCTCTTTTTTCGAAATATTTATTTGCAATGAAAAATCTGCATAAATGTATTAGTACGTTTTATTTTTCATAAAAAAAGCTTTTTAGCAAGTGTATTTGTGTTGAGTATGCATATGTTGTGTGTGTTTTAAAGGTGGTTGCTTGCGTTTTTTTCTTAATTTTGTAGAAGCTCTACGAATTCTGTACTTAAAGCCTAAAACTGTGCAATAATAAAGCAAAGTTTTAGATAAAATACTTGGGCGCCTATTGCGGTTGTCGATTTGCGATAAAATCGATGGCCGTCAATATAATCAATAACCCTATCGTTGAAATTCCAGCACCGATTTCACTGATTTATGTCTTACATGCTGTGTCTTTACAGTCATTTGCAATCAAATGGCGAAAACTTTATTCAAATCGGTGTAGAAGTTTCAAAGATAGGGCTAGTAGAAACAATCGTTGGCCACCGATTTTATCGCAAAACGACAACCGCAATAGGGGCCTTAAAAAAAAACATAGGAATCTCATATGTAGGTTCTTTAAGTGAGTGATTATGTTAGGCGTGATTGTTGTTTTAGTTGCACATTGCGTTTTTCTTTTGTTTACATATAAAAATTTTCTTTTGCATACTTTTAGGCGCAGTTATATAATTAATACGTATAAAATGTGAAAAAGTGCATCAAAAAGGTACAAAATATGTTTTCTGATTTTTCGTATATAATAATTATAAGTATTAAATGTAATAAATATATATGCGTATGTATATACGTTGTAAGTTAGAAATATGTATGCGCATTTAAATAAGACTGTCTTCGGCGTTTATATCTTCTGAGTGTAATTCAAATTTTAATCTCTACTGCTTTACGACGACGAGTATGTACTTCTTTTTCACTGCTCAAAACAATCCACGTTCTTTCTTTAAATTTGTCTGCTTCCACAGTGGCAACTGCTCAAATTCTTCACGTTTAACGCCGAGTGCTTGCTGGAAATCACCCGCATTGAGGTAGAGTTCAAGACGTGTAGGATCTACACCTTCTGGTAGCGGGCGTTGCTTAAGTACATCGAGTGGATATTCAGTTTGACATAATTGAATTAGTACATCTACGATGGGTGTGGCCTGATCAGTGCGACCGTCCTAAAGAGTTATAAAGAGATTTTGTAAAAGTTCTTACAGATCTTAAGTAATTAGCGCTTACCTGCATATTAATCTCTTTAATATCATCACGTTCTGTCCAATCGGGAAAGAGCGCTTTAAATGCTAAGGGTTCTAAGCCAGCCCATACTACATTGCCTTTAATACCATGGAATTCTGCATCTGCGTTGTCGCCTGCAATAGAAAATTTTACAAATCAAGTTTTATCGTTTGCTTTTAGTTCACTTTGCTGAATTCTAAATAACAAACCGAATTTGGCACGCCAATATGAAACTGCAGTCTCCAGTGCAGCGCGACGCTCGGAAATCCAACGATTGACACCAGCACGATTCTCATTTGTGGGACTGCCACGATCTTCTGTATTTACTGTAAATATATAGAAAAGCCAAAGCATTCAACAAATAAGTTCATAGAGAGCAAAATTCTTTCAACTCACATTTCACATCTTCCAAAGGCCACCAACCCATCCAGAGCCACAACATATCACCATCATCTAACATGAAAATTGTAGGCTGCCGCGCACTATAAAGCTGCACCTGCGTAAACGGATATGGGCTGTGCAAATCTTTGCTGCGTAGACTGTACAACAACTCTGTGGCGTTAAAAACACCCTGTGTACTGCTTGAGAAATGGAAAATACGTGGTGTGTAGTCAAACACTTTATTCGCAACACAATCCAATAAGCTGCCATATGCCTTACGATCGGGCAAACCACCCAAAGCTTCCTTAAAGCTATCCGATTCTGTACCCTCTTCTTCGGCTTTTTCAATTTCTAACTGTGTACTAATGAACAAATCAGCATATTTTTCTTCACGCAACACTTCCGCTGCCTTCTCGGCCACTTCACGCGTATGTGCAGCGGACTTACAACCATGCCAGACACGTATCAGACCTTGTTCACCATGCAATAAGAGCATTGAAGCGCGTGAACGCAGCTGCTTTACGGTGCAGTCAACCTCCTTGAGTAGTGTTTCATCTGCGCTGTTACCAGTAACCTGATATAGACGCCAGGCGTTACGTCGTTTCAAAGAATCATCCCTACGACCTTTGTGCTGGAACATCACCTTGAATAAACGTATAAAGGCGGTATTCTCATCACCTTGTGCGACACGCATTTGTGCGCCCTTCTCTTTGTCCAACTCAACAGTAAGTAGCGCTGCAGCACCCTTCTCATTCGCACTAGAATCGCTACCCTGCCAGCAAAAGTAAACGCAACGATCACGTCCAACTGTGCTGCGATTGGAGATCTTGCCACTAAGCTCACGCACTGTCACCGAAATTTGATAGATCCAGCGCACAATGTAACTCTCGGCGGAGTAAAAATGTCCATAACTTTCGTTCTTGGCCTCATCGAAGTTGAATTCATTTATTTGCCACTTTGCTGTAGATTTCGTGATCACATCAAAATGGCGCATAGTATCTGTGTCGTAGTAGAAATTACCACGTCCCAAGTTAGCATTTTCTAGCACTAGATTAGGCTCTGTATAAGGTTCACCTTTGAAGATAGTAGCACCGTCTAAAGCTTTGACAGCATGCACGCCATTTGCTAGATAATCTTTTTCCAAATCTTCACGTTCGATTTCGGGCCAATCGGAGAATTTCTCCTTAAACAATGAAGTCTCCATGTTTTGCGTAATTTTTCCCAGTACACACCAGTCGCCGCGTTTTTCGGTGGTCTTTAAAAACATATACGACTCCCGGGCGCCTACTACAGCGGCATAATTCAATGGATTAACATAACACTGGGAATAATCAGCATTGCCGGTATCAAAATATTCCTGCGACAATTTAATTGCCGCACGTTTTGCATCTGCTGAGGCATTTTTGCCATTCCAAATATAGAGTTCGGAGCCGAAATCAAATATGAGCACCTTTCTTGAATCTAGCATTTCTACCTTGGGTATGCAACCCCAATATTTCTCAAGCGGTAGCAATGAATCATCTTGGAACTCATAAATTTTATTTGTTTCAATTAATGCCGCTTCGAAGAGGTCATCTTCATCTGCATGGCCACAGTCGGGAATTTGATAATTTTCAGGTTTACCCAATAGATCCGAAAATTTGCGCCAATGATTCTCATTGACAAGTCTACCGTCGGTGAGTATTACCTCAGTATTGGCGGTACAGCCAAGATCTTTATTTTCTAAAATGTAAGCGCAAATCTTCTTGCTCCGTGAGATCTCAATAACATTGGCGAATGAACCAATATAACGATAGAGCTGACTACCAGCGACTAGGATAAAGCAATCACCGCGATTAAGTGAAGTGTAAGTGGGCTCCACAAGACGTGTCTGCACATGTGTGCGTCCCTTGATATGTAACAACATGACAGGCTTATATGGTAGCCACATTTGCACCAATGGCAACGAAGATGATTTTAGGTTTACCGATTTGAAATCTTCCACAGAAGCTAGACCAGCAATGGCTTCAGCAGCAAGGTTGCTACGTTGTCCATCTGTATTCAAGGCGAAATAAAAAAATGATAAGTAATATTCTAAAGAGAGCGTCATAGTATCATTGAACTTACATGATTCCAATTTAATACGCCGCATTTCTCTTTCAGCAATGCCAGTCTTGACTTCTGTATATTCAGTACAGATATCGCTGCGGGCTGCTAAGCTTTTTAGTGGATTACGTGCTGCACGTCGACCTTTGGGACCTTGTACAGTACGTTTGTTTACCAACCTATAGGGCAAAGAAAGAAAGTTGAAGTTTTTAATTTTGTTTCGATTTGTGACAAGAGATTTTTTGTTTGATCGAGAAAAATCACAAAGTCTGTAAATTTGCGATATTTCATTCTGCTGAGTCGATTCCTGATAATTTCTTTTTCAATAGCAAATTTATTCACCTTATGAGATTTATACATCATCCGATATGCAGTTAAATTTTCATTTCAGGGGATTTTTTCCATTTAAAAATTTGGAATCTTTATCTTTTTACCCGAACAGCCGTCGTCCTAAAGTGTAATTATGCTAACATTTGAACAGCGTAGGTACTTTGAATTGGGTTGGGAATAACATTTCAGTTTGTATACGTACATATTTTTTATCATTAGATTTTTAAACTATCCTAGCATAATTTATGTCTCATAATATTTAAATGCCATTTCCATGTTTTACTGCCATGATATTTTTTTGTCAAAATATTTTTTGTCAAAACATTTTTTATGTCATGATATATTTTATGTCATGATATTTTTTATGTCATGATATATTTTGTGTCATGATATATTTTATGTCAGATGATTTTAGTTTCGGTAAGGCAGTTTTGTCAGGGAACACTGATAATAAAAAACTTCTTACCTTTCTGTCGCTTTGATATTATCAAAATCCGCGATTTCGACACTTTCTTCAATAACTGTCTTCTGTAGGGGTCTCTTTGATACAAAGAATTTTTCAAAAGTTTCGTCCTCATCTTGGCGTGGTACAACGACACGAGCACCAACTGTGGGATTTGCAGTAACGGTATTATTAGTAGTAGCCGCAGCTACGCTTTTAGTATTAGCCTTATTTTTGTTCTCCTTTTCGTTAGCACGACCATCTGAATCTGAATCCGAGTTACCGCTGCTCGATTCAGCACCACTATTTGGTGCCTCAGCATTAACGCTTAAAGAACGTTGAAAAGTGCTGTGTTGTCCATTTTGTGTTTTTCCTGCCGATAGTGTTGAAGTAACCATCATCGAAGGACTTTTAGCCAGACCCAATTGTGGTTGGTTGGCGCTGCGTATAACTTCCAAGGGGCATTTTTTAGGCAATGCATCTGGTTCACGTTCAAATTGTAGCTCCGCAGGTGATTGCACCTTTTTTTGCAGTCGTCCAGCGACTGTAAATTTAGCAGCATCAGATGGATCTATTGAGAAAAAAGAAAAGCAGTAAGTAATGTTGTAATCAAAATTCACAATATGCTCTTACCTATACGATTTTTCCAACTTTCCGATGAAGTCTTTAACTTGCCCAAACGTTCGGAGACTTTGCCGCCTTCAAGATTCGTCGGAATGACTGGTGATGGTGGCAATGTTTTATCGGCGAGACTATGCGCAAGTGAAAGAGATTCCTGTAAGATAAGAAGAAACAAGTAACATTTATATATTTCCTTAGTGGGGGATATGTAAGAAGAAGGAAAGTTTTTTTTGTTTTGTTTTTTTGAATAAGTAGACATCCGCTCTTTGATAAGAAAACGTTCTAACGCTTAACACTTAAAATCTAAAAAATCTAAGTTCTGCGCAAAATAATTATAGAAAGTTATTCCCCTTCGAACGCTTTTTTCAATTATTCTCAAGTACATTATTAAATTTATATAGATATGCATTTTTATTGGAATTGAGATATTTTTTAACAACAATGGGAAATAACAAATTGATTGGCATAAATTAAGAATAAAACTTTTATTTATTGTGGTAAAAACCTAAATTTCTTCTGATCGGGCACACATTTAACCCAAATATGTCGGCTTACTTTATGCAAAAAGAAATTTGCACATTTTTTAATTATTTTTTCCATATTTCTTAACTCAAGTTATATAAAAAAAACGGTAATTAAAAACTTTATAACGTTAATGACAAATCAATCATACCAAAATAGGGTGCAACGTAGAAACAAAAACCAGAGTTATCACTGATTGCTTGGCATTAAAGTCGCATTAGACCATATAGGGTGACACGCACTTTTGGTATTTATGAAAAGTAACTGTTATACTTAAAATATGATGGCATATTGTGATGATTATTGCATTAGTTGATATTAAAATTATTATATTGATATGAAAAAAACGTGACATATGGTTGGAGCACTGGCAAAATGCGTTCTAATATAGGAAATAGATAAATAAACAAATATATGTATTAGACCCGGTCGATTTTATAAGAAGCAAAATAAAATCATCCAGAACCGACTCAAAAGTTAGGTGAACTCTTAATAGCGATATCTGCATAATTTTTTTTCAATCAGAGAAAATCCAATGGAGCACTTTTGATTCTCCTGAAAGCCTATTTTGGATAAAAAAACATGTTTCTTGGTCATAACTTTTTCTTTATTAGAAAATGGATACCCAAAAGTGCTTAAAAAATAAGGACTTTGTTCTTACAAAAATGTTGGCATTTAAAATTTATAATTTTTTTTTTTTGGGATATAGATAATATTCGCATCCCAAAATCGATTTTTTTACGATTTTCAATAACGAGGTCCAAAAAAATGATTTTTTGCTCAAAAGCAAAGGATCTAACGAACAAAGTGTATATTGCAAAAAATTCTTAGAATTGTCCTAAGGATTTCAGAATTTTTGAAATTTGTTTTTTATTTTTTCAAAAAATTTATCAAATTCAGCTGTAGCGCTCACGTTTATCAGCAAAATGCTAGGTTTACTTACAACCAAGGCATCTATAGTACGAAAAAATTTCATGTGAAGTAAAATGCTTAGAATCTTTCAAAGAGTTGGTGTGAATTTTTTCAGAATTTTTGGGCATTTTTTTTTATTTTTTTTGACCAAGTCTTGAAAAATTATAAAATGGCTCGAAAATGCTGAAAAACTTCATACGTATTCTTTGGACAATTCTAAGCATTTTTTGCCATATACACTTTTTTCGTTAGATGCCTTGTTATTGAAAAACGTAGAAAAAAATCGATTTTTGGAACCGAATATTATCTATATCCCAAAAGAAAATTTAAATGCCAAAATTTTTGTAAGAACATAATCTTTATTTCTAAAGCACTTTTGGGTATCCATTTTCCAATGAAAAAAAAAGTTATAACCAAAAAACATGTTTTTTTTTAGCCAAAAATAGGCCTTCAGTAGAATCAAAAGAGCTCCATTGTTTTATCTCAGAATGAAAAAAAAAAAAAAAAAATGATGCAGATATTGTTTTTAAGAGTCGCTCTAACTTTTGAGTTGGTTTTGCGACCAGTCTAATGTAGGGTACCCTTTTTTTTGCTGAACTCAATAGTCTTGAGTCTGCTAAGTAAAATGAGGTGCTTTTTAAAATCGAAACCTTGGCATTTCTTTTCTTTTTTGCCAAAATGGGTTAATAGATAGTTTTCATAATCATGTAAGGAAAGTAAAAACTAGTTAGGGTGTTACCTTTTGCCTGGCCAAAAATTAAATACCCTACACTGCAGCATTTTTGAAATTTTGCTTGCAGGGTAGGTGCTACGTCTTCTTTTCTGAATTCGCGTAGTTTTTGCTCAGACCGTGCGCTAACTTTTTCAAGTATTTGTGCGAAATTTGGTTGCATAACTTCAAATAACGCTTTCTGTACAGCTTTTTCGAACTATGGGATCGTATGGGAGGTGTCACGGCTTCTTTTCCGAATCAACCAAGTTTTTGCTCAGAGCTTGCATTTACTGTCTTTAGTGTCTGAGTAAAATTTGGTTGAATTAAAACAAAATTCACTTTTAGTATAGAATTTTGAAATTTTTGCATATGTGGAAGGTGCCATGCCTCCTCGTCCGAGTCTGCCTATTTTTTTCAGAGCTTGCATTTGCTGTCTTTAGTGTCTAAGTGATATTTGTTTGGATTCTCTCAGAAAACGCTATCAATACAGCATTTTAAAACTTTAACATATATGTTATCCTAGTTTTTGACTAGAGCTTGCAGTTACTATCCTTAGTATTTATCTCTATTTTGGTTGCGTTATATTGAACAAAGCTCATAAAATTGCGTTTGGAATGTATTATTTTACGGGCGGTAAGAGTTTTCGTTTACCGATTTCGCTCATTTTCAATCCCGCGAGGTAACTTTTAAAGGCAGTGTACTAAATTTTATCGAATTATCTTGCTTAGTTTTCGCGTAAAAAATATTTCCACAGTCGGACGGCCTGCCAGCTAGCGAGCCAGACAAACGCACATGGCTCAGAAGGTGACGCTGACTAAGAATATATACACTTTTCCATACCGGCCACGTCTCCTTCTCTGCATTATAAACGGAAGTACAAAGTAAGTATACCCTAGGTGTAGGTCGATGCTGATTCTGAATCCTAAAAGTGCTAAAAACACCGTTTTTCGCCATTTTTGAAGCGATATAACAAGACTAGGCTATTTTAAGCTATGAAACGTGAATAGCCGTTGAAAGTTTCAGTTTTTTTTTTCTTTAAAACTCAATTTTAATTATGTCGATATCTCTTCTTGGATTTTTTTAACTTTTTATATGATATCCCCGAGATATTGACATAACTGAAATTGAATTTTGCAGAGAAATACTAAGACTTCCTACCACTATATCACGTTTCGTATTTAGAAATCACTTAGTCTTGTTATATCGCTTCAAAAATTGCGAAAAACCGAGTTGTAAGCACTTTTAAGTTAGGATATCTCGAAACGAGATGCAGCAGTTTTGAGACCGGATTCGGAATCATCATCGACAAATACATCGAAAATGGCTATTTTAGTTTTTGTTTGATTTGCTTACTTTTTATTTTACATAAGCCCATTTTGCGAAAAAAAAAGAAATGCCAAGGTTTCGCTCTTAAAAAGCACACAGTAAAAATTTTAGTTTAATTTTAAAACCAAGAAGTATTTAAACGGAACAATGCTAAGAAAATTATTAATTTTAAACTATTTCGGAATAAATTTCATACTTTTTTTGAATAAATTTCAAACATTTTTCTGAAAAAGTTTAAAGTCAATACCAAATGGAATCAAAAGTACGAAAAGTAAACTATCTTTTTTTAGTCTCCATGTCATTTTACTAAGGGGATTTAGGTCTATTGATTTCAGCAAAAAAAAGGGTACCCTACGTCGTCCTATTAAGATAGCTTGTTTGAACACCATGGTTTGCTTTTCGCTTTACTTAAGTTACCGGGGCAAGATCATGTAATAAAAATAATGATTTAAAACAAAAATGATTCATATTTACATTTCATTTATTTAACCGGTATCTTCAGTCCCAAGGTTTACAATATGTATCAGTCACATGATGCGATCAAAGTAATGTACCGCAACAAAAGCAATTGTAAAAAAGTTGTCAATAAAGATTGGTTTTGTAAATAACAACATATTACAAATATTAATTTTTCTTTTAATATTGCACCTTCCAATAAATCTTTTACTTCGTATATAAAATGGTGCAGTGATATTCGTATAAAAAAGGTGACAGTGGATAGTTGCAATATAAACATTAACCTTCATCAAGGTATTATCCATTGCAGTAAAGTCATTTATATTTAAATGACTGTTTATGAAAAATTTAAGATATTTCTATATTAAAAATATTCTTTTTACCATGTACATTGAAAATATGCATTTTCAAAACTCAAACGCAACATTTCAGATTTATGCCTACAGACTCATACACGAAGCAGTTTGAATCAATAGAGTATAATGAAATATATTTGAAATGATAACAAAATAAAAGCTTATTTGATATTAAACAATCGACTTCCAAGTCTGAGCCGAAACTGTTTTTAAAATCACTCGTTTTCTGGCACTTTTGATAATATTGTTCTCTGAGTATATGCAAAACCTAGTGTAATTAAAAAATTTTAAGATAAAGTAAAACTCAGATAGCAAAGTGCAACACTATACTAGTTCAAATCATTATAAACAATGTTAATTCTTTATGTATTACCAGTAAAATTTTTTCCATAATATAATTGTTTTGTCAACAAATTGTCTGGATATGGCACAACACTAAAATACGTATTTAAACAGCTTTTTCTCATACTCCTATGGCAGGTGAATTAATTTTTGCAATTGTCAGCATTTTTTCATTTTTACAATACAAATCATATAATTCGCAATAAAATAAAGGCACAAATAAAGCGCGATCACAATCGCATGACACACCTTAAAACCGTATTCAAATAGCAATATGAACAATACGCGTAATAAGAATTCCCGTATTGAAAACCTCAAGTATTTAATTAACTGAAATTGACCAAAGTTTTTATGTATTTTTTTTTTATTTCAAACTCAGCCCGAATGATATCTACCAAACGTTATGGGTTACACTTTAACAATGAAATTATAAAATATTGGTAAAAAATTCACAAGTCAAATGCTGTTAATCAGCGCAAATGCTATAAATGTTGCTAGCAATATTAAGGGAATCGAATTTATCAAAAGAGATATTGTATACCTAGACCGTTTGTTTGAGTAACCGATATAGGCACCACTTCTGATAAAGTAACTTTATCAATGTCGATTGCAGCTGATAAGATAAAAGAAACGAAACCAAACAAAACAACACAGAGAGTGCGAGAATTGGAGAACTTGGCTAAAAAATACAATCAAAACATTCACTCATTCTCAAGCAATACAAATATCATATAAAATCTTTTTTAAAAAAATCCCATGATTAATTCGTATCTCTCTTAATGAAGAGTATTGAAAGCATCAGCTGGTCTCTTCGTTTCTTTTTTACTCGTAGATTGAATTCTCTACGGTAAAATCTGATGATTCATTATAAAATTATTGATAAAAATAAACGTCAGGGGCAACAAAAGTGTGAAAACTTTTCCAGAAATCAATGAAATAAAATTATACGTAAATTTTGTTAGGTATTAGTTATAGCAGTTGTGTGCCATAAATTTATTTCTCAAGATCAGCTGACATTAAGGAATTTAAATTTTGCTCTAAAAATATTACACAGACCTCCAAACAAATGGTTTTTGTTCGTTAACAACAATCAGAATAGATCTGTGCTCAGATGATAAAATCTTGTATTGATAATTTTTTGTGAAAATGAGTTATCAAATCCAGGCCATTATTCTCTGTGAGATCTATAAGCTGGCAAGTCCAGTTTTGCTTCAGATCTTGTTGTTTCTAGGAAAAACTTAAAACACCGGATATTGTACATTTTTTCCTGAAAAATTTTGAAAACATGCGATACCAGCTTTTGCCGTCTGAGACAGAAATAATTCCAAAATATTTTTTGTGCTAATGAATACGTTAGATTTTGATGATGCTTTCAGCAAGTTTTCATAATTGGTGAATATCGCATATTGGCGATCACTATGCTATTTGTTGCAAGAAAATTCACCACAAGTGTATGAAATACTAAAAAGATTGCGCAATGGGCGATCCCGTTTTCAGGCACATTTCCAAAGCACAAGGTCTGATATAACGTCGGGACTCAATTCCTTATTAATGTTGAGATTTGCAAGCATCCTTTTAGCAGCCATTGTTCAAAAGTGTATATTCGACTGTAGCAAAGTTTATTTTTCTACGAAGGGCAGTGGCACACTCGAAGAGATAAGAGTTTTGAGCAAGCAAGCTAGCCAGAAGATAAGCCTGATCAGCCGGGTCAGTGATGATTTTGTCGTGTATCAAAAGACGTAGACGCGTGGACGTCAGATTTTTCAAAATTTAATGCGCTATGGCCTGAAAAGAAGCATCCCATTGAAAAGGTCAAAATTAATAATTTGAAAAGGAAGGAAATTGTTTTCAACAAATATGGGGTATCTCATATGCAGCCAAACTCGAAATAACATTATCCATAAAAATATATCGTTTTATGGACATTTCAGTTATTCATATTATTTATATAAGGTGTAATCGATAAGGCTATGAAGCTTCTGAGAGGTGATTGAGAAAGTCTTGACTAACAAAAAATTGCACCTGGTGGGGGTTTAAAATGTACCCCTGTGAAGTTATGGGTATAAAACTAATTTTCTGAAAAAAAAAAAAAAAATTCTTGGGTCAATGTTTTAGAGAACATTTTGTTGTAGGAAACTTTGAGCTAATCGTATGAACTTTCTAAGAGTTTATTTGGTTTATAGGGATTTAAAAGACTTCGAAAAGTTCTAGATCTTTATAAATAGTAAGGGAATAGTGTGGGTGTGGGCACCATTTTGTTTTCGACTTATATCTTTTGACCAAATGTATATTATGCAGACATATAAGTATCAACGGAAAGCAAGAGACCTTCCTTAACTGACTACTTGTGAAGAAAATAAATTGATTTCGCCAGCAGGAAAAATTATATGAAAAAAATAGTGATGTGATAATTTTTGAAAAAAAAAAAAAAAAATAAAAAATTTTGGGTCGGTTGTGGGCACCCTTAGAAAGTCGACTAAAAGTGGGAAAATATAAAATAAAATGCAATCAAATGAAAAAGAAAGCAAAATTTATTTATTTTGGAAACATTGACTCACACAAATACAACAAATTGTGCTTCAACAAAATCAGCGTGACTGAAAACGTCTGGATCGAATGTCATCATGCCTGTTGCCATGAAACCAGACTTGATTGTCTTCGGCGGCAATGCCAGATCAATTTTTACTGACTAAGCCAGCTAGGTGACGTAATTTCTAGCCCTTGTTGACATTGCTCTTTTGCCAAGCATGATTTTTTTGTACCAATCCATTTCTGCCATCTGCTCCTCGGTCCACTTGTCTGGAAACTTAATACCGAGATTTTTACAAAGTGCTAAACTTTTTTTCTGCGATATTTCTAAAGGGCCTATTGGTTCTTTCCGTTCCAATTAAAAAAATTGTAAAATGTGATAAGAACACCATTTAAATAAGTTATGTTGACATCCACGACGATATTTCAGTAAAACACACGCACTAAATAAAAAAAGAGGCGTGCCCACAGCCGACCCTATTGGGTGCCCACAACCGACTTTGACATCCATTTTGAAAAGCAATAAGCGCATTCTGTTGTATAAACATTTTTATTGGATTCAGTTTTGAATCACAAAATATAATAAATTTACCGCATAAATATAGATTGCATTCAGCTTTTCGATTGATTCACTTCGATTTATCGCACTTGGAAAATTATTGAAAAAAACTTTTGTGTTGACTTTCACTTATTCAAAAATTGTTTTCTTATCAGCACAAAGCGTCTGTTTGCTCCGGTATACATATGCACAAAAACTTTGTGCCGTTATAACACGCGCCTAACATTTGTCAGAACAGCCGTTGTTTTCTGTCAAAAGTAACGGGGGGTGGCCACACCCCGGTTTGGGAGATATTTTGCTAAAGCTTTTAAAGTTTAGAAAAATATGTTTTTTGAGGAATGTTTCCGAATCGCTAAGTCACACGATTAAATAATCTGTTTTACGGACAAACCTTCTTTCTACAAGCTGCATTCATATACTTAAATATATGAAAATGTAAACGACATTCCTTTAAATATCCCAGCAGGAACGAGAAAAAAAAAGCAATAAATCACTTTAGCATGTAAATTTTTCACAAAACTACATACATAACATAAGTTAAAATAAAAACTTACAATAAAAAAACAACAAGTAATTCTTCATTAATTTTTACATTACATAGAAAACGATAAGTCCGCCGCATGTAACATATGGATACATAGCGAACAGAGTTCAACGCCTTTGGCGAACTTAGGGGCGGGCGTGTATTAAACATGAATTGCAATATTTGATTTAACGTCATGTTATTTATGTTGATGTTTATTAATGTGTTGATGAGTGTAGAAGAGTTGACCAAAAGAAAGACAACAAAACTCTGTTTTTCTATATGTAAATATGACGGGGCCAAATGATTTGCCAATTTGTTTTCGTATTAAAGTGAATGATTAACAAATTATTTCTGGTTGATGGAGAATTCATCCTACTTTTGAGGCTTGCTATGAATTCCGTTTCAGTAAGTACATACATAATAAAAATTCATTAATATGCAAAGTTCACACGTTTTTTTTTTTTTTCAATTTTTAATCGTATCGAATTTGCTTTTAAATTTGTAGTATAATCGCATATGATTTTGTGTCACAGCTTCATAAAACATGGAATATAATCTCAACACGTAATTATGTATGTCAAATCCAATTTGCATTGCTTGTCAGTTCTTTAAAGAAATTCACAAATTTGGGCAAGACGGAAAATAATTACAAAAATACGACAATCGTATATTTCATGTGGGTTCCATCACTCAGTTTTCGCAGAATTTTAGTTTTTATTTTGTAGAATTTCGCTTTGCTTTTTGTTGATGCGCTTTTTCATTAATTTACTTACAATTTTTGCATAGAATTTCTAATTTGTTTTAATTGTATCAATTCTAACAAAGGGGAACATTTCAATTAGAAGCAAATTTTTTGTTCCCATTGTATTTAAATTGCTGTATGTAATTCATTTTCAATGGAGTGCGGAAAAAGCGGTAGCAATTGTATCAACTATCTTTAGAAATATATGTATGTACTTATGTATATCAGGGTAGCGTCCAACAATACATACATATATTGCGGGAGCCCATGGAAAATCAAATCCGAAAAAAAGAATAAAATTTTTTTTATTTATTTACCAGTTTTGTCTGAGCGCCTCTTTGTTGGACAATTTGCAACTTCACAAATTTTTATCAAATTTATTTCAATGTAATTATTCATCCAAAAGATTAAAACAAAATAAACAAATTGAAAAACGATCATGAAATTTTTGAGAATTTCTAAATCTCCGAATTAATAGGTCATTCAATAAGTCCATAGGATAAGTAAGAAAAAAACAAAATTTTGACAAAACGACAACGAGTATAGCGATTTTCCAAATTTTCGATACCACTTTTATATTACGATTTCTTTTTCTCATCAAAATAGGCCTCAGCTGACTGTCTTTTGGATTCTGGTGTGTAATAGTGAAGCCATGATTCATGCATTGTCCCATATCGACGATAGAATTTGATTTTATTGCGGTTTAAAAGCGCCAAACACTCCTCTGAAGCATCAATTCGTTTTTGTTTTGATCGACTTTGAGCTCACGCGGCACACACTTTGCACAGAGCTTTCGCATACCCAAATGTTCGTGTAAAATAGTTAAAACACTAACATCTGATATCTCTACAATCTCGATCACCTGCAATTTGCTATCGTTCATAGCCAATTTGTGGATTTTTTTTTGTTTTCTGGAATAACAGCCTCATTTGGGCGTCCACTGCGCTCTGCATCATTTGTGCTTCATTTCGCCACTTCCCCTTTCATAAAATCACTTCACTTTTTCTTGAATACAAAATTTGCCTTAAAATTTGTCTATTCTTTTTATGAGAGTTCAGAAACATACTTTTTTGTATGCCCGAAGCCTGCCCTGACTGAAAAGTAATTTGTTTTTTCAATATACCAAGCGAACAAAGCAAATTTCGATATACTTCACAGGAAACTTTTTGTAGAGAATTAAATTTGCCATCGAAATAGTTTATGGACCAAAAAAAGAAAGCAACAATTTCGAATTCTTGTGTTTTTACTCTTTTGTCTATAACTGTTTTAGGGTCAGAGATAGGTAAAGATATAGCAGAATATCATAAAAGTAGATAAAATTTCCTTTAAAACGCTTCATTTTAAAATTTTTAGGTAAAAAATTGGCCGAAATATGGCTACTCGAACATTTATATTTTTTTGAAGTGGTGGGAAAAATTTTTTTATTAAAAAAAAGGCGTCTTACGAGAAAAGTGTACAATGCCTAAAATACTTAGAATCACTCAAAAAATACGTTTAATATTTGGGTACATTTTATAATTTTTAAAAAATTGGTCAAAAAAAAAAAAAATTAAAAAAGTTCCAAAGAATTCTGAAAAAAATTCACATGTATTTCATAGACTATTCTAAGCATTTTTTGCTTTATACACTTTTTTCGTAAGATGCCTTGTTTTGAGTAAAAAACGTTTTTTCGACCGCATAAACAAAATTTCCATGTCCGAGTGGCCGGCCATATTTCGGTAAATTTTTTATTTATTTTTTTCATATATTTTCAAATTTTGTTACGTGTAGCATAAAAATGAATGAATTGAATAAATAAAATTGTAATTTCTGTGTTCACTTCGCTGATACTTCACTTTTTCAGAATTTTACTTCGCAACACTTCACTTTTTACAAAATTTCACTTCGCTCAAACTTTTCAAAACGACAGCACCGGCTGGTACTAAAGGGTGTTTTTTTTAGAGGTTTGTTTTTCGAATAGAGATAAAACTGGCATTTTGTGGTCAAATCTGGCAACTCTAATGTCATTTATGTTCAGTTTGGTTTGCCATTTCATCGTGAACAGGTTGACAAAAGAACAACGCTTGCAAATCGTGCGAATTTATTTCGAAAATAATGGTTCAGTTCGCGAAGTTTACCGCAAGCTCCGTCCATTTTATGGTCGACATAATCGTCCATCAGAGCAATTAATTCGGTTAACCATGGATCGTTTTCGCACTACGTTTACTCTATGTGATAATACGCATCCGCAGAGACGTCGAACAGTGCGCACCGAAGAAACAATTGCCGATGTAGAGCAAAATGTTGAAGAGGACCCGAATGAATCGATTCGCCACCGTGCACAGCAATTGGAGCTTTGTCGATCAACTTTATGGAAGATTTTGCGCAAAGATCTTGGCTTGCGACCTTACAAGATCCAGCTTGTGCAAGAATTAAAGCCGCGAGACCATGCAATGCGTCGTGATTTTGGTGTATGGGCCGAAAATGAGATTGATCTCGATGCTGATTTTCATCGCAAAATTTTGTTCAGTGGTGAGGCTCATTTTTGGTTGAATGGCTACGTCACCAAGCAAAATTGCCGCATTTGGAGTGAAGAGAATCCACCTGAGACCCTTGAGACGCCATTACATCCACAAAAACTCACTGTTTGGTGTGCTCTATGGGCTGGTGGAGTCATTGGGCCATACTTCTTCCGAAATAATGCTGGAGAGTCAGTTACCGTTAATGGAGACCGGTATAGAGCCATGATAACCGACTATTTTGTTCCCGAATTGGATGGCATGAATGTGGATGAGTTGTGGTTCCAACAAGACGGCGATACATGCCACACAGCGCACGTCACAATCGATTTATTGAAGGAAACATTCGATGAGCGCATAATTTCGCGGAATGGACCTGTCAATTGGCCACCAAGATCGTGTGATTTGACACCATTGTATTATTTTCTTTGGGGATATGTGAAGTCGCTCGTCTACGCCAACAAACCAGAAACGTTAGGGGACTTGGAAGCCAAAATTCGTGGCGTTATTGCCGACATACGGCCCCATATGCTCGAAAAAGTGGTTGAAAATTGGACCTGTAGAATTGGCTTTATTCGAGCCAGCCGCGGCGGCCACATGCCCGAAATCATATTTAAACATTAATGGCATAAAATTATCCTTCCAATAAAGCCAAATTGATGGACATTAAAACGATTTTCTTGTGTTTTATTTCAATTCGAAGTTCTATACCTCTAAAAAAACACCCTGTACCACGTTTAAATTCAGCAATTCATTTGTCTCGATGGAGCAGAGTTCGGATAATGTTTATCAAGCCATTGTTTGGTTTCCACTGTATTTTTTCATCAAAAAGCAATGCTTTATCAAAACTCGAAATTCACTTTTTTCCATTTTATTTTTTTTTTCACTAACAAAAGTTGCTTCACACAAAATGTTATAACTCACGAATCAATAGTCAGATTGCTGTCAAATTTATACAAGTATCGTTTGAAGGTTAGTTCTAAATAAAAATCATATGGAAAAAATTCTAGTAACACCATCTATGTGTCATCCTACGGACTTATTGAATAACCTGTTTTAAAAATGAAAAGAATTCCAAAACAAAAGGCAATATATGACGCGTCATGACAAAAGGGACCTTATCTTACCAGAGGTAAAATTTGAGTTGTTGATACCATTGGATAAAGGATAAAAATCTGAAGAGAACGCAGAGAAAGTTATGTCATTTTGAATTTTATAATACAAAAATTATAGTTTTGAGTTAATTGAGGTTGAAATTTGGCAATAGTAGAGTTTGGTAGAGGCAGAGTGAGGTTAAAATTTGGCAATAATACAGTTGGATAGAGGCAGAGATTTAGAAAAATAGATTTTGTTGCTATCTACCTGCTAAAATTTAAAATTATTTCACTTGTTAATAGATTTTGAGAAATTAAAGTATCATTTGTTGTCAAAAAACCCAAAACAAGAAATTTTTACCTAAACTCATATTTAGTCCTGTACTGAATATTGTACTCTGGCTAGATAAAGTCGCTTTTTTCACGACGTATCACATATGAGTAAAGTTGTTTTCTTAAAAATATTGGTTAACTCAGAAGAAAAACTCCAACCTAAAAATATCGCTCATGTAAAGTTTTGTAAAGTCTTTGGATGTATTTTTTCCTTAGAAGTATTTTCCTGAAAACCAACGGAGAAGAATTTCCCATAGTTCATGAATAAATGAAAAAATACTTACCGTTTAATCATTCAAGATAGATGATAGGCACAAACAAATTTTATTCATTATTTTTCGTACTTAAAGTTAATTTTTAAGGTTGGACTGAATTGCAATGTATAACAATTTCAGTTTTTTTCCAAAATAATAAGATTATGATAATGGATTTTCGTAAATATGACCAAAAAATAATGTAAGGGCTAATCCTGCGTTGCGAACGTTACATTCGTACGTATATTTTTTAATCTTGAAGGCACTCTGAATGTTAAATTCTCAATTTACCTGCAGTGGTACGTTACCATTTGAGAGCACTTTCAAAAGGCATTTAAAAACATATTCTGGCTTGTATCAGTTACAATATAATTGTGCATAAAGTGTTGTTCGAACGTTACAAAAAACAAAAGTCGTTGTGGGGATCAATGTACATTTTCAAAATTTTTAGTGAATTTCCTGCATAAACAAAAAAAAAAAAACAAAATCTTCCAAAGAAAGAAAAAATATTTGAGCATATCGAAACTGCTTTTGAGGGAATCAAAGAGTCCTTCGTTCGTGCAAAAATTTAACTTTTATGTGTTGCGCACGTTACGTTGTGAACGTTACAATTTTTATTATATCTTATCTAGCCTATGTATATAGCTAACGAAAATTGATGCAGCCCCTTTTCAACTAACTTAAACACATTATATTTTCTTTATTTATCTCTGGAAAAGGTAATAAAGAAGTGTAGTACACACAAAAGTAAAATTTTTTCTTGGCACCGTCTCACGGTGAGAATACGCTATTGCAGCTTAACCACCGCATCAATTTTTATGAAATTTGGAATGCAACGTTACTAAAAACGTTTTATTATGTAGCTGCCAGCGCCACGCCCCTAAAGGCGAAATGCATTGCCGCGGCTAAACCGTTGCTCCAATTTTTACGAAACTCGGAATAAGGAATGAACCCTTAGAAAGCATATTATAAACTCCTAGTTATTTGAGGGCGATCCCACTCACCTAATGGCAAAATGCGCTGTTACGGCAACTTTATAATTTTTCTCTTGGTTGACCTTTTTTCGGACTTACCCATATGTGTTTCGGTGTTTTTAAAGTTAACGAGTGAGTTTTGTGTAAGAGAGGCCAAAGTTTTCCTCTTTTAATTCATTCTTGTGTTAAATTCACATTTTAAAATATACGATCTTTACATCGGAGGTGTATCATGTGTTCAGCAAAATTTTGCAGGATATTCCAAGGAATATTTTTGTAGGAAACTTAAATAACACTGTACTAAGTAGTTTTTAGGACCTTTTCTTTGGTATGGCAGGAGATTCTTACCAAATATGGGTACGGGGAACTCAGTGGTGCCATTCGTTTTGCTGGATTGGTTCATCACTCCATACAAAAATTTCAAATCAAAATTTCGTCTAGAAAGAGGTGTTTTACATAAAGAATCTCTTAGTAACTTCTGATAATTTAATGATTTTTCATTAAAATTATATTTTCCAGTTCGTGATGAATTAATAGGCAGTCGTATTGCTAACTTTTTAATAAATTTATTGAATATTTTTTTACTTTAACGAATTTCCTTAAAATATTATTTTTCGCTCAGTCATTTGTAGGTTTATTTATTAAATCTAGAATAGAATTGTCATTTGTCATACGATCTTGTTCTGCAAAGGCTTGAAATTTTTTGCAGTAAAATATTGTTATTGTTAAGAATAATAATGTTTAAAGTTTCTAGATTTTCGGTCCGGAAATAGCCTTTGTATGTTATTGTGAGATATCTTTTTTTAAAAAGCTTACAACTCATGATGTAGTGATTCAATTGAAAAATAATTAAAGTACGGCTTGTTAAGGGTAATTTTTGCTATCCGTAATTATTAACAAAAATCAATTTTACTATTTCCTAAGACCTAACACCACTGAATTTCCCATGTCCGACTTAGGTTAGAATGACCTATTTCCTGTCAGACCAAATTTTTAACTAGCACAGTGTAATTAATCCATTATAACCGTTTTTCTGGGTGTTTCAACAAAACTGTGTTATAATGGGTTTAAGAATTCTACAAAAATTATCTATGGAACATTTCACTATTGAACACCAAAGCCAAGAAATGCTTAGAACTTAGGAATAATGCGTCAAAATTGTAAAAGAACGCAATGTGAGACCTCTTCAGTGATGAAAGGATCGTATCGTTTTAACACAAGAATTCTTCAAAATGAGAAAACTTTGACTCCCCCTCCTAAAAAAGAACAGGCGTGAACGCTGAAACACGTATATTTTTTTTTGGTCCCTCTTACAAAAATCTATTGTCAGAATTTTATCATTTTTTTTTTTTTCATGTTGTACAGTAAAAAGGTTAGCACAAATCAGAGTATTTTTGGAAAAAGTGCTATATAAAAACAGGTAGTTAATGGACTTTGATGAACGAAATGAATGATCTGCATTTTATGATCAGGAGTTTTTCCCGTAATAGACTCTACGTGATGATTTTTTATTGCAAAATTAAAAGTTTCTAATGTTGATGAAAAGTTTTTTCGTCTAGATTTTGTATCAGAGATACACACATACATCAATATTTCCTTCATTGTTGTTAGCACCCAGTTATTCAAGTGCATACATAACATCTACAAATTTGCAGTTTTCAAGATCTAAATTAAAACAATTAGATTCTTTTAAGAAGGTTTAATTTTATTTAAGTTAAATCTACACATCCATAGATTGGGAGGTATAGAG
The DNA here is from genome assembly GCA_951812925.1 of Calliopum simillimum. Taxonomy (NCBI): domain Eukaryota; kingdom Metazoa; phylum Arthropoda; class Insecta; order Diptera; family Lauxaniidae; genus Calliopum; species Calliopum simillimum. The sequence continues at coordinate 94,122,576 of OX638371.1, read as the reverse complement.
ATAAACAATATATTTTTTTCTTTTTCTTTAAGTTTTTGAAATGATACTAAATAACATTAAATTTTGTTTAATAACATATTTTTAAAATTTTTATAACACAGGTAAGTACAAAATATAAAAAATATAAAATTTTATCAACACTTTTTGTCAGTAAAAGTTTTTGTGTTATCTTATTTTCTCGACTTTTGCGCATTTTATCAAAGTTGAATTTATGAAGTCATTCATACTATATAAAATAAATATTACTTTAATTTTTTTTTAAACAAACCAAAATAAACAAAATAATACAATTTTATTAAAAAAAATAAAAAATAGCGCAATTTTTTTCACTTTATTATCATTAACAATGAAATCTTTACAATACTTGTATGTATGTATGTATGTATGTATGTAAATATGTAATTATTGTTTTCATTTTACACGTAAACAAAAGTTGTGCATAAATTTAAAGAAACTACTTATTTGACTCATATTTGCTTACGTTAAGATACTACAAACTTTGAAATTGTTGTTGCTTCTACATTTACTATAAAGTTATTTACATTTCTCGCTAAATGACGTACCATAAATTGCAAATGTTAATTTAAGTGCTACTGACTTATGACTCATATTTAACAGTACATATACAAACGATACTTAGCTGCTAGCGACTTTACACTTGATATGCCCGCTGGCTGTGATAAGTTAATTTGTGACTTTTATCAAGGCAACAATAATCATAATAATGGCACTTTGTTTTCTGATATCATTTTAGTAGATTATTTTTTAATCATACTCGTTACTTTTTGTTTATACTCATTAGTACTCGCTTACTTTAGAATTATACTCGCTAATTTTTATTTACACTTCCTGCCATCTCTAAACACTCGCTCAGTCTTAAATGTTCATACTCAAATCGAATTGCTTTTCAAATCCAGCGCGAGAGCTACTTTCCGTTTATTATTTTAAGCTTAAACGTAGCAAATTTTCCATAAACGCGCCTTCTTTTCCCTGTTGATTTACCTCCTCACTCAGCAAATCACTGATCGAGTACGCTGATAGTGGGCGTGATAATCGTCGTTCAGACAATATGTCATCAATAGAAGTAACCGGCGCAAGTGTATTGCTACCGGCAAAACTAAATCCACAATCACCGCTACCACATTCTGCACTACGCGCAATAGCGGCGAAAATATCCTCCATGCTGGATTGTAAATTCAGCGCCCCACCAGGCAAAGTCAACGTTGATTCCCTGGGTGATGCACGCAAATACATTGGTGAATCTAATGAAGAATCAGCTGGTGATCCTGTTGATGTTGGTGTTGCTGAAGTGCCATCAGAGAAAACTAATGTTGTTGGAGGAGCGGCGACTGCATCGTTGTGATATCGCTGCGTTGTCCTTTGACGTGCTGTTGGTATTTGTATTGGTTTACTACGCCAAGTAATTTCCAGATCATCATCCAATTGCTGATTGCAAAGATTTGCCTCATTCTCGATGTTATCGAGGAGCTCTTGTTGTGTTGCAAACCTCTTATTATTGTTAAATGCTTCAACCAGCTCTTGCTCTGTATAATCGCTGGTTGATAGCCGCAGCTCGGGTACGACGGTAGTTGGATGAACGCGATGCACTTTGCGACTTGCATTGCCGTTTTCAAAAATTTTGGCAATTTCATTAACATTTACTTTTGAGAGTTTTGCTGAAGAACGTTTTGGCACGCTCGTTTCATGTTGTTCCTCGGTTGACGTCTGTCGTTTGGGGTAAACGCGTGTCACTGCTTTACGCACCTTTGGTTTTGGTATCGTTTGTGTACCAAGTACATGACAACATTGTTCTGGTCCATAGCAGCGATGATATTTATTGCGATTTATTTCATAGTTGGCATTGGCGAAGGTTTTCACTTTTCCCATTGATTTGGGCAGAAATGTTGCGAGGATATAGATGAGGAGCGGGTAATAGAGGTATGGCAGATAATGCCATGCTGTGTAGAGGTGCGTCAAGTATTCCATTGTTTGGAAGAGTTAGTGTATGCAGTGTAATTTAAATTGAGAAAAATTGCACTTTTCTCGCGAATAATTGTCTATATATTTTGTTAAATAAACTTGCACTCAGTTTTTAGTTTTCTTGAATATTCACAGTCTTTTATCACTTTTAGGTCGCTTTAGTAAGCTTTTAGCTATTTTTTTCTTTTTATTTAAAATCGATTTATTGTGTGCAGCAAAATATCTGGAAGAAATTATTTTTTTTTTTTATAAAAATGTTTCTATTGTACTTTTGTGTTGAGAGATTTTATGAAATTTGTATGGATTTTAGAATTAAACCAAACAAAATTTTAAACTTAACGAAATCTAATAAAAAAGATCATACCTCTATAGCCAGATTTAGCTAGTACCATGATTACTAGAATCGCCCAATGGTCAAAATTCGACCACAAATATATTTAATAATTTTGGTACTTTTTTTGCTATTTGGTACAAAATAGAAAAGTTTATTTATCAACCCTGGTACAATGACAAATGTGAAACGATTTTTGGCCTAATCTCTGTCATATAAGAACTTTGAAATAACACTGGAGAATTTAGGACAAATACAGATTTCAGTCTTGGACTAAGTGATATAACAGTAGGGTAGGGTTTGGTCAGAGATTAACCATTTTTTTATTTTTTTTTTTTGAGTTAGGTTTAATTGATTTTTGAGTCATAAGAATGCCAAAAAAGAACTGAAGGGCTTACGTTAAATTCTTTTAGCAGACTCAAATTTTATCGGTAATATTCAAAATATATTCTTGATTGTACCCATTCAAATTAGAGATGAATCTGACTATTCAATATATGAGTATCGATAACTGGCCTCAAATTTTTATTGGTAAGACCCCAAGTAACAAGAAAGTTTATGTTGCCAGAATCTGTGAAGATTCATTGCTATCCCCTACCCCCCGTCCAGTACAAACATGGTTTTCCGTTCTTGAACTTGGTTTTCTACTTAAAGCTATATGTGGCTTGGCCTACGAAAAGTGGGCTTACAGGCGAAAAAAAGTTTTCGAGAAAACAGCTGTTTAAGCTAAACAACTCGCTTCAGCAGTTTCTCGCTAATTATTTAATTTTCTCCGCGTTGTCTGGTGTCTAAATACATCAAAGACGTAAAGTATTGTTTCTGCTCGAAGAAGTGAGTTTACAAATGTTATCATTTTTACACAGAGCGAAGAAAAAAAGCATAGATTGCGTTGCTAAATTAGATTCTACTACGTTCGTGAGTGTTTTGACTACGTTTCGTTGCTGATTTGGATTCAACAATGCTCTAAGGTCATGTTTGTATGGCGCGTTGCTAAATCACTCACGAACGTTGTTGAAACTTATTTAGCAACGCCAGTTGCGAAGCGTTGTCAAATCCAAATCAGCAACGAAACGTAGTCAATACACCACGAACGTGGTAGAAGTTCATTTCAAAACAAATAGACTTTCAGTCAACGTAATAATGATGGCTGTGGCTGAGTTCGTTAACGTCCGCATCTATCACACGACAGGTTCCAGGTTCAAATCTCCTCAATATCAAACAGAAAAAAAATTTATTTATACCAAAAAATTGCAACGTGCGTTGTTAAAACAACCACGTTTGTGCCATTTTTGACAATATTGTTTTCTCTGTGTAGGTTTTTTGAAATTTATAGATTTTTTAGTTGAGAAATTTGTACGCAGCTAGTATTTAAGTTGGTCTAATGTTAAAAGTCAAGTAATCTTGTCATTTAAATTTTAAACAAACTAAGCCACTTTTCTGTATAAAATTTTTGTAATACTCGTTGTAATCGTTCTTTCAAGACTAAACGAAAAATTGATTTTTTATATATCATAAATATTTCTCACAAAATACACTTATTTCAATTTAACAACTATGTACGTCAATACTTTGTTAAGGCAAATTTCTTGTTGGCATATTTCCATAAACATCAATCTTTTTCAATTAGGTATATAAAATACTCGCATGCAAGTAAAATATTTAAATTATTCGCAAAAATATTGAAATATTTATGATGGTTATATAAAGCCATGTTAATTATTAAAAACTTGTCAAATAAATCATATTCGTACAGCTGTTGCAGTTGTCGTTTGAAAAACAGCTGATAAAATGAAAGGTTTCGTTAAGTTTATGCTTTTGTTTGGTTTATACACAAAAAGGGCTTTAGCCAAATTTTTTAATTAAGCATTAAAGCCTCGTAAAGGAGTATAATAGTAGAAAATAAAAATCCAATGAAAGATTTCAGCACTAAAACGAATTCATTTTTTCCGTAGCAAACACACCTTTTATACAAATCAATAAATTAAGTCTTTTTTCTTAAAATTTAGCGAGATCGATTTTTATCTTTTTTACCGAACAAGATAAACTTTCGTTAAGTTCAACTTGCGTTTGAAAATACAATTTGAAAACACGATATTCCGTCGCGCTGCGGTCGTTGTTATTCGTAGTGGTTGAAAATGTCAACTGACGGCAAGAGTTGGCAAAAACTTTTGCGCAGACCGCGTGGAGCACAAGTGTTTGTGCTCTCCAGCTGTCACATATACATACACAAATGCGCTCTCTTTTGGTTGAAACATGAGTGACGCTAATACATGCGATACATGTTTTTCTCACTGCTGATATTATACGTTTATCGAAAAAGTTTTGCAAACGAGAGGAGATACAATAAAACCTGCTAAATGCGCCTGTTCGTTAGGTTTAACGTCATATTTTGATTTACGAAAAAGAGCAGAAATCAAAATTTTTGTGGTTTTTTTGCAATGACGAAAACCTTTTCCTTTTTTTTTTTTTGGTGAATTATGCAGATAAAGGCAAATGTCGCGAATTTAACATGTGGATACACTTGGCTGCTTAAGTGTCTCTTTCGTTAAGTTTAATGTTAATTTAAATAAATAACCGTGTGTACTTTGGCATATCTTCCTGACGACGCCGTTGCACTTGTCACAGTCATTAATAATATGTTTTTTTCTTTAATATTATTAGTTTTTTTTTTTAAATTGTATGCATTTTGTTCTTCTTGTCACAATTTGTTTAAATAAATGAAAAATAAACAACGAATTCAAAGTTTGCAAAAGGTATCTTGCTGTCTGTCTTTGTTGTTGTTGCTGAAAATTTATGAAAATTGCAGTCGTTTTGTTTATTTTTATCATTTTGTGTGATTGCATTTAACGAAGATGAGTAGTTTTGCTTATTTTTATTCAAAGGTATGTATTTGTGTGTGTATGTCAAAAAAGTAGAGCAAATGTTTTGTCACTATTTTCATCAAGATTATTTTTGAAATATTTTTATTGTTGCAATTAAAAATGCAAAAGAAAAAAATATCATTCGTTCGGTGGGAATTAGAAATGCAGATGAGTTATTTTTATGCAGGTGTAAAATGGCAAAGTAATTTGAGTAATTTTTTTTTTTTAATTTTAAAATGTCATCAAATTTTCTCTCGTTAAATTTTTTACCGTTAAGTTTTTTCGTTAAGTTTTTTCGTTAAGTTTTTCGTTAAGTTTTTTCGTTAAATTTTTCCGTCAAGTTGTTTTATTAGGTTTTAAAAAATTTATTGAAAACGTTTTTTTTTAATAAACTGATAGGTAAAATTTTCCTCTCGTAGTTAATTCCTATACATATATGAGCCCTTGATTTTGAAAGTGGTATAAGTCCATTTCGGAGCAAAAGTAATGTCATAATATGAATTAGGTGGCATTTTGTTCAGAACGAATAATATTGAATTCTGTTTTTACAGGAAGTTTACGACATTATGTGAAATTAATGGCGTTATGTTTAAAAAATAGTATCGGAAAAAAACCGATTATTACAGCACATAATGTGAATGACATTACTTTTGCCCCGAAATGGACTTATACCACTTTCAAAATCAAGGGCTCATACATATTTACTTTATCCTGCCATTTATAGCGCATAGATGGTCCGGTACTCAATTTTGATCTCAAAAAGCGTTACCTCCCAATAATTCAACTGAATTCTACACATTTCCTGGAGGTCAAGATATGTATGTATATTTGGCCGGGTTAATTTGTTCGGGGGCAAAAAATTGTCAAAGAGTATAGCAACAAAAAATTCTATGCAAAATTCTAAAAAACTTTGCCCAAGATATCATGGGTCTAAAGTCAATAACGAGCCGCCGTTAATTTGCGTTGAAGTTTTGATGTACTACTACTACTGATATTCTCCTTTAATTCCTTGGAGAAGCATAGGGCCAAAAGATATAGTGTGAGGATATTAACTCGAAATGTATGCTTAAGTTACGAAATAATGATGTGAAAACTACGCTTTTTTGAGTCCTTTAAAAGAATTATGGAGTGTTTGCTTAAAGTCCCCTTCACTAGTTAGGCTGTCCTATTTTTGGTAGTTTTGATGAACGAATTTTTTGTAGCATATGTTCTGCTGAAAGTGCCAAATTTCACATAATTAGAACGAATGAATTTCTTTATCGCCTTTTTTGGTCAACTGTCTATAAGAAATTGAGTTAGTGCCCTTTTAGAAATTATACTAATTGTTATGTCAGTTACAGCTACGGATTAAGCTAAAAAATGATAATGTTGTAGATTGCCCTTCACGTTAAAGCAGAAGATATGCCTGCATGAAAACATATAGTATTTTATGAATTTTGATTCAAAGGGAGTAATGCCCCAGACAGACGACTGCTTACATCTAGATTATAGACTTAATAATGCGAATCTTTTTATTGCATGATTTTAGGCATTTTTTAAATACATATTTCATTGACATTAACTAAAAGAAAATTGCCCAATTCTGGGGCCAAAAAATCCAATAACATCAAAAACAAGATTAATAGTGAGTTAAGCATCAGAAAAGCTAATTAGAATTTTTCGCACCCTGAATTGGGAAATTCTCTTTTAGTCAATGTCTATGAAATATGTATTTAAAAAATGCCTAAAATCATGCAATAAAAAGATTCGCATTATTACGTCTATAATCTAGATTTAAGCTGTCATATGTCTGGGGATAAAGCCCGATGCTTAACTTGTACGCATATTTTTCCAAATTTAAAAGAAATAAATGAAATATGGCTAACCCGAAAATCGACATATGAATTTTTTGATTCAAATTTTTATGAAAACGATAGTATGTGATAAAATATAATCCATAATTATCCACCTTTGGTTATTACAGCAATGGGAAAGTGTAATAAAAATGTGTTCTTCTTGTGTGGGCCCATGACAATGGTAAATACACTTACTAGTTGTAATTAGTTGCGCTTAGTTTATTATTTCTATAGTTATAACGTCATATTTTTATAACACCTCATTTATTGATTTATTGCTTTTATTTGTTCAGTTGTTTTTTTCCAGATATTGTACATTTGATTAAAAATAAACATTTTTAGCTACGATTGGTTATCATCATCATGTGAAGAGTTAATTAAATGTTTGTCTTTGCGTTAGAGGTGTTAAAACTAAAATATATTAATTTGAAAGATTTTAAATCAGCAGCAATAAAAATTGATTCATTTCAAACAAATCTTGCAGCGAGGATTTAATTTTGTTTGTTTTTTTATATATCGACTGGTTAAAACTACAACTAGACATCTACATTTTTTGATATTTTGAGTTAAGTATACAGAAACATGAAGCAAAAATGGCTCTACGCCTCAGTCTAGTCGGTTTTTTGAAATGTAGTCTCCATCCAATTTTATATAAGAAATAAAAAGCAGAAAACTTCTAAATCTCATACAAAAATCGAATTTCAAAAAACTTAAAAAGCGTTTTTCTCAAAACAATAAAGATGTAGATACATTAGACCGTTTCGATTTTGTATGAAGCAAAAAAAAAAAAATCATCTTGAAATCAACTCAAAAATTAGAAGGTCCTTTAAAAATGATATCTGCACCATTTTTGTTTCATTCCGAAAAACAGCTTTTGATTCCAATGAAGGCCTATTTTGGCTAAAATAAACATGAAAAAAAGTAATTCACTACAAAATGGATACCCAAAGGTACTTTAGAAATAAAGACTTTATTGTTACAAAAATTGTGGCGATTTTGGGGGCATAGATAAACGATTTTTAACTTAAAAGCAAGGTATCTAGCGAATAAAGTGTACAAGGCCGAAAATGCTTGGAATTGTTCAGAGAATACGTGTGAATTTTTTCAGATATTTTAGAACTTTTCAATAATCGATCAAATTGAGTCTAGGTTTACTCAAAACAAAGGCATCTACAAAAAAATTTCATGAGACATGAAATGCTTAAAATCCTTCAAATAGGTGTGAATTTTTTCAGGATTTTTGGAATTTTTTTTTTATCAAGTTTTGAAAAATTATAAAATATCACAAATATTCTGAAAAAGTTCACACGTATTTTTTACACAATTTTAAGAATTTTTCGCCTCATATACATGCTTTGCTTTTGAGTAAAAAATCGTTTTTCCGACCGCGTAATTGTAAAATGTAAAAAAATCGATTTTTGGAAGCAAATATTATCTATACCCTCAAAAAAATTTATTATTTTTAAACACCAAAATATTTGTAATGAAAAAATAGATATGACCAAAAAACTTGTTTTTTAGGCAAAATACGACTTCAGTAGAATCCAAAGTGCTTCATTGTTTTTTTTGGAATAAAAAAAAAAGTGATGCAGATGTCGTTTTTACTTTTGAGTCGGATTCGGGATGAATCTAAATTTCGAACCTCTCTAACATACATGTACAATTTATTTGCGATTTGGAAACAATATTTTTCTAACCTTGATAGACCCTAGGAAGGAAACACAATCCGAGTATGCTAAGTTTTGGCCAGTTCTGGCTAAGATTTGTGCCAAATAGATAAACATATCCAGACTTATTTATATATTGGCTAGAAATACTCCAATATATCTTGAAGCTTTAATAAAATCCATGCCCGCCCTGTTGACTTAACATTCAACAACAAGTGTATTTTCTCCCAAAGTCGAAAATTTCAAAAAAACGTGTTTTGCGAAGTTTTTATGCCAACAAAAATTTTGCATGATTAATTCCGTTACTCAAATTATATCGTCTGATAGTCCAATAAATAAGGAATAAACTCTTAAAAATACAACCCGTTAGCTTTAGCATTATTGGTTTTATGGGCAGATTAATAGAAAAATTGCTAACATGCATCCAGTTTAGTCCGCCACTGTATGTAAAATATTTTTGACACGGAGAGGGTTAACATATGAGGCGATCTTTATGGAATGAAATAAGTTTGCCCGTAATTAATTTTAAAACAGAAATTTTTTGTAGCCCAGAGCTCCTTGTTAAAAAGTCTATGAACGCAGTATACTTGAATTCGGTTTACTCCGCAGAATTCATTGATATTAGAATTATCGACTATTGTTTAGAATTAAGCTAATTCAGGTAGTAACGTTGTAATAATTTGAGCCTTTTCATTAAAAATATTTTTCTTCAAAAAAAGTTTAAATTATCATTTCCTCGGTTAAGAGATGAAACGCATTTAATGAGTTTAAACTCTTAACCGAAAATTTGTTCCTGAATTGAAAATCAGAGATAATCTGCGATGGAAAGGAAGTTCCCGCACTTAAATATTGTAATCGTACTGGTTTCTGTAGAATCATTAGTAGGCTTGAAATTCAAATTTCAAGATATTTCCGAAAAACTAAAATATTTTGACCAGTTCACAAATTATTTTTTTTTTTATCTTAATAAATTATACTGTCATTCGTTGCACTTTGACACCAATGACAATGTCTTCCGCATAGTTATCGCATTTAATTCATAAAATATCCAGACTCGTAATCTAAATCTCGCAACACACAACAAGTGACAATAAAAATAAATAATGAAAAAATGTAGGATTTTTGCTTTCCTGCCTCTTTATTTGTTGATTTGACTTTATATGAAACAGTTGTCGTCGTAATTCAATGCACTGGTCGTCATATGCGACGACATTTACGCCGCTTGTTGCCGTTCAGAGTTGATTATTTTGATGAGAGCATTCCAAATATGTAACACTTTTTTCCTTTTCCTCTGTTCATACAAGAAATGTATCTTATCAGTTTGATTACACAAATAAACGCGGTAGTTCAATTCAAACCAAATCTAAGCTTCGTTAAGTTTTTTGCTTTGAAGTCGAACGATCGAAAATGCCCGCACGTCCGATGTCAACACTTTGACTGATCGCAATAAACTGAAGTTTTATGAAACGTTGATTGCACGCTCTTTGGGATTGCGCAAAGAAAGAAGAAGAAGAGGAAAAAAGTAGAAAATTCAACGAAGCCAAAATCAACAAAAGCCGGCAAAAACTAAAAGTGGCTCAAGCTGCGGACGGTGTTGTCGTTGCAGTCGGCAGCAGCGTTAAGGGAGTGATAAAATAAAAATAATAATAATGCAATAAACATTTTTAAAATATAAAACCGTAGATGAAGAAGTGACGTTTGTGGCAGTGGGACAAAATTATTAAAAGTATTTTGGGATAGTTCACTTAATGGCTCAATTTTTTATAAAACATGGGATTTTCGCATAAATGTATCTATAAGATAAAAATGTATCTGATAGATACAAACTCTTATATATGTAAAAAGCAAAAAGAACTGCGATAAAATGTATTTATCAGATACAAATCGCCAGTTAATAGGTAAAACTTATTATGCATAGGAATTATTAAGCACTTAATGAGTTTAACCTCTTAACTGACGAAATGTATCTGTATGATACAAATGTATCTGTAAGATACAAATTCACATTTTTGAAAAAAGCAAAAGTAGCTGTAATAGAATGTATCTTTAAGATACAAATGTACCTTTAAGATACAAATGTATCTGAGGGATGCAAATATATCTGAGGGATTATAATGTATCTGAGAGATACAAATATATCTAAGAGATGGTTAGTTCCTCCTTCTCAATTATTTTCCCATTTTGGCTCGCCTACAACAAACACAATATTTCAATATTTTCCAATTTACTCGGAACTGCAACACCCATGAAAAATTGTTTTTGTTACGATGGGCACTATTTATATTTCGGAAACTGGCAACACTTACGTCAATAGTTAAAATTTTGCAACATCATAATAAAGTTTGACATTTTTTAGCATAAACGTACTCACAACGATTTGATGTAAAAGTGCTATTTGTTTTGTTTACAGTGAGTTAAGAAAAATCAATTTTTCCATTGATAATTTAAGCGCCGTTTGTTATGAAAGTGGGGAAAGTCCAAAACGAGGCGAAAGTAATGTCATACATATTAAGTGCCATAATGATCGGTTATTTCGCCGATATCTTTTTTTCAACTTAATGGCATCAAGTAAATTTTTTTTTGAAAACAGATAAATTTTATTCATTTCTAACAAAATGTCAGTCATTCATGTTACGACATTACTTTTGCTTCGTTTTGGACTCTCCCAACTTTCATAATAAACGGCTCAAATATTGAAATATTGTAGCAGAGCCAAAACTAAACTCTAAACTGGCTGCGCTTAGCTCAGTGATTCTGATCAAATCGTCTGTTTGAGCATTTTTTTTTTTGCTCCACTGTAGATCATATGAAGTTAAAAAAAAAAAATGCCCCGACTTGGAACTCGACATTAAATCGTTATAAACGACGGCTTAACGTACTCGTATACGTAAGAAGTCGTAACTGATTCATCGTAGTAGTACACAACAAACGAACGTCAGAGCTTAGCTGAGCCGTAGCACACAAGTGCAGCTGTTTGGTGCTGCTGCTGCCAGCAGACAGGCCCTTGAAGCGCTCTATAGTACGTACACCAACTCAAGCTGAGTTGAGTCAAGCGCGCTCATGTTGTAATGAAGATGAATCTCCCGCATAATGAACTTAGAGTTTGGATTGCAACAGCAATAGCAAACTGCATCCAGCATGCGGAACCAAGTGATCTTGTAAAAGATCATTCAGAAAATTAAAGACGAAGAATTGAAAAGAACCTTGGCGGCAGCAATAGCTTTTGTTCAATCTGCTACAAAATATAAAACAATGCACGAAGTTTATTTGCTTTATGTTGTAGTAGGAAGAAAAAAAAAAAACAAACAACTGAGGACGAACAAAAAGATGAATCATGCAATCTTTGGCAACTGACTACTTTTTTACTCGAAACTTTATACAAAACTCTAAACATAAGTTGTTGCTTTAAAGGCTTAACTGATTAGGGTGTTTGCGTCAGATTTGATACACTGCGAAAAAATTTTGTTTATAATAAAAAAGTGTAATGATTCGCTGAAGTTAAGTGCAATACGGAAAGATATCTATTTAATCAATAAATCAATAGAAAATTTGAGTTTCCGCAGTCCAATCATTCACTTTAAGTAGAATAAAAAGATATCATGGTTCCACTTCTTACACATTTTATCAAAAATTTTATTAAGAATTGGAAAGTCTACACTGAAACATCCGTGTCAGACCACCGACATATTGCTTTGATATTGAACTAGGCATAGTTATTAACCAAATTTACGGAGCGCCTAAACCACAAATTGGGATCAATTCTTCCGTCTTTTCATGGTTAGCTCTGAGAGCTTCAAAACTATTGACCTCGAAATGGCTAATCACAACCTCAGCGCAGCCATTATCGACTCCTACCATGAATCGTGCTTGGTCAAGTGCAAAACTGGAAACTAGTTCACTCTTTAGTGAAATACAAGTCTAGCCAAACTATGAACTCAAACCCGGAAGCTATTTAACAGGGCTAAATTTAACAGCTAAAACAAAGAAATCAGAAGTGTTAAGAGAGAATTATGGAGAAACTTCTGCTGAGATTATAGTGACCTTAGCGGAAGTACGAAAATCCACAGAATTCTCTTTAAAGAGCACACAAACATGATCGGTTTTATAGGAAGCCCGATGATACCTAAGTATGTACTCGAAGACCATAGAGCTTCGTAGAGCTACTCACTTTCCGAGCTCTTCACTCTTCGACCTCACAACCTCCAGATTTTCAGAATTTTAGTGGGTTTAGGCATCGTTCCTGACAAGTGGAAAGAAGTCATAGTTAAAAATATTCCAAAAGCGGGAGGCAGGCCTAGTGATCTGATAAATCATACCACTCAATTAGTTAGACTTTATTCCTCCTCAAAATGAAAGTGAAAATGGTCGAAATGCATATAAGACAAGAGTATTTAACAAATAATCCTCTTCACTAATGTCAATATGTTAACCAAACTGGTAAGTCTATTATACCCGCACACTTTAATCTCACGGAGATAATTGAAAATTCTTATGAACTTAAGGAGTTTGTAGACCTCTGCATCTTTGATAACAAAGATACCAACCAAGTCTATAGAATCTATGTATAGTAAAGATGTATCCTTGGCAAAGACGTGGATAAAAAAACTTGCGCGGTGTTTGTGCAAACTCAGAACAAGAAGCATTAATGCAGAAGCACTTGACTTAGTACCCAGATGGTGCGAGTACTCTAGTCTGAAGGTTAATACCAAAAAGACCAATATGTATTTCCATATTCATCAAAAAATAAAAAAAATTTTCCGGGAAACCCATTTTCAATTGAATAATCATATCATTTTCTAGTCAGATCAAATATATCTACATATTAATCCGCAAGACAAAAATTTGTCCTACCTTTTTTATTATGTTAGAAATGGAGCACGACTTCGAATTATACACCATTAGAAAGGTATTTGTGCGTAGATGTGCAAAAAGTTAAATTATTTTAATATTTTGCCATAAAGACAGGCAAAATTATTTGGAAATTTTTCAATAATTACAATAACAAAATACGCTGTCGCATAGCACTGCTTGTGTTTTTTGTTTTGTTAACGTTTCACATTTGTCATTATACCAGGGATGATAAATGAGCTTTTCTGTTTTGTAGCAAGTACCAAAAAAAGTACTAAGTGCTAAAAAGTACCAAAATTATTTAATACATTTGTGGTCGAATTTGAACATTGGGCGATTCTAGTACTTAAGCATCAACCATTTAAACCTGAATATACAGGAGTAGAAGTAGAATATTTGAGATAACACGCCTTCAATAGGAAATTACATTTTGTATATATAGTTGGTATAAAATTAAACAGTAAAAAATCTATACGTATAACAGTTTATAACAGTGTAAAAATTCTCAAAAAAAATCAATCGAAAAAGTATCAGAAGGAAACACTAAAAATAACAAAGTCAGTTAAAGGTTCAACGTTAAAAATTCAAAAGGCGCTTTATCTTAAGTCATGATGTATACGCACACACAAAGCCACAAACAGACAGACATACATAAGAAGCTTGAAAGATAAGTTTTTGGTTTTTTTTTTTTTGCCCAAGCACTAGAACGCACCAACCTAAGAATTGTTACAAGAAGAGTCCATAATTTATACCAAATGTACAATACATAGGAGCAGGCAGCAGCAATACCATCATATACTGTAATGAAGAAAATATTGGCGCGTTCGCAAAGTCAAGTCATGCCAAGTTGGAGAATAAGCCAAGAAGATAAACGATTGCTGGTTGTTCGGATCAAATTAAATTTTCATACCAACAAGAGTTTTTTTTTTTGTAAATTTTTTACTTTTTCGCATTTGCTAACAAGTAAGCAAGCATTTTTTTTTTTGCTTTTATCTCGAACTAGAGGTACGCAGAGGATCTTCTTGTCATGATCCCTTGACTTTAAAGTTTGTTAAGTGTATTTGCAGCATGGGAGTACATTTAAGTGTTCGACAGTAACGCTGGCTGACGGTCTGTCAGTTAGGCTTCTATTTATTGCTGATTGCAAGCGCTGTACAAAAGTCGCCTCAATTTTGCTTTCAATGTTGATGATGTTGTAAATTGTGTGTAAATTTGTGTAGCAATCTGCTTTTTTTTTTTTGATTTTTGATTAAAGATCAACATCATCATGATCATCGTTGTCATCATCTGAATGTCTGTTTTTTTTTTTTTTTTGAAAGATCGGAAGCTGTTGCCCCTGTTCAAATGTTTTGCAGCCTCTTTCTTCTTTTTACACTGAAAAGTTGATTTATTGTTTATTTTATATCTTTCTTTTTTTGTATCGTTCTTGTTTTAGAGACCATTTTCATACGGCACCTTTGGTTTTTCAAAGAGTTATTTTATTTTTATGAAATCATGATTCATTTTGTTGTGGTTTTTTTAGTTTTGTTTTTTTTTGGTTCTGTTTTATTGCTGATAACTCGACAATTTTTTGATGTTGCATGTGTTTTGTTGTTGTTATTTTTTATTAATTTATTTTATTTTTTCATGGACTCTTTGGAATTTGATGACTTACATCAAATGCTTTAATAAATTTTGGTAGTAAAGGTGTGGTGAGTCATAAGCTCATTGGATTGTGAGTTCGTAACTGTTTTGGTATAATGGCGCAAAGCGAATCCTCATAGAATGGAATGGATTTCGAGAGATTGAGATTGAACATTTGAAGAGAGTGTTAAGGAATGTTCAGTCGATAGATATGATAACGGCTCTTTTTAATTTACCAACATAATTTTGAATTTAGCTTGAAAAATGTTGAAAAAGTTATCAAAATAATTATGTCATCAAAAATATTGGAAACATTTTGTGAAAAAGTACAAAAATTTTGGTAAAATCAAAAAACGGGAATAAAGTAATAGAAATATTAAAATTCTTTAAAATATTATATAAGCCGAAATCGCTTCGAGAAGATGACGCATGTTGACAAAGTCGAAATATATCGAAAAAGTGGGAAAAATTGTAAAAAAAATTTTTGCATAAGAAATCTATACATTAATACGCAAGATAACAACTTGTCCTACCTTTTTTACTATGTTAAAAATGGAGCACGACTTTGAATTATACACCATTAGAAAGTTATTTGTGTGTAAATGTGCACAAAGTTTAAATTATTGTAATATTTTGCCATTAAGCCAGGTAAAATTAAATGCAAAATTTTAAAATAGTAACATATTAAAATATTAGCTGAAAAGAATGTACAGCACAAAGAGAAAGAACCAAGCTGACTGACACTGACTTCATGTTTTTTGTTTCCTTTTTGTTTCACATTTGTCATTGTACGAGGTATGATAAATGAGCTTTTCTATTTTGTACCAAATAGCAAAAAAAGTACTTAAACTGTCCAAAAAGTACCAAAATTATTTAATACAATTGTGATCAAATTTTGACCATTGAGCGATTCTAGTTGTAAAAAATCTGTGAAGCATTGAAATTTGTTGAATTGTTTTTGGAGAAATGTTTACATTTTGAAAGCTTCGAAAAATCTAATGAATATCAAAGAATATTGAAATAGTCGAAAACTGTAGAAAAGCTTGAGAAATACTGAAAATTCGAGAAATGACAAGAAATGTAGAGAAATACAATGATTGTTAAGAATGTAGAAAAATATTTTTAAAAGTCAAAATTTTTTATAAAAGTCGAGAATATTGGGGAAAGTGGATTCAAATGACAGAAAGAGTCCAGGAATGTTAAGAAAAGCTACAAGTGTACAAGAAGTCGAAATAGGTAGACTAAAAATGTTGTAAAATTTTAATAAAGTCGAAAGTGTTGCAGTTAACTTAAAATGTTGAAGTTTTTTAAAATATGTAACGCGTTCTGACAAAACCATACTTACTTGCCAGAGATTAGAGAGATTTTGATGCTACTGAATGAAAGACGAGATTTTGAATCAAATATCACCAAAATCGCTCAAATATGATAAAATTTATAAAGTTGTAGCATTTTGAATACTGAAGTTCAAAAAATTTAAGTGAGTTTAAAGTTCGAAAAAGTTTGGCCTATAGTTCGTTAGACTTTCAACATCATTTGTTGATAGAAAACTGTGTTGGAAGCTTGTTAATAAGAAGAAAGCTTGCTTACAAGAGGATGTTTAACAAATTTTGTTGTTTTTAACCAAAAGAAGTTTTGTGGATGTATAAAGCTAACATTATACCGATTTGGACATACGGAATTCTTAGCTAGCGGGATGCCTTAAGCAAGTACATTTTTTTGGCAGTTTTATCAAAATTCAAAGTATGTTAGGCAAAGGAGGAAGCGTAATTGTAAACACTGCGTCTTCTGCTACCCTCGACGCTTTGCTGCACTAAGAGTCTCTTGATATTTACGCTATGGGAGTTGCGGCAAAGAGTGCTATCAGTTTAAAGAAATCTGGTGCTTTGGGATCGAAAACTTATGGCCATGGCAGCATTTTTGCACAATTTCCTAGCTGTGATATTGATAGTGAAACACCTGACAGAAAGGGATACCGATTCTGAATTCTAAAGGGTTACACGCTGAATATACGGCTCTAAAAAAGATTGATGTATTTCAAAAGTTTTTATATTTAGAAGTTTTTTTCAAAAATGGGCCCAAAACGGTCTTCCAGCAGTTTGAGGGGAGTGTTTGATAAATACCTTGGCGATAACCCAAAAAAACAGTTTAAACTTTTTTATTTTTTTAATCCATTTTCGGCCAGGCTGCAAAAATTATTTTATTTTTTGATACAAAGTATATTTTTGGATTAATTGGCACCCCTTGAATCCAAATCCGTCATCAAAAAAATTTGATCTCCCTCGTACTGTTATGTCGAAAAATCAAGTGTTCGATTAATCGAACGTTGGCCGTTAGACCATACCACAAGATCCCATACAAATACGACCAAACGTAGTTGGTGAACACCTTATAATCCGTCAGACGGAAGGTAAATAACGTCGATGCCAGTGAGAAGGAGGCTGCCAATAAGCCTCGTGATGCTAAAATTCGCAAAAAAATTTACCCCCTTCCCCCGCTATGTGACGGTAGCGACGATATTTAACTTCCAGCTGGCAGATTCTAAGGTGTTCACCAAACAAGTTTGGTCGTATTTGCATGAGGTCTTGAGGTATGGTCTAACGGCCAACGTTCGTTTAATCGAACACTTTAATAAAAATATTTAAACTGTTTTTTTTTTTTTATCAAAAAACTGACTAATGGTTTAAAAGAATCCGTGTTTTGAATTTTGTCATGAAAAATGTTTCTTTAATTTTCGAGAATTATAGTAAATAATGCTTTGATTGGAAGGAGGTAAGTACTTCCAGATATTATTTTTTTTTTTTAAATTTTTTAACCAATTTTTCCCCATGAGTGTATCGCAAACAACTTAAGATAATTAGAAACCGCAATTATCAGCAACATCGCTATAATATGTGCCAACAATAATATCTACAACAACAACTACAATAACAACACAACAACATTTTGCTTGCTGCTCATGAAGTGTGGCACTTTGTGGTCTACTAAAACTTCAATTTAACAACAACTACCCATGTAATTTCACATCTCAGTTGGGTGTACTAAGTGTTTTTTAATACACAACAACAATTTGCTGCGCTCTGTTTAGAAGAGGGGCGACAATTTAGGTGTTCAAAGGTGCTTAACGTGAAAAACATTAAATGTTCATGTCTTTAATTGCTTTAAATGTTTATTTGGTGAAATAAAAAAAAAAAAAAAAATCACTGACAACTATTTGAAAGAAACTTTTATAGAAAAAATAAAATTTGAAGAAATTCTTCAAAAAAATATTTTTATTAAAAAAAAAATGTCCACAGAACAGCTCATCATTATCGCATGTGTAGGTGTTGTCTTTATAATTATTGCCATATCTGCTATATCAGAAATATTTATTTGTTTTTGGCAAAAACAACAAGTACAGATTGAAATATTGCTTTTTTCTACGTGCTTAGCTGAGCTCCCTTATATAGCGATATCGTGAATTTCGTTTGCAGAAGTGATTCAGAGTAGTAAAGAATTTCATTATGAAATAAATTTCGTTTTGAAGATTCTAACAGTAGAATTATAGCCATTGTCGTGACAGTTTTACAGCGCTGCTTCTGCGACATCAGCACACCAAGCAGTTAAGTTCCTTTTCAATCAAGTCTGATTTAATTCCCAAACGCAGCTGGTTTTCCTTTTAAAGCTGTTTCTCTTTGGCTCGTTGTTGTTTTTTTCCAAGTACAGATTGAAACATCTTTCTTTCAATGCTTTCTTGTTCGTCATCCCTCAGCAGCGACATCTTGCGACAGTTCATTTTTGTTTTGTAATCGAATATTCTACAGTTTTATTTGCTTTTTACGTTGTTTTGTTTAATTTCTTTGTGTTATTATTAAATTTTTCAAGATAAAATGATTCTTGTCTGAGAAAATATTATTATACGTATATTAGTCTGCAAAAAATTCAAGATAATGCTGCATAAAAAACTTTAAGCGAGCGCACAGATTTGTCATTAGCCGTGATGTCATACTAAAATTGGTCAGAATTTAATATTTCAGAAGGTTTGACCTTGAACAAACCGAAAGGATTATACGATGGAACTTTTTGAGGAGCTCGAAAAACGCACAAAATGAATGAAGTATGCTACTTATCAAGATCTAAATTTACTTATTAAAATTCTAACTTCTTTAATGAATTCTTTTAATTAGTTTTTTTTAATACTAGCATTTCCCAGTGTGCGATGCTACACCATCTCTTGTACAAAAGGCGGGGCATCTCTAATAAAATTATACCAAAGAATGTTAATTGTCTCATCTAAGTATGTGGGTTACATAGTTTCAGAGATATGATATTTTTTAAGAGCGTGGTACCGCCCATTTTTCCCTTGGACATTATTTTTGCCGAAACTCTTAATACATATTCCAAATCTCATCCATGTCCGTTATCAGCGATATAATATGATTTATTTGGAAACACGAAAAAAAC
Source organism: Calliopum simillimum (assembly GCA_951812925.1). Lineage (NCBI taxonomy): Eukaryota > Metazoa > Arthropoda > Insecta > Diptera > Lauxaniidae > Calliopum > Calliopum simillimum. The sequence continues at coordinate 94,102,988 of OX638371.1, read as the reverse complement.
GAATAATCCAAGAAAAAAATTTTTTTTTCAACTAAAATGTAAAAAAACATGCAACGCGTCAAAAATACCAAATTTTTTTTTTTTTAAATTTTTGGTTCCGACATCCTGGGACCCTTGGGTGAAAACATTTTTTTTCCACTAAAATGTTGTAAAAAGTCATGAAACGCGTAGAAAACAAAAAAAAAATAAATTTTTTGGTTCCGGTATCCTAGGTGGACCCTTGGGTGAAAAAAAAAACCGAAAAAACTAATGATGCAGAAACACGCGCCGCACCCAGAAACCTATAGATTTTTTTTCACGGTGATCGGTCTATTTGGGAGTTTATAAGGAACATACAGAGATATAAACATTCATTTTTATATATGGACATTTCCCAGGTGACGAACGTGACCGTCGTACACATTTAAAATGCAAAAAGAAGTGGAAGTAAAACATATTTTTATTTTAGTTTTTACTTTACATTTTAGCTCTTAGGTAGCACTATACGAGTAATTAGTGTCAACTTTAATAGCAGGCGAAGTCTTGGTTCCAAGATACACGCAAATAAAGTCACAAAATGAACGTGACAAAAATAGAAGTAGTTTTCGTGCCTAATGTAACTTTATAATCTATTTTGTTTGATTCAAATATCTTCTGTACTTTTCTTTGTTTTGATCGTAATCTGAATCGATACGTGACAATATGAACGTGACATTTTTCCACCATACAAATTTTAAATTGAAAATCTTTCAAAAAAACCAGGATTTCCCAGTGAATGTTGGATCACCTTATCTTGTTAAGTTGAGGTGGCATCACAAATTTTTCAAAAGGATTGCATTTGTCCATTTTACATGTGTACCAAACCTCATAACTTATGAACTTCTTTTTTAGAGGCATGGCAACGCCCATTTTCCCAGAGAACCTTATTTGTCCTGGCGCTCTGTATACATGTATCAAATCTCATTCATGTGCAATGAATATTATCGGAGATATGATGAAGTGATTCTGTGGGGACGTGATACCCCATTTTTCTTAGTGCACATTATTTGTCTTAAAGCTTTTTACATAAGTAAGGAAATATGTAATTGAAAATATTTTAAGTTATGAAATGTGTTTCTCTTAAAATTAATGTATGTAATTATTGTAAGTTGAATGATATTTTTTTTATTATAGAATTTATTGTGCGTTAGTTGATAGGTTTACATGGGCATAATATGAATTTTATATAAAATGTTTTAAAATACTTTCATTTGAACTTTTATATAAATTTTATACATAAAAAGTATAAAAGATTTTTATATAGTGATAGTTTAAATTGTGTTAATACTTATGTGTATACATTTTATACGAAGAAGCATAAACGGTTTGTATACCAAATTGAAGCATAGATTTTATACCAAGTTTGGTGTGGATCTGCATTCATTCCAATTTAGTTTGAATTTTACACCCAAACCTTTTGCTGCGTACAAATTTTAAAAATAAAATTGGCATGACCAATTTACGAAACCGAAAAATTAATTGGCACATAAAATGGAGTCAACCTCGGAAGTAACCTATAAGTCACCTGAAAAATGTCTTTGGGGACTATGTTCTAATACGTAGTTCTAAGATTAAAAACGAGACCCATATATCTTTTTTCGAAAAGATCGGAATATGACAGCTTTTTGAAAAAGTTATTACAATTAACAAATTTATATGTACTTGCGAGACAAAATATAAAAATATAAAATTTCCCAAAAAAGAGTAATAAACAATATTACAAATATGTATGAGTAATGTAATCAAATTTAACTCAATTAATAAACAACTTAACAAGGGCATGGTGAAATTCATTTACAAAAAGATACAAAAAAACAAAGTTATTTAACAAACAATTAAACACAAATAGATATTAACTAGGGCGCACAAAGGGAAAACAGATGTAAAATTGTAATTTTTAAAGTCACCGACATGGTACTCGTAGATAACAAAAACAAATAAAAAAACTAATCGAACAAATGTAACAACTACAACAACGTAATAACAACAACTTAACAGAAATTCAGAAACGACACGCATAAAACACCCAAAAAATCCGAATAAGCAGTCAACTCGAGCCGTCAATTAACTTTGAATACTTTGATAAATTTGCTGCGAACAGTAAATTGGTACCGTGGTTACTTGCAAGAGTACATTACATGGTACCTACCCGCATTTGGCACAGTTTGTTCAACACTTGCTATGAATTGGAATAAAACTTGTTAAAAACGGATTGGCGATACTTATAAAACAAAAACAAAAAAGAGAGTAAAAAAGAGTTCAATTAACTACTTTTTTTTTAGGAATTTGCAGAAAAGGAGTGTTATGGAAAACATAAATCTTGTTAAATAAGCAAGTTAATTAAAAATGTATTTCATAGCGCATGTCAGACACGTGTTAAGCCACAGGAGTGGTAATTCAATTGACTTTTAAATACGGAAATTAGTTCTTTTTGCTAAATTGAATGTAGGGGATCGATTAAGTTAATTAAAAACTTTTGAGTTTAGACAAAAACATCGAAGATAACTCTTGAAAAAAAAATGATAATATTTTCCAATTAACACTATGCAGGGTGGACAGGAATCGGTAGAACACCGGAAAGTATAAGATTTCTGGGACTATTCTGAACAACTTTTATTAGTTTCATCAGAAGATCGGGATATAGCTTTATGAAAACCAGTATAAGTTCGGAACCCTATAATGGATTTTAATAATATTGAAATCATATGAAAGGTATTTTAACTGGCTATAAAATCAGTATGCGAAAGTTTTAAATCCGTATCAGAGTTTTCGAAATTTGGCGAATTTTGACCTTTTGACCAGTTTTTTTTTTTTAAAGCACTATTTTTCGAAAAAATGTCTTATCGATCTTCCGATGGCTATTTATCCGTTCTTTTTTCGAATTTCGACAAATGGAACTAAGAAGAGTTGTTCAGAGTAGTCCCAGGAATCTTACATTTCCGGTGTTCTAGCGATTGATGCCCACACTGTATACAGGGTGTAATCGATAAGGTAACAAAGCTTCTGAGAAGTGATAGAGGAAGCCTAGACTAGCAAAAAATATACCACAGAGGAGTTATAGGGTTAAAGCTGATTTTATGACTTGTTTTACAAAAAAATAATTTTCTTGGATCACCTTAACATTTTAGAGAATTTTTTTTTTTTTAATAAGCATTTAGCTTACTGTATGAGCTTTCTCGAGTATTATTGGTTTAAAAGAATTTTTCAATGTTCTGGGCCTTTTTTTATTTAAAATTTTTTTCCTTTATTTTGACTTTGGCGGCCATTTAAGTAGGAAAAAGGTTCAATTAGCACAACCTTTGATAATTTTTTTTTTGGAGTCCTCGTAAAATTTCCTCCGAAAACCAGTTTTAATCCTGTAACTCCTCAGGGGTACAATTTTGTTTTAGTCTGGGCCCCCTTATCACCTCCTAGAAACTTCGTAATCTTATCGATTACGCCCTATAGAAGTTAATATATTTATCATAAATTTTGTCGAAACTGCCGAAACTGCAATTTTACACAATTATGGTGAAGATTTTCAAAAATAGTACAGTAGTGGACATTTTCCCATATGATCAATTCCACCTCCTTTTTTGTATACCCATGTATTTTCGGACAAAACACTCCCAAAAGAAGATTCAAAACCGAGAATTGTATGAAAGCTGTAAATGTAAGGGTATATTTATTCATAATAAGTGTCATCTATAAAAGAAGTTCTCCGCTGCGGTGGCTAGCGGGTCTGTAAAATCAGACAAAAGCGAAAAATGTAAAGGGACTTTGAGGTATTTTTGGAGGACACTCTTTTGAGGAAGGAGAGATCCGCTCCAAATTGGAAAAGCACGGAAAAATCGGAAGTTCCTGAAATCAGACGTCCCTTTTGATGATTGAAATTATAGAACAAGTGAAATCAGTGGCAATTGACAACATAAGCCAAATAGTCGCCAATTTAAAAGAGATTCCACCCATTTAAATGCCGTTCACGTTTATTTGTCGTCTCGTCGTCATTACCGTCTACCTAAGTACATGAAGTACATGACATACACGTTTTCCCTTTCATTTTTTATGCAGCTCCAATTTTAGAGTTAATAATTTTTGCTTTCAATATTTTGCACAAATAAATAAATACTGGCAAATTTACATACGGACGCGCTACGTGCTGTGGCCATATGCAAATTGTTTATCATAACTGTCATTTTATTTCCATATTAGCACCTGTTGACAAATAACAAAACTAATAAATCGAAAGTTATTACAAATGTTGCAAAGGTATAGACAAAAATTGTAAACATACATAATAGCAACATTTGCGATGTTTACAAGCAATTTTGTTTAGAAACATTGCGCGCACATAATATGCCTAGAAGTATGCAACATTTTTTTTTTTTTTTTTTCAATAAATAGCGATAGTTAATGTTGCAGCTTCTGTATTTCATGTTTAACCCATTCATGCCAATATATGTCAATGAAATTTTAGTAAAACAAATTGATTTTCGAGCATTATGATCATATCATATGATTTGCAAGATGAAACAAAAAATAGTCGCGTTGTAGGGAAAATAGTTGAAATTTGTTTTTTAATGCAATATTAATTTCTTTTTCTTTACTTAAAATATTGTCATGTATAAACTACTTTTTTTTTTGAAATTTTTTTAGAAAGATTAAAATTTTATTTACACCAACTGTGATTTTTGGATGAGCGTTTGCTTCAAGAAATCACACTCTACAGGAAATAACTTATTAGGTCCTTTCGTTGAAAATTCTTGGAAAAACTTCAAGACTGTCAAATTAAAAATTTTTTGTGTCGTATTTTTCTTTTTGCTATGATTCTCGTCTTATCTATGCTAATGGTTGGATATAAAGGGTGTTTTTTTTAGAGGTTTGTTTTTCGAATAGAGATAAAACTGGCATTTTGTGGTCAAATCTGGCAACTCTAATGTCATTTATGTTCAGTTTGGTTTGCCATTTCATCATGAACAGGTTGAAAAAAGAAACAACGCTTGCAAATCGTGCAAATTTATTTCGAAAATAATGGTTCAGTTCGCGAGGTTTACCGCAAGCTCCGTCCATTTTATGGTCGACATAATCGTCCATCAGAGCAATTAATTCGGTTAACCATGGATCGTTTTCGCACTACGTTTACTCTATGTGATAATACGCATCCGCACAGACGTCGAACAGTGCGCACCGAAGAAACAATTGCCGCTGTAGAGCAAAATGTTGAAGAGGACCCGAATGAATCGATTCGCCACCGTGCACAGCAATTGGAGCTTTGTCCATCAACTTTATGGAAGATTTTGCGCAAAGATCTTGGCTTGCGACCTTACAGGATCCAGCTTGTGCAAGAATTAAAGCCGCGAGACCATGCAATGCGTCGTGATTTTGGTGTATGGGCCGAAAATGAGATTGATCTCGATGCTGATTTTCATCGCAAAATTTTGTTCAGTGATGAGGCTCATTTTTGGTTGAATGGCTACGTCAACAAGCAAAATTGCCGCATTTGGAGTGAAGAGAATCCACATGAGACCCTTGAGACGCCATTACATCCACAAAAACTGACTGTTTGGTGTGCTCTATGGGCTGGTGGAGTCATTGGGCCATACTTCTTCCGAAATAATGTTGGAGAGTCAGTTACGTTTAATGGAGACCGGTATAGAGCCATGATAACCGACTATTTTGTTCCCGAATTGGATGGCATGAATGTGGATGAGTTGTGGTTCCAACAAGACGGCGCTACATGCCACACAGCGCACGTCACAATCGATTTATTAAAGGAAACATTCGATGAGCGCATAATTTCGCGGAATGGACCTGTCAATTGGCCACCAAGATCGTGTGATTTGACAACATTGGATTATTTTCTTTGGAGATATGTGAAGTCGCTCGTCTACGCCAACAAACCAGAAACGTTAGGGGACTTGGAAGCCAACATTCGTGGCGTTATTGCCGACATACGGTCCCATATGCTCGAAATAGTGGTTGAAAATTGGACCTGTAGAATTGGCTTTATTCGAGCCAGCCGCGGCGGCCACATGCCCGAAATCATATTTAAACATTAATGGCATAAAAGTATCCTTCCAATAAAGCCAAATTGATGGACATTAAAACGATTTTCTTGTGTTTTATTTCAATTCGAAGTTCTATACCTCTAAAAAAAACACCCTTTAGTATGCTTCGAAAGTTCTGTTCGATGTCGGCAAATGCGTCTGATGAGAAATTGACTTTTAGTCAATTTTTGGCCTGTGGTAGGTCCCGAAACTAGCAAGGCAAATCAGCCTTCCGATAAATACATTTTTTTGGTTCTTTCTGTTATGCATTTTACTTTGTTTTTGTGATTTTATTGTTGATTTACATAAGCACAATGAACAGTAAGCTCCAACCATCAAAGTATTTTCATTGTTGATAGCTAATAATACAATCTAAAGCGGTTCTTAAAGATAAAGACTGGCACTTTCGACTATTATATCAATTTTCATGGCCAAAAACTACACTGACTTTTCACATAACATCAAAAAGGTTTTTTGCACTTTAAAGTCATATATGTCTTAAAAACCATACGAGATAGAGACCGGATGCGCAGTCAGCATTGACAAAAACATCGAAAATTTTATATTGTAAACTTTTTTTTAGGTTAATGTCTCAATGTGTCCTAATGGGGAGCACCTAGGGTTTTACGGTTTTGGAATCTTAAACCAACATATAGTCGGAAATCATTCTGCATATTCAATCGTACTTTGTGGCACATCAAAAAAGACAAAATTTCTGGAATTTTTATTACGAGGCGTAGAAAGAACGTTTTTTTGGGGCTCGACAATCTTTTTGTGCACATTTTAAAATTACGAAATAAAGGCTAGTCGAAGGTCTTTTTGCAAAGTGATTGGAAAATTTCGTGAATAGGGGCCACGGCTTTGATCATATATGACTTTAGGCATATCTTTGAAAAATTGGCAGGTAGAATTTCGCAAAAACCAGCATGAACAATACTGCATACTCAAAAACTTGCCACACTTGATAATATGATAATAAGCTGCTTTCTGAGTTCAATCTAAGACCATTTAGTAATTTCTGGAGATAGTAGCCTAAAAGCACTTTTCACATGCATTTTTCACGGTTACATGTGGTTTACAACGAGGTGGAAATTTTTACAGTTGCACCAACAGAACAACAGTAGCAACAAAAACAACAACAATGACAGGCAATTGTTTACCTACATTTTTGTTGCGGTTTGTTACGCCTGCGTAATGTGATGCGGTAATAATAAGAAGTGAAGGCGAAAAAAACGTGAGGTTTTTTCCACTACTTATCACTCATAATTAAAGTAATGGGTAAAGATCTTTAGCATGTGGCTTAAAGAACCGAGTAAAGTGGAGAAAAACCGCAAAACTTGCACTTTCGTGAAAGCAAAACTGATATCTGTGTACTTGTATAAAAAATGAAACTTTAGTTCAAAACAAAACCAAAAAAAAAAAATTTCAAAATGTTGAAACAACATGCATTGGTACTCACGTTGACCGAATTTTCGCGTCGGATTTCATCGACTTCATCTTTTTTTGAGACTCTTTTCTTCCAATCATCTTCGCCACTTTTTTGCAATGCAGCCAAACGGTCTGCAATTGAACCAGTCTTTGAAATTGTGCGTTGATCTGGTCCCATGACCTGTTTTGAGAAAAAAAAATCATTTTTGTACAGTTTAGTTTCATATTTTAAAGTGATTCTTGTTTTCTCTTATGAAAGTAGACTTTATGGAAAAATAAAAAAAAATCTTTTTGAGAATATGTTTTTTAAAAATGTCCCCATCTTCACTTCAACTCACCTGTGTCAAACAACGTCTAAGACCGCCTTGTAAAAATGTTGGTAACGCAGTTGGATTTCTGAGTTGCACTTCCTCGTCTTCTGCTGCTGCTGTTGCTGCTCCCGCCTTGCTTATTTGTGCTTTTTGTTCGGCGCCGTTGCTATTCGAGTCGTTGGTTGTTTTTAACCTTTTCTGGCCTTCTACTGCATCTGCTGCTTCATTATGACTACCGACAACACCGCCGCCAGCGACATGACGTAACTTAACAAATCCACCACTGCCTAATGGTGGTAATTGTGGACCAAGTCGAATGGGAACTGCACCGATAGGAGGCGGTGGCAAAGCTGAATGACTTTTACTCTTCGCAATGAGATTGCTGAAATGAAATGTTAAATCTTTATATTAATACATCGTACAAATATTTGTCCATCTTTTTTTACTATGTTAGAAGAGTGATTTTGGTTTTAATAATTTTGAAAACGCAATTTCAATGTTAATAGAAATGGTCTTATCATAAATTGAAAATGTCCGAACATTGTTCCAACCAACAGCGCTGCTCATTTATCAAAACAATATTTTAGATTTGAGAGGTTTCATCTACTCCTGATCCAATCGATCAGTTGAAGTTGAAACTTGTGTGTGACAATATAGAGTGTATCGCATACGAAGCTTCTGGGAGGTGATAGAGGAAGCCTAGACAAACAAAAAATCGCAAATGGGGGAGGGGATCCAAAATGTACCACTGAGGAGTTATAAGGTTAAAACTGATTCTCTTGTTTCCAAAAAAAAAAAAAATTATTTTGGATCACCCTAACGTGAAAGAAAAACTTTTTTAGAAGAAACTTTTAGCTAATTGTAGGAGCTTTCTTAGAATGTTTTTAGTTTAATGGGTTTAGGAGGATTTCGCAAAGTTTTGGACTTTTATAGTTGATATTTAAAATTTTTTTTTCCTAATTTTTGACTTTGGTGGCAATTTTAGTACGAAAAAGGTCCTATTAACATACCATTTAATAATTTTTTATGGAATCCTCCTTAAATTAACTTTAATTCGGTGTGGCATTTGTCATACCTATTTTTTTAATTGTGGTCAGAAAAAATACTTTTCAAGAACAATACGTTTTAATGCTCCAGGAGATAAAGGTCAACGAGTGTAGAGTTACATAGAAAAGCATTTTTTTCCGACCTCAAATTAAATATTTTGTGGAACAAATGAACTACTGAATTAAAAGAAATTTAACGGCGATTCCAAAAAAAAAATAATGAAAAGGTATGTTAATAGGGTTTTTTTTTCACACTAAAATGCCCGCCAAAGTCAAAAATTAGGGAACAAAATGTATAAAATCTACTTTAAAGATCTATAACTTTGTGAAATCCTTGTAAACCCTATAGGCTTAATACGTTCTTGGAAAGCTTCTTCAATTAGCCAAAAGTTTTTTCTAAAAAAGTTTTCGCTAAAACGCTAGGGTGACCCAAACATTTTTTTTTTTTTTTAAAAACAACTCAAAAAATCAGTTTTAACTCCTCAGAACTACATTTTAGACCTTCCCAAGTGAAATTATTTTTTAGTATCATCTTTTTCTATCATCTCTCAGAAGCATTGTAACCTTATGCGATTCACCCTATAAATTAAGGGGGCTATCGTGAATGAAGATTCCCGGGGAATTTTCTTAAACTGCAATGAAGAACGCACGGCAATCTGAGAAAATTCCCCGGGAATCTTGATTCACGATAACCCCCTAAGTAAATCTACATAGTTTGAACTGATATTAAATGATTTTTGAAATCCTTAAAACAGGATCAATTTATAGGGCTATATTTTTAGGTGTATTTTCAAAGGGAAATTGTTAAGAAACAAATGCGGGTTATAGAAACAAAGGCAATTAGAATTTTTTCATGAACGTATCTGATAGTATTTAAGCTTTCATCAAATACAAGTATGTAGATGACACTATCATAGAGGTATAGAAACAAAGGTGATAACATCTTTTTTATTTTTTGAGACAAGTTTGATAGTGACATCTAGTTGCATTTGATGAGAGCTTGTGATCAAACACTATCAGACAAGTTCATGAAAAATAAATGAAGATTGGTGCCTTTTTTTTCTATACCTCTCTTATATAATTTTTAAAGAAGATAAAACTAATCTTGTTTTCTTGATATCTTTTGAAAACATTGGGCTCCCACCAAATGCCTCAATCGTTCAACGTAATTAGCTTTGAAACATTTCTCCAATTAACGTACACATGATACCTTCAAGATTCCCCTGCAATGCTTGGTAATATCGATTTTCGCTTTTTGTCTTGTAAAGAAATGGGATCTAGTCGCCATTTGGTTAAAATTTCGGCACTGCATATGCTCTTGACCAACCAAATTTTCAGAAATTTTGTTTTGGCATAGCGTATCATGTCAAAACCGTCGAAAAAACCAAAATAAAAAATTAATTAATAAAATCTTTAAATACTCGAAATGTTTTTGGGATAGTTCTGATTCCTATTCAAATGACTCCTTCCAATATTTCCCTGATTAATGTGCTTCTTGTTCCAGCGGACGTATACTTTTGAACGGCTATATTTCCTGATACCTTAAGGAGTCCACTGCAATGCTAAACGACAGATTTCTATTTATAGTATACGTTTTCGTCATCTGATTAGCCCACTCATAGCTATGGTCTTATTGGCATCAGATTAGTCATATGTCTTTGGCCATAAATGATGTCAGCATTTCATAACGCAAAAACATAAAACTGAGGTCCATGCATAACGTCACCTGCGACATGGTATAAGAGAAGAAGAAATCCTTTTTTTTTAATGCAATTCCAAGTTTTATTACTTTCTTTCATTCGACAGCTACAAATTACGTGAAATTGCATGACGTACTCTGTGATAACAAAGAAAAAACATCGATACACCTTTTGCACGCGAAACTTGTAAGATATCGCAAATAAAATGAAAGGTTCTTAAAGTCACGTAAAAGTTTTATTTCGTTTTTTAATGATAGCCAGCATCTTGGCAATTGCAGCTGGCTGAGTTGAACTGCAAAGAAGCAGCAACAAATGATACGAAGAGTATTTTGTTGCTGCTGCATGCTGACGACGATTAAAGGGTTATTGGACAGTGTTGTACAAAAACGTTGAGGGCATTCAGTTGAAGACATGCAGTTGAATGCATGTTATGTACATATACCCATGTAAGTAAATGTGTATAGTTAATGCCATAGAAAAACTTGAATTAAAAGGAAAAAATGTTGTATCAACATATTTTGTAGAATCAACTGAATCAAATTTTGAAATTGTATATTCGTGATCAAGCAGTTTTGTATTAGATATGCGCTTAAATGAAATGATTCAGTTGAATTGAGAATGTTGAATTTTTGATGAAGAAAACGTGTGAAACTTTTCTAACCTTTATTTGGAAAAGTTTAACATTTGATGCGTTTTGTGTTTACTTATAGTAAACATGAAGATATTACGTCTAAGAAAGTTTTTTTATAATTACAAAATGTATTCCACCGAGTTCTGCAAACTCTTTTTATCCAAGTAGTTATTTGAAATGATCTGATGAAAAATATATGGGCCATTCCTCAAAGATCGTCTCGTGTGTGAAATATGTCGATTTTTGTCTCAAAATAGTGAAAAAATTAACAATTTATCGTAGTATTTGCAAAAGTTAAGACCGTTAAAAAATTATTTCTTATTTAATCACGTACAACATGTCGTATGAGAAACATTTAATTAACATGAAAAAATAAATTTTCTTATTTGCACTTTTTGCTGTCGTTAAAACCAATAGCTTGGACATTTCTTTGCCGATTTTCTGGCACATCTTTGGAAAGTTTTAGAATCAGGCTATAATTACGTATATAAGTTGAATTTTTACTTATTTGACAAAAATAACTAAATTTAGTACTGTTTTAGTACCATTTTTGGAAAGGTTTTAAGGCATGTTATGATTATAAGATAAATGTTTTCTCATTTGTCAAAAAGTACTAAATTAAGTACTATTTTAGTACTAAAATGATAAAAAAAACGTTCCATTTTCCATTCCTATATTGTTGACCTTCAAAAATATATTTTGCGGAAAGAAAAGAATAACATTTCATACAAAACAAACATCAAGATGATAAGACTGCTTCTCAAAACTCACAAAAATAGTTCATAACTTGGAAATTTCTTAACCGATTTTCACGTTTTGAGATATTTTAGAATGGCGGTACATCGACTGTGTGCTATGTGGCAAAAAGTACTATTTTTACTACTTTTTAATACTAAGATTAATGACAACGGTTCATGGTCTACTTTATAGTCCTTCCAAAATATTTTTTCTGGAATGAATCAGTACAAAGACGGTATCTTTACTGGTTTAAAAGTTTTAATTTTTGTAACTACCATAAGAATATAGAAATAATAAGAAAACTATAACTCTTTCTCCGGTAAAGGTACCAGCTTTGTATTAGATTCATAAAAAAGAAATCTCAAAATTAGGCCATGTAGGGTTTTTAATTGATCTTAGTAATAAAAAAGTGGTAAAAATAGTACTTTTGGTATATTTTATAATGGAAAGATTTAACAATTTGAAAGCACACAACTTCAGAATGATGGCAGAAAAAATACTGTTCCAGTCATTTAGTCGTTGTCAAAAGTGCCACGCAGTGTATATGCTACGTTTATAATTAAAGTAGGAACTAATGCATTGTTTTCAAATGCGTTCAGCTATATTATTGCAATTTAAGAAAAAAAAAGAAGAAAAATGTCATGAGTGTCACGTTATTTTTAAAAAACAGTTTTAATTGAATAACTTTTTTTATTTTTTATCACTATGGTTTCTATACATTTGACGTATAGACTATATGAAAATATGGTTTCGGATGGAAAATCTAACACAGCCTATTAATCTCTGTGCAAAGTATTACCTTTTATTTTTATCGAACCAAAATTATATGTTAAATCAATTTTCTAAGTCGTGAACAAACAAAAATTTTATAAAATAAAATATTTCACAAATTTTATGCTGAAAACCAATGAAAAAAAAACTATCACAACTTTTCCGCACAAGAAACAAAACTAAAATAAATTTTCAGCAACGACTCACGGACGATGCAGCAATAAACTCTGCAGGTAAACGTTGTAAATATCATAACCACTATGATTACCTGACCAACGATAAAGGTGGCAGCGGTAGCACCTAATCAAAAGCAGGTAAACAAATTAAGTTTTCATAAAATTTGTAGTTGAATTTTTTAGTTTGATTAATGTGTGTGCGCGGAAAATTTTAGCACCTACGCTAAAACTTATTTAAAGAACCATGAAAACAGATAAGGATCTATGAATAGCATGTAAAGAAGAGGGAGATGGGAAAGGTCGCATCCTTAATTTAGTAGACAGACGCCATTAGTAAGGCAGGCATATTTGAAAACTGAAATCCTTGAATGTGCCAAAATTATTACTCGTATTTCTCGTATCTTTTGAAGGCGACACTATTTACGCATTAAATTTTAAGTAGGGGAGACTGGGGCACATTTGACACTAAATTTTCAAAGACCTGTATCTTTAAAAATTATTACACGATCTTAGTACTCTTTACTATTTCTGAAACATTGATTATTTAAGATGAAAACCCATAAAAAAAAAATTTCAAAAAAACTGCATTAATAGTCCTTTTATAAATTTTTTCAAAAAAAGTCATTTTGTCAAATGTGCCCCAGGTACGGGGCACATTTGACATTGCAAGGGGCACATTTGACACTCACAAAAATAACACAGAAACATTAAACAAAACATTAATACATATATTTTTTTCATATAAATACAAATTATAAGTATGTATGTACTAACGATGACTTATTTCATATATAAATGTGAGAAGTCGATGTCAAATACGTATTTAGTGCGTGAATGTGTCAGGCAAACATCTTCGTTTCCGGTTTTACACAGGGTTCTCCATCTTTTATGTCGGTATGTAAACATTGAATAACTTTGAGAAAAAACAACCGATTTCTATAAGTGATGTATTTTTATTCAATTTGGTTCTTTACAATTTTTTTGGACTAGTTTTTGAAAACAATATCAATTAAGTGGCCACCTTTATTAGCAATTACAAAATGACTCCTTTTTTCTGCGTTTGCCATTACCTTTCCGAGCATCTCGGGTGTTATAGCGTCGATTTCAGCACGAATGTATACCTTGAGCTCGTCAATAGTTTGAGGCTGGTTGGCGTAAACCTTGCTTTTCAGATAACCTCACAAAAAGAAGTCCGGGGGGAAACGACGAATAGTATTGTCAGATGGTGCCTTTTTGCCGCGATATTTTTTCCGATATCCACGTTGAGTAAACACAATGGAACGACTGTTTTCGATGTAAAGTGTCACTATTTCAGCGCGTTGTTTCGGTGTAAAGCGATCCATGGCAAAAATTGTACTGAATTGACGTTTCCAAAACATATCTGATGCAATCAATCGGTTGGTAAATGTGAAAGTTATTCAGCGTTTACATACCGACACAAAAGATGGAGCACCCTGTAAAAACCCAACTTAATGGTGAAACTTTTCTCAAATAACTGATCTTGTATCAAGTATAGCTAATTACTTCTACAATATCTCCCACATAAATAAATGGGTTTTTGGATTTTTCGCCAGATTTCCCAAGGACATATATAAGTATAAAGTACAATTTCCAACAACACCTCTAATGAAAACATCAACATAAAATGTTTGTTAAGACCCAGTTTGATGGAAATTTCTTTGGTCTGGATTTTGGGTAACACCAGCGCTTTCAAATTATGGGGCTTACTTCCAATCAATTTGATAATTATTAAAAACTTCGCATAAATGATGATTTTGTAATATGTTTACTTCGGGAATTCATCCATCCAGATTTTCAAATTAATATAAGTGGTAAGCATCTATAACTGGAAAGCATCTATTCAAAAATCTAAATCAAATGAGTTGAATTTTGTGTCGGAAGTCGCGAGTTTCTATCTGGTTTCCGATGTTAGAAATAGCGTATTTAACTTTTTTTCATCGCCATCGCGTCTGTTCGTCTTCATTTTATAATGGTATACCATATCTTTAAAAAGATAACACTAAAAAATCTTGTAAAATACACAAACATATGTCTGGACGAACGTCAAATGTGCCCCTTCGGCAAAAGTCAAATGTGCCCCAAAATCTCTTGAAGAATTAAAAATATTTTAAAATTAAAACTATTTGACCTTGATAAAAAAACACTTTTATTCGATTAATTATAAAGGTTAGTGCTACCAAATTTTCATACTTACTTCTAAAAAAAAATACAACTTTATTTGCAAAACCCTTACGAACAAGATGTCGAAAATAACAAAAAAATATACAAAAAGTTAAAAAAGCGTATTAGTGCGGGAGGAGTTGAAAGAGAACTGCCAAAGTCCATTACGTTGCTTCCACTTTAATTATTTATGTTTCTGCATTTCAGGTTTTTGGTTCGAAAGGCGTGTTCATACCGAAAATGGCAAAGTCAAATGTGCCCCGGTGTCAAATGTACCCCAGCTTACCCTACTGTGATATGATGATGACGATGACGGTGAGTGTCATAAACCAATTATGTTAGTATTGTTCCTAAAATTTTTAATAGAATAGTCATAAAATATTTTTAGCGCCTTTCTTTAGTAAAGAAAAAAATCATTTTTTAATAAAAATTTTGTATGTTAAGCTACGAATGCTTCATTCTATTTTTTCAATAAATTTGTCTTCCTTGCATGTCCAGTTGCCATAACAATATTGATAAAGCCGTTGGTATGACATAGAAACTTTATGTTTTCACAAAAGAAATATTGAACTCTTTTCTTTTTTATTGTGTTCCATAAAATTTGATATTAAGGCATTTAACTTGTCCTTGTATTAATGTTGAGGATTAGAGTATTTGACCTTGTCAGCAACATAATGTTTTTTAGCTGTTGAATAAAGTGAATTAAGAACAACTTTTTCACCGCATATAACCTCAAGAACGTCTGTCACCCTCAAGAAAACTTGAGCGATTAAGTAAAAAGTACCAGTAGCACCAACACTCTCAATACAATCGAATACAAAAAAAACTTTAAATTACCCTGCAAGACCACAGACTATTCCAAAATTTGTTTGTAAATTACTCCAAGGGGGCAACGGCCTAGTTCAAATTTTAGTTGCATTACAAATAAAGTTCTATTTACGTTTTGTATTGTTTGTCATTCGACGTAACTAATTGTCTCCTTATGCATTACATTGAGACAAGAAAAAGGTCAATTGTCTCCTTATACATTGCATTCAGACCAGAAAAAGGCCAATTCTTTTTTATTTTATTTATGAATTTTAAAGAATTTAAATTAATATACAAACTTTACACGAAAACGTCAAAAGGTTTCATAGACGAATATGCTAAAGACTTTGTTACATATTTCTGAGCATTGTGTTCCGGGTTCAAATCTCAGTACGGATGAAATTTTTTTATTATTTTATACGTCGTCTATATTTGACACAAGTTTCATTTTTCGCTCCAAAGACTTCTGATAAATTGTGTACAAATAATGGAATTGGTATTGAATATCACCGGGTGCAGGATTTGAACCCGGGTCTCTCTACAAGTCATTAGACCGATACACTATCGTTTGCTCTTCTTTACAGTCGACGAACTTCCAAACAGTACATACGTAGTCGGGTCGTTAAAGTTATAATTCCACTGACGCGATCGATACACAATTGGACCACTTTTGGTACTGATGAAAGATAATGCATAACATTCTGACCCTTTTTGATACAAATAACTGACCCTGCATTACATTTGTACCATTTTTGCAACAATTGATAATTTAAGGGAATTTACTATAGTTTTAGGTGTAGCCTGGTTTGGTCTACTTACAAAATAACTAGACCAAAGACTATTGAGACAATTGTCTCTGCCGTTCCTACATAGTAGCTTTGCTTTAAGGCAAGCTGGACCATGTGTGGTGTCTATACTGAGGAAGAAAACAGTTCATACTACTTTATTTCTAGTAAATTTAACTAGAATTTCATGTAAATATAGCGAAAACTCACCGATAAAATAAATTTTACCTTACTGTTTTATTTTTTCTAATAACCTTACAGTGATATTTATCTTACTGTAACAAAAAAACAAAAAAAAAAAAAAAGACCGCACTAGGATTCGAACAGAAGTCTGTCCGTGTGAAACATATTATTTTTACTTACAATCACAAATAGACCTCTACAGCACTGAAGTGGTATAAAAATTGTATATTAAGAAAATATATGTCCAAACATAAATATTTTTACTAGAATTATAAAGTAAAAATGGTTATAAATTTTCCGGCTGAAAGCATAATTTACTCTACGTATACGAAAATATAGGCAGTTTAGAGTAAATATTATTATATTATTTCACTATATTTTATTTGTAAATATTACTTCAAATTTGAAATAAAGTGTTATTTACTGAGTCTTTCTTTGCATAACGGAACAAGATTCGACTCGACATCTCCGATTTTTATGAAAATTGGCGGAAAGTTATTATTTGACACACATATAACTGTGGTAAAATAATTTTCCGAAATTCCAAAAATTTCCAAGATGGCGGCAATAAGAAATTCGATCCAACCTTCGGATACTCATATATTTATTTGAAAATTAATAGCCCCTCGGCTTTTTATCAGATTTTAACGAAATTTTCGAGTTTTCTGTACAAAAGTATGAGCTTTTGACCCATATAATGGGTTAAAATATTTATTCCAAAAAATTTTATGAAAAATTTCAGTAGGGTTCACTGAAGAAAAAAAAAAAAAAATACCGTCTGGACGGTGGCAGCCCACGCACCAACGACTCATGATAAACACAACATTAATAAACTCATAAGTTGATAACCGTAAAACATAGCGCTATTTTGAGGGCCGGAAAATAATTGTAATAAAATTTACTTTTAAATAAAATTATTTGAAAAAAAATAAAATAAAACGGGGGGCACCAAGCCCCAAAATGGCTTTGAAAAAGAAAAAGCTTTTTTTCCACCAAAAATAATTTTTTTTTTCTTTTTAATTTTTTGGCTATTTTTTGAAAAATTATAAAATGTTCCAGAAAATTCTGAAAAAGTATACACATATATTTAAGACAATTCTAAGCATTTTTTGCCTGATACGCTTTTCCCGTAAGATGCCGTACTTTCGAGTAATTACCGTTTTTCGACCGCGTAATGCGAAAAAAAAAATAGATTTTGGAACCAAATATTATCCATATCATACAAAAAAAAAATATATATAAATTTTAAACGTCAAAGTTTTCGCAACTTTTGAGACGGTGTCGGGATGTCTTTTATGTTGCTTTATACATAGCGAAAAGGCAAAAGGCACTATTTTTGGAGATATAAAATTTCTTCCCATCAAATGGAGTTCACGGGTTTATTTTTATCGCTCAAAAAACCAATTATTTCAACCACTTTGTCAAATAAACATTTTGACACATTTTCTGCAATAAAATTTAAATTTTTTACTGTGCCACATTAAATTGTGCCTTCAAGTTATGCGTTGCATTGAAAAAAGATTTTAATTTAAGATTCATGCAACTTCCATATCAATTTAAAATACAACTGGAGCATCAAATGATGCTGATTCTCACTTGCAATTTGTATGTCAAATATACAGATTGATTGACAAGTTTTTTTTTTGTATATAAAACGCTGCTTAAATTGTCGACATGCGCACAGATAAAATTGTTCGGGTAGATCAGTGCGCAAAGTTAAACATTAAATTACAAAAACTATTTCAAAGGAAATATATCTTAAAGAATTCTACATTTTGTCGTATGCAAACTTTTTGCTTGCACTGTAGCAGTTGCAACTATAAAACGCAACTGCTCAAATGCATATCAATCAGCAATTGCACATGTGCCATAGACTTTATGTTTGTGTGCATGCGATCGTTGCATTGCCTACATGCAAAACGATATACTACGCACTGCACTTTACAATGTTAAATGTACGCGAGTTGTACAACCAGAAAAATTACAAAAAAAAGGAGTAAAAATGTAGCAAAACTTGCTGATTGCGCCAGCGCAACATTATTGTCAACCACGATCGTTTGTGTGGTGGAATGTCTAGATGCAAAATCTGGAACTCTACATAACGATACATAGATTGAACACAGCATAGCACAGCGGTATGGAATATGGAGTAGAACGAATATATGTATGGTACCTACTCGGATCATTGCAAAAAAATAAAATAAAAATAAATCACCGCCGCCACATACGAGTATCTCTCAACATTGTAATAAAAAATGAAATTGAAGGCATGCGCGAATGCGTTTGAAAATGAAAATTTAGGTCAACATTTTTAACATGGTCATGACGAAAGTAAAAAACAAGTTAAGTGGAATTTTGATTGGGGTGATGATAACATAGTGACGATGATTTGTTTGGCAAGAATAAAAGAAAAATTTGTTAACGAGTATATGCGGCAGAAGTTTCAAAATATGATGAAATAAATATGAAATTACAAACACTTCTTATTGGATCTTAGTCCACAGATATCTTTTCTGAGATTGCATCGAACGCAAGGCAGAGTTTTTAGGATTGATTTCTGTAACATTACAATTTTTAAGAGCACCCACTAACACATTTTGTCACAAATTTGAGAATTTTCTCTCTCCGCTATATATGTGATGTAATTTATGGATGAAACCTTAGGAGTATTAAGTTTATTTCATTAAACAAAACTCAACCAGGGAATTTAATATTACACGTCAGAAAAAATATTCACACAACAAAAAGATTTAATTAACAACAAAGAGTTAGCTTAATCTACCAAATCATTGGCTTATCAAAGCCAAAACGTTTAACGATGTTTAGCAAATTTGCGCACATTAAAGGCAGAACCATTGAAGCAACATTGGCATCATTAAATGCTACATACTCTCTGTGATGGAAAAAACTACACAGCTAAGAAGATAACAAAACGTAGAAGCAGATAAAAGGCAAAAATATAGCATAGAAGGAGTGGCAACGTTGTCGTGGAAGCAGCAAAAGCAGAAGGCAAGTTAGCGTAGCGCAATCAACTTTGATTAAATGAAGAACTATTAGCAACTATCAAAGCAAACATTAAAGCCAAATTAATACCAGACAAACATATTATATTGTGGCCAAAAGCTAGAGTTGCCAACTTAAAACAAAAAATAACTAATGATGAAGGCAATAAGTAAAGCTGAGAAGTATTTTCAACTCCATGGAGGAGCAAAACTGCAGAGAAAAGAAGCTGAAATGGAACTAAAGTGAAGTTGAGTTAAATTAAGTGAAGTCGAGCTAAAGTGAGAAATGTGAAGTGTAAAGCACACAGTGGAAAAAGTAAAATGAAAAGTGTAACGTGAAAAGTTTGAAGTGTGAGTTGTAAACTGTGAGGTGGGAAGTGTAAAGTCTAAATTGTAAAATTTAAAGCGTAAAATGTGAAGAGTGAAACGTGCAGTGAAGTATGAAGTATGAAGTGAAGCATAAATTGAAGTATAATTTCAAGTATAAAGTGAATTATTAGGTGAAGTATGAAGTGAAGTATATAGTGAAGTATGAAGTGAATTATGTGAAGTGAAGTATGAAGCGCGTTGTGAAATGAAGTATCGTATAAATTGAGGTATGAAGTGAGAAGTGAAGGATGAAGTGAAGTATGAAATGAAGTATGAGGTGAGATATGAAAAGAAGTATGAAGTGAAGTATGATGTGAAATATGAAGTGAAATATGAAGTGAAGTATGAATTAAAGTATGAAGTGAAGTATGAGGTATGAAGTGAAGTACGTAGTATGAAGCGAAGTATGAAGTGAGCTATGAAGTGAAGTATAGTATAAATTGAAGTATGAAGTGAAATATGAAATAATATATGAAGTGAAGTATAAATTGAAGTATGAAGTGAAATATGAGTTGAAGTATAAAAAGAAGTATGAAGTGAAGTATGAAGTGAAATATGAAGTGAAGTAAAAATTAAAGTATGAAGCGAAGCATGAAGTGAGCTATGAAATGAAGTAAAGTATAAATTGAGGTATGAAGTAAAGTATGAAGTGAAGTATGAAGTGAAATATGAAGTAAAATATGAAGTGAAGTATAAATTGAAATATAAATTGAAGTATGAAGTGAAATATAAAATGAAATATGAAGTGAAGTTTAAATTAAAGTATGATGTGAAGTATGAGGTGAAGTATGAAGTGAAGTATGTAGTATGAAGTGAACTATGTAGTATGAAGCGAAGTATGAAGTGAGCTATGAAGTGAAGTATCATATATATTGAAGTATGAAGTGTGAAGTGAAGGATGAAGTGAAGTATGAGGTGAAGTATGAAAAGAAATATGAATTGAAGCATGAAGTGAAGTATGAAGTTAAGTATGAAGTGAAGTATGAAGTGAAGTATGAAGTGAAGTATGAAGTGAAGTACGAAATGAAGTATGAAGTAAAGTATGAAGTGAAATATGAAGTGAAGTATAAAGTGGAGAATGAAATGAAGTATGAGGTGAAGAGTGAAAAGAAGTATGAAGTGAAGTATGAAGTAAATTATGAAGTGAACTATGAAGTCAAGTATGCAGTGAAGTATGAAGTAAATTATGAAGTAAACTATGAAGTGATGTATGAAGTAAATGAGGTGAAGTATAGAGTGATGTATGAAGTAAAGTACAAAGTGAAATAGGAAGTGAGGCATGAAGTCTAGTAAGGTCAAGTCAAGTCCAGTCAAATTAAACAGCTAAATTTTTTTCCTCAAATAGTAATAACTAATAACTTAAAATGTGATTATTAATTATTTTCTTGGCAACTCTAACCATTTTGATCACGTTCGCAAAACTCTAAAGTGTGGGAGCGCCCATCGTCGATTGATGTGCAACCAACAAAGAACGTTTGAAATGCCTAGCTACATATCATGCATGTACTGGCTTACACTTTTACTATCAGCAACATCACTACTAAGTATTACTAGCGCGCAAGTGTTTTCCATTCCCATAGAATTTTTACTACGTTTTTTCCTTTTAATTTTCACAAATTAGTGAATGAGTAGCTAACAAAGAAACATGCAATAAAGATAAAAAAAATACACAAAGAAGTAGAAAAACGATAATTTGATCAAATTGCCGATGAAAAACAATAAAAATAAAATTGATGGTTTGATAGGTGAACGAACGTTTTGCAAAGGAGGGAAAAATCAAAAGCCAATATATTTCCAATAGGTCAAAGTTTTATACACGATTTCCAAGTAACAAAGAAAAGCACTGCTCAGTACACCCCCTATATAGCATAAAATACGCCATAAAAGCAAACTGACCCTAAAAAATTAAAAAACGTAATGTTTGTCTTCATTTAAGTTAATTGATGGGTTGATTTTTTAATAGACATCGATTTAGTTGTACAAAGAAAATGTTAAGAAGAAGAAGAAGAATAAGCAACAAATAGGTCATCGTATTAAGGAAAATATGGTTGTTTGGTCTTTTCATTATGTTGGTTTTAACAGCATGAAAGTTATTGGCAGAACTAAAATTGAATAATGATTTTTTAATGTGAATTTCACACCTAAATTTTGGATTACTCCTAATAGCTAAAAGGTAACTTACGTTGTAACAAGTTTACGATAATGAACTATTTAAATATATAAATCTAATTTATGTGATTACTAAATTGGATTAAAATTGGGCAAGCAAGTGGCGCTTTTTTCCGGAAAACACAAAGCAAAGCCCTAGAATCCAGGAGGAAATAGCGGACGTGGCAGACCACAGATCACCTGAAAAAGTTCGTTGTAAAGGAAAATACTTACAAGAGCCGCAGAGAGGAATAAATAAGCGGTAGGAAATAACGCCCAATGAAATAAACCCCAAAATAATATCAAATGAAAAATCGCTCAAAAAATAGGAAGTAACGCAAAACCGCCCAAATTTTTATGAAAATAATTTGGCCGTAAAATCGTTTTTGACTTTGGGCGATATTTCATATTGTTTTGGGCAATTTTTCATATTAATAATTGGGCGTTATTTCGTTTCTTTTTTATACGAAATGGCGCCCAAAATAAAAACGAAATAACGGCCAAATTTTTGGGCGTAATAACTGTCTACATATATTCTGACCGTGTTTCAGCACCTCGGAATGCTTATTACAGAATTTATCTTTTATTTCTCTTCTGTCAACTTGATGTGTGAATACATCATTTCAAAAATGTTAACATTTTGATCTCCTTGAACTATTGAAATCACAAGAGATTTCATTGCTTACCACTTTTCTTTTGTAACGCTTTGTGAGCACACTGCTTATGCTTTTCCGCCGATGGTAAATGATTCCACGCAGTGACTGTTACATTTATGGCACTTTTCACTTTTCATTTAGTGCACATTAAGTGATTGTCATTAGCGTCGGTCGCATACCGCGTTGCACCTTGTGAGTCAGATAATTTTCTTTACGTTTTCGGTATTTTCCGCACATTTTTCACCATCCATACTCTGGCAGAAAATTAGCAACATGAAAATTACTCATCCACGACCCGACGATGACTGAAGATGGTGCAACAACAACAATTATATAATCAATTTAACGCGCCTATTTTTATTTTTTTTTGTTTTCTTGCTTTTGTTGTCTGTTGCATGTTGTAAGCATCTTAATTTTGCAATATGAATTAACGAAATTAAAAGTAGTAAAACGTTAAATTTGTTCCGCAAATATGAGTAAATGTGCACTTTAGTAGTGAAAGCATTTTGCAATGAGAATTGATGAGATTTTTTCAGTGCGATGGTTTTCGTGCCATTAATTTTTTGTAATTAATAGTTTTTTTTGTTTTTGCGTTTTAGCATAAATTTTTTATTATTATTATTATAAATTAAGGAAAGAAATGTGAAGTGTAACCGTGCATCTTGACAGTGTTGCCAGCGTTTTGCAATAATTGGCCATATTGCGGCACAAGACCCTCATTTGTTTTTAATTTAAAAGTTTTGTTCGTTTAGTCGCGCGTTAAATGTTGCGTGTAGGTGTTGCATTGAAAAGCGAGAGTGGCAGCAGCAGCGCGTCACGAAATGCCTTGGGGGCGGCAGTCACTTGACACGAATTGATGCTTCAGCGCGGAAAAAGCATGTGAGGAAAGAAAGAGCGCATGCGAAAAGCAGTCGGAGTGGCATCATACTGAAGGTATTATATAAATTGGTTATCGTTTTGCCATTAATTTTAATTGGATGTTAATGTGGTGAGATACATGAGGAGTTTACATACCAAAAAAATTATAGCTATATTCGTTTTTGGATAAACATATTTTAGTTGGCTAAGTTCAAAACATTATTTCAGCTTATACACTGAAGTCATATTGTGAATGTAAAGGAAAGTATTATAATACAGGAAAAGAGACCTTGACCATAGCAGTTTTGATCTTGGTCATCAAATTATATCATATATGATCTTGGTCTCGAAAAATTACCAAGACCTAGACTCAAGACCATAACTAATTTTGCTTATCATTAAAAGCCATGCAAAGAAGACTGAAACATATTCAGAGCATGCCTAAGCAGTATGCCTAACATTAGCTTGACAACAAATAAGTTTTGTCACTGAAGATAGGACCCTTTACGTGTGAAGCATAGATTTTAATTTAAAAATTGGCTTTCGAAAAATGGGGGTTTTACGCCCCCAAAAAATCACTTCATCATATCTCTGAAAATGTTTATCGCACATGAAAGAAATTTGATACATGAATACAAAGCGCCAAGACAAATAATGTTCCTTGGGAAAATGGGCGATGCCAAGCCCCTAAAAAAAAAAATCATAATTTGTGAGATTTGGTACAATGGATAGGGGCAAACGACATCCTTTGGAAAAATTGGCGATGCCACCTCAACTCAACAAGATGAGGTGATCCAACATTCACTGAGAAATCCTGTTTTTTTGAAAGATTTTCATTTTAAAATCGTATGGTGGAAAAAATGTCACGTTCATTTTGTCACGTATCGATTCAGATTATGATCGAAACAAGGAAAAGTACAGCAGATATTTGAGTCAAACAAAATACATTATAAAGTAACATTATTGCGTAAGATTCTAAGATTAGTCGCACTTCAAAATTCTGAATTCAGACTTTCTTTGAATAGGCACGAAAACTACTTCTATTTTTGTCACGTTTGTTTTATGTATTTTTTTGCGAGTATCTTGAAACCAGGACTTCCTCTGCTATTAAAGATTTCACTAATTATAGTGCTACCTAAAAGTAATAATATAAAGTAAAAACTAAAATAAAAATATGTTTACTTTCACTTTTTTTGCACTTTAAATGTGTACGACGGTCACGTTCGTCACCTGGGAAATGTCCATATGGAGACGCGCTCACGTCTAATCCACTACATCGATTCTTATATGAGATAGGGCTAGTACTAAGGAACGATAACATGACCATTATGTCTTTCAGTGGGTGGTTCCACGCCCTTAAATGGAAAAGAAGCTCACACGTCTAAGGCACTGCATGGATTTTTATTAAATTCAGTATAGAGATTGGGCTAAAGCTACGGAACAAGAATATGAAATTTATGTTTTTAAGAGGGCATTGCCAAACGCTCACTGCTACACCAATGCATTGATTTTTATGCATTTTGGTATGAAGATAGAATGAACAAGACGGAAAGGTATCTTTTTGGTCTTTAGTAGGAGTAACACGCCTCTAAATGGAAAGCACGTTATTGCGACTAAGCTGAATGCAGATAACCTAAGTCTAAGCTTTTTGTGTTTTATAGACCAAGGAAGGGAAGGGAAACTCTAATCGAAATGGTCAAATTTCGGCCACAAGGCAAACTCTAGTATCTTTAACACTGCAGAACGCAAGTAGAAGTAAAAATCCGAATTAATTTTGAGCCATATAAAAAATTTAACAGTTTAAGTTTTGAAATAAATAGTTTCTTATTTTATTCAAGAGCACTTTTCGGTTTCAAAATATTCTCTAAGAAGGACCAAATTTTAAATTGTGTTTATTTATATCAAAATCAAACTTTTAGTGTCCTGAAAACGAAACAGCAAGTAACTTTAATTTTTTTCATTTAAATCTGAAGCTGTATTATGCGACGGCCTATATCTGTGATACAATTAACTTCTCCGAAACTTTAAATTAAAATATAATTCTCAAAATGAACTAACATCTTGATGAGCATAATTTTTAGTAAAATTCTCAAAGAAACTTTTATTAGATGAATTTGATAACATTCCAATAACAGACAATATACAAGAAACCATTGTGGCCAGAACAACGCAATAGTTAAAGAATTCAATAGACAAAGGAAGCTTCTTTGCTGATATAACATCAGCACATGACCACCAAGGAATTAAATGCGCAAAGCACGTTCGTTCCACACCAAAAAAATTACGTAGAAAAACTTTAACAGCGGAATTTGAACGGCAACGACGATTTAAGGCGAGAAAATGCAAAAACTTGAAACAAAAGAAAAACTTGTTCTCTTCACAATCTGTACCAGCAGCAATGGAAATTTCCACAACAGCTAAAACGTTGATATTGTTGAATTGCAATACTTGCAACCGTATCTTAAAGAATCTTTCGCTTGAATTGATAAAGATACCTTTTCTTTGTCTCTTAAATGTAGCAGCAAAAGCAGCATCCTTACTTGCAGCAACGCAGAGTAATTTATGGGGTTTTTGGCTTTTAACGTAACGATTATGCGTATTTTACTGATTGGTAGTAGGAAATTTGGTGCTCGTATGGAATTGAAAGTACGTAGAATGCATTTACTTTAACAAAACAACACAATTTCATTGAAATCATAGTGAGAGATAGATTGATGAAATTTTAATATTCTAAAATAATTCAGTTAGTAGAAGTAATAAACATACATTTCTTGGAAAAACTAAAAATTTTTAAATGTCTTATGATTCTTATAATCTTAAGCTAGTTTTGCTGTTTAACTATACAACGTTTTCAGCTGCATTATAATTGACCGCAACGAATAAGTTTAATAACTCTTTTTCGATTTGCAACACTTATGACCGTACAATTTCAACTCATGGCCATGGACTCTGTCATCATACGTGTGCTGTAGTAAATGTTTGCACTTTGGCGGTGAGTCGTAGTCCTTTATTTAAGCCAATAAAAGCGATTATACGATAAGTGCATAAATAATGGCATCGTAGATGTTGCAATAAACATAAAATCAATTTTTATTACAGAAATGGAAGAAAATCACATTTACATTATTGAGCAATTTGCTCCAAGCCAAGGTTTTATAATAAAAATTCAAGATACTATAAATCCCTCATACATCATGCACATTATAATCACAAGTTCACACTTTCTTTGCCAGTGCAATCATACAGTAGTTGTTGCACGCTATATCACGTGAGGTCAACTTTTAAGTTACTACATGGCATCAAAGAAAACAACAAAAGGGATCTTGCAATGCATCATTATCGCAACTTTTTTCTATATATCATTCATGAATGAGCATATGTATGTGCATA
Organism: Calliopum simillimum; assembly: GCA_951812925.1. Taxonomy (NCBI): domain Eukaryota; kingdom Metazoa; phylum Arthropoda; class Insecta; order Diptera; family Lauxaniidae; genus Calliopum; species Calliopum simillimum. The sequence goes on along the minus strand of OX638371.1, from coordinate 94,075,764 downwards.
TGATTAACTACATTTGGACCCTATGCTGGTGGTGTTGTGTGGAAGAAAAACAGCTGATCATTAGATGTCGATGACGATAATGACGCGACTCCAACGGCGCCAACAGCTGTGCACAACACAGTTCAATGTCATGGTACTCGATCGAACGTGGTTGGTTATCATACCACATATGATTTTATACTCTATGCAAAAGAAGTTCAACTTGACCTCTAGAGGATGTTGTTGCATTTGCATGTGGCATTATGTAAAATGAGCTGTGCAAATTATGTTGATTGGTGTTGCTATTCATAGCTACTGTTTTTTTTTTTTTCTATGATTTTACAAGTAGTTTGATTAGTTGCAATCCATAGGAGTTATGTTTTGTTTATTGCGGTTGAAATGGTTAAACAATCATGTTGGCGTTGATTGTTGTAAGCATTGTAATTGAGACCGGCATATTGATCGGATCGTGTTAAAATCAACACTGTTTTTCTCACCACATTTTGACAGCTTTGATTTTGTATAACAAAATATATAATTTTCATTACCAATGTTGGTGTAGCATTTAATAACAACATACCAAACATCATGGCCAACAATAATTTACACAATAATTGTTTCAGAGTTGCTTACCTGAAATGATAAAAAAAAAAAAAATTAATTAAAGTAAATCAGCAAGGATATTAATAAATCTATTGTAATGAAAGTTTCTTGGTATAAAAATTTAATAAGATAAAATATCATGGAATAAAATTCTATGCTGATGAAAATAACATAAGAGAAATTTATTTATTACTAGCCTTCTTTGCCCGCTTCGCTAGGCATGTTTGTTTTGTTTTTTCCCAATAGCTTAGAAGGTGTACAGGGATAAAATTTTGATTTACGCCACTGCCACGTCACCAATAAAAATTTAGGTATTTTGAGAAAGTTAATTTCATTTCAAACCATCTTAAAAATTGGCAATGGCATAGCTGGAGTGTCCCAGGAAACCTTCAATTAAGGCTTGTTGATAGTTTGCCTTAGATGTTTTTCCTGTTTTGACTATGAAGCCTTCGGGTGACCTTCGGGAAGCATCGGGTATTCCAAAAAACTATCAGTTAAAGTTTGTTGATAATTCACCGTAGATTTTTTCCCTCTCGTGTACCAAGATATTCTTCGTTTTGATTATGAAGCCTTCGGGTGACCTTCGGGAACCATCGGGTGTTCCAAAAAACTATCAATTGAAGTTTATTAATGGTTCACCATAGATTTTTTCCCTCTCGAATACCTATATATTCTTCGTTTTGACTATGAAGCCTTCGGGTGACCTTCGAACACCTTCGGGTGTTACAAAAAACTATCACTTAAAGCTTGTTGACAGTCGCCATAGATTTTTTCCCTCTCGTATATCTAGATATTCTTCGTTTTGACTATGAAGCCGTCGGGTGACCTTCGGCAAACTTCGGGTATTCCAAAAAACTATCAATTAAAACTTGTTGAAGCTTGCCATAGATATCTTCCCTCTAGTGTACCTAGATATTCTTCGTTTTGACTATTAAGCCTTCGGGTGGTCTTCGGAAAACTTCATGTATAGCATAAAAACATTCCCATACCTAATATAAACTAATTTCCCAATTTTCAGCTCAATTGGACTAATGGTTTCTGAGTGATAATGCTTCACACAGGCACACACACAGTCATTTTTATATATGTAGATTATTAAGAGAAAATGTAATGGGATTAAAATGTGTGAGATAAAAATTGCATGAGATAATTGTAACAGTAAATGGCAAAGTGAGATAGCTTCAAATATTCATTATCCTCTAAAGTATTTTCTTTAACAAAAGTTTACGAGAAGAGGTCAAATAGCTCGCGGAATGGGGGGTAATGTATGTATGTATCCTCCTTTAACTCCTAGGAGGAGCATAGGGCCAATATGAAATCTCTCCATTTGTTACGATCCCTTGCGATGACTTTGATCTCTTGCCACGATTTTCCCGATTCTTGGATTTCCTTTTCCAACGACCTTTTCCAGTTGGTTTTGGGTCTACCACGTCCTCTACTGCCTTGTGGATTCCACTCAAGGGCCTGGCGACAAACTTCACTGTGTGGTTTCCGGAGAGTGTGACCAATCCACCTCCATTTGCGCAGCTTGATCTCGTTGGCTATAGCCTTCTGTTTGCATTTTTGATGTAGCTCGGCATTTGATATAGTGCGAGGCCACCAAACCTTTAGTATGGGGGGTAAGGAGTGGAAATAAAAATACAAATTCATTGTTCCTTTTCTATACATTCTTTTGCTACCATAAGACATTATTTACCGAACAAAATTTAGTTAAAAATTTTTTTTTTTTAAATAAATGGAGCATTCTTTTGAATTTTTTGACCTCAGCCGTGAAGACACATAGAGTATTGACACAATTTGTTACTGGGGACGAGCCTTGAGTTTATCGTTATGATGGGTTCTATGCAATGGAACAGAAAAATCACACCCCCACTTAAGAAGTTTAAGGTTTCACATTCGGCTGGGAAAACCATGACGACAGCCTGTTGAGATTCAGAAAGGATCCTGTTGATCGATTACAAAGATAAAGGTGTCTCCATAACCCCAGTGATTATTAATTTTTCCCAAAGATGAAGAAAAAGCTACGTGGAAAACCAATTTAACAACGATAATGAAGGCAAACTAAGATTTTCGACCTGTTTTGACACTAAAGATAAAGCAAAAGTTAAAGCCATTCCAAAATTATTTCCTTTTTATTTACGTACAACATGTCATATGAGTAACATACGTAGGTCACTAATTATGTTTCGGGAATAGCAAATAATAACAAACATTTTTAATTGAAAATGGCTTTATTGTTTTTCAAAATATTCCCCTTGATGATTAATATACTTTTGCATTCGTTCAAACCATTTGTCATAGCAGTTTCCCATGGTTTTTGAACGTAAATCGTAAATCATTGACCACGCAGTTTACTTTTGATGTTGGGGAACAAGAAGAAGACATTGGGTGCCAAATCAGGACTATACGGAGGATGAGCCTTCAATTTGATGTTTTGAGTGCTCAAAAGTTCACCTGTTTCACTAGATGTGTGAGAGCTCGCATTGTCATGATGGAGAATGACTCGTCTTCGGGGGTTAGTTTTACGAATTTCTCCGAAGACTTCGGGGAAAAAAATTATCGTGTACCACTCAGTGACCATTTGCTTCGCTGTGCTTCTTCCACGAACAACTTTTGTTGGATTTAGCTCATCTTGGAATACCCACACGGTCGATTGCTGTTTTCTTTCCGGCTCATACGCATATATCCATGATTTGCCGCCTGTCACGATCTTATACACGTCTTTTGAAGCACCACGGTCGAATTTTTTAATCATTTCCTTACACTAAACGATGCGAGCCTTTTTTTGAGCGATTGATAAATTATGAGGTTTCCAACGAAAACAAACGTTTTTTACAACTAAGTGTTCATGCAAAATCGAATGTATTGAAGTGGAACTAATGCGCAAGGATGCCTCTATCTCACAATATGCCACACGATGAGCTTTCATTATCAGTTCAAGCACTGCATTGATGTTTTGTGTCACAACAACCGATTTTGAACGACCTTCACGGAATTCGTCGGTTTCCGAACTCCGACCACGATTGAGTTCACTACACCAACCATATACTGTGCTTTATCGCCATACAAAGAACTGAGTTCATCGACACATTCTTGTTGACATAATCCACGTCGAAAGTTGTGAAAAATAATCCAACGAAAACCTCTTCTTGAAATTTCCATTTTTTGGCCAAATTGATTTTCTTAACTCACTGGAAACAAAACAAATAGCACTTGTACATCAAAACGTTGTGAGTACGTTTATGCTAAAAAATGTCAGACTTTATTATGGTGTTGCCAGATTTTAGCTATTGACATTACTGTTGCCAGTTTCTTAAATATAAATAGTGCCCCTTGTATAATGTATATAAACTGAAAAAATAAGTTTTCTTATGAAGAATTTTCTGCACTTTCTGCGGTCGTTAAAGTCCTATAAGTTACAAAAAGTTAAAAAGATTTCATTAAGCAAATATATTTGAGCGAACTGAATAGGAATCTGTCGAATAAAGCGTTGAAATATACTAAAAATACTTGTTTTTAGGACTTTTTGTGCAAAATTTTAAAACACACATATATTGAAAACCAGAACTAAATTTTTAAGAGGAGAATATCACAAAGCTCATCACACGCGAATTGTGTTTACTACTCTGGACCCATCATTGTTATAGAAAGATTCTGAGGGAAAAAATGGTTTGAAATAAGGACCAAAGTCTATATCGTTGTAAATGTCTCGATGTGGGCAATATTTCATCCATAGTTGTAATTTATCTCAAATGTTTTTTCGACTAGTTGTACTCATTATCTCAGTTTCTACCACCCTAAGGTGTCAAGGGCGCTTCGTAAAATTGAAGCCCATAAAAAATTATAAAATTCATCTCTACGAAGTTTCTTCAAATTGCTGAAATTGAAGAAGTTATAACGAATCTAAAACCTCAGTGCAAAATATGAAAAACAGGATGTTCCAAAAATTAAAATTGACACCTAAGACTATGCAAGATTATTTTTTTTAACATTTGACATTTCAAACAGTAGATATGCATGTTTTAGGGGGCGATTTTCGTTTTTGAAACATCCTGTTTTTCATATTTTTTTCACTGAGGTTTTAGATTCGCTTTAACTTCTTCAATTTCAGCAATTTGAAGAAACTTCGTAGAGATGAATTGTTTGATATTTTGTGGGCTTCAATTTTATGAAGCGCCCTTGGCAATAGGTAAAAATCAAATAGCATATTATTTAGAAGTCGAAAAAAAAAATTTTTTTTTTCCTTAAATATCAAAAACAGCGAACATTTTCCTTTTTTCTAATGTACACCCAAATTTAATTTAGTTATATATTTTACTGAAGTTTCAAACTCAACTACTTTTATTTTTTATTTTATATAATTGGATTGTTATGTAATTATGTATGAGAATATACTTTTTTCTTGTTTTTGTAATTTTCATAAACTTTTCAGGCAAGCCTCATTATTTCTTTTATAAACTTGAAGAATTGTATTTTTTATTTTTTCGTAATGGAATGAAAATATGAGAACGAACCAACGGACAATGACAGCGAAAAACCGCGACGTTGACAATGAATGACTCAACAATGTTGCCACTTGACATGCCTGCAAGCAGCAGCGCGACCAAGCACTACCGGAATTACATACATTTTACGAGTTCATACGTATATAGTTTATTACACTTTTAGATGGTTATATGTAAGTAGTTAATGTTATGGACCGACCAACCGCCCGTCAGACAGACAATGAACTTCAGCAACAGCGGCTTTAAGTTTTGTTGCTTCACTTGCTTCACATATCCAATGCTACACAGAAGAGTTCGTTGGGCGGTAGGTAATTGGTCGCAACCGCGTCTTGTCTGTTGTTGTTTGTATATTTGTTGTAGCATTTTATTGTTGTTGTTGTTTTATTAATGTCTCAGAAGTCAGTCATTTCATTAAGTCACTCACTGCTTTACGTTAAAGAATGAAAAATTGTAAGTTATGGTATTTGACATGAAAGTGCGTTCAACTGTTTGTTGTTTGAATTTACTTAAATTTCAATTGAATTGCTTGACATACAAAATGTTGACCTAAGGTGAGCAATAAATTAAGAAAAATTTAAAAGTTGAGCATGAGAACGTCAATTGAATATGGTTTTATATTATTCAACCAAATAAAAAGTTTCATAATGTGTTTTTAGCTAATCAACTGACGAACTGAAATGTAATGTAACTGACACTGAGTTTATTATTCTTCAATAATATGGCAGACATTAAGAAATTTGATTACTAAAAAAATACAATTTCAATTTTATCCTTCTCTATTTCAAACCAAAAAATTAACCAAGCCCTTTACATTAAAACAAAAACAATAAACAACCATTTACACTTCTACTTGCAATGCTTATAATCTAAAAATAATTAAAGTCCAATGGCTAAACACTAAATTAAAAGCCGCACCTTGAACTTGGACTAAAAAAAATAAAAATTGAGTTAAAACCAGCAATTAAAATGAAATTATCCGTTGGTCAAAAACGTACGCACACACACCATAAATTTTCAAAAACCATAAAGCTGTCATGCGCCGCTTTCCATTGTTGTCTAAAGGTCGTTTTCATAGAAAAATAAAAGAAAAAAAACCAATTTGTAGCCAAAATGAAAATGTAACACAAACTGCTGCCTCTTACCTCACTCAGCGTAATTTGGCCATAACTTAAAAATAAATTCAAAAGATGAAAAACTTATGAGTCATTGCTTTATAGCTTATAAGAGCCCAAGATATAGTATGGTATTAAACGAACTTAATACTTATGATATAAAATGAAGTTCAGTATAACGAAGTTCAGTTAAGTTTTATCTCGTTTGCTGTATGGACGCTTAAGTATGATTCATGAACATTCCAAATATCGCAACCAGATGCTTTAGGAATCACTGAATCTGATAGTGTAGTATAGTGTAGGTTTGATTACAGTGTAAGAATAGAGTAAAATGTATTTGCCTAGTGAAGCAGTTTTCAAGCATATGGCGCACATCTAGTTTATATATAGTACAGTGACGGACAAAACAATAGGGCCACCCATTGCTTCAATATGTTTTAAACTTTTTTTCTATGTTGCCCAGAAAAATTCGAGAAACCTGTTGCCGCAAATATGCAAATCTATTAATAGATGACATTGTAAACCAAGGGTGTCAGCGTTTTCAAATAACAGAGCCAAGTGCAGCCAGCGCAAAGTTTTCGCTTTTACAACAACTTCAAATTCCTCGAACTACAACAATCACAAAACCTATTTTTTGTTGTTTTTTGGTGGCTCTTTTGCAACAACAACAATATTTTAATAATTTTTTTAATTTCTGAGAATTTATGCGAAACAACAAAAACAATTTTTCATAAATATTTTAATTCCGCGAATTTTGACGAGCTCAAAAAAAACAACAAACATTTTTCGTGTGTGTTGTAGTTCTCAGAAATTTAAAAAATTATTGAAACTAGAACGCCCACTGGTCAAAATTCGACCACAAATGTACTTAATAATTTTGGTACTTTTTGGACACTTTTAGTACTTTTTTTTTTGCTATTTGGTACAAAATAAAAAAGCACATTTACCATCCCTGGTATAATTCAAGCGAATTATAAACAAAAAATATGAAATCAGCGCTACGCTTTTTGTCTTTCTTTTTGTGGTTTATTATTTTTTAGCTCTGTGTGAACATCTATTTTGTCGTTGTTAATACTGAAAAATTTGTATTTAATTTAACCTGGCTTAAAGTCAAAATTTTAACATAATTTTAAGTTTGTGCACATCTTCACGCAAATACCTTTCAAATGGTGTATAATTTAAAATCGTACTCCATTTCTAACATTGTAAAAAAAGATGGACAAGTTTTTGTCTTGCGTATTAATATATAGATATTCTTGTTTTTGTAGGCGAGCCAAAATTGGCTCACTTTTGGTCTACGCTGACAGCCGTGTTGTAAACAAAAATTATATCAAAAATAGAAAAAAGTTAGTCATGGAAGGCATTGCTCGAACGAAGAGCGTTCTATCATCAAGAAGCAACGAAGTGAGTTCTGATGCCAAAGTGAAATAATTGGAAGATCCCCGAAGTTTGATTGTAATGATATGCTGTCTCAAAAACAACAATTAAATTGCGGTAGATCACGAAAAACAACTGAAAAGAAGATATTTATTACGCGCGGGTATCATTTCGGGGTTTTTATACTCTACACCCAGGGTATATTCACTTTGTCCTTCCGTTTGTAAAGCAGAGAAGGAGGCGTGGCAGATATAGAAAAGTATATATATTTTTGATCAGCGTCACCTCCTGAGTCCCGTCTGTCTGGCTGGCTGGCTGTGTGTTGAAATACACTTGCTCTAAAAACTGAGCAAGATAATTCAATGAAATTTAGTACACAGCCTCTGTCGTCAAAGTTAGCTCGGGGGATTAAAAATTAGCAAAATCGGTCAACGGACATGCCTACCGCCCATATAAAAAACATATTCAAAATGCAATTTAAGGAGTATTTTTCATGACAACGCAACCAAAATACACATAAATATTACGAATTGTAAGCGCAAGCTCTGAAAAAAAAAAAAACTGAACGAACTCGGACCTCCCATATAAGCAAAAGCTTCAAAACGCTATACTGAAAGCGTTTCTTGAGATATTCGAGCCAAATTTGACTCAGACACTAAGAATTATAAATGAAAGCTCTCGACAAAAATTGGGTGAAATCGGACAAGGGGGCGTGGCACCTGCCATATAAGCAAAAGTTTCAAAATGCCATACTGAAAACGTTTTTTGAGATAAATAAAATACTGCAGTGTAGGGTATTTATTTTTCGGCCAGGCCAAAAGTTACATCCTTACTAATTTTTTTTTTTTTTTAGTTTACTGGAGTTATCCAGGCAGAGTTTTGAGTTCCAGTTTCTACCAGAACTATTAGGGGGCGTTTGGTGGAAACAAATTTTTCTGAAAATCATCACGGAAAGTCCCAATTCTGACTAGAGGACATAGGAAAAACCGATTAGCATTCACAAAACCACAGTCAGATTGGGACAGCCCAGTTAACGAAAAAAAAAAAAATTACACAAATCTTATTGTAGGACAAAGCAAAAGTTAATTTAATTGATTGTGATAAAAAACTTGAATAAGACGTCCAAGAAATACAGAATTAATCCTCGCTATATCACCAAAACCTTCAAACGTAAAGGTGGCAACATAATGTTATGGAGATTTCATTTTTCTTAGGGTGGTGCTGGGCCTGTGTACTGCATCAGGAAAGTAATGGAATCAAATTTTTACGTCTGTATCTTGGAAAAAGTCATGCTTGCTTATGCTGAATGGAGTATGCCATTAAAATGGTAATTTCAGCTTAATAACGACCAATAACACATTTCGCGTCTAGCAAAAAAATGAATTTCGAACAATAATGTGAAATTAATGACTTGGCCAGTGCAATCTACGGAATTATACCCAATCGAAAATTTGTGAAAAATAGTTAAAGAGAAAATTGGACCAATAAAACCAAAATAATTAGAAGAAGTTGTAGGCAAAAGTTGAACAAGTTTGGTATGCTACTCCAAAAAGCACTTGACATTCCTTGCTGGACTGAATGCCGAAATGATGTTTTAATAAAAAATTGTTCCATCAGCTGCTATGTTATATGACGAAAAAGAAAATTTTTTAACTGAACCTATTGTTTTGTCCGTCACTGTATCATTATTATACCATACACCCAGGATATATTCACTTTATCCTTCCATTTGTAACGCAGAGAAGGAGGCGTGACAGGTATAGAAAAGTGTATATATTTTTAATCAGCGTCACCTCGTGAGTCGATATAGCCATGGTCGTCTATCCATTGAAATCATTTTAATATTTTTTGGGAGATAGATAATTCGATGAATACCTTCGTCGTCAGAGTTAGCTCGACTTATTGAAAATAAGTGAAATCGGTCAACGGACACGTCCACGGTCCATACAAAAAATATATTCCAAACACAAACAGGCTTCGAGCAAAAACTAGGCGAATGTGGACAAGAAGGCATGCTCCCATATAAGCAAAATCTTCAAGGTGTTATACTGAAATAAATTTCTTCATTGGAAAAAGTTAAAATTTTGGAATGCGTGACAAGCGAGTTAACAAAGTGAATATACGCTTGATGTAGGGTATAAGCCCAATTTTAACTTACTAAAGAGTGATTTGCTAAAAATAGAGCGTAGTATTCACACAAAACTCGCAAATAGCGTGAGAAATTTATGTTTTTGTGTCTGAACTTCATTGTTTGCAACAACCAAAGGTTTTTGGCTTTGTCACAATTTGACACTGACATTTTGATCAATTTTAAAAGCAAATGTCATTTATGATGTAAACATTGAGAGAAAGACATGAGACAAATATTTCATGTAGTATTTTTGCCAGTAGAGCAATGAAATGAATTAATATTGAGTTTTTTTACAATTCAATAATAGGTTTTTATATTTAAATTAGCAAGGAAAAAACTAAACGCTAAAAATGAATTTTAAGGAAAATGCTACACTTTTTATTTTTTTGCAAAATCGTAGCTGACTCATGTTGACCTTGTTTGTTTTACTTTAATTTTTGTTTTTTATCATTACTTTTGAATTTATAAACTGCGCGTCACGTCAAAGAAAACAATAAATTACGTAAATCTAGAAGACATATACATAAATCAGAATGTATTAAAGAAACAATACTATAAAATTGCATAATTAAATTTTTTTGCTTCTTTTATTATTAAGTTTGATGTTTTTTTTATCACGTGCTATTGCAAATTTTGCGTCTTATTAGTTCGTCTTTTGTTTTGCAAGATTGCTACAGTCTCATATTGCGAGTATTCATGGTTTACTGATGTGTTATTTTTAAAATTTGCTCTTGTTAATATATTGTATGTATTTAATATATTGTGTATGTGTGATATAACACGTAGGTACCCTTTAAAATCAACAATCTTGTAGACAGATTAATACCACATCCAACACAACTAAAAATCGTCCTTAATTATGTATAAAAGCACATACTTATCGAATCCCAAGTGAACGTATTTAAATTCAATTTCCAAAGAAAAAAATTCATTAGCAGCGCAGATGTCGCCACTGTGTCATTCACTCCCACTCACCTCACAACCACACTAAAAGTTGGTGACACACCCACCTCGAAAACAGAAGAAACCCCAAATAAGGAATGGTTTAACCGGAAACCAAAAAAGGAAATAAAATATAAAGCAAAGAATAACAAAAGAAAGTTTTAAAAACAAAAAAAAAAAAAAAACTCAAAACATGAACATGAAAAACCCAATATACCAAATTCTCGAGAAAAAAGAAACACGCAACAGAGCTCATTCCCGGAAAATTGCATTCCGAACATGGCAAAAACAATGAAGTGGTAAAAGAAAATGCAATGCACAAGTATACTCCACATAGAACAAAGCGAACGAAAATGTAGAAGATGAAGAAGAAGTACCTACATATATACATCGTATTTAGCAAAAACAACACCGACACAACACGTACAAAAAAAAAACTACACCGACATCATCAATGTTTTGTTTTGACGGCGGTTGCGGGTCGTTACGCAGGCAACCGGCGTTTTGTTTTCTCTGGTTTTTTTATTTTATCCCGAGTCTGAGGCGATGATACTCGTCGAGACAGTAGACGAGACATAAACTGAATTGGGTGGTGATGAGGTGGTGGGAAAATACGATGACGATACTTTGGTATTGTAAAATAAGGGTAGTTTCCGGTATATCCTGAGAGTGAGAGCGGGAAATTACTAGGAAACACGTGTTTTTGACAATACGAAAGTGAGGATGTGTAGAAAATTTGATAAAGAGAAAAAAATTTGAGGTATGAGAGCTAAGTTTATACACAAAGTTGCCATGGAAATAAAAGTTTCCAATATTTTAAGCTTAACGTACATAGTATAACAAAACTTTGAGTCTGGAAATGAGGATACTCGCTCGTAGTAATGGAGTTTGAATGTTTAAAGAACAAAAAAAGAAAAATGAATTTTTTTTTTTTACTTCATTTAAATTTTTTGCAGGGTTGTTGACATTGCTACATCTCTGCGTTTGACTAAGAGGACAAATGTAATTGAACCGACAAAGGAAATCCGGTGTTAAAGATATGCCAATGATTTCAATAGAGTATGGAGTTGTGGTAAGTCTATCTACCACGTTAAGAATGTTTAAAAAAAAAAAATGACAAAAGTGAAATTATTGTATTTTTTTCAAATTATATGTTTAATGTATTTACTACTTTTCAAATTAGTTGTAACGCTGTAGATTGTCCAAGATTTCGAAGCTGCATATATCTTTTGGAAAATATATTGATTCATTTGGAAAAAAAAAATAAACGTTTTCAAGGGATTATTCTTTCTCTAAAATCACTTTCAGGTTCAAAACTTTAATTTATCATCTTTATAGATTGCAAGATGTCAATTATTTGATAGCAATATTTTCGAATCTTTCCATGGCTATACCTTTCAAACTAGATTCGAGCAAAGGCCAATATTTATTTCACTATAACTTCATAAAGTATTTTATACAGCAATGCATTTTGAAGAAAGTATGTGCGTACAAAAATAAGGAAAAGAATATTATGTTAAAGGCCGTTGACATCTTTTGTTGCTTGTTACATGCTGAGAATAGAATTTTTTTTGTCTGTCTATTGGAGCATTAAACAACCTTAGTCAAAAGGCGATTTCTTGATCATTTACTAAATATGCCTAAGCAGAGATTTACATTCAAGAATGTGTTCAAAGAAAGTAACTGTGAAATCTTATTTTTAAATTGAATGTGCTGTGTTGACGAAATTGAATTGAAATTTTGAATATAAATTTCGTTTGAAATACGACACGAATCGCGCAGGTTTCAGATGAAAGTTTGTGAGACTGGTATGGTTATTGACAACTCAAGTTTGTGCCGTCCGCTCAATTGAAAAAAAAGAATGCTCCTAAGCCAGAGAACATCGCAACTCACTACAGATCGCGACAACTGAACAAAAGCCGTTTAAGCCTGTGATACAAATTTTTAATTACTTACGTACAAACAGATGTCACTGGTGTGATGACGATGAAGAGGAGAACTTGGAACATTGAATATGTCACTGTCCTGCCCACGGCAGAACTAGATTCAAAACTCTTACACAAATGTTTTTCAACAATATAGAAGAACTATCAGAGGTCAATCTTAAATCACTCAAAGACTTTGAAATGGCTACCGAAACCTTTTCGCTCAAGCCAATTAAGAACTAAAAACTATGTACAGTAAAAAAAAATATTCGTTTGCGTGACGAAAAGTCCCAGATGTTTGTGGTATCGCTATGTAGCTTTTTGGTCTATGTGAGGCATTGAAAAATGCCACCACTTGAACCTATTCTAACCTAGATATTTAAGTTACCATTTTTGGGGGCATATTTGGTTCAAAACAAAGCAATCTCCTTTATGTGACTTGTTTTATTTTTTTTTTCGTAAAGGCATTATGACATCAGAAACTAAAACACTGACATAGTAAACCGATGAACTGAAACCAACTTAAAATGCAAATGCAGTAAAACAAGTTTCTAATACCGCGCTCTCTAATGCAATGCCCGAGATAACAAGTCAAATTATGATAAGCAAAGTGAGAGCTATTCGGTAAGCATAAAAGCTCTATGATTTTCGATTTGAAATACATAGTTTACTTAATCGTTCGTTAGTTTTGAGGGTTCCGAACATTTATCAAAATACATTTTGGAAAAGCCATTATTTCCGTAGTAATAAGGAAATTACATAAGGAACATTATTTAGGTTATCATATCATAGACTTTTTACACAAATATTGTATGGAAAATTTCGCTAGGGGTCACCAAAGACCAGAAATGCTTTAAACATACCTAAGAAAAATGCGTAAAAAAATAAAACAGGCCCAAAAAAAAAAAAAAGTACCCTGCGCGAAAGATCAGACCACCGGAACTTTATGTTTTCGGGGTCGCTGAACCCGAATATAGTGTCAGATTAGCGAAGTTGGTTCGCGTTTTTTCAGAAACCAGGAAAAATCTCTAATTTTCAGCATTATTGTTGATTTCTAAAAAAACGCAAACCAACTTCGCTATTCTGGCACCATATTCGGATTCAGCGACCCCGAAAACATAAAGTTCAGGTGGTCAGATCTTTCGCGCATGGTACTTTTTTTTTGTGGGCCTGTGTAATAAAGTCCATTGTTAGCCATAACATGAAAGCGCCATTTGGTGAAATATTATTTATATTTTTTAACACTTAAGCAAAATCTGCACTGTAATGCCTTTCTAACAAAGCAATGATCATAAAAATTGTATCACCTTCTTATTTTTAGGTGCTTTGACATTATAAGTAATATCACCAGTACCCCAACAACTTCTAAGCCGAATTTACAAAATGCTTGACCTGAAAAAATGGATAGCATATTCGTGTTAAGGGGATAGAGATACACAAGAAACACTTTTAAACTTTTTGGGGTTTTCAAGAACATCAGTTTTGTTGAATAGTGATGTTATACGAACACCAAGCTTCGACTTTATCGTATAGTTTCTTACATTTTTATCAATTTTTGTTGGTATGTTGATGAGAGCAAAAACAAGAGTGATTTTATCAGTGGTGCCCACTCAATATTTTTCGACATTATTGGACTTAAGTATACCGATGTTTTAGATGTTTTTTCAAAACTTTATTCCGCTATTTTGGATGTTTTTCGATACACTTTTACCGATTTTTTCGATGTATTTCGATATAAATATTTGGACTTTTACAGATTTCCTCTTTTACCGATATTTTAGATGTTTTTCAATATTTTTTGATAATTTTGGACCTTTACGATATTGTGAATAATTTTTTGATACACTTGGGGTTTGACCGATTTCTTCGATGTACATTAGGGTGGAGCGAAATTTGTTTTTTGCGATTTTCGAAATGGATGTGTTTAAGATTTGATTGACTTGTGGCAGTACTAAAACTTAAAATTTTGAAAAAATATTTATACACCTCTAAAAGGTGATTGCGGAGCACCTTTTCCGCACTGAGCCGTTTAGAATATGTAAAAATAAAAAATCTCCATAGAGCAGCGCTCCACCCTAATGTACATATTTCTGGATGATTTTTGATTTTTAATAAAATAGAAACCGTATAGTTACATATATAAATTAAGTCAAAACGGCTTTGCGCGATCTATAAATTATCTTCTGAAAATTCTCAGCTTACTTTCCAGATGTCACCTTTTAGTTTTTCAGTGTTTTTTTTATAGAATTTGCAAATTCAGTCTTAAATAAAGACAAATCTTTTATCTCCATACCACCGCTATCCGCTACGGTTAATGAATTAAAAAATTTCAACACAAATAAAATACGTAAAAATGTTTCCAAATATTTGTTCTTAATTATCTTAAAAATGTTCACTTAAACATTGGTGGACATTTCTGTATGAAAGCTGTGATTAATTTGAATTCTTATCGTATTTTTTTGCGAGTTTGTGACATTGACTTCAAGCACAAAATAATAAATTCACAAAATTATCTGGACAAGTAGCGCATACTTAAGTGACTGCACGTAAAGAACATTAACATTTCCATAAGTCAACAGTTGACGAACATCTGTACCTAAAGTCGCCTAATAGAGCGTAGGGTATCACAGCGCCATGTAGATCGGCTACTAAGTAGCATTTAGTTTCGATTTTTAATTTGTATTTCTGGCGGGCACAACAACACTCTCTCTCTCTACCTGTGTGGACACTCTCACTTGAACTAACTAGCGTAGGGGCAGCAGAGCACGTGCTCATTTAACACTGGCGACATGCGCAGATGAGTCGGCGCTTTAAGCGTTGTTATTCACGCTTAAACGCTCGAGACGGACAGACGTATACAGTGAAGTTCAAGCAGCGTTTTATTATTAATCTACAATTAAACTTTGATTCCCATCAATTGCTATGTTGTTGGTTTTTGTAATTGGATTGTTAACTTTTTTTATTTGTTGGGATTATCTACATAAATGGAAGCGTATACGCGTTTTTGAGGCATCAAAACTATCGGGACCTATAGCATTACCCATATTGGGTAGTGGACTGGAGGCAGTTTCTTTAAAAGCTGAGAGTAAGTCAAACGAATGTAAGAGTGTAATGTTCAGCTTGTGATTTTCTCTTGCAGATCTGCTACAATTCATTGAATCCTGTCATCAGAAATATGGCAAAACCTTCCGCATGTGGATTTTGAATGAAGCGCAAGTCTACACCAAGGACGTGCGGCATTTCGAGAGTATTTTGTCCAGCACAACGCTGCTACAAAAAGGTGATCATTATGATAAAGTGCGTTCCTGGCTTGTAGATGGTTTACTGCTAAGCGTGGGCAAGAAATGGCATGCACGTCGTAAGGTCTTTACACCAGCATTTCATTTTAGAGCATTGGAACATTATGTGCGGGTTTTTGATGAACAAAGTGCCATCATGGTGCAAAAATTGCAAAAATATGCCGATGGAAAGACCACATTTGATTTGTTTCCAATAGTCTGTTTGGCTGCTTTAGATGTCATAACAGGTACAAAGTTTGCGCAATTAATACAGGCGATTAATATGGATTAATATCGTTTTCTATTTTAGAGGCTGCCATGGGTGTCAAAGTCAATGCGCAATCTGATGCTGAGTTTCCGTATGTTAAGGCACTCAAAAGGTAATTAAAGTAATTAACTCATTGTTAGCTACTCTGTTGAGAATCTACGCTGTAGTACTCGTATAAGAAAAAAAGTAACTACAATTTATTCAAAATAAAAATCCGGTTTTTTATTTTGTTGCAGCGTTGTCTATACACAAGCTAGTCGTATGATCAAGTTTAATCAGCGTTATGATTGGACTTTTCAACTGACCGCACCCTTGCAGTACAGAAGAATGTGGCAGGGCATCGAAACGATGCATGCATTCACCATCAAAGTTATTGAAGAGCGTCGTGCAGCATTGGAAAAATCAAAAGCAGATGGCACCTACAAACCACTAAGTATGATATGAGTTTACGCTTATGTTCTTGGAAAGCTTATTTTACGATAGAGTGTAGTGTCTGGGAGGATTTCTATGGGAATCTTTTTTTCGCAATATTTAAAAAGAAATCTAAAGAAATCTTTGAGAAGGTGAAATTCGGTTGCCGAGTTTGAATCTGAAAACCATCTTCTCCATTACGTCTGGAATCCGAATTATACTTATTTTAAATCAATGGTGTCAGCGTTTTCAAATCACTGAGCCAAACGCATGCAGCGCAGTTAGCGTTGCTTTTACAACAACTTTAAATTCGAGTAACAACAAACAAAAAAACAATTTTTTGTTGTTTTTTCATGCCTCGTTTACAACAACAATAATACTTCAACAATTTTCAAAATTTCTAAGGACTAGGACACACACAGAAATTAGGGGAACTCACGCGTTGATGCGCAATGCCCTGAAGATATCTGAAGATATTCTCCATTGAAATAACTGTATCTCAAAAAATTAATTTGTATGTAGCTGAGATACGAGTACCTTTACTTCGATGTATTATATGTCGGAAAATAATGATCCAGTTAGAAAAGTTGAGAGGCAAGGATTAATGAAGAAGATTATGGTTATTTGATCACGTTGAGAAAAGTGAACTACATTGCTTTCCAAATATGCGCCATTCGTCTGAATGAAGCGTTTTCTGCACTATAAAGCAAGGTTTACTCGGATCACAGGCTTGATCGAGAAAATAATTGCCGGATCCGGAAACAGCGACAACGAAGTAACCACAAACGGTGGTAGGTAATAACGCCCAAAGAAAAAAGAAAAAAACAAAATAACGCCCGATTATTGAAATGAAATATCGCCCAAAAAATATGAAATAACAATGAAATAAAGCCCAAAAAAAAAAAGAAAAAACGTTAAAAAAATAAAATGACGTAATAACGTCCAAAATAAAAACGAAATAAAGCCCATTTTCATATAATGGGTTATAATCATTTTGGAAATAACGTCCAAAATTTGGGCCCAACAACTAAAAACGATATAGCGCCCAAACTAATTTCGGCGTCAGGAGATAACGCCCGAAAAAAAATGAAATAAAGCTCAAAAAATAAAATGACGTTATAAGGCCCAAAACATATGAAATAATGACCAAAAATAAAATAGAAATAACGCCCATAAATACGAAATAAAGCCCAAAAAATATGAAATAACGCCCAAAAACCAAAACTAAATAACGCACGAAACATTTTCATATAAATTTTGGGCGATAATCATTTTGGAAATAACGCCCAAAATTTATTTTGGTTTTTGGGCGTTATTTTCATATAATAAATTTTTGGCGTTATTTCCAAAATGATTATCGCCCAAAATTTATACGAAAATGTTTCGATCGTTATTTAGTTTTGGTTTTTGGGCATAGTTTGATATTGTTTGAGCGATATTCATTTCAAAATTTAAGCAAAATTGGGCGTTATTTCTTTAGACGTCATCAGGAACAGTGAGTTATATCTCGATCAAACCTTTTTCCTCTCAATTTGTTTCACTGTTTAAGTATGGATATGTAGTTCCAAAACTGTTCTTACTTGCATTAGAGGTGCAATCCCCAGTTATATACGGATTTTTAATATAACTTGATTTTTACAGATCCAGCCAATGAGGATATAGGCAGCAAAGAACAAATGGCACTACTCGATATACTGCTACAGTCTACAATTGACGGCAAGCCGCTTAGCAATGAAGATATACGCGAAGAAGTTGATACATTCATGTTCGAAGGCGATGATACGACAACGAGCGGCGTCTCACATGCGCTCTACTGCATAGCCAGACATCCAAAGGTGCAACAAAAACTATACCAAGAAATACAAGAGATAATTGGAGCAAATAAGGATACACCCATAGATATTGCACAGCTGAGCGGACTTAAATATATGGAATGCGTGATCAAAGAAACATTACGTTTACATCCATCGGTGCCAGGTATAGGACGCAAGACAACTCATGATTTAAAGTTAGGTAAGTTGCCGAACTCACGCAACTTTTTGAATTTCTGATTAAATGTTTCTTTGTACTTCTGTATATAGATGATATAGTTATACCCGCAAATACCAGCATTTACTTAATGTTCTATTGGGCACATCGTGATCCTGCTGTTTTCCCCGATCCGGAAGCATTCATTCCTGAACGTTTTGATAGCACCAGTGAGGAGAATCTTAAACGCAATCCATTTGCCTATGTACCTTTTAGTGCTGGTCCCAGAAATTGTATAGGACAAAAATTTGCCATGTTGGAGATGAAAACTATGATCAGCAAAGTTTTGCGTTGCTATGAACTCTTGCCGCTGGGACCAACTGTTGAGCCAATGATGAACTTTATATTACGTTCTCCACATGGCGTCTGCATCGGTTTACGACCTCGTGTCACAGCATAAATTTTGTTATCAATCGTATGCAATGGAAATTTTATACTCATGCTATTAAAAAAGAATCTTATGATAAAATTCAACAATATTTGTTTGAGTTAATTTATAGTCACGTTTGTTCGCCAAAAATTTCACATGAAATAAACAATTCCATATCAGTGTAAATCAACAAGCCAGTGCACCTACTATCTAATACGTCATCGAATTCTACATTCCTTGGATATTATTTTTCGCATTGGCTTAGGGTGCGATCAGAGAGAACGCTATTAGCAAAGTTATGCTCAAGGCAAAGTGTAGCGAAGATCAAGTTGCGTATAGCGATCACAGTGGGCGCTTGAAGAAAAGCGTAAAGCAACGCTTGGAATATATCTTTCTCTTTTGCACTCATTGCACAGAAAATTAATTTGTTTTTTGTTTCTTTTTTTCATTTTTGTACTTGAAAAAAAAAAATTAAAGCAAAGGGAAGACGGCGATCAGTTTCTGCTGTTGCATTCGTTGATGCTTGTTTTTTTTTTTTTGCATTTTTTCTGTGTTTCCAGTTGAACTAAAACAAGAAAATGAGGGAATGAATAGAACTACTTGGATTCCATTGCATCTCTGTCAATGTTTTTTCACATTTGTTTCTGTTTCTCTTTTGCACTCATTGCAAAGGATCACAGAACCAATCATTTGTTTTTTTTTTTAACCTACTCAATTTGTTTTGCATTTGAAAATAAAATGAAAGCAAAACAACAAAAAAAAAAAAAATAAAAAAACAAGAAGCAATGAATGCAACAACAGCGAATAAGGAAAATAAGTAAAAGAGGCAAAGCAGCGATCAATATTTGCTTCAGCTTTCTTCAGCTGTGATCCTTTCAAAGAATTTTGCATTGCAATACCACAAAGAAACAAGGAAATGTTTACCGTTAAAGCTTATAGTAGCGTGCAGCGGCGCTTGGAGGAAAAATATGATTGCGAGTTGCTGGTATCTGCAACGTAAAATTCTTTCAATGAATCAATACAACAACAGTAAATGATCGACACTTTGCTTTCAATTTTCTTCACCTTTTGTTAACATTTCTTTGTTTTCTTTATACTTTCTGAGCAAATTACATTTTTACATACAAATATGAACTAAATTACAATATAATACACCTACATTAGAGCTGTTCAAAAAAAAATTTTACACCTCTTAAAAAACGAAAAACTGATTTAAAAAGGCGAAATTTAACGATTTTTCAAAGAAAAAAGTCATCGTGCTTTAAACGAAATGAACATTTTTTAATTTACGTTCGATAAAGCTCTTAAAAACCTTCAAGACAAGACATGTTTAGACTTTTTTAGGCCAGCAGGCTCGATGATATAACGTTTGAAACATAGTAATGCAGCCCCGTGAAAGGCAGAACGCATTTTTACTCAAGAGGGAGGCATCTTACAAAAAAGTGCACATGACATAAAATGCTTAGAATTATCCAAGGAACAAGTGTGAATTGTTTTTTTTTTTTTTTTTTAAAAAAAAGTTTATTAAAAATGACGTTAAAAAAAATTTTTTTCTAAAAATGAATTAAAAAAAAAAAAAAAACAATTCACACTTGTTCCTTGGATGATTCTAAGCATTTTATGCCATGTGAACTTTTTTTGTAAGAAAAAATAATAAAAATATATTTTTGCTTTGAGCCACCTTTTAAAATGCATTTGAAAATCTGAAAAAATTCATGGGATATTCTGTCATGATGTAGAACGTGATGCCAAAGTATTTCTAAGAAATTCGAAAAAAAAATTTTCTTGAACAGCCCTAACCTACATAAATAAAAAAAAATTGCATTTGTGACTTTTTGCAATTAAATGCATACTGTAGGTTTAAAATAAATTGTAATAATTTGGTTCAAATTTCTATGTAAAAATTTAATTTGCTCAGAAAGTATAAAGAAAACAAAGAAAAGTAAACCAAAGATGAAGAAAATTGAAAGCAAAGTGACGATCATTTACTGTTGAATTCATTCATTCAAAGAATTTTGCGTTGCAGAAACCAGCAACTCGCAATCATATTTTTTCTCCAAGCGCCGCTTTACGCTGCTATAAGCTATAACGGTAAACATTTCCTCTTTTTTTTTTTGTATTGCAATGCAAAATTCTTTGTAAAGGATCACAGCAGAAGAATGCTGATGCAAATATTGATCGCTGCTTTGTCTCTTTTATTTTCCATTTTTGCTGTTGTTGCAATTGTTGCTTCTTTCTTATTTTTTTGTGGTTTTGCTTTCATTTCATTTTCAAGTGCAAAACAAATAAAATAAAAAAGAAACAAATGATCGATTCTGCGATCCTTTGCAATGAGTGCAAAAGAGAAGCATGTGCGAAAATACATTGAGAGAGATTCAAGGAATACAAGCATTTAAAAAAAAATCAAAACACAAAGTCGCTTCACGATTTTCTTTGAATTTTTATGTTTGTTTTCTGCTATTGACCTCTGTTTTATCTATTCTCTCATTTTCCTGCTCAGATTCCACTGGAAATATGCAAAGAAATGCAAAACAAAACACTTCCAAAGCGGCTTTACGCTACAGTTGTAGCATCGCCACGCTTTCACTATGATCACGCTGCCATTTTTTCATACAAATCGTTCTACACTGTTTTCAAGGTCAAGCGTTGCCTTGAGCGCAACTTTGCTAATAGCGGCTACTCTGATCGCACACTTAGAGCTATATACATATGCCAGAGCTTGAGTGAACTTATTGTTTTGATTTTGTTGTTTAAAAGTTTTGTATGATCAGTAAAGCGGAAGTTTGATAGCTGACTCAGTTTGCCGCAGCGTTCTGATGGCACACGTTAAAATTTACATAGAATTTACATAACTATACCGGTAATTTTGGAGACATCTTTTTTTGCTTTATTTAGATAAAGTGATAACGTATTTGGTGAATTTTCAAGCTAACTCTTATGAATACAATGGCAATGCATAACATGAAACAAAGATGTCATGAGATAAAAGTTATAGGACAAGATTTTGTAATCGAAGGAAAAACAAAAAATGCTTGATATAAAAATAATTTGATTAAAAATATTGTAAGAGGAAAATCTCATGCGATAAAAAAATCGCATGATACAAAAATACAACTTTTAAGATAATAATCTCAATGTGAAAATTCTTATAAAGTGAAAATTTCATAAAATAAACAAACTCTTATGGCATAAAAATTTATTGCAAGGGAAGCCTACCATATCTACTACATTTTTCCTTTTGGAAGCAGAAACTAGCAGACCTATTTTAATAAAATTTTCTCAGTGTATTAGTATCGGAAAATGCTAGGGCAAAAGGTAGGAAAGTGTGCGGTGCCACGCTCTTCAAAAAATGTATTCATCATATCCCCGAAACTATTCAACGAAACTTTATGATATCTCTGAAACTAATTAATGTATATGAATGAGATTTGGCACATAATATGCATACACTGGAAAAATAGGCGGTGCTTCGGCTAAAATTCGCCATGTTTTTGAAACTATATTACGCGCAGGTGAGATTTAGTATATATTTAAAATGCTCCTTTGGAGACAATGTGAAGCAACGCACATCGGAATATGCTATGAAGAAATAAATATAATGACATGGTAAACATATTAAAAGCACACTTCACTGAGTTAAATGATAACTATTCTAATAATGAAACTTTTCGTAGTCAATATCAATGCTATGATTCGACAATGTAACAGATCTAGCTCCAAAACGACTTCATCGCCCATTTAAAAAAGGATTTTCTCTTCACTATAAGATATTTTTAGAAAAAATAAAAAAGAATTAAAAGGAACTTACTTTGTGGAATTCAATGGGATTCGAAGTAACGCACGTCTGCTGATTGGTCAAATTTTTAAAGCCTTCTATCTCGTTAACCAGACTTTATACTGTAAAAATATTTTGTATCTGGATCATGGACATACATACATGTATATATGCGCATTTTCCAGGTGACGAACGTGACCGTCGTACACATTTAAAGTGGAAGTAAAACATATTTTTATTTTAGTTTTTACCTTACATTATAACTCGTAGTAGCACTATAATTAGTGCCAATTTTAATAGCAGCCGAAGTCCTGGTTCCAAGATACACGAAAAAAAGACACAAAACGAACGTGACAAAAATAGAAGTAGTTTTTGTGCCTATTCAAAGAAAGTCAGAATTCAGCGAAACAAGTCAGAATTTTAAAGTGCGATTAAATTGAGAATCTTATGCAATAATGTTACTTTAAAATGTAGTTTGTTTGATTCTGCTGTACTTTTCTTTGTTTTGATCATAATCTGAATCGATACGTGACAATATGAACGTGACAATTTTTCCAGCATACAAATTTTTAAATGAAAATCTTTCAAAAAACCAGGATTTTTCAGCCAGTGAATGTTGGATCACCTTTTCTTGGCATCACCGATTTTTCCAAAGGATGTGATTAGTCCCTATCCATTTTAAATGTGTACCGAATCTCATAAATTATGAATTTCTTTTTTTGGGAGCGTGGCGTAGCCCATTTTCTCAGTGAACTTTATTTGTCCTGGTGCTCCGTATCAAATCTCATTTATGTGCGATAAATAATTGCCGAGATATGATGAAGTGATTTTTGTGAGGGGGTGATACCTCCATTTTTCCCAGTACACATTATTTATCTTCATGCTTTTTACATAAGTAACGAATCTCATCTACGTACGCTAATTATGTTCGGAGATATGATGATTTAAATTTTTGGCTCACACTGTGGACCTTTTGGTGGAAATGCCTATATCACAAAAGTCCTTGTATGTATGTATGTATTCTCCTTTAACTCCTAGGAGGAGCATAGGGCCATAGGTCCTTGTGAATTAAGTATTATGACATAAAATTCTAATAGCATAATGGTTTCCACACAAAAAATAAAGTAATGAAGCAAATATGTTAAAGTCTATACATCTTATGTATGCAAGTAAAATCTCTTGAGACAAAAATCTTTTGGTAAAAAAATCGCATGATATAAAACATTCATGATACAAAACACACACAAAAACCGCATGATCTAAAAATATCATGACATAAAATAGTCATGATATAAAATGTACATGATATAAAGCTTTCATGATATAAAAATTTCAAAGTATAAAATCTCACGATACATGAATTGAAAACATAGCTACAAAAAAAATCTTACTAGCTGATGTCTTATGTAAAAGTTTTAATAATAAATAGAAACAACCAACAAGTTTAAGAGTCTCTTGGAGTGAAACCCATGATCTATTACAAGTAAATATCATGCAAGTAAATATATGACTATAGGTAGCTAAAAGAATATAGTATGAACCAAGAGATTTTTTTTCAGATTTGAAGAAAAAATGTCATCAATAATTATCGATAGTCGTCGATATTGAAAGGTAGAATATATATCGAAAACATAGCCTTTGTTTTATACAAGTAATTGACGGAAAATTCTGTTATATAATATTGTTCTTTACCTAGTTATTTTGAATTATCTCAATGAATCACTAATTGAGCTGTTTAAACGTCTATGGAAGGTACATTTTTGTGCAAGTATTATAAATAATACAAACGTATGACAAATGCTCTCCTTCCTCAATGACATCATAAATTATACTTTATTGGGCCTCTAAGAAAAATGCAAATGAAACCTGGCACAAAGGTGTCAACAGTAATAAAAATGGTTACCATAGATATTTAATTACTTAAGTAGTAATCTCTGTGAATTTGTTAAAAGAACAATAAAAAATACATATGAGTTCTTTTTGGAGTTAAGATAAGTGAACGGAAAAAGTCCATAATTAGTTTTTATTTACTACTTTTTTTTCGTTAGAGGATTTTTATTTATATTTACACACAGAGAAATCAACAATGTATTTTAAGATAAAAATATGATTTTCTTTATCTCACAATTTAAAATCTTTATCAAAAATCACAACTCCGCGTATATATAATGTTGTCAGTAGCAGTAACTTTCACAGTATTTCGACGCAGTTGAACCGCGCAGTGAAATTCTCAAAAAACGAGACGAAATAAAAAAATCGAAAAACGAAAAATTCACCAACATCACCATGCACGCCGCCATTTTGAAAATTTTCATTGCCTGCCTGATGCTGACAAGTCTAGCGCTAGCAGTGCCACAATTACCCAATGACCAGGGTTTAGCGCGTCTTTTCTTTAGTTCACGCTTTACACGCCAGGATCCACAGCTGACTTTTGCCTGTTTTATTGGTTATAAAGAAAGCTCAATTCGAATTAGTGACACATATAGCAAAGCCTACAAGGACTGCATACAACATTCAGTTACAAGTCGCGCCACAGTCGACAAGGAGATAAGCACTGACCGACAATCCATCTTTGTACTGGCCAAGTCGGTCTGTGGACGTATCAATCGTTGTAATGCATTGAACAACAGCATGGAATATTTTGGTTGTCATGCTGAATCGGTAAGTGAAATGGTTAAAAAAGTTTGTGTTTGGAAAAAACAAAATATATTTTGAATTTTTTTTTTTTTTTTGAATTCAATAGGGCTCCTCAAACACTAAGGCCACCTATATAATATCAACAAACTCCACCGATTTTGTTACTATCTTGCAAGAACGTTATCGCACCATACAATTGAATGAGGAGAAATGTTATGGCCTCGCTGAACGTATTTATGTTAGGGAAACTACACACAACTATGATCATCTACAGGGATGTCTTTCGGGACAAGTAAAACCCACTACAACTACATCGACTACCAGTCGTCCTACAACTACAACGACTACAGAGGGTCCACAGGAACCAGATGTACCCACTGTTAGTCCAGACGAGTTGGAACAACTGTTGGGCTTAGCTTAGAAATGTTAACAAAATTGTAAAGAAATTTCTGTTAATTAAAATGCTTATTTTGGCTTAATAAATGTTCATGCCAATGAAAAATGAAATATGCTTTACAGCTTTGTATCAATTTTCGATATTCAACCCTTAAAGTTTGGGTTAATTGTATGCTAAATGTTTCGGTAATATGAGCTGTCTAAAATCCAAAACAACTGTCATAAATCAGTGAGCTTCCGTATTTAATAAGCTGTTCTTTGGTTAGACGGGTGAAAATCAACCCTTTGTTTTTGTGTTGCTGTCAGCCCCTTAGCAATTCCATGCAAATAATTTGCAAATATTTTTGTTTACAAAATTCTCCAACCATTCAAGTTGGCACTGTTTCGCATAATCCCTTCTGCTGACTTCTAGGCACGACTTTAGAGTCTTTTGTAAAAAACATCCCTTTAAAAAAATCAACAACCTGTCCACTATCATGTTGTTAATGAAAAGACGCTTGAAGTTACCCATGTGAAGTTGGCTATGGAATTTTCGAAAATCGAAAAAAATTTTTGATCTGGATACCTAATGGTCGAAAAGTTCTAAGGATATTCTCGTTACTTTTTTTCGAAATATTCTTTTCATTTTAATCGAAAAATCAGAAAAAATTTTTGAAGTTTTTTTTTTGGAAGTATCCGAAAAGGAATATCCGTAGAGGAGTTTTGATAGAAAGTACAAATATTTCAGAAAAATGATACTAGGATTGTCTTTGGAACTCTTCGAACCTCTAATCTGAATTCTTCTACGGATACTCCTTTTCGGATACTCAGAAAAGGACCGAACATTTGTTTGAATTTTCGATTAAACTTAAAAGTACAAATATTTTGGAAAAGAGTGATTAGGATTTTCTGTACAACTCTTCGAGCACTATCCAGATTTCTGATCAGAACTTTTTTTTGGAAGTAACTGAAAAGGAATATCCGTAGAGGAGTTCTGATTGAAAGTTCAAATATTTCGGAAGAATGTTACTAGTATTGTCTTTGGAACTCTTCGTGACCTTTTTGGAACTCTAATCAGAACTCCTCTAGGTATACTCCTTTTCGGATACTCTGAAAAAGACCAAACATTTTTTTGATTTTCGATTAAAATGAAAAGTATACTCCTTTTCGGATACTCAGAAAAGGACCGAAAATTTTTTTGATTTTTCGATTAAAATGAAAAGTACAAATATTTTGGATAAGAGTTACTAGGATTTTCTTTAGAACCCTTCGTGTACTATCCAGATCGCTGATCATAACTTTTTTTTTGTAAGAAATTTTTTTATAAATTTTTTTTTTCTGAAAATTTTTTTTACCAAAAAAAAAAATTAAAAAATTTAAAAAAAAAAAAATATATAGGACTCTAGATCTCTTTTTTGTGAGCTCAAAAATGTCATTACAACTCCTCTACGTGAAAAACATGGCGCTGAGCAAGAAACGGTACACCTCCAATTTTTGGTCTAAGTTCACAGAACTATTCCGAATTTTATATAGAACTCCAGAACTATTCCCAACGGACCCAGAACTCTAAAAAAAGTTTTAGGTTTTCGAAAATTCAGGAGTTAACTTCACATGAGTTTTGAAGTTTTCTTAAAACAAAAAAGACATTTCATTAGGCTTACCTGACGTTGCATTTGATTCAAAATGATTTCATTAAGTATTCAACTTACCTGAAAATAAAAAATGTTTATTACTTTTATGTAATTTTTCATCACTTAAGTATTTAGATTATTCCTTCAAACGTGTAATTTAATCGAAAGCTCGTAAAACTGTCAAAATTCGTATTGATTTTGACAGCTCTTACGACTTTTATAAGGTTTTTGAGGTATTCACACATTTTATGGAATACTTTAATTGTTATTAAGATGTAACTTATACAATAATAGAGGGAACATCACAAAACTCATAGTGCGCCAAATTCTAAAGTTCACTGCAAAATCTGAAGTGAAAAATCTTCCATAGAGTAGAACTAAAATAGTATAATCCTCAAAATTCTAATCTTTTTTGAGATATTCTAGAATTTGCTTTTCATCTACTCATCATTCGAGTAATGGTCATAAAGTCTCTGTTATATTTTAATGGAAAATTTTCTTTTAAATTGCTACATGAGTGTACCAACATTTAATTATGAAATTAATGGCAGTAAAAATTTCATAATAAATGAGCGCTTTTCATGGTGCAACAATGTGTTAATTAGTTAGTTACTATATAATCATACTAAGTCTCATAAGCAATTATGGAAAACTTTATAACAAAAAGAAAGAAAAATACACACAACCCAGCAATTAAATTCCACGCATTCCAACGTTTAGCTTTGAACAAATCTGGGCTTAAGAAAAAGCAATTTTCGCACTTTTATATACGAGTACGAGGAGTAGCAGTTGTACTATGAATTTATGGCAGCTGTCAAAGCTGTCATTACACTACAATGTACGACAGCCAAGTTAATGTCGACAAATACTTATTTGTAATTGGAAAAAAATGTTTTCATAGTTAAAATTGTACAGACATATCTCTACGCATATATATTTATACACAATTTATGAGTAGAACTTACA
The DNA here is from genome assembly GCA_951812925.1 of Calliopum simillimum. Classification (NCBI taxonomy): domain Eukaryota; kingdom Metazoa; phylum Arthropoda; class Insecta; order Diptera; family Lauxaniidae; genus Calliopum; species Calliopum simillimum. The sequence continues at coordinate 94,047,451 of OX638371.1, read as the reverse complement.
TTAACTTTATACTGTAAACAGTGCTTGGTGATATTAAAAAACACTTGCTACATGCAGGTGTTTTATTCTTGTAGTTTCTCGCAATATTTTTTTTTTTTTTTTGTTGAGATTTTTAACGTCTATAAGGGAGTGCTCAATGCTGGCCCTTTTAATTAACTCTTAAATGCATGTTTGCTGCTTACAATCTAGAAGAGGTTAAATTCTCTTACATGAAGTTAACGTAGAAGTATTTTGTTCTGAACTCAAAACAAAAAATTGGTATGATAAATGTACTACCGAATTAAAGGAAGTTTAACGAGAAATCCAAAAAAAATATAATCGGCCAAAAAATGGAAAATATTAAATTTAAAGGCCCAGAAAGGTCTCCTCCGAGGTACATTTTTTGTTAGTCTAGTCCTCCTCTTTCACCTCCTAGAAGTTTCGTAACGTTATAAGTATAATGAGAGAAAATTCTGTAAAGTATTTGAAAGGTTATAAAGAGGAGCAGAGTAAAAAGTAGCTGTCTTTTCTACAAAGCGTCGAACATTTTATAATTTATCAAAAAGTGAACAAAAAATTAAAAAAAAAATTCTGATAAAAATTCACACATATTTTTTGAACAATTCCAAGCATTTTACGCCTTTTACACTTTTTTTGTAAGATAACTTACTTTTGAGTAAAAAATCGTATTTCCGGCCACGCAGCTGAAAAACGGAAAAAAATAATTTTCGGAACCGAATATTACACAGGCACACAAAAAATTAAAAAAGTTCTACCCCAGAAGGGAGTCTCCCTATCCCCATGTATTTTGCGACGCTGAAACTGAATATGACCATAAAAAATCGATCTGATAACCCTTCCCCCCAAGCCCCCCTTATGAGTCGAAAATGTGTGTATTTATTTAGGTTTTTGGGTGCGCTGTAATCAAACATAACTATAAAAAATTATTTTATCCACCCAGTCAACCCCTAGCACCCCTTTATAAACGCCCTGAGGGGGTTCAAAGTGCATTTTGTATGAAAATTGAAAATGTTAGTAATTTTATGGTTTTTCAGTGTTTTCATTAAACTTGTTGTTCCAAAGTCATCATGAAATCACGCAGCAAACAATTTTCTAAAACATCTTAGCACATTATATCCTGATTTTATGGATCTTTTTGACCCCTCTTTCCAAAAACTGAGTTAAAATAGGTTAGTGTGTTCTACAAAAATATTCTACGGAAAATTTTAGTTGGAGTCACAACAGACAAAAAAATGTTTTCAACCCCCTCAAAAAAACTGATTTTTGTATTGACCCTATTGTTAAGCCCCTATCTCTGGCACAATAGTCGCTACGAAATTTTGAACTCCGGGAATCTTTTAAAAAATTATTAAGCTGTAGTTTATTGTTTTGAACCAAAAAATGTCATTTGGGACCAGTGCGCGTCGCTTATTAATGCAAGAGTCGTGGGTTCGATCACTATTTAGTACAAGTCTGTTTTTTTTTTCCTAAAAGGTATTGTTTCTTCCTAGAACCCTTAAAATGATATTTTGTTGCCATTTTCAGTGGAAAATTTTGCATCACGCTTCTCGCGTATCGGAAGGAAAAACGGGTCAGTCTCAACGCCTCATGACGTAAAGAATATGGAAAATTTCGCGTTGGCGAATTGAGAATAGTTATGGATTTCCGTTGGTATTTCCGCTAGTCATTAGTTGATGTCCTAATAATTTGGGGGTTCAAACCTTCCCAGGAAGGTCTTTTACCCATTTAAAATGGTACAAATTTAGTATTTCATATAGTGTTCCCTCATTTCCATATATGAAAACCCCCCCCAAGAGCAAATCCTGCGCTCGGTGCTGACTGTCCCTTAATCAGACATCCGGCAAAGCTCTTTATTATCGCTTATGCTCCTCTTTATCATACAATATATTTGATAAAGTAATGTAGAAAGCCATAAAAATAATTTGATTGAACCATAACGAACTTTGATAGGACAATAATCACGCAGAATTTTGACTTTTAGATACGCGAAGTAAATATCAAGAACTTGTCTTAAAATTAGAAAACGACCTGTTCAAAATTCAATTAAAGACAATATGTATGAAGGCCTCATGCCTCAATAGCCGAGGAACACCTAAAGTGCAACCAAATGCCTGTAGCCACGAAATTTGTCGTCGGCCTCTTAAATTAAACCTACAAGGCAGTAGAAAACGTCGTAGACGAAAAGGTACATGTAAATATAAGATTGATGTATTAAAAAATCAAAAGCAAAATATGGCATTGGACGGAAACCTACTCTCAAAAAATTATTCATTATTAACATTTTAGTTGCTTCAATAATCTACAACTTCATCATCAAAGTGTTAAAGGCAACTTTAAACATGACGATTCGATAAAAACATAACTAAAGCAAAAAAAAATAAAATAAAGGAAAAAACAAGCTCACGGAAAACAATTTTAAGATTCTTAACTTTGAAAAATTGAACGTTTCGAGCATGAAAGGAGCGACAAGTTTGACAGGCTGCATGCAGCAGCACATTGATTATGCCGCTAGGTGTCGTTTTCTTCGTATTATTGTTCATATAATATTGTTTGGATTTTTTTTATTGTTGTTGTTCTGATTGTTGTTGTTGTTGTTATTGCTGATCATGTCGATCGTTGAGCCACTTTAGTAGCTCATAAATAGACAGAAAACAGCGAGCGCACGGGTTCAACTTCATTGATTTTCTTCTGATTCTGATGGTGAAGAAACAACAAGAGCAACGGCCATCATCATCACAGACTTTGGCAGTTTAATGGCGGCTCATTGGTGCTGTTGTAGATTGTTTTTGTTGTTATTGTTATGATTGTTGAAGTTGTTTGTTGTTGCTATTATTATTTTGTTGTTGTTGTTGTTGTTGGTTTTATTGTTAATCGTGTTACCATAAGTGGCTAAATTCATTTTCTTGTTGCTTCATTGATTTTTTTTTTTAACCATATATATTCATTTGATTTTTATTATTTATCTATATAATTTTGTATTATTAATTTTTATATATGAACGTTGAGGTTGGCATTAGATCTTGATTTGTAATTATGTTTTTTTTTTTTTTTTTTTTGATTTATTAATATGTATGTCTTATTTTTATTGCGAAATATTCTATAGAATGATTATTGCTTTTCCAAGAAATCAAGATAGAGCTGTTTCAAAAAAGTACAAATATTTTTTTGAGAGCGCTCATTTATATACTTATTTAAAATAATTTGATCATAATAATAGGAGGCTCGGATTTTGATAATTTGAATTTTCAATAACTCTAACGATATTAAGTGGCAACACCTTCGAGAGAACATCTGTATTAATTCGCAGAATGGCAGGGTTGGAAGGCAAATCTCTAAACAGCTTCCATAACATGAGTTGCTTGTATAAAAATCGAGTTATATCATAATTAGATCATAAAACTTTAAAATGAAAAATACATATTTAACAAAACTGTTTATATGAGTAAATATTTCTTCATATCGATTACTTTCTTACTTTGATTAATTGATTTGTTTGATTTCTTTCATTTCAATAAAATGATGCCCCACTGTTAATTAATTAAGACTTTGTTATCTTTTAATTCCTGCGAGCGGTTCAATGTTTTATTCAATTCAATATAATTAGGTTTAGCCAATCGAGTTAATTAATTTATTGGGAAAATTATTATTTGTGTTTCTTCATTTGTTTTTATCGTAAGCGATTTACTTAGAGTCAATCCACAAATGAGAAATTTTTGACTACTTTATTCGAGTAGAAAAAAGTAATTGCTAAAATAAAATCTTAAAAGTATTTTCAATACGATATATTTCGAAGTTGACATCTACCCATCATAATCCGGCAACGATCGGAAACGGTATAACTTGTCTTTTCATGGCACAATTTTCATTTTATTATGTCGAGATGATTAATAAGAAATGTAAAAAAACATGTATGTAATTATTTCTTGTATGCAGTCTTATGTACTTTTCGACACTGAGTCCAAATTCGTAGTCAGAATTATAAATACACCAGCAGGATTTCGAGATATCTTTGCTTAAAGTTGGAGAAAACGCTGTTTTCGGGCTTATGGCGTAGCTACATATCAAAATATACATTTAAAATTTTCCAATGGGACACTTACTTTCCGAGTTATGATACTTTGAAGGTACTTAAGCCCAATAGAAAGGACGAAATATTTTGATGCCATATTCTATTTTTTATCTCAGGTGTTTCCTTATAGGCACTAACACGTTTCATACCCTGCAGCTGATTTGAAATCCGCGTGGGTGCTGAATTTCAAGGTCGAGACACTTTTTTCGAGATATTTTTTCATGGATACTTTTTGGAGACTCTTTTCCACAAGAAACTTTTCCACAAGAAAGAGTTCTTTATTCTTATAATTTTTTTTTTTGTTTTTTTTTTTTTGTGAAAAATTTTTCAGGAAAGAAATTTTTATAAAAAATTTCTTGCAAAAAAAAAGTTCTGATCAGAGATTTGGATAGTGCTCGAAGATTTCTAAATAAAATCCCGGTATCATTTTTTCAAAATATTCGTACTTTTCATTTTAAACGAAAAATTTTCGGTTAGAACTCTTCTAGCCCTATCCGGAACTCCAATCAGAACTCCTCTACGGATATTGCTTTTCGGATACTAAGTAAAAGACCGAAATATTTTCCAAAAAAGTTACTAAATTTTTCCTTTAGAACTTTACGATAAAATTTTCATTTTCGGATACTTGGAAAAAAACTGAAAATTTTTCCGATTTTTCGATTAAAATTGAAAGTACGATTTTCTCCGTAAAATGTAACGAAGATTTTCTTTAGAACTTTTCAGGTCTCTGATCAGAACTTTTGTTTATGCAAGAAACTTTTCACCAAAAAAAAAAAAAATTTAAAAAACTTCAGAATGTTTCTAGTGAGCTCATAAAAAAAACACGACGTTGAGCAAAAAACGGAACACCTCCGATTTTCGGTCCAATTTCACAGAATTATTTCGAATTTTGTGAAAGAACTCCAGAACTGTTCCCAACGGACCCACAACTCCAAAAAAATTTTCGGTTTTCAAAAATTCCGGAGTTAACTTCACACGAGTAGTGTAGAAAGTGAACATACTGGCTCAAAAGTGGGAACCTTAAAGGTCACCCGAAGGCTTCAAAGTCAAAACGAAGAATATATAGGTATACTAGAGAGAAATCATTTAAATCAAACTATAAATAAGCCTTAATTGTAAGTTTTCTTGGATACCTGAAGGTTCTCGAAATTCACCCGAAGGCTTCTACGAATATATAAGTACGCAAGAGGAAAAACACCTATGGCGGACTATCAATAAGTCTTAATTGTATGTTTACTAGGACACCCAAAGGTTGCCGAAAGTCACCCGAAGGCTTCATAGTCGAAACGAAGAATATCTAGGTATACTAGACGAAAATCATTTCTGACGTACTATCAACAAGCTTTATTAGATTAAATTCCTGGGGCACCCGCAGATTCCCGAAAGCCACCCGAAAGCTTCATGGTCAAATGGACAACATCTAGATAAACAAGACGGAAAACATCTATGGCGCACTATCAATAAGCTTGAAGTGGTTCATTTCCTGGGAAGTAGCGATACGAAGAATATCAAGATATACTAGACGGAAGACATCCATGAAGGACTATCAAGCTTAAACTGATTCATTTCCTGTGACAACCGAAGGCTCCATAGTCAAAAACAAGATAATTAGGTATTTAATTGATGCCACACCTACTTTTCAAATATAAGTTTTACTTCCTTCACGTGTACTGAGTTGCAAGCGTACTTTCTTTTTGTGTGTCTGTGTTATCCGTGCTATTTATCGACATTTAACGAACTTTTAGATTATGGTGGATTTCTAGTTACGAGTTATGTTTTAACAATAAGTGATGCTTGACTATCGTTCTTAGATGTTCAAATTGCAGATAGTCGAATTTACCAGAACTTTATAGAACGTTCTTGAATGGTTGCATTTTTGTATATAAAGTTGAAATTTTTGGATTAAAATGTGTGAAACTAAAAGCTACCTCCATGCCATCGAACTTCGTTTAACATTTCAGTTGGCCGAAAATGGAAATCAACATGACAAAAAAAACCCAAAATTTCAATGTACACTAAAATCATGAAAAAGAGAAGATTAAAGTGAAATTATTACGATTTTCCAACAAGTTTTATCAGGATTTAAAATCAAATATTTTCTCACGCTATGCAATATAATCGAAAATTTTACGTTCAATCAAAGCAATAACGATACGATACGATAATATGAAATTATAGTCGACATCAACATTGACAAGAAGGTAACTACTCGTACATGCAACACAACATAAAATTTAAGTTATTAAACATTTTCAACACCACAAATGAAGGCGAAACGTATGCAAATCGATTATTAATGACTTTGAATAATTAGTGAAATGTGAAGGAAAAGTGGCAAAAGATGCATACAAGCGTTCATTCAATCACTTTATCAGCCAGCCAACATCGGCGATATTGCAACAAACAAGCGACAGTGGCAATAGCGATGGCAACAGCATCATCATCATCATCAACATCAACATCATCAGTAGTAAAATTAACAAAAAAAAAGCATAAGACAAAAAAAAAATGCCACCAACAATAATAACCACATACTATTATTAGTGTGAACAAGGCAACAGCAAAGGCTGCGCATGCGCAATGTTTAATGTGAAACTTTTAAATGCAAGTAAACAACCAGCCGCCAAGCCAGTAAGCACAGTGTAGCCGGCGAATGACCTGAATTTCGCGCGATGACTTTGGTGATGACAATAACGATAAACAGTGGTCAAGAATGATGATGTAGTGTATGTGTTATGCAATTTTTCAACAATTTTGCGCGCTTTTTGACTTCTCCAAGGCTTGTAAAACTTTTCGATTGAATTTGATCATTTACGATATTCATCGATTTTTAATGATACTTTCGGATTATTCGATACTTCTCAATATTTGTGGAAACATTTTATAATCTTTGGGACACGAAACAGTGCTGATGTTAAAAATTTAGCATCATTGCCATCCTTCCTATCTCGTTAAACTCGACAGGTACGTAATTAACTGTTGTAAGGCACGCACGTACACAAGGCAAAACATATGTTCCCATATAAATTCGTAGCAAAAAAATTTTTTTCGTTTTTCTGCATTTTGGGACCCGAAAATATGCATTATCGGAACAGAAAATGCTTTTTCATTCTAAAAATATCTCTTTGCCACAAAGTTTTAATTAAATTTTCAACACTTTTTGATGGTGTATTTTTCAATCAAAATTTCTCGAACAAAACATTCCACTGTGCAGCAATATTTCCTTACGGCGTAATTTGAAAAAAAAAAAAAAAAAACTTTCCTTGTGTGTAAATGGAAATGAATGAATGCATGAATGGACGTCGGATGTATGCCCACTGCCCAGAGGCTGCCACATCAATTGCAGCAACAGCAACAGCTGCATATGGAAGTGCAGCATTGATGTTGCTGGTTGTAGCTGATGTCGCTGCTGATAAAATTTAGTATTTATTACATTCTTGAAGTTGTTGCCACAGCCAGCAACAAGTTTTCACCTTGAGGGCGAAATTTTTATTTTCTTTTTAATTTTTTTTTTTCTTCCAAATATTACTTACGAAAAGCTGCGTAATAAATAAACTTTCAGCAGCAATAAAGCTATTGTACATATCCTGTAAATAAGTAGCAGGTGTTTTGATCAGTACAATCTTCATAGCTTCATTTTTATATACAACAACAATAAATATTGCATTATTAAAATATACGATTTTCACCATATTTGGTTTTTTAATCAATTTTGCTGTCATTTAACGAGGTAGCCATTTTACATAGCAATTTATTTGTTTTATTTTCATTTTGTTTTTTCTAAGCTCAACCAAAGGATTGATTGGCTCAATTATCAGCATTTGGATCTCACGTTTTAGTAACACATTTTCCTAGTTTTCGCATAAACTCGTTTGAGCTGTAAACTTGGCTAAGCATGAGATTTCACCTGAACGGTATCAATTTACTTTTGGGTTATTCAAGTTTATTGATTTGCATGAAGTTTTATTTGGTCGTTAATAATTTTTTTTTTTGAATTGCATAAGGCTCGATGACTCAATTTGTCATGTAACACTTTTGTACTTCCTTATGAAAAATTACTGGTTCCGTACTTATACAATTAGTATTTTACTCATATGTGGTGCATATAAAGATCAATTTATTAGAGGTGCGATAATATTTCAGCACTCTCATTCGGTTAACAAAAATATCATATCATCTTATCGTATCTCATTTCAACTGATCTTGTCTTATTTCGTTTCATCTCATCTGATCTCATCTCAGCCCAGCTCTCATTTTTCATCCTTCATTTCTCATCTGCCATTTCTCATCTGCCATCTCTCATCTCTCATTTCCATCTCTCATCACTCATCCTTCATCCCTCATCTCTCATCCCTCATCCCTCATCTCTCATCCTTCATCTCTCATCTCCCATTTCACATTTCTCATTCCTCATTTTTCGTTTCTTATTTCTCATCTTTCATCTGTCATCTCTCAAATCTCTCTCTCATCCCTCATCCTTTATCTCTTATCACTCATCTCTCTTCTAACAACTCCCATCTTTCATTTTTATTCGTCATCTCTTTTCCCTCATCGCTGATCTCTCATCACTCATCTCCCATTTCCAATCCCTCATTTCTCATTCCTCATTTCTCTTCCCTCTTCCTTATCTCTCATCTCCCATTTCTCACATCTCATCCTTCATCTCTCATGTCTCATCACTCACCTCTCATCTTTTATCACTCATCTCCCATTTCCAATCCCTCATTTCTCATTCCTCATCTCTCTTTTCTCATTCCTCATCTCTCTTTTCTCATCTCTCTTTTCTCATCTCTCATCTCCCATCTCTCATTTTTCATTTCTCATTCCTAATTTTTCGTTTCTTATTTCTCATCTCTCATCTGTCATCTCTCAAATCTCTCTCTCATCTCTCATCCTTCATCTCTTATCACTCTTCTAACAACTCCCATCTTTCATTTTTTATTCGTCATCTCTTATCCCTCATCGCTGATCTCTCATGACTCATCTCTTATCTCATCTCCCATCTCTCATTTCTCATTATTCATTTCTTATTTCTTATTTCTTATTTTTCATCTCTCATCTGTCATCTCTCATCTATCATCTCTCATCCCTCATCTCTTATCTCCCATTCCCATCTCCCATTCCCATCTCCCATTCCCATCTCCCATTCCCATCTCCCATTCCCATCTCCCATTCCCATCTCCCATTCCCATCTCCCATTCCCATCTCCCATTCCCATCTCCCATTCCCATTCCCATCTCATCTCACTTCACTTCACCTCACCACACCTCAAATCATCTAAATCTACCACAACTCTTACTAAGTATATACTACAAGGGGAGGTACAAAATGCATATATCCGTATTTATATCTTCGGATATAAAAAGTAGCTGTCAGAACTAAGTATTCTCATTTAACGAATGTCATGTTTTTATGCGATACATGGCGACGAGAAAGAGCTCACGTCGCAATGAATTACAACAAAATGGTCTACTAACACTATAAATGGAATACATGATGACATTTCATGTAATAACATTTTATGTCATGTCTCAGTACGTCGGCATTGTCGCCTTATTTGAGTCCTCCTTGCGTTAGTCATCGTTTTTACCATTTCTCAACATCCTTAAATGGAAGTTTATAATAAACGACGTCATTCCATAGCGCGACATCAACGCCAAACAGGCAACATTTCCTGGCAAACGTGATTCGGTGGTATCATTCGTCCTGCCTAACTTCCTTCCTTTTCATTCACAAATGATGATGACGAGTGTAGTTCAGTTTTATCATCATCATCAGCACAATTCTTATGATGCACAATTTTATTCTGACTAAAAAGGAAAAACCAACTTGCTGTTATTCGAAAGAAGACAGAAAAAAATTGTCAAACTGAAAAAGGAGATTTCAATTTAAAAAACAGACAATTTGACTGCAACTTAAACGAACAAACAATGCGCCACATTTCTTGCAACTATCTAACTGGCTGTCTTCTTGACTAAGTATTTCAATGCCTATCCATCTATCTGACTGTGTGTGTCTTTCATTTCATTTAATTTCATTGCACCTGTAGTGAGTGACTTGCGTTTAATGAACCCTGCCAAGCTAAGTTACAACGCAAGGAGGCAAAAAAGGATTCTTCATTCATTGATCTTGAGTTGTTTGCTCTTTGCGCTATAAAGTGCTGAGAATGCCTGACAGTTTCATGTTGTTTGGCGTTTTTTCAAGTAGTTGGCAACACAATTGCAACATTTTGACTTTGACACTTTTGTCTCGAGGAAATGCGCTGCTTGTAAATACGAAACAATAGAAATATCCTGCTTTGTTTATGTAAAAACTTTACATGTTTATTCTGATTTCCGTTGAAGTTTTAAGCAAATACACATATGTAGTGTTATGCTTTGAATTTGGAAAACAACATACTTCAATTTAAATATACTCTCAAGTTGAAGTAGAAAAATAATCGTTTATCAGAATTGTTGACTCTCATGTAAATTGGTTTTCTGATACAACAAAATTTCAAAGCCTTTTGTTTTAAAACTTATTGTCATAAAAGCAAACGTTTACAGAAGGAATGCATAAGTATAGTCAAGACTGAGATTCTTAAATTAAACTTGCTCGGAATTTCGTGCCCAGAACATCAAAAGTTTCATTTTGATGTAAATAAAATATAAAAATGGTTTCATTTCAGAGAAAATTTTATGGATCCCAAACCGTTTTAAAAACCGAAATCACAAGATATGAGATACAGTGAAAGTTATCTACAAAACTACATAGCTTACGGAGAAATAATTTGCAGATTCAAAGTTAAAGGTTCGAAATCTTTATGAGAAGTTGAACAGTTAAAATTAATTTTTAAATAAATGATTTTTCTATATATAGGAGCTTCTATCGGTTTTTGAAACATTTTGGGGTCCATCAAATGTTTTCTGAGATGAACGAAATTTTACATGGAACGAAATCTCGAGCAATTTTAGCTTTTTCCATACAAATTTGCAGCTAGCAATTTAGTCAACTTATGTTATGTTTATGACTTGATTGATTTTATCTTTTTATTTTGTCTCCCACTGTTGCATAAATGCAAAAAAAGTAAACAAGAGTAAATATTCATCGTACCCTTTTCTGATCAACGGTATCTATTTTGGATTGAACAAAACTGCCCAATATACTATATGAGATCCGTCAGCGTCAACTAACGAACTTCGCGAGGAGCTAACGTGAAACAAACAACCGAATATAAAACGAGTACAGAAATAAACAAAAGCAAACACATATGGGCATTTCCCAGGTGACGAACGTGACCGTCGTACACATTTAAATTGCAAAAAAAGTGGAGCTAAAACATATTTTTATTTTAGTTTTTACTTAACATTATAACTCTTAGGAAGCACTATAATTAAGATACAAGCAAAAAAAGACGCAGAACGAACATGACAAAAAAAGAAGTAGTTTTCCTGCTATTCAAAGTCAGAATTCAGCGAAATAAGTCAGAATTTTTTAGTGCGACAAATCTTTGAATTTTATGCTATAATGTGACTTTATAATGGCCATATTCACAATCTTGTTGCGTCGTAGCAAATGCAAAATTATGTGAAATAACAGAAACAAATTCTATAGATTTTTCAAAAAAATTTTCAAATAATTTTGCATTTGCTACGATGCTACAAGATCGTGAATACGGATGTCATTTGTTCCTATCCATTTTACATGTGTACCAAATCTCATGAATAGTGAATCTCTTTTTTTAGGGGCGTGGCATCACCTATTTTCTCAGGGAACATTATTTGTCCTGGGGCTCTGTATACATGTATCGAATCTCATTCATGTGCGATAAATATTTTCGGAGATATGATGAAGTGGTTTTTGTGGGGGCGTGATACCCTCATTATTTTTCTTGATGCTTTTTACATATGTGCCAAATTTCATCTATGTACCTTAAATAGTTTAAGAGATATGATGATTTAATTTTTTGGCGGAAATGCCGATATCAGATACGACGAGATGGTTTGTTTAGTTTAAGATGAGTTCTTGGTACTTAAGGGAAACGAACATTCAAAAGTAAACCGACTGCAGAAATATGCAAAAGAAACTACCAAATACAATGAGATGGATCGTACAGTAGAAGGTAAAATCTACGTAGCCGCTTCAAACCAAAAAGTTCTATGATGAAAAGTAGCCGCTCCGAAAACCATCAAGAAAGTTCCAAAAACATCAAACAGATGGGTATAAAAGTGCTTGGAAAATCAAGTGAAAAGCTAGTGTGTAACTATACAACTTGCTATCTGTTAGATAAGTGAAGAGATGAAAGCTCTAGGTGGGTGAATGGGTAAACTACACAACATGCGATTAAGAAGGTCCTAACTTGTGGTTCTTAGGTTAATACTTAATTTTCAAATCAATGGAACATGAGATATTAAGCTGAACTGGAATAAAAACAAGCAGATTATGGTACAGAAGGTTACCAGCGTAGACAATTCATAGATACACACATATACGTTATGTATATTAAGAAAACTGACATTTTGAATGCAGTTGCAGTTCTAGACTGTCTGCATCTCTTGTTAACTGAGGTAATCAGTAGCAAAGCCAAGAACAATTTCAGCAAGACTATGTACGCAATTAATCAAAATAAGATAAATCTCAGTAACACTACAATATCAAATGAACAACAATTTTAATTGCATAATTTCCGGCGACTTAGCGATTGCCTCATTGAAATTAAAAAAAAAAAAATAAATAAAAAATTAAATCAGATCCGATAATAAATTAAATAAGAATTGCAAATGTGCAATTCCAATGATTTTGTTTTTGTATTTAAAGTTTCATTTTCAGTTTCAACTCTACTCTACATACTCTGACACTCAAAGCAGCCCACAGATTTCCTGTGCATGTATAAGTTGTGTTGCATCTTAAACAGACGCTGTCGTGGTCGTTTCTACCTCACCATCAGTGTCTTCGGTTTCCAAATTGCGAAAGATTTCAATCCATAAGTTGCAAATGCATGGCAACGTGCTGAGTGCAATGGAAATCTTTTGAATGCTGCATTTTGCAGAAAAACAGATGAAAAAAAGAAGAAGAAATAAAATGAAATGATTCGTTCATGTTATTCATTTCAATCGGTCTCTGTACTTAGAGTTTGATTTTAATTTCAGTCGTCTTTTTTTTTCAGTTTTATTTGCCAATTGCTGACCGTTTGCTACTGCAAAATGTTGCTTAATTCGTTGTTGTTACAGCTTTTCTTGTTGTTGCTACATTTTAAAATGCATCTGATAAATACCCAGTATTTGTTCAGTTCTTTGACTCTCCCTTAAGGGGATTTTCCATTCATTAATTAAAGGTTGTTTTTTTTTTTGTTGTAGCTTCGAACAGAGATTTTCTTTGGAGTTTATCATGGCTGGATTTTAATTGTTGTTGAGAGTTGCTGAGTATTGTTTTTAGTTTTAACTTGGCTATTAGGAAATTCCAACTACTATGAAACTGTTGAAGTAAAAGTTTTTTATTTTAAGAATTAAAAAAGATTTAAGTTCGGTTTAACAAAGGATTTATAATATACCACAAAGCTCCAGGTATATGGTCTTTACGTCATTGATGAGTATTAGCACAACTGTCTTCAGAATAATAATTTTAAAAAATATTCCAAAGAAAGTATTATAAAATGCTAGAAATAAAAGAGACAATTTTGAAAAAAAAAGCACACAAAAAAATCCCAAAAATCCATATTGCCAAATAATAAAGATATTTCGGATATTTTTAGGCCAAAAGAATTTTTTATAAAAATCGAAAAAAAAAATAGCAATTAAAATAAAGTTATAAAAAATCCATGAGGTTTCAATTCTTTGCAAAGCATATTTCATTATTCCATTCTTTTTTGAAAAAAAAAAAAAAAATTACATGCTTTACAAATAAAAATTGTTTTGGAGATTTTCAATTGAAACAGGAAGGAACCGGCTCATAAATTTCTCTAGAGCACATCCCATTAAAATCCATATATAAATACGCAAAACAAAAACTTGTCCTTCTTTTTTACTATGTTAGAAAAGGAGTACGACTTTAAATTATACACCATTAGGAATGTATTGTTGCGTAGATGTGAACAAAGTTAAAATTATGTATATAACTAAAAGAGTCCAAAAAGTACCAAAATTATTTAATACATTTGTGCTCAAATTTTGACCACTGGGCGATTCTAGTATCTATAAAAAAGGGTAACACACCTTACGTTACAATGGTGTTCGAGAGATTCAACAGAGCACACAACATCCCTATCATGTTTTTCGCATGACGTTCAACGTCTATCTATCTGGCAGATCCAAGGTAGTTTATTGAGCCCTGCACAGATTTGCTAATTGTATTCCAGCTTAGGTCTAGTATAGCCGAAAAGTCCGAAAATCAACGGGACACTATCCGTGCGACACTAGGTGGAACCGATTTTAATTTTAAGGGATATCACCCATATAAAATGGAAAACTATAACCAACGAACAAAACCCAGAATAGTGCTAGCTCGTCTGGATTTGGAGCTATTCTTATCTCAAGTGCAAAAAATTCCGTATTTTTCACTCTTTTAGAGTAGAATATCTCAAAATCCAGACAAGTAAGCGCAACTCTGTATCCGGATTCGGATTCAACATCGAAAAATACTTTTAAAACTACTGTTTTTGTTTGTTTTTTGGTTTACATTTTTTTTTTTTGATATAGAAAATTTTATTTAAATCGGGGTTTCTGAAAAACGGCAACACGTACAATTTTATGGAAAATTATGAGAACCAAGTATTTCTTACACCGTTTTTGATAATCTTGGCCGCTTCTTTCGACACATCGAAGGCATATCTGTCTACCTTAGGTCAGCTTGAATCGATATTCCCAGAAGGTCAAGAGTAACTGATCTTATAATCTCTACTCCGATCATATTGAGGGGTGGGTGGGGAGCGCAATCCACTCATCTGTGAGGCAAAAAACGGCATTGGGTCTTGCTGTCATTGAATTTGATCCAACTAGCACGACCCGGAGATTATTTTGATATGAACGGCAAGTGCTGCTGTCATCTGCAATTAATGGTCGATGGCAGAAAGTCATCGATAAAAACAAAGAAAAGGGACGGGACCCTGGGAAAATACAGCTTTGATGGAGTATTCGTTATATGCGAAACCGTCAACCGACAACCCGTATAGAACGGCCACGGCAGAACGTCGTTATCCACTAAGTAATCCATTCAGAAATTCGTTTCGCTCCAGATAATTCAGTGGAAGTTTTTAACGCTCTCAATAACTTTGAATAGTGTAATGGGTGAGCCACTGTTGAAGCATACTTTCTCAACACATGAGCTGATATGCTATCTGGCACAAACGCTTTATAAATATTGAGGTTTACAAAGACCGTTTTCACTACCATAGTTCGAAAGTAGATTCTTGGCATAACCGAGTACTTTTTCTGGACCTCTAGCGATGGTTGATTGCTATCAGACAGTTTTCTTGGAAAAGATGCTACCTCTCATACCCAATAAAAAAGTTTTCTGCACCATTAAAGCCGTGGCATTTATGCTTCTGTCAGCGATACACAATTTTTAATTGAGACAGCGATAAAAATTATAATTTTTAAATAATTATTTAACGCAGTCCAATTTTCTTCATCATTAAGCTATACAGAACGTTTCGGCGCTTTAGGCAAAACAGGGCATAAACTAGTGTATGGAAAAGCAGCATTAATGGTGCAATGGTCCGAATCACCAAGAGGTGGCATCATATTTTGCATGATGCCACGTCAGGTCTAGAATAATAAGGGTATGACCCCAACACAAGGAATGTATGTGACTTGATAAAGAGTTATTTGTTATCAACGCATTTATGTTGTTAAAACTCGTAGTATGTATTATTATTATTTTTATGATTTTTTAAAAACCAACTCAAGTGTAACGCATTTTTTTTTTCACTATTACCACACACATTTTAGGCATAAAAGTGGAACACACCATAATTGGCAACACCAATACTTAACACATCAACCACATGTTAATTTGATTTTGGTTCAAAATGTTTTCCATGTTTTTGTTACAATCAGTAGGTGGAAATTAAAAGAAAACTTAATTATTCAATATACCTACTGATGTATATGTAAGTCGAAAAAAATTTGTTGTATTAATGTCAATTTAAAATTTAACTGTTAGTTTAGTTTATATCTTCATAAGTTTATCATTTAAATTCATAAGTGTGGGCATAAATGCTTGTTAAATTCAAATTTTTATTAAAACTAGAATCGCCGAATGGTCAAAATTCGACCACAAATGTATAAAATAATTTTGGTACTTTTTGGACACTTTTAGTATTTGTATATTTTTTTGTTTTTTGTACCAAATAGCATTGAAAAATTTATATTTAATTCTGCCTGGCTTAAAGTCAAAGAATTTAATTATTTATAACGTTGTGCACATCTACAAACAAATACCTTTCTAATGGTGTATAATTTAAAGCCATACTTTATTTCTAAGACAGTTAAAAAAGATGGACAATTTTTCTTTTGCATATTAGTACATAGGTAAACATTAAGTAAAGACACAAAAACAAACAAAACGATCAATTCAATCCATACAATTGGTTGATATTACACAAACCCAAAGTAATAGCCTGTTTCTACTTGCTTAGATCAAGCGAATTTATTGGTTTATGCTTGGTTATCCACAAACCGATTTGGTTCGCCATTTTAACAGAATTCGTTAGAGAAATTTCAGCTGGTTTCAATAAACCAAATCGAAAATCAAATTTTCGCTAACCATTGAAGTTCAGTGTTAAAAAAAAATTCCAGAGAGAAATTTTGCAAACGCTTATCCTTTTTGACAAAACAAACAAATTCTTTTTGTTTATAAACCACAATTTTTTTAGGCCCTGACGCATTATTTGTATAGGATCAGAACTTCCATGTTCAGGAATTCAGTATTCGCGCGCTTTTTCATTGAAACGCAGACCTTGTTTACAACGGTTTATTATAAAATAAAAACCTTATGCGGCAAAAACCCAAATACTCGTATGTATAGTTCATCTACAATGTTAAATTCAAATTGCTTCCATGACTTGTGAAGAAATATTAACCTGTAAATTTGAAACCTGTCGAAAACCGCAGAATTTTTTCGTTCAGAGTTTGCTTCACTAAGCGTGACACTTTTTTTTTTGTTTTTTTTTGCCAACAATTTTGTTGACGACAGGCGAATAGTTGCTACATCTATCTACCTATTTACATAGTAATTTATTTTGAAGACAGTTTTTTTTTTCTTTTCTAAGCCATATTTGTGCGCTAAGGCTGCGGCGCGCGCAGTCAGTCGGTCAGTAATGTTAATACATTGTTGGTACGAAAACAAAAAGCCTGCAACACTTGCTTATCTCCGGTTACAATAGAAAAAAGTTTTTACTGGATTGCAGTAAAGATTTTTTTTAAATTTTATTTTAATTTAATTTTTATTTTGTTTTTTTTTATCTGTTCTTGCGGTTTTTTGTCAAAATATTTCCGCAATTTCTAAACATTTTCAACATGGTTGACTTACAATGAACAAGTTTTATTTTACCGTTATTTACAGGTAGCTTTTTTTTCAAAAAAACAACATAGTTAACATCTGTATACATTTTTATGCTGGTTGTATTTTGTTCATAAAACAATAGCAACAACACTGCTGTTAACAACTATTTACAGTAGAACAATGTTAACATTGTTTTCAATCTGTGTAAAGATACATGTGTTTTAATTAAAACTACAACAACTGTATAAATTCTCTACTCGTTAGTGGTGAGTCACATTTAACAAGTTTTGGAAAACTGCTGTATAAATATTGTGTTTTAGTAATTTTTTTTTTTTGTTTCGTAATTAGGTCAGAGCTTCTAAAGAGTGTCGCTATGTTTATGCAACATATAATTTGAATAGAAAACAAATGTTTTTAATTAAAAATTTTTAATTTTCAATCATTTGTAAAATACTTATATGGAATGAGGTTAGAAATAGTACAACGGGTAAATGCACAGTAAAAATTATAGCTTAATTTTTATACAAAAAAGTATTTATATAGAACAATAACAAGAAAAAAGCATTAATTTTAAACTATTTTGGAATAATTTTTATACTTTTCTGGAATAAATTTTAAACTATTTTGGTATTAAATTCAAAACTTTTTTACAAAACAGTTTAAAATTTATTTCAAAATAGTTTAGAATTAATACTTTTAAACTTTTTAGTAAAAAATTTTGAATTTAATACCAAAATAGTTTAAAATTAATACTAAAGGAAATCAAAAGTCACAAAAGTAAATTTTCATTTTTTAGTGTGTGATATCCATAGCTTTGCTGCACGCTTTCAAAAATCTAATTAAGTTTTATAGACAAAGGTTTCACTAAGAAGTTGCCGTTAGTACTTTTACTAAAAAATTATATTTTTTCTTCGAAAACATGAGCCAAAGTCACTTAGGCCCGGATGCACAGTTATTAGTTAACCAAACTAAAATGACGATAGTGGTTAAACTAATGTTTCATATTCACATTGTTTTGTTAACTATAACAATAAACAAAAAAAAATATGGCAGCACGGGATAAATTTGACGTTTTCGTTTGTGGATTTTATGGAAACATATCGATACCTTAGAGCGCTATAGTCCTATCTCCATTTTTCCAATTGTTGGGAAATGCAAAAAGAAGATTTCAAACAGTGGTTATTTAAGATTGGCTGCTATTTTGATATAACGATACATGCAATATGTTTACCTATAGTATATTTTAACATAATTTAATGTTTTTAACTAATTTTATTAATTTCTAACGAAATGCCAGCCAATTTATGTATGTCATTACTTTTGCTCTTATATAGAATTCCACTACTATTAAAAAAAACGACGTATTTAGTGTATTTTTTGAATTTTTTCCACTAAAATGTCGTAAAAAGCGATGAAACGCGAAGAAAACGCGAAAAAACGAAGATTTTTTTTAAAAATGTGACTTATTTGAATATTCAGTGGAGATAGGACAGTAGCGCTCTTGAAAAAATTACAGTTTGGAGATAGGATTTTTCTTAATTATCGAATATTTTGGTATTTTAGTGGTATTTTGACATCACACAGTTTTGCACACGGTAAAGAAGCCCACAATGATGCCATAACTGCAAAAATCTCAAAATCGCAAAAAGTGGAGATAGGACTATAGCGCTCTTAGGTATCGATATGTATGTTTTTTGCTTATGCTTGTTAGTGGTTGGGAAAACAAAAACTATGGAAAACGGACGCGCAACCGATTATAGCGTCTGCTCCGGCACGACAGTATCATTCCTAGGAATACATGTAACTTGATTTTAATTGCATGCAACATATTTACCATGTCGTTTTGCCCTGAATTTTCGATCGTATGCATTCCAGAAATTCCCAAGCTACTTCCTCACTCAATCGAAATCGGTTACGAAATTCCTTGGGGTCGTAGTTTTGGAAAAAATACTGGTGATTTCTAAAAACTTGTTACTGACGAAAAACCACAATATTTCAAATTTCGCCAATATCTGCATCGCTCTTGCTATCAGACTCAAAATTTTGAAAACATTTTAAGCATTTTCACACAACTAATGTGGATTCTATTTCTTCAGCATTAGCTGTTGGTTAACTAATAGTTAACATATGAAATTTGCGAGTTTAACTAATGGTTAACTTGTGACGAAAAAAAAAATTTGGTTGATTTAACACTTGTCATTAGTTAACTAATGACTGTAAGAAAATTCAGGCCTTAAAGATTGTACGTGTGAAACTGATCAACATACAACTCAGTGGTTTATTTACATAAATTATATTTGTTACAGACATTTTTATTGCTATTTTTATTGAAATATAGTAACCGTACTCACAATTTTGTTGCGTCGTATCAGACTATTTGAAATTACAAAAACTACTAATGGTCGAATTTCAGCCATTGACAGAATTTTAGCACATATAAAAAAGAACATTTTAAGTGATAAGATTTCTGGATCCTTTGCTATTATTACTACTAGAATCGGCAAATTGTCAAAATTTGACCACAAATGTACTAAATAATTTTGGTACTTTTTGGACAGTTTTAGTACTTTTTTTGGTATTTGGTGCAAAATAAAAATGCTCATTTATCATCCCTAGTACAATGACAAATGTGAAACGAAAACAAAACAAAAAGCATGGAGTCAGTGTCAGTCAGCTTTTTGTCTTTCTCTTTGTGCTGTATCCTCTTATCAGCTCTGTGTGACCACTTTTTTTTTGTTGTTGATTATATTGAAAAAAAAATGAATTTAATTTTACCTGGCTTAATGGCAAAATATTAAAATAATTTAAGCTTTGTGCACATTTACACACAAATAGCTTTCTAATGGTGTATAATTCAAAGTCGTGCTTTATTTCTAACATGGTAAAAAAGGTAGGACAAATGCTTGGCTTAATGGCAAAATCTTAATATAACTTTAACTTTGTGCACATTTTCACACAAATACCTTTCTAATGGTGTATAATTCAAAGTCGTACTCCATTTCTAACACAGTAAAAAGGGTAGGACAAATTTTTGTCTTGCGTATTAATATATAGATTTTTAACACTTTATCTCCTGCTTCTATGTAATACCATTATTTTACTATGCTGGATATTTTATGCAATGAATTTTTTTTTTTTCATCATTGCAATATGTAACTGAAATCATACAGGTTATTAAAATTGAACCATAAAATTCAGCATATTGTCATTTTGAAAAAAATTTTGCAATTTCCACAAAAAGGTTTTTTGGCTGCAGTGCCAAGAGAAAAAATAAAAAGCAAAATTTTTATGTCAACATGCAACATATGCAGACGTGACGAAATTGACACAGCGCAAGGACAATATCTTTACAAACGATAATGTACTTACGTACCAAAGATATGAAAAAATATGTTAAAAGGATGACATGAGACATGCGATTTCTGTCATTTAAGATAAAGGAAACAAGAGATTACATGAAAAGTGCATAGAACAGATCTACTTTTCTTATTTAGTATGCAAATATTGCAAAAAAGGCTTTACATCTTTAAACGAATTTCAAACTAAGAAAATGTTTGGTACAACACGAGACAAATTTCTATCAAAGCTAAAAGTTAAAATTATGAAAAGAAATAATTTTAAAAAAATACTCTTTGCCCTCAACAACATTACACTTATGTATATTGATTGTTAGTGTAAATTATATTCAATCGCCACTTCAAATAATTACCCAACAATTCAAAGTGTTTACCATGTAACTTTATCTAAGAGAAAAAACAAACAAAAAAATAGCACTTAAAATCCTAATGGCCCAACATAAAACTTTACAAACAGAAGAAAGTGATTTTCTCATTTTACTTATGATCTCTTCATTTTAATTTTAAAGCATCATTTAAGTGAACTCTCAAAAGGTCTAGACACTAGACATTTGAAAATACGCACTTTCTCTACACTTCCACAAGTAAGTAGTAGTGACCTAACCTCACTGCCATAAATTGTAATCATGGAGTATCCCTTATGTGAAGTTACTCTATGCTACAAAAGCAAAGAATACGTGCAGCATTTCAATTAAATAACGTGATAAAGTTAAGTAATAAAGCGAGTAGTAAAAGAGAGAAAAAAATAATATGTAATAGGTATACCGTATACTCGTAAAAGCGGAAATCTACAAACTTATCTCATTACGCACTAAGCCACAGTGTCTTAATTGCCCCACCATGACGTCGTTGGATCAGAGATCACTTTCTCATATGGCAGTGGCAAGCAAGAATAAAAAGCCTTTTCTTATCAGCGTGGCCAAGATCGGTTGCGTTGGAGGAGTGCCTGAATTATTAAGAAGATTACAAAGATGATGTTCTTTTTGTACATAAGTATGTATGTACACTTCAAGTAGCTATTAATAGCATACATATGTATGTGAAAGGGGAGGGTAACAGTCGGAAGTCTACCGATAATGTAGAAAAATAAAATAAAACAGCTGCAATTGGTATTGCTATGAATTTGTTTGTTTTTCTTATACCCTACTTCTAAATGTTAAAATATTAAGTTTATTTTAATGAAGAAAATAGCTGGAACTTCTTTGTTATGGAGATAGCACCTTGGTCCACAAGCTCACAGGTCTCTGAAAATTGTTTGAAGCCTCATGCCACATCATATGAAAATTTTTTATATATTTTTGTTCAAGGTACTTCACTGATCATTATGAGTATATTAAATAAATAAAAAAAAGTAAAACCCACGTAACGAACCTTTCCGTCGTTAGCCGGGGTGCAGCCATCGGCGTCCAGAGTTCACTGCAAAATTTATATTTCCCAAGAAAACACAGATTTTCCAGACGTTATAATTCACTTTATTCACTAAAACTTATGCGACGACCATCAAGAGAAAACATTAATAAGTATAAATATAATATGAAGTTATCACATTGCTTAAATTTTAATCTTTCTACCCTAGGATAAGGCTTCCAGAGTGTCTCTGTCCTTCCGTCGTGGAGTGCCTCTCCGTCACTGGTCCTGGGACTCCGTCTGTCCTTCGTCGAGTGCATCACAAACCATTTCTCTTCGTCAGTTGTTTTCGAAATGTGTCCTATGGTTGGTAATTATAAGTCCCAGTCATGTCTCAATGTGTCCTCGTTGTTAAAAAAGTCCTAAGTCGCTGAATGTATTAAATAAATAAGGATCACGTCTTCACCATGCGGCGACCACCAAGAGAAAGAAAGTATCTCCAACAGGAAATACCTTCATTGCATTTATTAAATGGTGGCCGCCCGCCCGCTAGTGAGAGATTCTGAAGTAATGTTCGTAGGGGAGCGTTCGAAATTCTTTGATGACGCGATATTCAGTTTGTTGCAAACTTAGTTGGCCGACAGTTTGTCATCCGTATGTGTTTTATGATGCTAAATTCAATTCCGGTAACATGATCAAGCTATCATGTCAGTATTATGAGATATCCTAGTTTAAAAGTGACAAAATATAAGCATTTCGCTACTTTTGAGCTTATATAATAACACCATGTAATCTTGAGTCATAAAACATGGGAAAAAAGGGAAATCTAGCTTTCAAATAGTATAGCTGATTAGTTTTGAACATTTTCTAGATCCAACTGTCATCATTAATTTATTGTGCAATCATACAGGAGCCCTAAAGTGGTGAAAATGGCTTTACCGTGCTGGTCTTCATCGCCTAAAATTGAATTTAAGCCAAGTTTAACTACTACTTTTAAGTTCAAAATGTATAAAATGCTCTTTAACTGGAAAAACTTTTTGTTCTTTTTGTCTTGTGTGACTTACCTGCCCTTTGATTACAATAATTAAGTCCAAACATCATGAAGTACTACTGATTCATATTCCTAAATATTTTTATTAAATGTTTTCGTCTTGGTTATTAAATTTTTATTTTAGTCTTGAACACAAAGCATTTCATAAATTTTGATTGTTCAAAAAGTATGGCTTTACCATGGTAAAAATCCCTCTCATGTAAGCAAATTTATTTTACTAACTACAAAAAGATGTCTTTCACTGACAGCAGCCTTAGCGGAAAAAGCTTAAAATTTTATTGTGAAGCTTTTACGCTTATTTTTTTAAGTGTAATAATCCTTTGCCGTGGCACGCCTTTACCGTGGTATATTTTGAAGTATTTTGACATTTACTTTGAAAAATTTTATGGGAAATGAAAATATAATTTCCAGATGATTTATGATTTTTGTATGTTTATTGTGAAAACTCTAATCAAATTCAACTATCTGCGGGCTCGTAAGATAACTTTTTCTTTGTTTTTTTTTTTTTTCAAGTCAAAACTACTGATTTTTGTAGAATCACTTTGCATTGTTCCTCTTCATCAAAATGCCCTCGAGCAATTAGAGAGTATAAAGTGTTCTTTCTAATTGCCAAGGCATTGTTTCTGATCTTCCTCAAAGACTGCTGTAATCCTTGAAGTGTAATAACAATCCCCAGATCTGAACTTATTCTCCAATAGCAGATCATCCGTCAAACGGTACGTAAAGAGAAAGATTTCTATAACTGATTGGCAAGTTAAAAAAAGTTAAAGAAAGTTAAGGTAGTTGTTTCACTTGACGTTCTCCAGAGAAACATAAATCGTTATCACTCGAAATACGTCCAGAGAAGCTATAATTCTAGGCAATTCAACTGCAATGGAACGGCATACCCTTTTTGAAAATGATAAAGATTTCATACGTAAAACCAAATAAATGGTTATTTTGTAAGTTTTTTTTTTAACGTTTTAAATTGATTTTTAGGAACATTTTCGATGGGCTAAGTTAACCTTAAGTTTAGCCATTCTCATGTTTACTCTATTCTTTCAATATCTGAAATATACGAAATAATATAACGTATTTAGCGTAAATATTATCTATTATGTTATTTATGTACAAAAATTTTGTAGGACACCAACATTATCGCCATGATCATACAAAATTATTGCAGTTGTTTAATGATTTGTTTTATATCTAAAATAAACAGATAACACAAAAACAAACGGACAAAATTAAAAATTAACTTCTGTTTAACATTTTCATCTGTTTGTTTAACAATTAATTTGCTGTTGATAGCCCTTAGTCAAACAAAAAGTAAACATTACACATTATCTTCATACAGACAGACAGTCACTTTCACTATTTAATGATCAACAACTATCATCATCATTTAATATTTGAACTTGTAACCATTTTTGAAATCCATT
The DNA here is from genome assembly GCA_951812925.1 of Calliopum simillimum. NCBI lineage: Eukaryota > Metazoa > Arthropoda > Insecta > Diptera > Lauxaniidae > Calliopum > Calliopum simillimum. The sequence goes on along the minus strand of OX638371.1, from coordinate 94,022,728 downwards.
TTTTCATAAGATTGACTTTTGTCGTTGGCAAGTAGTAAGTAGTAATAGTTCTTGCTTCATGTTTTGGAGACCTTAAGCCAAATGCCAGCAAGTAGCTGTGATTTCTTTGTTCGTGTAGACATGAAGCTGCTCTTTGGACAATTAATTATGTTGCAAACGACGTTTACATTTTTACTATAAAATCTGTTAGAGAATTGCCTACGGTGTATGTATTTTATGGTAGTGATCTGCAGAATTAACTAGAAGAGTCTGCACGAAGATAATTTATTTTGACCTTCTGCTTCCTCTAACACTATTCTTCGAATACCCAAATACATATCTCTTTATTTGAATTTTGTTTGTCAACCTTTGGTTTAAGAGTTATAACAAAATTATCACATTACATTATTTCTTTTCTTTATATTACATTTCAACAAAATATTCTTACATCCTCTTCACGTAACTTTTTACTCAAGAAAGTCATGACCGCCTACCGTCGTATAAGTAGGCAATAGAAATATTTATTTATGATATTTTATATCATGATATCGCATTAATGCAACGTGCGCATGATTTATTAACGTTGCATTTTGATGACACAACAACAAACACATGTACATACATACATATATTCCTATGTATGCATGTACATTTCTCAAAATCGGAGAATCATAAAGAAACAGAAAATAAATGTCAATTTAAAAAGTTGACCAAATGACAATAGAAAAAAACTCAGTCGGTCGGAGGGAGCAAAGCACACAAAAAATGGTGATAGAAAACGTGACGAACTTTGAAATATTTTCTTTACTAAAACGGAATGCAATGCATTTCAATAAATTCTTATGATAAATGCGATGCATACAAGCAGGCATACATACAACAATAGACGCATTCATTAGCAATACAAAAGTCTAACAGCGTCTAATGTGGCGGCTGTCTGTGCCTCTGAGAAAAAACTATAATCAGACTATTCAAAATTTTAATTTTGGAACCATCTTCAATAATAATACTGTCATTTTAGTACTAAACTACAAAAAACGTGCCGAGGTACACCTTTTTTACCTTCCAAAATATTTTTTTGGAAAAAATAAAATCTTTCATATTAAAAACGGGAAAAATTGGTATGTCTGAGACTTAGAAGTTATGATTTTTGAAAATTTGTAAAAAAGGTCCGACCGCAAAATGTCCCATTTCTGGAACATTTCTTAATCCTTTTTCATGTTTGGACTATTTTTAGAAAAGTATTAAAGCATGCTATGCACACAAAGTAAACTTTTTGTATTTGGTAAAAGTACTAAATTTACTACTATTTTAGTACTAAACGACAAAAAACGCTATAGTACCTATTTCCGACCTTCCAAAATATTTTTCTAGAATAGAAGACAGAATCACCTTTCACTTGAATCTAAAATTAAGATGATATTTTTAAAAGTGTAGGCGTTATGATTTTTTGAACATTTCACTACATGCAATAATTCGAATTATGTAATTTAATTCATTTTAAATTCCTCGAAAGATTTTGAAAATGAAATACGCCGTGGCAGATCTTGTTACGCTAGGCATGGAATGGCTGTATAGGTAACTGTTAACGCCAAAAAAGTTTTTGGAAATACATTGCTGCCTTTACTCCAAAACAAAACGGAAAGATTGCCAGAATTTTTTATGGAATATTTTCTGGCTTTATTTCCAAAAAAAAATATTGGGCGTTATTCCGGCCATTATTTCCAAAACTCTGGCGGTATTTTCTATTTAATTTTTGGCTTTTTTTCCAAATATATGTGGCAGAAAATATCTGGCTATATTTCCAAAAAAAAAATTGGCGTTCCTTTTCGTAAACCATATAGGTTTTGGAAAAAAAAAACACCAGAAAAGTTTTTGGCTTTATTTCCAAAACAAAATAAAAATAACGCTAGAATGGAGATTTTTCAGGCTTTATTTCCAAAACATTTTCAGGCGTAATTTCCGGGAGCCCTTCTATGCTGCCACATATTTATACTAAAAGGTCACAAAAACTAGTATTAAAATAAATTCCCAAATTTAAAATATCCAAATTTTTGACCACATGTTATAAATTGTACGATTTTTCAACTAATCTTTCTTCCCAATCCAATCTTGATTTCCGATTTTGTAAGAAAAATTAATTTCTTCAATTAATAACATACTTCTTATGAATGGATTTAACTTTATCGCCGTGCCTGACTTTGTCTTTACAGCTTTCTAGCTCTAATGGTAGCGTAAAATCATTTGAGTGAGATCTTATAGTTAAAGAATCATGTTTTCCACTTCCTATGGCAATATATACCCGCCTGGAATATTTAACTGCTTCAAGATATCCGAAACCATCAGATATAATGACTTTACAGGCGCATATGGAAAGCCTTCTGAACACTACCACCAAGTCAATAACGGACGGCACGTATCTGATCCTTCTGTTTAAATAATTGTCTACTATTAGTAGCCATGTTAGCGCCCTTAATCAACAGGTAATATAGCCTCAAAGTTGGACTCACCAGATCTTTATAACTTTAAGCGTGAGAGCAGTTTCGGAATATCTGAACATTTAATGAATCAGGATAATTTCTTACATAGTTAACTACTGGCATTTAATTTCAAAGTCATTGCTAAGATACTTGAAGAAGAAACATGTATTTTCAAAGTTTTATGGAATTTAAAATATAAATCTATATATTAATACGCATGACAAAATTTGTCCATCTTTTTTTACTATGTGAAAAATGGAGTACGACTTTAAATTATACACCATTAGAAAGGTATTTGTGTGCAGATGTGCACAAAGCTATAATGATGTTAATATTTTGACTTAAAGCCAGGTAAAATTAAATACAAATTTTTCAATATAAACAACAACAAAATACACGATTACACAGAGCTGAAAAAAGGATAAAGCACAAAAAGAAAGACAAAATGCATAGCACTGACTTTATATTTTTTGTTTTGTTTATTTTTCACTTGAATTATACAAGGCATGATAAATGAGCTTTTTTGTAAATACATATATTGATGGAACTTATGTTATAAGAAAGTACATTTAGTGCTTTTTTGATAGAAAAGCCTTTTTCATACATTTTAAAAGATTTTAAAGTGAAAAGTTGACATTACTGGCTGCCAAGGCCAGTATTTTTAACTGGCACTAAAAATATACTTAAATTTTGCACCGCAAACAAGAAACATTGGAATAGCGCGGAAACGTTGTGTCTTGTTGAAAAAATTTTAAAAAGATTTCAATCAAAAGGAAATTATTAATGCTTCGAAATATTGATCAAAAAATAAATCAACCTTGACAGAAATGCCGTCAAAAATCTATTTTTAAGACAAAATTATTGTTTAACCTAACCTGGCGATGTTCATTAAAGTGTCCAATTAGAGAGTTCCAACCAAATAAATTTTGCCATAAAATTCAACACAAAAATACTTCAAAAGAACATCCGGCGTAAAGCTTTAATTAAAAATCTATTAAAGTGTTGTTCATTTATGAAATACTACGAGAAATAAGCAAATCAAAACAAACCGATGTTCGCGTATCTTAAACCTGTTTTAAATATCTTTCGCTCGAAGCACTCAATTGTTTAGCAAATGTCAATGAACAAACAACAAAAAATCATAAATTTTGCGAATATCAACAAAAACAAAAAAAAAAAAAAAATATTTTTTCTTTGATTTATTTGGCATAGTTTTTTATTTAATTATGGAACGCTCTTTTGTACGCTGTGTGTTGTGGTTTATTTTGCCGGCGGATTTAAATGTCAATTTTTTACACATTCAAAAATTGATTTTTTTTTTTCATCAGAAATGCGAAAAACTCAAAAAGAAACTAAATTTATGTTTCTGTGCATATATTATTTATTTTGTTATGTAAGTTAATTTCAATTTCACTATTTAGTGGAATAAATTATAAATGAGATAAAACAAACTCAGAAATATTTTGGATTGAGGGCGTCATACAAAAATGTGCGAATAACACGAGTTATCGTAAAACTGAAACGATTTGTTTACAAATTTTTTAATAAGAATGATATTATGAAAAGAGAATAGAATAAGAGTTTTTGATAATATACGGATTAGATATCCGTCAGTCAATATTCATTTGATTTTAAAAGAAGGTAGTAGTTATGGTTCAAATTTGACTCTTTTAAATACAATTTTAAAATGAAGAACAGAATTTGCATTATCATAATCATTATAGGATTAAAACTGATTTTCAGGTGAAAATTTTTTGTTAGTCTAAGCTTCGTCTATCACCTCCCAGAAGCTTCGTAACCCCATCGATTATACCCTTTATAATAAATCTAACCAAGGCTGGATAGTAAGAGGCCAAAAAGGCACCTAGCAATAAGCATCATGATCCGATCAATTCAGGATGTCACGCTGACCAAAAACATATGTATATATATTCTTTTCTGCCATAGTAGCTTAACTAGGGCGAGCGGTCAAAGGAGATGTATTCCGGTACTTTTTTTTTTGGAGCCTTATAACATGTCTTTTGCAGGTATACCTTGAAATTCGGAAATTCGTCAAACAACAAAAAGGGTACACGGAAAGAAAATTTTTTTCTAAAATAAATCCAAATCGTTCTTAAAAGAAGCATTCAGAATTGAAGAGCTGAGTATATGAACATGTTAAGTGACAATTTAATAATTTTTAGATGATTAGTTTTAAAGTTGCTAAACCACCCTCGATTACCCTTTTTATCAGTTCAATTGGTCTGATTCGAAAGATATTTTAAAAAGCTTTAAATTGGGTGTACAAACTTTGAAATCTGAGGCACCATTTTTACGTATAAGTTATAACATTTTTTTCATATGACTTTTACTTTTTACAAAATGTCACTTAACATATTCATCCAGCTCTTCAATTGAGATCAATATAGCACAAAATCATCCAAAAATATGCTAATTCGATCTAATTAAGGCCAATTGTACTTGTTTATCATAAAAATATATATGACTTTTCCCATTTTTGTTTGTTGTTTCTCTTCTTTATATTCGTCAAAGCCCAGTTTTTTAATAAAAAGTTCCAAAGAAAATCTAAAAAATACAATATCTCGTAAACGCTATCACTTCACTTGACTTTGTCCTTCCGCAGAGAATGAGGAGTGGCAGATATGGAAAAGTATATATGTATATTCTTAATCAGCATCACCTCCTGAGTCTGGATGTCTGTCTGAATGTTTCTGCGTCCCTTGAAATCATTTTAATATTTTTTGGGACCAAGAAGACACGTCAACCGCCTATACAAAATACAAAAATACATTCAAAATACAACTGTAGGAGTATTTTTCATGACAATGCAACCAAAATACACATACATGTTAAGGACGGTGAGCGCAAGCTCTGAGGAAAACCTAGGTGCACTCAGACAAGAGGGTGTGGCACCTCCCATATAAGCAAAAGTTTCAAAATGCTATACTGAAAATAGTTTTTTAGATAATCCAACTAAATTTCACTCAGACACTGAGAATATTAAGTGTCAAATCTGTTCAAAAGCTATGTGAATTCGGACAAGAGGTCGTGGCACCTCCGGTACAAGCAATATTTTCAAAATATTCCAGTGTAGGGTATTTATTGTAAGACCAGGCCACATTTTCTAGTTTTAGTTAACTTTAGTCAAGCTTTTTATTTGATACAGAAACAATGCGAAGACCATTCGGTAACCGATATTTGACCCGGAAAATCGATTAGTTAGTTGGCTGATTTCAAAAAACTCCTTTTCTGTATTCTTCGAACTCAGTGAATAACTATGCATAAAAAAACCTGGAGTGCGACCCGTGTAAGCCTTCGTTCATGTATAACACAGGTTCGAAAGAGGCGAATATTCTACAGAGGCATAGATTGATCTCAACACCATCATGGGAACAATCGAATAAATATCATCGAGTCTTTCGATTTTTGACAAAAATTTAGAAAAGTCGATTAATTTGTAGAAATCATTCATCAGCGATTTTATGAAATAAAATACATTTTTTCGAAATCACTCGATAGTTCCTATGACTATCTTTTAGATGGAAACGTGTTTACAGATGCGATTTTATAAGAATTCGTGTCTTTAGAAAAAGCCTAGCGCTAAAAGATAAATTATAAACACTTTATTAAGGCAGGTAAAAACATATTTCAAATGTTGTTTTTCAGAGGATCGCCCCAACAAATTCACAGAACGGCAGAAACAAAAGAAAACAAAACGTATGACTAAATTTCAAATTGCAAGAAATTGAGACATTAAGGTTAAGGGAGAAAAAAAATAAAATTATTCTCTGATGATTCAAAGATTTCGGAAAAAAGTTACGACAGATACCTACAACAAATCTAAATCATAAAGTTTTTTTTGTAAACAAAATATCTGTTTGATAGGTATGAGTAAAATAAGAAATGCAATAGATCAAAAGTAAATACGTAATAAAGATAGATTCTCGCACATTAAACATAAAAAATATATAAAAAATTGGTAAAACTGAATTATAAAATATTACAATAAAAAAAAAAAAAACATAAATAAAAACAAATTAAAAAAAGGGTAGTAAATAAAAACCATAAAAAATATAATTGAATTGAAAAAACTACAAACCTTGAGAAAATTGCAATAACTGCAGCAACACCCAGAGATGTTGATTATCGAGAAACGATAAAGATTCAATTCAGCCCAAACACAAAAACAACAAAAAAAAAAAAAACTGCATTCAACGGATACAAAACAAATAAATTAAAAAACAAAAACAACAAGCAGATGCTCAGCTGTTGATGAAGGCGCGTAGAATTCGAGTGAACGAGAAGGAATGAATTCGTTTGTTGACAACAAAAACAAATAAATAAATAAACAAATGAACACACACACTGACACAAAATCGTTCTCTAACAACAAATCAAATTAAAATATCGCAAACAAATGAAACATCGAGTTTAGAATTTTTGTTTATTTACTTTTTCGTTTAACGCTTTGCGTTCTACTTCGATAAATTTTTAATTTAAAAATTTTTTATTTTTTGCTCACCGATAAATTTTTATGCATAGAACACTACGTAGAGCACAATGAAAATTTAATTTTTTCAAAAATTTTTGTGTTTTATCTACTCGTACTGTGTATATTTTTAATAACTTTAAACACTTAAATTTCTTTCAAAATCTAATGAGAATTTCTTTTTTATTCACAAAAACATAAAAATTCGCAACAAAGCAGCGCTAACAACCTACACCGTCGATAGTCAAAAATGAACTGTCGCGCTTTCAACAAATGTTCTCTTCGGGTTTTTCCATTTCCTTTGTGTTTTGAATTTTGAATTTCAATCATCCAATGCATTGTTGCAACAAGTGTTGCCATAAAAAGTTATTAAGACTTTATTTTGGGATTTTCATGACATCGATTTTGAATCTGAATAAATTTCGAAAAAGTTTACTTAACTGACTAGTTTCAGTGATATAGCCATCGGAGGATTCAGATTAGGGATTTCAGTCCCGGGAGCGCGGCATTTTCACAGTTCCGAAAATCCCGGGACTAGTTGACACGAATCCCGGGATTACTTCTTTAAGACTTTTTTTTAAACCATTGGATTTTTTTCATTTTTTAGAAGTTCATATAATATTTATGAACAAAACTGTGACTCCTGTGAAACTCCTTCTTTAAATCTTATTAAAATAGAGATAAAACGTATCCGCTCTACATATACATATTTGAAAGTGACTCTTCTTTCGAAATTGAGGATAATGGACATACAATTAAAATGAATGCAGCAACAAACTTGAACGAAAAATGAAATCTAGTTTTGAATAACACTTCAAAAGTGTTATAATTTATCCGACGTTCTAATGAAAAAAATTGAGAAATTTGGTATTGATGGTGATAAGAGTTATTTCTTCAAAAAAAACTTTCAATTATCTTTCTTCAATTCAATCAACAAGTTTTGAGTCAGGAAAATGCTTCTCGTATGCTATAACCTGCAATATATTTAAATCTAGATTAGATGACAAAACTATAAATGCTTTAATTTTCTTTAAAAATATTAGAACTGATTAACAGAAAAAAAATGCACACATATTCCTTGGACGATTCTAAGCATTTTATATCCAGTACATATTTTTCGTAAGATGACTTCTTCTAGAGTAAAAAAGATGTTTTGCATACCGCGGTCGTTTAGCGTCCGAATCTTATCTTGAGTCATTTATCATTCTAAAGCTAATAAATTTAGCTTTAATTTTAAACAAAAAAAATTTCGAAAATTTTGGTGAAATTTTTTTTTTTTTTTGAAAGTATTATTATACCCTACACCCAGGGTATATTCACTTTGTCCTTCCGTTTGTAACGCAGAAAAGGAGGCGTGGCAGATATAGAAAAGTATATATATTCTTGATCAGCGTCACCTCCTGAGTCGATATAGCCATGTCCGTCTGGCTGGCTGGCTGGCTGGCTGGCTGGCTGGCTGGCTGGCTGGCTGGCTGGCTGGCTGTGTGTGGAAATACACTTTTTGGGAAAACTAAGCAAGATAATTCAATGAAATTTGGTGCACAGCCTTCGGCGTCAAAGTTAGCTCGGAAGATTGAAAATTAGCGAAATCGGTCAACGGGCACGCCTACCGCCAATACAAAAAATATATTAAAAATGCAACTTTTTGAGTTTTTTCATGATAAAGCAACCAAAATACACAAAAATACTACGAATTGTAAGCGCAAGCTCTGAACAAAAACCAGGAGAATTCGTACGAGAGGGCGTGGCACCTCCCATATAAGCAAAAGGTTCAAAACGCTATACTGAAAACATTTTTTGAGATAATCCAACCAAATTTCACTCAAATGCTAAAAACTATAAATTCAAACTTTGCGAAAAAACTGGGTGAATTCGGACAAGAGGGCGTGGCACCTCCCACATAAGCAAAACTTTTAAAATACTGCTGTGTAGGGTATTTAATGTTTGGCCAGGCCAAAGGTAACACCCTTACTAGTTTTTTTATTAAAGGAGTATTAAAAAATAAAAAAGATAAGCCACTTACAGTTATCAATTTACAAAATTTGATGTAAGCTATGAATTTTTGAAAATCACAGGAATCGCCAACTTCAACACTCTGTATTTTAACAGTAAATGATACTAGGACAAATTCCTCCCTTATTATTAATCTTGCATACCGGAACTACGAACATATACTGGCAAAAAAAATTTTCAGCTGGTGCACTTGGCGTGTTTTCCTTCATAAATATTCTTGCTTAATAAAATGTACTTATTTTAAGAAATTTTTTTTAATAGACACTTCATAAAAAAAATATATTTATAGGGGTATGGTAGGAATATTATAAGACCAAATATTGGGAAATTTTAATATGAAATTTCTGCTTTATTTAGAAAAAAAAAAAAAAAAAATTTAAATTACTAACCGGTAACTATGTATAATATTTGTTTACTATGTTTCCACCGGAGATTTAGCTCCAATGAAATCTATAAATCTCGTCGTTGAATCCTATCTATTTCCGCCGGCCGTTAGGAATCTATTTTTGACAGTAAATGTCATAAGCGAGAAAACAAAGGTTGTTCTTTCTTTTGTTTTTAATATTTATCTTCCATTTGCTTTGTTTTTACTGACATTTAGTGCCAAATATAATAAGTAAAGGGATAACATACCTTGCCAAATAGCCAAAATCACTAGCACTGTTGAGATTCATACGCAGATTTAAAATAAATTACCTCAGAAATAGAATTATTTTCGTATGGTAAATCACATGTTTTACACGGAAATTAAGAGCTAAGTCTTGAAACAGCCGTAAGTCACCTCAAAAATTTCCACTGAAAACAGCCATTAATTACTTCTTAATTCTCCGATGGAAGCAGGCTATTAGAGAAGCACTTAGAAGGGCAGGAACAGATTCCGATCAAAACTTCATAGATAAGATCTATTTTTAATGAGGCTTGAGCAAATTTTATACACATTAGCAATGGTATTCCTTAAAACGTAAAAGTTCATCGAAAATCTCTTTACTCGAAAGCCTGTCAAAATTTATATTGATTTTTTAAGTACTACCCTAAATATTTTTCGGTTAAACTGCATTGTTCTGTTGTTATTAATTTTAAAATGTGTAAACTAATGGACTAGGGTAAAAGAATGAAAATTTCAGATGGAGAAATCTGGCAACGCTAGTGGTAGCAGCAAAAGCAAAATGAAGACACAAATCATGAAGCAACAAACCTAAAAAACGCGGGTTGTTTGTTGCTGTGAAAAATAAAAACTACAACAAAAGTGCTCTTTTTCTCATTCCCTTTCGCTTTTGACATTTATTAGTTTATTTTGACGTTTCCATTTTGTTATTTTTGTCTTGTACTACTTGCGTATGCCTGCTTCTAAACATATTGATGTTTCTTTGAAATGTTGCCAAGTTGCTGTAGTATTTTTTCTGCAACATGCATATGAGTGGCTGGAATGGAACTGGAAAATATTTAGTGTTGCATATTTTTAGGTGCATTCAATCAATTGGAAAAAAAAATTTGCTGAACATTTATTTTACTCCCCCTGGGAGTAAATCTTACTTGGAGTAAACAATTTCAGATCGTCAATCGATGACAAAAGGTCGAAAATTTATTACGGATATCAAAATCTGTCGCTTCCAGGTACCTACATAAGAGGCCCGACTTATATCATTACTAATGATTCATTTGGTTTTCAGTATACATATTTATATGATTCTTGCAAACATGGTATGGTTATTATTAACAAACTAAGGTTTGGTACAAGAATACATGCATACATACTTTTTCAACCTAAAAATGATTTGGTAAAGATTAACAATGATTCGATTACACGGCGAGCTTGAAAAATTTAAATTGCTCTAACAACTGATCACCATGATTCTTTCAAATTTAAAATTTTCACCAAAAATATATTCAGAAATTGCAAATTAGAAATTTTTTTTCGATCTTATATTAGAATAGGCACCAAAAACTGAGTTCAGATTCTTGCAGGCAGGACCCCAATTAACAAGATAGTATTTGCGGTGTTCCACTTATGTTTATCCCTTGCCCATCGTACAGTTCAACCATGGAATCCTGAAAAATTAAAGAATTACAAGTTTTATTATTTTTAACAGTAACATATTTTATTACGAAAAGATCGAGCCCTTGTCGACGAATATCCGATGAAAAATTACAGCTCTATTGTAGATTTAGTGAATAAACAAATTAAATTTTGGTTCTGTTATTTTAAAACGCAATTGTTTAATAGGTTCATTCACAAAATCTAAAATGAGCTGTTAATCATCATCTGGTTTTGGTCCAAAAGATCCTGAAATTTTTGTATATTACTGTTAAAAATAATAAAACTAAAACTTCTTTAATTTTTCTGTCCGGAAAAATACTTTGTTATTAAGAGATCATTATTTTAAATGCGGTCATACAAACACCGACAATGCTAAACGCTCTGTTCCCCGAAAATCGGCAGTCTTGCGGAAAACATAAAAAAGTCTACAAAATATTTCCTGTCTTTCTAAGACAATGAATGCATAGCGTCACGACTCGATGAAAACGATGATTTAAGGGAATGAACTACGCTTCGAATTGTTTTCCCACTCACCGTACTCTCCAGATCTGGTCATTAGCGCTGGAATGATTGTATCGCTCTTTAAGGAGACCATGTTGGTGACTAAAATAGAATTTGACCAAAAAAGTTTGGTTTTCTGCGTTAGACAGGAAACTTATCAGCCAATTGTTATACAGAAGTTCTAAATCCGAAGCGGACGCAGAATTGTTCTACTAAGTCTAGATTTTAAGATATTACAACCTTAATGTGCAAAACACGCATTTTCTGCTCTATTCTACGATACACCGTTCTCTAGCAATTTTAAGTTTGATACAAATTTCGGAGAATTCTATAAATGAGGTTGTCTTAAGTTAGTAGAGTTTTGCAAAACGTTGTTCGTCCTAAAATAGTAGCTGCTTCCATTCTTGTCTTATGACCCCGAACAGTGGAGCCAAATGGTTTTAAATTAAAAAAAAAAAAAAAAAAATGAATCCAAAATCGGAGTATGCAGTTGCGCACATGCCTAAAGAGTAAAAAATCAAAACTAACTAATCTCCTTTAGGAGATACTGAATTTTACAGGCCTGTTCCGTAATTCACGTGGTTTCAATTACTTTTTAGTTAGGAGGCTTTTTGATGAAAATGGTGAGTCACACGATGAAAAGTATTAGAAACTTTTTTGTGGAGATTTACAGGTTATACAAATAATATTGATTTATATTAACGAAAAAGTAACTGTTTCAGGAATATTCGATAAAGTGGAATTTTTCGACTTTTTGCATTTTTTTAAGAATATTTCCTAAACGGTTACTTTTTCGTTAATGAAAATCAATGTTATTTGCAGAACCTCTAATTCCCCACAAAAAAGATTCTGATACTTTTTATCGTGTGACTCACCATTTTCATCAAAAAGCCTCCTAAATGAAAAGTAATTAAAAACACTCGGATTTCGGAACAGGCCTGTTAATCTTTTCTATAAAAATTAAATTTTTCCGTAGAAAAAAAAAAAAAAAAACCAAACAGATGCCGAAATAGTCAATTCTAATGGATTCTAGTCGAAGAACTTCCCTATCGCGTCTGAGGTTTGAGTTGTCCTAAAAGATGAAAACATTTTTTTTATGCTTTCACTTCCGAGTCTGGAGCTGAATCAGTTTTTTTTTTTACTAAGTATATGCCCAAGACTGTTGCTAACTTGAGACTTAAGCCTTCTTTAGCTGCTGCCAATATTCCTTTTTTTTCCAGCCTGATGTTATCAAGCTCTTTGATAGGCTTACGAACGTTTAGTAGCAAAAAAGGATGATATGAAAAAAAAGGCAAGAGGGTGACTAAGCATAACACGCATAAGCTTTGTAAGCATAATGGGATCGTTAGTGGTTTGTCTTAAAGAAAAATAGTTAGCAATAAATTTCAAATAAAACAACAATTTTTATTTCTTCAAAAAGCAAAGGGTTTTTATTTTTTTAATTTGATTCTTTTTCATTTAATTAAATTTTGTTAATATTTATAAGATCATTAAAACACATTTTTTATTAAATTTTGCCAATAAGTATATTGGATATAATAAAAGGTAAAAAACACAAAGATTTCTAATGGCTGTTGAGTAATCACAAGGACATAGCGCACAACTCAAGATATGTTCTAGTATTTATTTCTGAGGGCAGTATTTCATTTTTCTGAATTTTTAAATAATTATCTCCTACATTCAATGTTTCTGTTCAAAATTTTAACCAAAATTAATAGTGTGCTCCATAAAGTGTCTTCTTCAGGAGGTTATGTCTGAATATTGATAATCTTATGAGTGATGCAACTCATTTGATTTTTTTTTTTTTTGTAGTTCATACCAATAAAGTAATACGTGAGCATAATGAGGAATAGATTAACAGTTTCTATTGAATAGTCTACAACAGTCTAGACATTATATTAAACAGTCATTTTTGCAACAGACGCAAACAAGTGTTAACAAGGAAATTGATTACATATGTTTCGGCTATTTTCACATACATATTTATATATTTTCATAAATAGACATGTCTATGGCCTCATCAAATCAGTTTAAGTTAATTCTTGTCAGAAGCCACACTCGAACCCTTGACTCCATGTTTCTAATGAAAGAAAACGCGGTTTTTAGCTATGTGAGCCAACGTCAAGGTCAAATTCCACTGTACAAGAACGCTCTACGTACATATCATAGAACTCACAAGGCGCCGTCTGTTGTGAAAAATTACTAATTGTTTTTAGTTGGTAACACACTCTGGTTTTGAGATATGCTACGCTAGCTACAACTAGAAAGCGCGTTGGTACTTTCATTGGTTCTATACAAGCAAAAACAGTCAGTAAACTAACTTCATATACAGCTTCATTAATTGTAAATATCGAACACTCTCAGAAAAAGTATCTTTCTAATGATATATTATGCCAAATTATCATCCTAAGCTTACGCCAAAGAAAATGTGTCTGTACTGATCAGTCAAAAGGTTTGAGTAAAAGTTTGTGTGATTGGCCGATGAGGTTTGATTCATTCAATGAATTCACTGAAAAAATATTAAATGGTGTAATTGTGAATAGAGTCATGCCATTGTTCCTTGTGATTACATATTTATTGAGAACTTTCGATTAACCCTTAAATGCATATTGTATATATACAAATGTATACAATTATAATTAAATTAAAAAACTGTCTTCTTTTTGAAAACATAAGCATAAAACTTTTATATTAAGGGTATACCTTAAAACGTGTAAATACCCGTAAGCTCGCAATAATTGTCAAAATCCAGACGAACTTTAACAGTTCAACGAGCTAACGTGATTTTCGAGGCTTTTGCATGAATACCCATATTGAAAATTCTATGTCTTTTAAGTATAGGGGAAATATCTAAAATCAAATTATGCATTTTTGTATAATAATTTGCATTTAAGGGTTAAGAAATGAACCTTAAAAATGGTTTGGTTTTGTATTTTTTTTTGCTCTTAGTTAATTTTTACATTCAATTCAATTTACTTTGTAAAATTTGATAATTTAAAATTTTCGGGTAACTTTTCTTAAGGGGTGGTGGCCAAAATGGTGCAGATTTTTTTACTGTTGCACTCGTGGTTGTTAAAGGTGGTGGTGGTGGCTGTTTAGTTTTTGCATTTTTTACACTGTAGATTTAAAAAAGTGATTCGTTTTAAACAAACGATTTTTTTATAGATAGAATTTAGTTTTAATTTTATAAAAACATTAATTGTTAATTTTAATTTTTATCAAACAACGAACAATTACATAAATTTTATACAAACTGAGTTGCTGTTAGCGATACGTAAGAAGTTTGTAAAAGTTAATGTTGTTGAGTTTAAGTTTTAATTAAATTTTTGAAAATCTAGAAAAGTTAGTTATGGTCATGTTTTTCTATATCTAATAAAGTTTATTTAAGTAAAAAGTGTTTATTTAACTATACAAAACATCAAAACTGGAAAAAAATCTTAGAATTCTCGGTATGTATTATGACATTAGTCGGAATTTTAACAGATTTTTTAAATAAGAAATATTGGGACAAAAACATTAAAATATTTTGCGTTTTGTTTTTCTTTTTTTTTTCTTTTGGTTATAGGAACTTATTCTTAAATGTTAATTTATCTTTAAGTATATTGAGAAATGCGTTGGATATCAAATATATTTTTAAGTTTAAATGAATTAATTTGTGTGAGAAATAAGATATACGTATGCTGGAAATTTGACGGTGTGATATACATATTAACGAAAACTATTTCAATAGTGTAATGTTTCCAGATTATGACGACAAAATTTCCTGCGCGCTTTGGAGAAGACAAACTCTTGTTCAGTTTTATTCTAAGTATTTTAGCATAATTGAGGAGCTATCAGATTTTTAATTTAGAGCAAATTTTATAGTCTTTTTTGTTTAAATCAGAAGTCAAATGAAACGGAAATCTTTAAAAAATCCTTAAATATTGATTTAATTTCTTGTTTAAGTCAGAGTCGACTTTTACTATTGGTAAAGTGTAAAAATAAATGTTTCTTATGAGATATAAAATACTCCTCAATTTACATACATATCGAATATTACTTTTTACTCATATTTTTTTTTTTTGCCAGACATTACATAATTGATTGTAAATCACCTAATAAATATGATCAATAAAATTCGATCATATACGTATATTATCACCTAATAATACTACGAACGAAGTTTAATTACCTACCTAAATGATTTTTCATTTTTTTTTTTTTCAAGTGAAGATATAAGATATAACCTTAGCCTATGCAAATAGTATGTTTTAAAAATAAAATCGAAAAAATTCAAGCCACACGCCTTTCACTATAACACGAGATCTGCAAATTGAAAGCACCTTAAAGTAGTGTATTTGAGAAAATAAAGATCCGATTACAAAAAGTATTTAGGTATATTATTTGGCACCATCGAAGTCATCTGTTACGCTACATTTGAGCCCAAAGATATATGCTGCCCACTCTGTTGATATACTGAAAATTTTGCATGTTGTGACAGGAGAAAATGTATGCCGACAGTCCTTGTAACCCTTGTCGATCGCTGTTCTCCGTTGAATTTTGTTTTGAGATATCTCCGCAACTATAAGCGGGACGAAAACAAATTGTGACAACTTTTTTTTTTGAGCTACAGCCTTGAAAGGGAAATAAAGAGTGTTCCATTAGAACGTGTGGTACTTTGATCTATATATATGTATAAAAATGACTGTGTGTGTGTCTGTGTGAAGCATTATCACTCAGAAACCATTCGTCCAATTGAGCTGAAAATTTGGAAATGAGTATATATTAGGTATGGGAATGTTTTTATGCTATACACGAAGTTTTCCGAAGACCACCCGAAGGCTTAATAGTCAAAACGAAGAATATCTAGGTACACTAGAGGGAAAATATCTATGGCAAGCTTTCAACAAGTTTTAATTGATAGTTTTTTGGAATACCCGAAGTTTGCCGAAGGTCAACCGACGGCTTCATGGTCAAAACGAAGAATATCTAGATATACGAGAGGGAAAAAATCTATGGCGGACTGTCAACAAGCTTTAAGTGATAGTTTTTTGTGACACCCGAAGGTGTTCGAAGGTCACCCGAAGGCTTCATAGTCAAAACGAAGAATATCTAGGTATACGAGAGGGAAAAAATCTATGGTGAACCATCAATAAACTTCAATTGATAGTTTTTTGGAACACCCGATGGTTCCCGAAGGTCACCCGAAGGCTTCATTCAAAACGAAGAATATCTCGGTACACGAGAGGGAAAAAATCTACGGTGAGTTATCAACAAACTTTAACTGATAGTTTTTTGGAATACTCGATGCTTCCCGAAGGTCACCCGAAGGCTTCATAGTCAAAACGAAGAATATCTAGATGTACTACAGGAAAAACATCTAAGGCAAACTATCAACAAGCCTTAATTGAAGGATTCCTGGGACACTCCAGCTATGCCATTGCCAATTTTTAAGATGGTTTGAAATGAAATTAACTTTCTCAAAATACCTAAATTTTTATTGGTGACGTGGCAGTGACGTAAATCAAAATTTTATCCCTGTATACCTTCTAAGCTATTGGGAAAAAAAACAAAACAAACATGCCTAGCGAAGCGGGCAAAGAAGGCTAGTTTTAAATAAAACGCAAACGGTTAGGAATTTTTACAAATATTTTATTTCGTTCGAAAATTAAATCGCGGATAAGTTCACCACGACTATTCCGTAGATATCTCATTCTTTCGGCCATATTTTCGATGTCATTTTGCAGTATGGCCTCCGGATTGGCCCGAATCATCGATGTAATATTGCTTTTCAAGAACACTCATATAGACTTTATACTTCGTGTAATCCCACAGAAAAAAGTCTAACCGCGTCAAATCGATTGATCTGGGCGGCCAATTCACATCACAGCGACGAAAAATTACACGGTTCGGGAATTTGCGACGCAAAAAGTCCAAATTGAGGCAAGTTGTCCAGACCTTGTGCTTCAAGCTCCGGCACAAAATAGTCCTCCAACATAGTGTGATATCGCTCAGAGTTGCCATTTTCGGTATTTCCGTAATCATCTTCGAAAAAAAAAAAAAAAAACGGCCCGACCCATAAACCGCACCAAACAGTGACTCGTTGTGGATGCATTGGCTTTTCCACGATCACTTGTGGATTTTCCCAGCTGCAAATGCGGCAGTTTTGCTTGTTAATATAGCCGCAGAGATGGAAAAGAGCCACGTCCGAAAAGATGATTTTTTGGAATGGACTTGGAATTTAAGATCCAAAATATGACGATTTCAATGCGTTTTTCTTTCGTGTAGCGACCTATAACTAAAATCCTATACTATCACGATGAAAATGACACAAAATATGGCGGACAAGGGTCGATAATGCAGATTTTAATCGATAACAAAGTACCACACAAACTATTGGAACACCCTTTATATTTATAAAACTTATTGTTTATGCGAATACGCATAATCCCTAAATGTAAGGGTAAATTCCCCGTAGTTAGCAACGTAATTCCATTGCTAACTCGAACAATGCTCCACTGCTCATGGCTGTCAAATTCTTTTCATTCTTCTTTCATTTTATCAGTTTTATATCTCATACTGAATGAAGTTTAATTGTAAAATCAATTTAAAGTTTAATTTCAATACTCAATTTATACACCAAAACAGTTTTCTTTTCCTTCGTGTGGGTGCTATCCAGTGTGGGATTTTTTCTGTTTTACATCCCGTGGCTAAGCAGTGCCGAAGTCATTGGGACACCAGCGATTCTCAGTGGAGGAATTTGTACGACGTGCAGGCGATTCTCTGTGGATGAGTTTATGTCAAGCAACGTAACGTTAAACTGAAGAGATACATACACAGCAACTCCTAATTAGTCAGTTTTTTTTTCCAAGGAATAACTTTTTTGCGCACAGTTTCACAATGGACTTTTCACACGAGATATTCCTTATGCGTAAATTATGAAATTGGTTTGCTAAACGGGAGTTATAATGTAAAAGCCTCCGCTTTCATGCTGGCAAGTACGCTTGTGTTTTCAAACACCGTATTAGAATATCTATCCTCAAAATTTAAGCTTGGGATTTTCAGCTATAACTGAAAAGCTCTCTTTTGTTTTTTTAAATTATTGGAGATTTCAAGCCTTTCCCGAAAATATATTATGCGAGAGAAACATGCAGATCTCTGGTCTGGGGGTTTCACTCAAGCGTGTCTGTAAAAACTAAACTAAAATTTTATACAACATACTTTCAGGCATTAAGTGACTTAAGTATAAAAGCTAGCGTGAAGTATTTTTTATAAGTTAATTTTAATTTAGAATCAGTTTGCATATTTAATGTAAAGTTAGTACAAAATATTTTTAGTTTTTTTTTTTCATTCATTAATTTTGTTAATTAATTACATTATTTATTTCAAAATAACTACATATATAATTGTTAAATTTCTTAGCTAAGCTTAAGGTTCAAAATTAATTGTTATCTTGAACATACATACATTAATATTAGTAAAATGCAAAACAATTAGGCATAATTAGTTTTATGAATTATTTAAAATGAAATGCAACAAAAACATTTTATTAAAAATGTAATTTTTTTCAAAAAAGAAAAACATTTATTTAAAAAAAAAAAACATTATTCGAAAATTGTATTTACACATAAAATTTTTTTAAATATTCCGAAGAAAATATGTAATTCGAAACATTGAACATTCAAGTTGTATTGTAAAAACTATCAAGCTGACAATATTATCATCATCAACATCATCACTATCATCCGACGAACTTCATATCAAATAACATCTGAAAAATGCACCCTGCTACGCGTCTTATTCTCTGTAACTCACCCATCGTTCAGTTTACGTCGACGCGCTACTGCGCTATTTTTGATTATCTCCGATATTTCACGTCCACCGGAACTTTCACCTTCTGACGTTGAAGCAGCACCGCCGCCGCCATGTTGATCCACGTTCGCAACAGCACCTGTTACTGGTGTTTTACCAAGTGATGAGAGATTACGCACCAAACTCACTGCATCGTCATGTTGAGCTGCAATTGATGATGCACCACTACCACCACCAGTTTCTCTTGATACATTAAGCAAACCATGTGCTAAATTTTTTTGTGCTTCCGCTGTGGGAGGTAGCACATTCTTTGTACCTGCCGCCTTTTCCTCTTCATCTGACGAAGAGGGAGTTTTAGTTGTTGCGCTACTTTCTTGCGGCACATTTGTTGCATCACTAGTTGTGGCACATTTTCGTAGATTCCCCACTGTTGCATGTGTTGAGCGCTTGAGACGATTTTTTAATTCCGAACTGAGATCCATGGGCATAAAGCCAACACAACCAGATTTTGACTTGAGTATACCTTTAATTGGTGGTTGCAGCATGTTTGGCGGTGGTGGTGGTCCAACTGCCGCAGAGGATAAAGATTTTGTTGGCTTTGCTATAAAGATAATATAAGGAAATTGCCATGAGTATGACTTGAAAAATAGTTGGATGCTATATGAGACTTTCAGAGCAACAGTGGCCTGACCATAGCTTCGTTAAAAAAGCAAAAGCAAATAACTTGTGCCGTCGTCGACACAGGTTATGTGCTTTTGCTTTTTCAACGAAGTAAAGGTTAAGCCACTGTTGTTCTGACAGCCTCATATATACTGTTGTTATATGTCTTACGTGCAATATTTTGGAAGTGCTGCATGCAACGCTTTGTAATTAGAAAAATAAAATCATGCAAACATTGTTTAAGCTGGTATACCTTGGAGATTTCATTTATAGGGACAAAAATATGTGTTTCCAAAGCAATTTTTGATTTTCTGAACCTACAATATTAATAAAACAATCCCAGTGTGCCAGACGGTTCAAATCTCCGCTTTTTTATCCGTTACGGATCAGTAACGGATCCGTAAAAAAGCGAAGATATGAACCGTCTGGCACACTGGGATCCCACAAATAATGGCGCTGTGATTGTTGCAGGTACATGATAAATTACCTGAAAAATTGCTGAAATAACCATTTGTCGTTTATGTAACTTTAAATATCACAAAAACTAAGTTTGAGCTCGGATTCTACTCAGAAAGTTCCTTCAAAAATTCTCCCCAGTTGAATTGCTGCCCTCTGTATAATAGAGTAATGCAGGCAAAAACCTCATTACTTTCTCGGTTCCAATATCATAACCATCTTTATTCCAATGACATAGGCTTTGAATTATTTTGCAAAACAATTTCGGATTGAACTTTTGATTGAAATTCAGCAATAATTTTAGCAGCTGATATGATCGATATAGAGCACAATTTCCTGATGTACTGCAATACCATATATTTTATTCTAGAACTTTAAAGATCATAAAATTAACCGCTTTCTTACAATCCTACTTTCACACGGAAGTGGATATAAAGTGGAATGTAAAACTTTTTAAAAAGTCCGCAAAACTAATGAGTTTGTGCTACGACTTTTCAATGAATTTTTCTTTTTTAAAGCCGTTTTATTGATGAAATTTTAGAAAGAATACACACATATAAGCTCCAGAGTTTTTTGTATTTTATCAAGTGATTTATTCCTATATTGCCAATATGGCTAAAATCAATTAGTAAGGGTCTTACATTTGGCCTGGTCAAAATATCATATACCCTACACTGCGGTATTTTGTAAATTTTAATTGAATTCACTTAGAAATTTGGTTTCATTATCTTCAAAAACGATTTCAGTACAGCTTTTTGAAACTTTTGCTTATATTGGAGGGGTCACACTCTCTTGTCTGAGTTTACCTCCTTTTTGCTCAAAGCTTGCAATTAATGTTTTTAGTATTTGAGTAAAATGTGGTTAAGTTATCTCAAAAAACGACTTCCTTATAACATTTTGCAACTTTTGTTTACATGGGAGGTGCCACGCCTTCTAGTTTCAATTCGCCTACTTTTTGCTCAGAGCTTATGCTTACAATCTTTAGTATTTTGATTGCATTGTCGTGATAAATACTCCTAAAGCTGCATTTTGAATATATTTTTTCTATGTGCGGTAGGCGTGTCCAATTACTGATTTCGCTCATTTTCATTCCCTCAAGTTAACTTTTACGGCAAAGCCACTGTACCAAATTTCGTCGAGTTATCTTGCTTAGTTTTCCCGTAAGAAATGTTTCTACAGCCAGCCAGACGGACAGACATGGCTACATCGACTCAGGAGGTGACGCTGATCAAGAATATAAATATTTAGTGTAGGGTATAAAAAATTACTACAAAAATATTTTTTTTTTTTTCGATGACAAGTAAAAAGTAGACGTTTTCACATTTTCGAACTAAGGGTATATGTGAGGCATTTGACATGTAATTATATACTAGTGTTAGTGAGAATTATTCGAAAACTGAATGCCGCCTTAAATTGTATAATAATATAATAATAATAATAATAATAGAACATCCAATAAACCCAATAAAATCCGAAGTATGAAAAAATCTTTCTGAAATTCTCTTAAGTCAGAAAAAAATTCATAATAGGGCATCTTGGCTAATATATTATTTTGACAGACAAAATTCAAATTTCAAGTGCATTGCAAATTTAATAAAAAGTATATTGCTTCATAAATCTTGTTTAGTTGAGTGTATTTTTTAACTGACAGCTGTCTAAAGCAAAAAAGTTTACGCTTCTACTGTGAAAAGTTAAGCGTCATGAACAGTCGTTGAATAGGCCTCACTTTCACAACGAAAATAAAAAGTAATCAAAAAGTTTTCGAAATGAAAAGTAATTGAAATTGCACGGATTACGGAACAGGCCGGTTAAAAATAAAATTCAAGATCCTTTAATATCATTTACATTTGTTTATTTTTATTTATGTATGTAGATAAACATGTTTCCTTACATGCATTTAAAAGAATGTTAAATAAATTTAAAAGCTACAAATCATATTAAATTAACAACTTTGCAGCATACTCTTTTCATTTAATTAATTTTAAAATAATTTGACTAAATAGATAATATGTATTTATATTTTTAAAATATACATTTAAGTATTTAAAATATATGTATAATACATTACCACCCTCATATAGTTTAAAGTACATTTTTTATTTCATATTTTGATTATATTTAATTTTTTACTATATTTTATTTGATGTAATTCAAGTTTTTATTACGCAAAAAAAAAAAAAAAAAACAAGAAAGAAAGCTCAATCGGAAGCACCTTAATTGAAACATTTAAAAAATAATAAAACCTTAAAACTATTAAATAATATTTGTTTGAATTTTTTTATTTTGTCTTTTGTTAATGGTATTTAATTGGATTTATATTAATATTAATAATAATAGTGTAACATCAAGTAATAGATGTAGCAATATAACAATTAATACAAAGCCAAAGCTTAAAAATATTTCATAAATGATGTTTAAATTGATATAACTAATGATATATGAAAGCGCCTTTATTTTTTCTAGTTATTGAAATGTTTATTTTAGAAATAATATAGTCCATAACATAAACGCATGTATGTATATGGCGCTATAAATACTTTCAATTTAAAGCAATACTTTTAAATGCATAGAAACAATAAAAGTTATTACTTAGAGTTATATAGAGTTTTGGAAATGATAGTCATATAGGTAGGTACCTTGAAAAATACTTTTAATTGATAAAGCAACATAAAAAAATATTTAAAAAAAAAAACAGTAGGTAATGCTAGTACAATTAAGAAAAAAAAACTATTAAAGCTTAAGCTTTTTACATAAATATGAACAAGTTTTGGTTTAAATAATAAATAAAAAAAATCCTTAATTAAAAGAAGAAAAAAATACATATGATAGTGAAACAAACATTATTAAGGAAAATATAAGTAAATCAATAAATTTTTAGTTTTTTTTTTTATTAAATTTATCTTTCGTTAATTTTTTTTTTCGTTTTATTCGTTATGTTTTCGTTTATGTTTTGAATCTGTCAAAAACTTAATTTTTTTATTAAAAAAAAATTTATTCACTTAACCAAATGCATGAATTTAAAAAAAAATTATTATTATTATCCATTATAAAATCTATATTTTGTTTAATGAGAGAGCAGTGAGGTTTTTTAAAAAACATTTGAGGCAGCCGTATGAGGCAAAAAAAGCATTTTCGACATTTCCAAACTACTTATGTTTGTATGACAATCTAAATGACAAAAATTTTCATATTCACCATTATCATCTATGTAATTCGATTTCGATTCGAACAAAATCGAATCGATATTTTGCTGTCATATATTTTGATATCCGGAATCGAAATCGAAAATTTGTCCAATCAAAATCGAATCAGCGTTATCATCTAATTCGATGTTGATTGCAAAAAATTTTCGATTTCGATTCTGGATATCAAAATATATCAAAAAAAATCTCGCTTTGATTTAGTTCGAATTGCAATCGAATTACATAATAAGGGTGACTTCGCCGTTGTGACTTTTCTAAAGAACAATCTTTTAAATGGGAAAAAGATTCAGGCCAGTTCCGAAATCCGTGTGTTTTTTATTGCTTTTCATTTAGGAGGCTATTTGATGAAAACGGTGAGTTGAACGATAAAAAGTATTAGAATCTTTTTTGGGGAGAATTGCAGGTTCTACAAATAAAATTGATTTGCATTAATCAAAAGGTAACCGTTTAGAAAATGTTCTTAAAAAACCGCAAAAAATTTGATTTTATCAGATATTTCCTTAACGGTTACTTTTTCTTTAGTGCAAATGAATATTATTTGCAGAACCTGTAATTCTCCACAAAAAAAGGTTCAAGTACTTTTTATCGTTTTCATCAAAAAACTTTCCAAATGAAACGTCATTGAAACCACACGGATTACGGAACATGTCTGATTGTTTCCATTTTCGTTTCAAGGAGCTTATCCCTTGAATGTTTTAGCTCAAACTACTCCTCCGACATGCATTTATCAAATCTAAATGTAAACTATACAGCCTTACTAACGTAAACTGGCTCTCAGATAGTGACTGCTCTCGGTAATCATTTTCGAAAATAATTTTTTCTTTAGCCAATTAATAAATTTTTTTTTCGTGGATTTTAAAATTGTTTAATTTTGAATTGAATAAAAATTTGACAATTTTTTCCTCTGCTTTAAATAGGGGTAAACACAAGCAGACACACTCTTTTTTCCTTTGTTTCTTCTTTTTCTATTTACTTGTATCGTTTCACTTTGCGCCTCCACATTTGGTAGAAGCTCGTCCATTACTTCTTACTGCTTACTCCTCTCCTTGCACGTCACACTTTCTTCAGCGACTCAAATTCTCGATCGGCCAATAGCAGCTCCTCCTCTGTGATAACAATATCCTCGAATTTCTGCACTTGTGGCACATATTCTATGCCAAATGTAATGGTATGTGAGCGACCACCGCGCAACGAACGTCCAACACTAAAACATGCGCCAGCACCAGCACCAGGCGTACGCATTGTCGGCGTATTTGTTGCAGTTGAGCTACTGCTGCTGCTGCTGCTATTGGTAACAAGGTTGCTGGTGGTCAATCTACGTTTGATTACATCACGACGCTTAAAACTCATACTAGCCAGCGACGTCGACGACGATTCATCAGGCATGTTGCGTGGAGTTGCATTTGGCGATTTGTATTCCGCACTCGGAAAAGAGATCGACGAACTTATAGGCGCTGCAGCCATTATGCGCACATTTGGATTAAAAGCAGCAACCAACGGTAGTGACGCGTTATCATTGTCCAAATTCAACATCACCTCATCAAAGTCAATATGACGTTGTGCTTGTAACCGCGGTGTCGTATTCTGCTTATTACGCTTGGTAATACTGTCACTTGCGGATTTGTTCGAGACTCCAAAATATTTGGCGTATTTCTCATCGATACGTGGTGTCATTGATGCCCCACTGTAAGTGTTGCGCTGTGGCAGCACACGCTGCGGCGGCACAACAGACTCCATGCTGCTGTTGGTTAGATTGCGCGTGAACTTCTTACGCATTTCCACTACTGGTTGTGGTCCCTGCGGTTGATCGCTATTAACGCTGTCGTAGTTTTCTTTGCCAGAGTCACCATAATCGCTGACATTCGCTTTGATGCCCGTCTCTGTGGCGCCACTACCGTTGAAGATACTCGACGTGCTGTTTAGGGGTGACAGCGCATTCGTATGCTGCAGCTGATGAAAACTGGAAGTTAAACGCAGGTCATACTTCGAGGATTTTGCGGTTATTGCTGGCGGTGCGTGTTGTCTCTGCTCCAATTGTTGACAATTTTCGATGAAAAGTGATTTTATTTTGCCAATTTTTTTCAATGGCGGCTTTCTATCGTTTAGATCGCTGCCGGCATTATCGGATGATTCCGAATTGTTGCGTGAATTGCTGTTACTACAGTTGTTATTGTTGTTGCTGTTGTTGTTGCGATCATTAGCATTGAGGAAGGTCTGCGGCAGCATCAGTTTACCAATTGTCTTCAAATGGATGCGTTTAGTGGTAGGCGTTAGTGGAGCATTACTGGGCGTCTGGTGGTTTGTCGATTCTAAGCCACGTGTTGCCACAAGTGTGTGCGAGGCAGATTTTGTGAGGTGGAGAAAAGCCGATGAACTTTTTACAATATCACCAGTCGATTGTGTCTCATGCAGCGCCACTGCAGATGTTGAACTCATTGACACATTGTCGGCATCATCATCAGTGATGATTAGAGAGCAGTCCATAGGAGTTGGGGTGACACTGGCGCTACTGGTGCTGGTATTGCTCATGCTGTTGCGCGATATATTGGGTGCATAGTATGAATAGTTGGAGTTAATGTTGGCGCTGGCGCTACGTTCTATGGCCGACATGCCAACACCGGCGGTATAGGAGTGATGCTGCTGCTGTTGAGAAGCGCTGCGTGTGTAAAAGTTGCGGTTGGCCATTCCTGAGTTGTTTGAGCTGTTGCTGAGGTTGCTGAAGAAACGCAGTCTTTCCGAGAGTGGAAGCGACGAGGGTTCTGTAAAATTTGCATTTGTTAAATTAGTGGGAAATTTGAAATGTTGCTGATAAATGCAACTTACGTTTCATTTCTGAAAACTCTTTTGATGCACTTTTTGTTGTGTTGCAAAATTTTAAGTATTTTACATCTACTATTTTTGAAACTCGGGTTTTTTTTTTACCAAACTTTTCTTAACAATTAACTTTTATATGGAATGTTTTTGTTTTGCATGAGCGTTGATAATGTTTCTAAAATGATAGTGTCGACAGCATCAAAAAATATATATTTGCACCTAAATTTAACTTTTCTTTTAACATGTAGATTAAACCGCTTAGCTCAACTGCTGTTAAGCGTTTAACCAAAGATCTGATGAAGGAAATGCAAAATGCCTGCGCAATTCTTATTCAAGCCCCGATAAGCGCTGAGAAAATGTGTTTATCAGTGATAAATATTCAAAGGAACGATTTCTATTGTTGTATATGAGTTTATTATAAATGCTCGGTCAGAAATTCAGCGATAAATAAAATTTTCTATTGTACGAGCAAACGAGTAATAATTGCATAGAATTACGAGCGTCTACTTAAGCGTTAAAGTGATTTACACTTAACTCGTGATGTATTTTTGGCGAAAGATTATGTAAAATTGCGAAAAATAGAAACTTACTTCGGAATTTCACTAGTTAATTAATACACAGAGAGAACTTTGAGCTGAAAACAATCCCGAGCCAAATAATTTTTGGTGCGAACCTCAGTTTAGCCATTATTTGCTTGATATCAAGTCTAAATGTAATTGTTGATCAAAAGAAGGCTTTTTGATGAAAACTGTGAGTCCAACGATAAAAAGTATTAGAATTTCTTTTGTGGAGAATTACAGGTTCTACAAATAATACTGATTTGCATCAACGAAAAAGTATCCGTTTAGAAAATATTTTTAAGAAAACGCAAAAAGTCGAAAACTAAACGGTTACTTTTTTCGTAAATACAAACCAATTTTATTTGTAAAACCCACAATTCTCCATAAAAGAGATTCTAATACTTTTTATCATTTGACTCACCATTTTCACTGGAAAGCTTCCGAAATGAAAAGTAATTGAAACTACACAGATTACGGAACATGCGGTTTGTGTTCGGATTCAAGCACTTTTGTACTTGCTTATCAGAAAAAAAATATGCACATTTCCTTTCAATTAAAGGCTTTTTTTTCTTATGTATTAAAATATGAATATGCCCATTTTTGCCCAATGCCAGAAATGTCTTTTCATTGTCAAAAATCAATGTACCAAATATCCATAATAATATCTCAGTACATCGTAACATCCCATTATGGGGTGTCAGTAGTGCATAACCATAAAAGGCCTCGATATCAACCATGACCGGGAATATTTATTCTTTGAGGAAAAGTTCCAAATAGCATGCATTGAGCACAATTGCCCATAATTATAAAAAGATTTACAAGTCTAGCATATTTTGGGTTGATTTTGTGCTATACTGAGCTCAATTCTGAATACTTCATTTAACCCTTTCGAACCGGTTGGGACAATATATCCCAAAAATTTTTGAATAAATACATAACTCGGTTATTAAAGTCACTTAAGTTGAATTAAATTAAAAAAATTAATGCAATTTTTAGTAACTACTGTTTTTTCTTATAACCACTCCAAGGACATTATATCCCAATAATTCAAATCAAAAACATCTGTTGGGAGTATAGACCGGAAGCGCCTCTGGCGGTGAAAATTTAGAGTTAGAGACGGTCAAACATTTTACTTAAATTAAGTTTCTAGGGTTAACCTATCAAAAATATTGTGTACCTCACAGTTTTTTTTTTTCGGGTCGAAAGGGTTAAGTACGATTTGGGCATAATTTTAGAACATTTTTTTCTCTCCGTGTAGTCATTTAACAAAGATGGGACTGGTAAACAACGATTCCTGTTGATGCTGCCATGAGGATCTTGAATCAGTGTTAAACGATTTATGTACTTTCTCTGAAGCGATGCGACGCAGAATGTAGCACCTATGTAGGTGTCGGAATCCTAGATCTAACTGATTTAAATTAGATCAATCCCACAATAGTGACGAGACGAAATTAAGTTCACATTGTTGGAGTTATTTCCAAATTGATTATCGCCCAAATTTGTATGATAAAGTGTGGGCATTATTACGCTTTTTGGGCGTTATTACATTGGGCATTTAAGTTTGAAATCGCAATAGAAAAATGCAAAGATCAGTTTTTCGCAAATACCTATTGAGAAATATAAAAAGTGTTTTTGTATAACTTGTAGTTTAGAAGATATCATTGTTAAAGGATATATGTATGGCTGATCACAAATGTGCAGTTATATGAATGTTGACTTTCAGGGTTTAAAAATTATGAATTGTTAGTTGTACGAATACTATCTTGACAGCATTCTATAAAAAAGTTTTACAACTATAAAATTGTTGCCCAATATTTTCTGCAAAAGTAACCGTTGACGAGATATTTACAAAAAAGCGATTTTTGCAACCTTTACTTTTTGTACAAACATATTTTCGCAATGGACTCTTCACACTTTATTGTTCATTTTGTTATTATCAGTGGGTGAACTGCACTGAAATTCCTCCAAATTGTCCAAACTTTACGATTTTCTTTGATACAGACCGGTAAAATATCTTTCCATATAAATTGACCCATCTTAACATACGTAAGTATATGCAGACTGGTAGTTTCTCGGAAGTTCATATCCCGGGCAAAAAAAGTTTCGATATGGTTTAAGTTACATTGCACCATGCACATCGGCGAGAAAATATGTATATGATAAAATTTTTCACCGCCAAAATTAAAAAAAAGCCAAATGACGAAGATAAGTGGTGAATTTAAATCTGTAAGAATTTTTTAATCGGTCAATCCCAATTTTTGTAAAATCTCGAATTATTGAAGGAAATACAGGTAATTAAAGGAAGGATAGAAAAAATAGCAAATGGGGGCCAACATTTTAAAAAAAAAAAAAACAAAATTCGTCATATCTTTGACACAATTTGGCGCAGTTCATTGAGGTTATATGAAGCAACGAGCATCGGTAAATGCAAGTAATATAAGTATAAAGAAAAATCGAATAAAAAGCTGATAACTTGAATATATTCAAGCAAAAATAAAGTTTTATTCTTATGATGAAACTTCAACTTCCAATCAAGGAAGTCTAAATTAATTAATAGTAATTATAATGTTAAAAATTAAGAATAAGACGAAAACGAATCATGCTTTGGATGATATAAGAACCAAAAAAAAAGATAAATTTTTATCTCACAACATTGATCATTAAAATTATGGCAAAGAAAACTTTGCAAATAAAAAAAAATAAAAAAAAAAGTTAATAAAATTTAAGTATTCATAAAAACTGAAATTTCTTATTAAAATACATTTTTGTTTTTTAATGAAAACACATGCAAAACAACATTCCATTTAAAAAAAAAAAAAATGATAATTGGTAAGAAAAGTTTTGTTAATTTAAATTAAAACACAACAAAAATTGCATTCAAGTAACGTTTTAGTTGCTTTTTTATTAACAACGACAACAACAATAACAATACAACTTGACAACACTTACCGAGCTCATCATCATCATCTGCATTTGATGACGTTTGATGTGACGTTGCCTTGAGTTCATCGTGCGATTGCTGTGGTGGCTGTGTTGGTGATAAACGAAGCGGAGCTGCAAAACGAGAAAGAATAAAATTTGTATTAAAAATATGTTATAAAACTTATTAAAGTGCTTAATTTCTCTTGAGCAACACGGAAACTTTCCAAATTTAAAGGGTGGGCAATGATATCTGTTGGTTTCTTCTGTACCCATATACACATTCCTTTTTCTACAAGCGCGTAAATGTTTCAAAATGTTAACTTAAGCCAAAGAAATTCTTTGTTTTTATTTTTAGTATGTTGTCATAATTTCATTGAAGTTTTTATTTCTTTCTTTTATTTAACCGAATGCACGACACACTCTTATCAGCTAATTAACTTGTAGAAATGCCATTGACATGTTGTTATTCCTTATGGTGTTATTGGCAAAGTTTTGTTTTAGACTTACAAAAATATCGACCAAGCCGATGTCATTACCGAATCCCGAAAGTTTTTGACATGTTGAAAACGATCTTGCAATCTGTTTTACTCTATCACACCAGAGTTTCGAGATATACCTGTTTCAACTCATATGAAGGGGTAAGCAGCAAAGGGACCAGTACGAAAACTTGAGTTTAGTTTGCGACCATGGATTGGAATCCCTCCGTTTTGGCCCATTTTCTGTAAAAATTTTTTATTGCACCAATCGATGGAGAAAGGTCGAAAATATATTTTGAACATGAACAGGGGTGCCTCCTACCCCTCTAAGTGACCGTTTTGGGACTTTCGTCATCGATTGGTTTTTTCCAAATATGGGCCCAAAACGGTCACTTAGAGGGATCGGAGAAATCCTCTGGTCATGTTCAAAATATATTTTCCACCTTTCTTCATTGATTGTTGCTGTAAAATTTTTCCAAAAATGGGCACAAAATATACATATTTTCGACCTACCCTCATAGATTGGAGCAATCCATTTTTTTACAAAAATAGTCCCAAAATGGTCACATTTTATCTTCCAGATCCATAGATAAGTATGTTATTTTTTTGGAATATTATGTGTTAATTAAAAAAAAAATTAGTAAGGGTGCTACCTTTGGCCTGACCAAACATTAAATACCCTATTCTGCATTATTTTGAAAATTTTGCTTGTACGGGAGGTGCCACGACCTCTTGTTCGAATTCACAAAGCATTTGCTCAGATCTTGCACTTACTATTCTCAGTGTCTGAGTGAAATTTGGTTGGTTTATTTCAAAAAAATGTTTTCAATATAGCGCTTTAAAACTTTTGCTTATATGGGAGGCGCCACGCCCTCTTGGCCGACTTCGCCTAGTTTTTTTTCTCCGAGCTTGCATTTATTGATCTGAGTATTTAAGTACAATTTGGATAAGTTATCGCTTTCAGTATAACATTTGGAAACTTTTCTTTACTTGGGAAGTGCCACGCCTTCTAGTCCGAGGTCGCCTAGTTTTTGTTTAGAGGTCGTGCTTACTATTCCTAGTATTTATGTGTATTTTGCTTTTGTTATTGCAAATAATTCTTCTAATGAGTTTTTAATTTTTTTTATGGGCCGAGGCGTGTTTGTTGACCGAAATCGCTCACTCTCAATACACCTGCCACTCCTCCTTCTCTGCGTTACAAACGGAAGAACAAAGTGAAAATACCCTGGGTGCAGGGTTCTTTAAGAATTTGACTTCTTCACAATATTAACCTCTAGCAAGATTATGTCCTTTTCCTTGATCTCATATATATTATCTACAACTATCTTTCACTCACCTTTTCTTGCCACTACACGCTCCTCACGATTAATCGCTGGCGATGTCGTTTTTGTTTTCTCCTCAAGCTGTGAGAACATGCTGGCTCTAGCACGTACGCTATTCTTGCGCGCAAGCGTACTACCCGTCATTGATTCATCATCAACTGCACTGTTCGCAGTTTGATTGCTCATATCCAACAACATTGAGTTGGAGGAGCTGTTGTTTTCATCACCAACACCAGACATTTCGAAAATACGTTCGTTATCACTGTTGCGCAGAGAGAATGTTAAATGTTCGCTAGTCGCGTTAAGGGTGTTATTAGTGGTGTCGTTATGTGTGGTGTTGTTCCTATTATGATTTTGGATAATGCTACTTATGTGCAGGGGGGGCTGTTGTGTTAATAGACCCAACCCAACTTCAACTGGTGTCGATGAACTGTTCGTATACAGCGTAGATATCGGTTGTGTTAAACTGCGCGCAAGTTGAAACGTTGAAGTTGGAGCAAAACCTGATGAAGTTGTCGCATATGGCAGATTTGCATATGTATTGTAGTTAACTGAATCAGAAGATTTCGTTGGTTTGAATGCGGATGGTGCAGCCGGTACAGCAACTGGTAGAGTTTCGCTGTTACGGGGTGACAATGAAGCGGCGGGTTTATAGCTACGAAAGAAATGAAACGGAGAGAAGTCAATTAATAAAAAGACGAAAATTTAAATTTTAATAAGTTTTTACTGTTTTGTTATTTTGTGTTACCAGCGTAAGGTTTCAAAATTATTCGTAGTTGTTGTTGATTTGTTGCTTTTATTACATATCACATTTAGTTCATGTTGGTGATAACATTAAGTGGCATTGTTAAAAGCGAACATCAACATAATAAATATGAGAGGCCAGTGACACATATTTGAATGAAGTTATTTTGGGAGGAATATATGAATGATTTGGGAAAAGAATTAAGAAATTTTGTAAACATAAGAATTTGCAATTCGGGTTATTTATTAATGATATAAGGTGTGTCATTTTGCTGAGTTAAGTGAACGTGGGTCCATAACTCAGAGTAAAATAAATAATCTATATTCTAAAGAAAACTAATAAGGGTGTTATATTCGGCCTGGCCAAAAATTAAATACCTTACACCTTACACTACATTGTTTAAAAGTTTATGTTTTTTCTCAGTGTACCGTTTTAAAGATTTTCCTTGTATAGTAGGTACGACGCCCTCTTGCCCAAATTCACAATGCTTATTTTCACTGAGTGAAAAAAGTGAGTAAATAGTTTGAGTGAAATTTGGTTGCATTATCACAAGCGGTGCTGGGCAAAATTCTCTCTTCTTTTTTTTTGTCTCGTTTTATCCAATACGAAGATATACGCAAAAAGTTCTCTCTTTGATACGAAGCTGCCCTCGGGCAACGTTTTGCCCACCACCAATCACAAGCAACGCTTCAGCATAGCGTTCTAAACATTTTTCTTGAATAGGAGGTGCCACGCCCTCACGTTCGAATCAACCAAGCTTCTGCTCAGAGTCTGCATTTACTATATATAAGTGAAATTTGGCTGCATTCTCTCAAAGAACGCTCAAAGTATGCCATTCTCTCTTGTCCAAATCAGCCAAATTTCTGATAAGAGCTTGTATTTATGATCTTTAATGTCTAAATGAAATTTGATTCGATTATTTCAAATAACGCTTTCATTATAGCAATAGACGATATATAGATAGATATAGATTTTTCTTGTATGGGAGGTATCAATTCCTGTTCTCCGAACTAACCTCAGAGCTTTTTCCGGGTATTTATGTGTATTTTGGTTGCGTTATTTTGAAGAATGCTGGGCAGTGGGCCAGTGTCCGTTGAGCGATTTCGCTCATTTTCAAGCCGACGAGCTAACTTTTGCGTTGGAGGAAGTGTGCAAAATTTCATCGAACTATCTTGCTTTTGAAAAATATTAAAATGATTTCAACAGACAGACGGAAATGGCTACCCTGCAGTAAAAATATGAGACAGTGTGCAAAAAATACTACTTCACGGTTAATACTAGCCCGAAACTAGTGAAAAAAGGATGCAGTGGGGGTCAGTTTGATATCAGTTTGTTGTTTAAATCGTGGCGAAAACAAATTACAATCCAAAACAAAAAAAAAAGTATTACTATAGGACCACTTCATACCACAACTAGCCCCGGACTGGTGTAAAAGTAATGCATAAGAGGCCAATTGAAATTTCGTAGAACATCAACACACAAAATAGAACAGTTGCTTGTATGCAAAAGGGATTGAAGTCGGACTAGTACTGGTTGGTAGAGGACTAGTTAATAGACTACCCTTAAACTGGTCTGTTTTCCTGCAGGGTATGTGGACTCAGCAGTTGAAGCTGAGAGAAAAAAAAAAATAAAAAAAGAGAGAGAGGTAGAGGGAAGAAAGTCGGCAGATATTTTTAAAGTAAATTTTGAGGCAAAAATATCAGGAATCTGTGAACATTTTTTGTCTCTCTATAAGTACTTAAGAGGTGGTGAGGTTCGATTACATGAAAATATCAATTTAGTATGAGAGATGGATATGAAGTATGTTTCAGAAAAAATATTTTCAATGTAACATGATTTTTTCCTCCTCAGGACACTTTGGGAACAGTTGATAATAGGAAAGTATTAATATTGTGTGGATGAAAATAAGCGATATTTTTCAGAAAAATTTGAAGAAAGAAAATCGATAAAAAATATTTTTCATGAAAAGAAGGCAAAACTACATTTTTTCTTAGTACTAAAAACTGCAAAAAAGTAATTTTTTTCAAAAAATTTACTTCGGATAGACTAAAAGTCTGATTCAATATCTTTCCAGAATAGTTCAGAACATGAAAATTGGTTAAAAAAGTCTAAAGTATTGAACAATTTTGTGAAGGAGTATCGATCGACTGCGTATATTGAAATGTCAAAAAAAAAAAAAAAAAAAAAATCGTTGCAAATTTTGTCTTATTCTCTTTAGAAGAGCGTTCATTGTAATCTTAGTACTAACTAGTAAGAGTTTAACCTTTGGCCTTTGGACTACTGAACTTAATAAAAATAAATAAAATATGCTTCGTTTGTCAAAAACTGGTTCCTTTCAGCTTCAGTAAATATTAAAAGTAAACAAAATATAACGAGAAAAAAATATTTACTTTTTCAGGAAAAACGCCAAAAATCACACGGTAGAAATTCTCTTTATTTTGTTGATATTTTCTTGCTACACACAAACTCTACAAATTTTCAACGCGTTTAAAAGAGAGCGAGCGAGCGAGCAAAAACAACACAATATTTTCTACTTCTCTAATAGTGAAAAACTCTACACTCTGAGCCACATGAAAAAATTTTTGCAAATAAATTTTATTGCTTTTTTTTTCTTTGATTTTGCTCGTATTTTTCGATTTTATTTTTAGATTGATTTTCTCAATGTTTTTCACTTTTTTTTATTTTTATTTTTATTTTTTTGTACACTAAATTTTTGTATATTTTGGAAAATTTTCCAACACAATTTTAGCGATTCTGCCTTTGCTGAAATTATTTTTAATACATTTCGTATGACACACTTTTTATATAACTCTTGTAAAAATTGAAAAACTACGCTTTTGCCAGCAAACACTTGCGATTTCAATTCTTAACTGAAATAAAACGATAGATATTTGTTATATGTAAGGCCGACCGACAGTTCCGATCAAACGCCAAACGTCAAATCAAAATCGACAAAGTCGCGCGGTATCATGAAATATAAAACGCGTTAAGAATACAGAACAACAGTTAAGGAAAAAAAAAAAAACTTAATGTCATTAAAGTAGATTTGATAAGTGAAAGAGAAACAACAACAACAACTACGGCGACGACGATAATTTTATCAATTTTTTTAATATTCAAGTATAAATTATACGAATAAATGTATAATTAAGGAAATTTCTTTTTTGAAAGTAATATGACCCTTTTTTTTGGCTTTTTTTATTTTTGATAATCGATCTTTGATTGTTGCCGTATTGCAAATTATTCTAAATTCAGATAATTGTTTTTTTTTTTGTTTAAATTTAATTTTTGCGAAACGCGCGTAAAATGCATGAAAATCTAAATAGCGTACGTTCTAAACTGATCGCAAGTTATCAAAAAACATTTTTCTATTTCTTAAGTTGAGCGAAAATTTCGCTAAAGAAATTGAAAAAATAAATTGAGAGTAAATATCTTAATAGTCGCTAATACAAGTTTTTGTAGAGATTTTGGGTCATGTGGAGACTTTTCATTTTTTATTATTAATATACAATAAAAAATATCTTTATCCTATATTTAGCATTTTACAATTAACATTTTTATAAGGAAAATGTCAAGGAAATTATGCAGTCAATCGTTATACGTAGGTTGCTATTTATCTATCCGGAACGGCTATAAACTGTAGGCACTTTACCACCTTATATCTACATAGCAAACTATACAAGCTATTTCGATGAAATTTGATAGGTAGATACCCCACATAAATATCATTAGCTGAACTATAAGTGGGCGTAATCAAACAATGCCACGACTACTTTTTAACTTTACAATTGATATGGGCAAATCATGAAAAATGAAATGATCGCGTGGGACACTTACCTACCAAATTTCATCGAAATAGATTGTATACTTTGCTAAGTTATAAAGTGTTAAATTTTTTATTGATTTATCCTTAAATAGTGGACGTGGTACCAATGTGATAAGGAGTATGTCATTTAAAATTAGTACATTAAAAATAAATATATCTCAGTAACCAGAGTTTCAATTTTCAAAAAATTCATAGTTTATTAACACAAATATGGCCAAAAAAACGACGATATCACATAGTTTCTTAAAAATGGTCGGAGCCTCTTTTGCAAGCATTCCTTGATGTAGATTTCGCTGTTGATTGTGTCTGTACCCTGTAGGACCGACGAAGTCAATTGTCTCAATAGTCCAATCTTTGGTCTAGTTTTTTTGTAAGTAGTTAATAATGAACTATACCTGAAACTAGAATAAATTTACTTAAATTATCATTTATATCAAAAATGGTCCAAATTTGTCATAAGTACCAAAAGTGGTCCAATTGCGTATCGATTATATCTGTGTAATTACAACGTTACTGACTACGTACTATTTGGCAGTTCGTCGATTATGAAGAAGAGCAAACAATAGTGTATCGTTCTTGCGCTGCGTGGAGAAGCCCAGGTTCAAATCCTCCACTCTGTGATTTTCAATTCCAATTTTTAAATTTCTATAAATTTGTACACAATTTATCTGAAGAGTCTTTGGAGCAGAAAATGAAAAATATGTCCAACATAACCGAAGTATAAAAAAAAAACTTTAATTCGAACTCGGAACACATTGCATAGAAATATATAACAAGCTCATTAGCACATTCGGCTATGAAACCTTTTGACATTTTTGTATAAAATTTGAATTTCAAATAAAATTTGTTAAAATTAATAAATAAAATAAATATAATATTTGCCTTTTTCTGGTCCTAATGTAATGCATAAGGAGACAATTGACCTTTTTCTGGTTCGATTGTAATGCATAAGGAGACAATTGGTTACGCCCAATGACAAACAAAGTAAAAAATAAATAGAACTTTATATGTGATGGTACCAGAATTTAGACTAGTCGGTTTCTCCCATAGAGTAGTTTCCAATTTGTTTTTGGAATAGTCCGTGGTTCTGCAGGGTGGTCACTAAAGATTGGCTTCTTTTACCACAGCTACAAATTGCTAGCCAAACAATGAATTTTCTGGGAAATTTTGCTATTTTTTGTGCCCTAAATTTTTCTGGCACATTTCTCCTAGCATTGACAACATAAAATTCCTAACCATCAAGCTGTAAAAAATCGGAAAGGACTTAAATTTCGTCATCCATAACAACAACAAATTCAAATTTGCTCACGAAATCGTTATTACGATTTTTGGCACGTGTTTTCGCTTCAAAATACTTTCGAGCATTCCAATTTGGCACTTTCTGAACTTTGTAGGTCTTTACTCCAGCCTCATCTTTCGCTCCTTGCACAAATGACTCGGAGCAAATCGCTAGCTGAGTGGTTTTTCTTACTGAAATGTTTAGATTTTTCTCCAAAATGGCAACCAACTTTAATACGTTCACCACAAAGTTTTTTTCTGTCCGTTCTTTGCTTGCGATTGGTGCTAAGATTTTCCTGTAAATTTTATACTGCCTGGGACACCGTATGTCGGCATACTTTAGCATCGAAAAATTCCTTATTTGTGTTGAGGCCCATGGTCTCTTATAGGCTGATTATTCAATTAAACGTTTTCTAGAATTATTACCTAATTTTAAAGATACGTTTTCTCCGGATAGGTTAATAGCAATCCTCGCAAAGAGAGTGAGAGAGTGTTAAGGGAAAAATTAGCAGTGACATCAAATCCAAAATTAGGGGCCTATTTCATAAATAAAAATATACCTATCTAATAAAACGTGGATACGTAGTTTTACGTGGATATTTTAATGCTGAATCCGAACCAAACCTCATAATTGCGAAAATAAATATTATAATTGCAAATGATTTTTTCCTCACTTGCCATATTATGTGAGATATTTGTATATATCACCCGAGACTAAAAATGATGGGCTAACAATGATGTATAATACTGTTGATTTAAAATTTGTCGGGTTTGATTTTGGACTAATTTGGAACACTAGGAGCAAGATGATTTTCGAAAGTTTATAGAAAAAATTACAGATAAAAAGTAGATAAAACACACAAATAAATTTATAAAAAATGCACTTACAATGCACTCTTTTCATCACTGGTCAACGGTGTTGTCTTGTAACGATCTCTATAGAGTTCACGTTTTAAACCGCCACTGGGCCTGTCGAAAGTTGTTACAGTAGCAGCAGTAACTGCTTCCAAACTGGCATTGGCTGCTGCTGTGGCATTCTCAGCGGCTGTGTGCACATCTAAAGGTAACGATGCATTGCCTGTGCTGTTGAGGAACTGTTCCATGCTCTTAATGCGATCTGCTACTGAAATTGAATGTGCTGGTGATGAACCCAATTGAAAGTCCATTGGCTGGGTAGCGCTACGTGTGAGAGCATACTTTTGCGGTGGCAAAGTCGGTAAGCTTAAGTCTGCTGCATAAGCGTAATTAGCACAAGACATAGATTTAGTAGGTTTAAAAGCACCTTCAACAGATGGTTCTATAGCATTGTGTGGTGCATTGTCAAAGGGTGACGGTGAAGCGGTCTTAAAGCTGAAAATTTCAAATTAAAAATTGTATTACTTTTCGCTGTAAAGGTTTTTTTTTTTACTATATTGTACAATAAATGTCAACAAAGTCCATTCCTGATTTGTACAATAAATCTATGCTGTAAACAACGAAATGTGACAACTAAGAGGATTAATTGAATGCTATTAAATAGCTATCCTAATCAATATCAATTAAAAGCTTAACCTTGATTGATTTATTTTACATAAGTAATATGAATGAAGGCATGGTTTGATTTTTTATGTCTAGCCATGTGCAATTTTTGTAAAATAGTGCCCTTACAATATTGTTTTTTATGCGGTAAATATTTAAAAATAAAAAATTCATTTTTTCTCCACATAAAAATAGTTTAAAAAAAAAACAAATCCAAACACTTGACAGCTGAAAATGTCAATTATAAAAAATAAGACACGGAAAAATACCCAGCAGGAAACAAGCAGAATACTCGGCATATCAATATTTTGTGACTGGGTAAGCTAAGAAACAGGATCACATTTTACTACTCCCGAAACGTAGCAGGAGCAAATCTCAATTGCGTCAAGAAATTGTGCGAAATCCTAGTGAAATGCTCTAACAATTGTGGCAAGAAAGAAAATAATAAAGTCTCTTTAAAAAGCTAATTTTTCCACTAGTTTTGGGTAAAATTACATTTTCGTTTCTGGGCGTTTTTATCAAGAAATAGAGGTTAAATGGAGCTTAACTCAATTTTTCCTAAATCGAATTAAGCTTTTTTTTCTCCTTTTTGCTACAGATTTATTGTACTTATTTGATATCTGTGTCGTTTTGTCAAAACAACCTAACTCGAAATTAGCAAATTTCTGGAGCGAAAAAATTGATAAACTGCTTCTCAATAATGTGGCTGAATTTCGTTGATGCACCATTGAATCTCCTCCTTTTTACTAACCCTAAGCTGTCAGCTGTCAGCTGTCAAACTCTTTCCTTTTTTTTAGTTGGCAACACTTTACACCACAAATGGCGGCAAATTCAAATCTTTTGTGAATTATGATATTTTTATACCCTTCACCCAAGGGTATATTCACTTTACTATGTCCGTCTGTCTGGGTGTGCGTGGAAAAACATTTTCTGGGAAAGCGTGCCAAGATAATTCAATGAAATTTGGTAAACTGCCTTCGTCATCAATGATAGCTCATGGGATTGAAAATGAGCGAAATCGGTCAACGGACACCCCTACATCCCATACAGCGCAAGCTCTGAAAAAAAAAAAACTGGGCAAATTTCGACAGAGGGCATGGCAGAAGTTTCAAAACGCTATACTGAAAGGGTTTTTTGAGATAATCAAACCAAATTTTACTCAAACACTAAAAACTATAAATGCAAGCTCTCAACAAAAACTGGGTGAAATTGGACATGAAGGCGTGGCACTTTTCATATAAGCAAAAGCTTCAAATCGCTATACTGAAAGCGTTTTTTGGGATAATTGAACTAAATTTCACTCAAATACTAAGGACTATAAATGTACGCTCTGAGCAAAAACTGGGTGAACTCAGACAAGAGGGCGTGGCACCTCCCATACAAGCAATATTTTAAAAA
Organism: Calliopum simillimum; assembly: GCA_951812925.1. Taxonomy (NCBI): domain Eukaryota; kingdom Metazoa; phylum Arthropoda; class Insecta; order Diptera; family Lauxaniidae; genus Calliopum; species Calliopum simillimum. The sequence continues at coordinate 93,982,259 of OX638371.1, read as the reverse complement.
TACTGCAGTGTACTAGACCAAAGGTAACACCCTTTCTAAATATGTCTCAGATACTAAAATTCATAGAGGTGCTACGATTACACGAAAAGAAGCGTATTAAATATTGATGACTAAATCCTGCAAAATTGTCTTATGTTTTTTTTTTGTCAAAAATCCACTGATCTACAGGTTGGGCGGGAATTGGTAGAACATCGGATAATATAAGATTCATGGGACTATTCTGAATAACTTTCCATACTTCCATTTTTCGAAATTCGCAAAACAAACGGAGTCCATTAAGGAGCAAAAGTATTGTCTTACATATTTTGTGCCATAATAATCGGTTATTTGACAGATATAATTTTTTAACTTAACGTCATCAATTCCACATCATCAAGTTAATTTGTTGTGGAAACAGAGCCCAATTTTATTCATCTCTAACAAAATGTCAGCCAATTCATATTATGACATTACTTGTGTCCCTTTATGGACTTGCTCCAATAACTCCGTTGGTTTTGCGAATTTAAAAAAATGGAACTAAGAAATGTTGTTCATAATAGTCCCAGGAATCTTATATTTTCGATGTTCTATCGATTCTCGCCCACCCTGTATAATCGTACATGATAATATTTTTTAACATTTTTGCCGCTGGGTGTCAAACAAATTAAAGAGCTAAATAAAAAGAGACACAAAACACTGCATTTCATAGAGATTTAATGCAATTTTACAAAAATAGATCAACAGAGAGCGTCCAACAACAGCGGTGACAGTTTGAAAACTTGGGCACATGTGAAAGAAAGCAAATACAATACCAAATAATATCACGATTTTTAACGATAAAATTTTAATTATATTTTTGTAGTTTACGTACAATTTCAAAGTCGACTTTAAGTCACAAATATCTGACGTCATGATTGTAACTAGGGAAAAGTACAATAATAAATTGGAAAATTTATATATTTTAATTCTGCTTTAAAGTTTTTTATCTAATCTTATATTTATCGCGTGAAAGTAAATATAAATTAAAAAAACGATATTTTTTTTTAGCGCAATTGATTTTTTATTATTTTGTTGTTAACTGATAAAATTTTAAGGTTAAATTTGTGTGAGTATGTATGTATGTATTCTCCTTTAACTCCTAGGAGGAGCATAGGGCCAATATGAAATCTCTCCATTTGTCAAGATCCCTTGCGATGACTTTGATCTCTTGCCACCATCCATGGAGATAATGCTGCCTAGATACGTGAAGCTATCGACGTTTCCGATGTCATCACTGCCAGCTTTAAACGTCATGTCATTGCTTGCGTTTAGCTTCATGCTTTTAGTCTTGGATACGTTGATTTTTAGGCCGGCCTTTTGTGATTCCAAGACAAGGTCTTCAATTTTGCTTTGCATATCTGAATGTTTGGACGATAAGAGGCAGATGTCGTCAGCGTAGTCGAGATCTTCCAGATGTTCGGTAAAGTTCCATTGAATACCCCTTTTGGCCTTATTAAGAGCTTTATCTAGGATATCATCAAGAACGATAAGGAAGAGTGATGGTGATAGTAAACACCCTTGCCGTACGCCTGAATTAGTGGTGAATGTCGGTGACAACAACCCGTTGTGTAACACAATGCATTTAAAGCCTTCATATTGTGCACGTACTAAGTTTATGGCCTTTGCGGCAATACCTCTTCGTTGCAGTGACGCCCAGATGTTTTCTCGGGAGACACTGTCAAAGGCAGTGCTATAGTCAACGAAGACAAGTTGAAGTGCAGCACGCCACTCGCTTGATTGTTCGACAATTATTCTGAGCGTGTTGATTTGATCCACGCATGATCTGTTTCGCCGGAATCCTGCTTGCTGCTTTCGAATGGCTGAATCAAGTTTTTCGCTTACCCTGCTCAGAAGCACTTTCGTCAGTACTTTTGATGGAACTGAGAGCAAGGTGATGCCTCTATAGTTTCGGCACTCGCTTAGGTCACCTTTTTTCGGTAATTTGACTAACATTTGTGTGAGTACAATAACTTTAAAACCAGCTCGATTATATTATAATTCTTTGTCACCAAAATCAATTTACAGTACTCGAAGTACAACGCTTTTAAATATGCATTTAATTATCCATCACCTTTTAAGTATGAGTTTGTACTTACAGTTGCAAGACCCTACATCTCGTTATTAAATAAATTTTTGGGAAAATGGCAAAAACCCTTAGTTTTTAAGATTTTTTTTTTTTAATGTGTAAAAAAGTACAATTTTAGTTAGAAAGCCATTTTCAATCTAAAAATTTCAATATATGAGCCGTTCAAAATGATAATGGTGCAAGTCCAAAATAAGGTAAAAGTAATGTCATAATATTAATTGGCTGACACTTTTTTAGGGATGAATAAAATGATTTCTTGATTACTTGATGATATGAAGTTGTTGAGATTAAGTTGTTGAGATTAAGTTGAAAAAATGATATCGACCAAATAACCGATCATTATGGCACATAATTTATATGACATTACTTTTGCCTCGTTTTGGGACTTGCACCATTATCATTTTGGTTTTGCTACCGAAAGTCGTATATGTCTGAGTCGAATAAGATTTTGAAGGATTAATGTCATATCGCACGCAAACTTCAACCGATTTTTATTACGAAGAACATGTTCGAAAGCTCTTGACTCCATCTTTAGCCTCTGATCAAAATGTTGCGTATATTTTGAAATTAAAACATAAAAAGGTCTTTATCCATGATATATAATTGACAAATGGCACCCTCTAGTGGGCAAAAGCTTAGCCTTGGAATAAAACTGATTAACAAAACAAACGATTTGTGAAAATTCCCTGATTAACCCTGAAAATGTGATGATTTTTTCAAAATGTCATTTAGAGCTAACTTTCAGTCATTTATGTATGTAAAAGCACGGCTTGATGCGGTTTATATTCTTATACTATCTCGAAAATGCTCTGAATGAATCGTATGACATCTCAAAGTTTTCATCTTAGGTAAGGTATAGAAAAAAAAAAATTATATCTGACACTTTTCATTAGTCATACATTATTTTTTAAGCTAAAATACGCGCAAGAAACGTATTTGCGAAATTTCACCCCACTGTAAAACGTTAAAACCAAGTTTTGAATAAAACTTCTTGTCCCAAGGTCATAGCAAAATCCTGAGCAACATTATTTTTGAAAACTCATTTACCAATTATATCCTGTTTTTGTGGGTCTGTTTGACCACTTCTCTCAAAAAATGGATTACAATGGGTTAAGATGATCTACAAAAAACATTTTACGAAAAATATTACAAAAAGCTGACTGACATTGACTTCATATTTTTTGTTTTCATTTTGCTTCAAATCTGTCATTGTACCAGGAATGATAAATGAGCTTTTCTATTTTGTACCAAATAGCAAAATAGTACTGAAACTGTACAAAAAGTACTAAAATTATAAAATACATTTTTGGTCACATTTTGAACATTGGGCGATTCTAGTTGTAATAAAAATGCAACGTGAGAAGTCTTCATCGATTTTTTGGCCCTCGTGATGAAATTTCGACTTTTTAGTATTTAGCGACTAGTAGTGAAATTTTATAGTAAATATTTCTGTGATACATACCGACACCATATTTCCCCGTTTTAGGTGTAATTTTTGTACCTTTTTATGAAAAGGGCAAAAATTACTTTTTAAGAAAAGGGCAAAAATGACCCATATGTAGGAGATGTACAGAGTTAAGATTCATTTAAAAGATATTCCATGTAAGATGTAAGGATCGTATAGTCTGTCATAACGATTTAAAACAATAATGTGTTAAAGGGGGAAAACTTTGACCCCCCTAAAATAAAATCCGATGAAAACTTTCAAAACTCCATTAAACGTATATTTTTTTCTGTAGTCGGAGTTTTGTTATTTTGGAAAAAAACCTGAATTCGTTGTACAGTGTAATTGGATACTTTAAAAATATAAAAAAACATGAATATTACTTGTAAATAAAAGCGAAAAAAGTTTGAACAATGAATTAAAAATCAAAATGATGGCTTAAAATCGTTTAATTTTGATCACATGCAGACGAAAGTATTTTGGATTATGATGAACCAAAAAGTATCCACAAGGTCCACATGGTAGTGTGGGGTTTGAAAAAGCCCAGAGCATCAACACTTTGACTCTGGATGGATTACACGGAGAGAAAAAAATGTTCTAAAATCTAGCTCAAATCGTTCTTAAATTAAATATTCAGAATTAAGCCCAAAATAGCATAAAATCATCCCAAAATACGCCCAACTTGTTCGCAATTCAAGCTCAAATTTGGGCATAACATAAATTTCGATAATTAAGACCATTTTGTACTTGTTTATCAAAAAAAAAAAAAAAAAAAAAAAAATAAGCCCATTTTTTGCTTAATTCAAGCTCTTGTGATTGATTATCAAAAAATAAATTTTTATTTGTGTTTATTCTGTGTGTTTATGATTCTTAATATGACTATGTCATCTACTGCTTAAATAATTCCTGCTCGACGGTCGAATTAGGTATTTATAATAGAGTAAATACTACTGACATCCCATAATGGGATGTTACGATGTACTGAGGTGTCTTTGGACATTTTGGTACATTGATTTTTGAAAATGAAATGATATTTCTTGCATTTGGCAAAAATTGTCATATTCATATTTTGATAAATAAGAAATTATTAAGAACAAATGGGAATATTTTTTTTTTTTATAAACAAGTACAAAAGGGCTGAGTTTAAGCACAAATGAGTTTAATAAAGTTTTGATGAACAATCTCAAATTGAATTGAATTGAGCTCAAATTGGCATATTCACTTTTTTGATAAACAATCACATTATTACTTGATATCAAGAAAATTATGGACAAGCTGAAAATCACACCCAAAATTGATTGGTTTGGGATTGTTTTCAGCTCAAAATTCTCTCCGTGTATGAAACCACCAAATTCACCGAATTGCATATCTTTATTTTTTTTTTATTTTTTTTTGATGAAAAGTCGCATTATTTGCGGACAATGAAGTCATGTTCTCTTAAAAGCCTGCGAATAGCTTCGACACTTGGCATATTTAAGTCTACCTTTTTATTTTCTGCCTTACAAGTAGTTTACTACTTGGTTTATCAATACCGGCATGACTTCAACATATCGGGCTTTTATTTTTTAACCATGAAAAAATGTATCCACTTTTGTAAAAAGAATTTCTTTCAAGTTCTTTGACGTATTGTTGTTTTCGTGTGTTTCACTTCTATAACGTAATCCATTAGATGCAGAAATGAATGACGTTTCTTAAATTAGTGCAACTCTTGAGGTAAAAAACACTTAAATCTTAACAAACACGAATTGTACTCTGCAGCAAAAATGTGCAATAGCGTTTGTGGATACTAAAAATAATACATATGATATTTCAACATTCTTTGCACTACTATTTAACTGACCACAGCTGTATATCGCACAAAAAGGTTAGTCCATGATATCAAACAATGTTTACAAAGCAAAAGAATGAATTGATGCGTTTAAACAAATATACATAAGTGCAAAAACAAATGCTTATCACTTTCATAGAGTATAATATACAAAGTATGTACTGTAGAGTATAAATAAATTACCGCTTATATTGATTGGCCTTAAACATTTTGAAAGTAGTAACACTTCGATTGCACACCCTTTGCAACACTTTAAATTCGCACGAAAAATTTTCCACCAATTTACTTATTTACCAATTAAGGTAATGCGATTTTTTTTTTTTCCAAACGGTAAATATTTTCGTTAACTATAAATAATAACTAAGTTGCGCTTAAAAAACAATCGCATACACCACGTTCGCAACCAACCCTAAAGATTAACGAAACTAAACTAAAGCAAATTTGACATGAAATGAAATGTTGTAGTTGTTAACTACACAACTAACACAAAATACAGTTGACAATTAACGATTTGAGTGATTTTTTTTTTCTGCAATTTTTCGTTTTTTTTTTTTTTGCAGTTAACTGAAAATAATTACAAACAAACGATATAAACAAAAAAAGAAAAAAAAGAAAGAAAAAAAAGGTGTAATGGTAAAAAAATTACGCAGTCAAAAGCGCTGTACCGTCATCACCTGCGCGCGTTTATTAGACATTGCGATACTTAGATAAAGTAAACCTACTTAGCAAGGGTGTTATCTTTGGCCTTGCCAAAAACTAAATACCCTACAATTTAATAATGATGAAACTTCGCGTGAAGCTCTTTAAATCGGTATAACTCTATCAATATATTGGTTTTGGCGCAAGAAATTAACTAAATTATATTGAGCTTTCAAGAATCATTTTAAGTGTTTGTGTGAAAGATTTTCAATCTTTATATGTACGGTAAATGCCACGCCTCCTCATAAAATTCATTTTCTTGTAATTGTAATGTCGACAGATCGACTCAGGAAATGACGCTATTCGAAACTTATGCAATACTTATCACTCGATTGCTGCAAGACCGTCATATATCTGATGCTCTTGTTGTAAAGCTATCGTTTAATTGCGTCATAAGTAAAATTATGTCGATTTTACTGATACAACATATTATATATGTTAAGTTTTTGCAGATTTATTTTCTTATCTAAGAGTTTTTGATTTTAAATTCATTTTAACACTAAACTTCAGCATAATATGAAAACAAAATTAGTTCTAAGGAATGCATGCGTTAAAACATAGCCGCCCACGCGTGCCATCGCAAAGTGCCATTATTTGAAAATCACTTGATCTCACGTGCCACAGCAAAATTTAATTTTTGAAAATGAAAATCGCACACGCAAGTAACGGTACATGCGAAATTTTGAAGAATTGCGATCGACCACCAGCAACAACATATGCGTAAATTTTGTTGTTGTTTTTTGCGACCGCACAAGACTGTGTTTTGTTGTTGTTTTTTCGTCCACACAGGACTGTATGTTTTGTTGTTGCAACAAAACGCAAGGGTTCCTATCGAAAAGAAAAAAACAACAACACACAATGGCAACAACAAATTTGATCATTTTATGAACTTTCAGGATTTTTAGATGTGCGAAAAAAAAAAACACTCGCACAAGTAACTGTTAATTAAAAAATCTTTGCTGGTTGTTGTTTTCAATAATTTTAAAAAATTTATGTTTTCTTTTTTATTAATTTTACATGGGGGCCACGACTTTTTATGCGAGTGCCAAATTTTTATAATTTTACTCTAGACGGGCAGCTATGCGTTAAAACAATGCCTTTGTAACGAAAATTTTTTGATTACTCCACCGATTACATGTAAGAGAATATTTTACTGGGGTAATCATCGATTTCTTCGGTTACTCGATCAATTATGAACATTCTTATTTCAAAAATTTTTTAATCCTAGACAACTCGCTTTTTTTTCAAAAATAATGTCATAACTCAAGATACGCCACTATTTCGAAAAATCAATAAAAAAACTGCAGAGCAATAAGTCACAATAACCACATATAATTTACTAGATGGCCTGTCAAACGTTGTTCTGCCCTTTCGTGTAGGTAGCGCGATGATTTAGGAGGTTTTTTGTATGGGGGTACAACGCCCCTGGTTCAATCCCTCATTTTTTGCATTGCTTTATCATAACTGCAATAGGTGCAGAGTTATTGAATGTTCAGATTTTTTTTTTGTATGGGGGCCGCAACTCCCCTTGCTTTAACCCCTCTATTTTGTTTAGGGTTCTTGATAAATACCATATACATCCATGTATCAAGTTTTGAATTGATATCTGACATAGGTGCACAGATGAAGCGTTTTGAGTGTTTTATTTGCTTACAGATTTTGTATGTAGGGTGCAAGCTCCATAATTAAATACCCCCTTTTTTGTGATGTTAAACTGGCTGAAGGTTAGGAGCAAATATGGTGTAAATATGGCTGCGATATATTTAACGGTTTAGGCGTGATGCGATGACAACAAAAAAAACCACAAAAACACTAACTTTTTTGTCGTTTTTTTGTATGGGGGGTACCACACTTCTTTGTGTGATAACCTCCACATTAAATGTAAGCCAATCGGGGAACTAAGAAAACATATGGTGTGAATATGGTGTCAACATCTTAAGTGGTTTAGGCGGTAAGCGATGATTTATATACATCAATAGTAAGATAAGATAAATCTAACACACATAGCTGTATTATATACGTTACAAACGGAAGGACAAAGTGAGCGTACCCCTAGTGTAGGGTACAAAAAGAGGAAGGCAGCATGATAGGTGAAGGTATAAGGTGCGATTGCAAAAATTGTATGTTTACTTTTCTATTTATTGACATGAACACTTAACTGTTTAGCGTAAATGAAAACCCTTTGCAAAAAAAGGTTAAAAAAAGGTGGCGCATAATTAAAAAAACAAATATTTTTAAGACATTGACACATTTTAGAAATAAAAATTGAGGTTTTATAAATAGGTAAATAGATCTCAATTATTTTGGATACAGGGTCAATTAATTAAATAATATCTGCATTTGGTATTTAACGATTTCTTCTGGCATTTTCATATAAACTGCAGTTTGACAGTTTTGCATAGCTGTGAGCCAATTTCGCTCTGGTTATTGACAATTTTAGAAAATGATAATGTATTTTTCGATGCTTGATCTGACTGCATTCTCAGTATTGTCAATATACCTGCAGGATTTCGAGATACCCTTGCTGAAAGTTCGAGAAAACCCAGTTTTCAAGCTTATGGCGTGGTAACAGAAAAAAGTCAAATTTTGAGGGCGTGGCATCGGCAATTTTTTTATCTCAGTGCATTCCCCTTGTTGGCAAAAACACATTTCATACCCTGCAACAGATTTTAACGCATTTTGAGTGTTTTTTAGGCCATAAATAGCTTTTCGATACTATTTATTATAGTTTTGTCCTTTGTATGGGGGCTGATCACTATGGACCCTTGTGGTCTATGTGTGATAGTATTGCCGCCACCCTTACCTATGAGGGCTGAAATACTTTCTTTTCAAAAGATCATAAATCGGAAAGTTAGATTCCTATTGGAAAATTTGAAGGTATATTTTGATAGGGAAGAGCGTAGCTATTCGACGCTATTAAAACATAAGAATTTAATAATTTCCTATAACTACGCCATAAGCCTGAAATCCAACAAGGATAATGACAGTTCTGAGGATGCGGTCAGATTCAGCGTCGAAAAGTACATGAGTATATAAGAAATAAAGTTCATTCCACTTTTTTTTTGGTTGTCTGTGTTATTCTTAAACAAAATTATTTAAAAAAGTGTGAGCACTAAAAAACGAAATAAATTTAATTTGAGATGAGTACTTACCAAAATGAAATGAAATTTTTATAAAATTTGGCCAAGTATTATCTTTGGTAAAAATTTAAAAAAAAAAAATTAAAACAAAGATTCATTCGTTCAATGTAGCTTAAGGCAGAGCAACTACTAAAATATTTCAATTCACATTTAGTGAAGATAAGAAAAACAATATTTCAAAAATGCATGAGTTAATTCTTAATTGATTTAACGCTTAAATAAAATGTTTTAAAGCATTGCAGAATTGCATAAGAATAAATGATATCAATTTGCTGTGACTTTACACTTTTTAAAACAACTGAAAATGATATTAGAGCAAAAAATTTTAAATTAAATCGATCACCGTGGCATGGCAAGGCCAAGACCAAGGCTTCGGTGCAAAATTACGTAAATTCATCTGAACAGATGACATTACAAGGAAAAGTTAACCAATTTTCAGGACGACTATCACCGATCGCGCTTTAAATTTGCTACGCCAGTGCTCAGTGCAAAGCTTAAATATGTGATTTTCAACATAAGCAGTTTAGTTTTGGCATTTTGGTGTTGAAATAGAAAACAATGCCCCAAATAAGTAAAGGATCAATACGATTTGGGATAGAAACATTTTTAATGCATTTTTTTTATTTCCACTTTTAATTTTTTTTATTTTGTAATAACTTTTATTTTTTTTTTTTTTCAAAAAAAAAGTTTTATTTAATTTTTAAACATTTACTTTTTTTTTGTTTTTTTTTTATTTTTATATTCATGCTTTAATTTTTTTTTTTGTTTTAATTTTTTATTTTTTTAATTTTCTCTTTTATTTTTATTTTTTTTTATTTTTTTTGCATTTTGGTCATATTTTCGTCAGATGCATTGCTTCATGGATTTTAGTATGCGAACTAGCAAAAGCCCTCTTACTTATTTTACTCCGGTCGTTGCATTTTTATGTTATTGGTATCAATTGTTAGGGAAAAGTCTTAAAAATCAAACTTGCGGTTCACATTTTTCTGTTAGGCTTTTGTTTTCAAGATTTTGGTCTTTAAAAAAAAGTGTTCAAAAGTTTTGTACTGAAAAATCACTTAACTCGATTTAGAAAAAAACCTGTCGAGATTTTAAAAATTCTTTCAAATTTAACATCAGCGTAAATTTCTGAAGAGAATGAGATGTCTCCCATCAAAATCTTATAGAAAAAACTCCTTTGCCTTATATCGTGCGGATGTGCAGTCCCCTACAGGCAAACGGATTAGTTTCAGTGTTGTTCATCAACTGGTCGTCTACCAACCAGTACTTGTTCGACTTCAACCCTTTTTACATATAACTGTTCTGTTTTGAGTGTTGATGTCCTACGAATTTTCAAATAACCTCTTCTGCATTACGTTTACACCAGTCCTGGGCTAGTTGTGGTATGAAGTAGCCATTTAACAACTAGATTTGAACCAGTAGTTTCGTATGTAGTCAATCTATAGTAATAATTCTGTGGCAGGAAGGTAAAACTGCTTAATTGACTTAAGCAAAATAGATTTGAGCTCAATTCTCTAATAGTTATAGCTATAATAACTCTTTCATTTTTTACATCATTAAGATCTAAACAAGTACTAACAAAATGTTCAAAAACAAAAGAACAATTGCACCTGGAACTAATGGAAAATGGAGTTCAAGCCTTTAGTCGACTTAAGCAGTTTTTCCTTCCTCCCTCAGAATTCTTTTCTTGAATTGAATTTTCACTTTTTAAAATAAATTAATTAAAGGAGTTAAATAACATCCATAACAGCATTAACAATAATGAATTGATTAATATCATTCTTTTGCACAAATTATTTTTACACATAATTTTAGTGACACAAAATTATTTCAAGCTTAAAGAAGAAAAAATTGTAATTTGTTTTCGTCAAGATCCCGATTTATTGGCCCCTACAAATTACAAACTGATAACAAACTGGACCCCACTGCACCCCTTTTTTACTAGTTTCGAGCAAGTAATAACCGCGAACTAGTATTTTTTGTAGACTGTCAGGGTCAGTGCAGGGTCTTTAGAGGCAAAAACTGCTACAAGAGAAACTTAGGTGTGTTTGAAGTTATAGGTAAAGTCAGGAGCGTAGATAGGATTTTATTTCGTGAGGTGCCTTACAAGATCACGAATTTAATGTTACTCATGTGTTTTCTAAAAAAATTTTTTCTAAGGCAATTAAAAAATTTCAGGGGGCATAGCACCCTGACTCCACCCATGGGTGTAGTACACATGGAAATCTGAATGATGGTATCTAGAAAGTGAGCTGATATTTTTTTCAGATTTTTTAAGGTTATTATTATTGTTTTTATGATCAATGTGATTCGTTCAAAGTCTGAAATTTTTTTTCTTGCTAAAGGTTGACTAAAAAAACTTGAAATCAATTGTGACAGATTAGCATTTCTATATAAAGTTTAGGAAACTTTCTTAATTAATAAATTAAATAGACAAATTTAGGTATATGCGTGTATTTAATTGGCATTTTATGACAGATCATTATACAAAGGTTGATTGATCGATTACCTCATTTCCATATAAAGTTTTTTTAACAAAAAAAAAAAAATAAAAAATGCTTATAAGATATATTATAACTTGCCCTGTATGGCAGCGAGACGAAACAATGCAAAAAAATGTAATACCTAGGGCACTAGGTAATGAGGTAATAAATAAGCAGCTTAAAAAATGTGGTAGGCATTTCTATTGAAGAAGCTACTTTTAGCAATATTTATTGATTTTGGTAACAACAAGTGTTTCTTTTTGCCATTTACCTACATACGTTTTCAATTTCATTTCATTTTGCAAAGCATTTTAGTTAATTTATGAATATTTCAAGTTTTTTATACTTTTTCAAGCAACAAAATCGAAAAAAAGTGGAATAGAAAAAATATAAAAAAAAAACCTCAACTTAACAAAGGGAAGCAACCAAGCGGTATGGCGGCAAAAATCATGCATCATTCAATATCGAAACAACAACAAGAAAAAAACGCAAATTTGGGGCCACTACCGTCATTAAGGGGCAACATGTGACAACAAGTAAATTTTTCATTATTTATGCATAGTCATGTTTCATTGTTGCTGGTAACATACATACAGATGTACATAGTTTAGTTAACAATTGGGTTGCCACCATAATACAGAAGGTTTGACTTTTATTCAAAATGGTGCTGTTGTTTTTGCTTTTGTTGGTCAAAAGTATCAATGAAACAACGGGTTGGGTGGTGGTGGTGATGGTGGCTGTTGTTTGTCAAAATTAATTATTGCAAAATTCTAAAAAAAACCATATCCGGTTATTTGTAAAGATTTATATCGCTCTTTACTTAGTTTAAAAGCCAATGAGTCATAATTTCTCCAAGTTTTTACAAATGTCACATAAAATGTATAAAATTATTTTAATGAAAAATTGCAATTGAAAAAGTGCTCTCGCTCTCAAATTATTGGCTTTGTGCCAAAGTTGAAATTTTTTATGTTGTTGTCTTTAAATAAATATTAAGGCAGTCGGGGTTTTGTTGGTTTTTTCTATTTTTTAGTCTGGCGTGATTTGTTTTGAAAATTTGCTTCCAATTGCATAGTAACAAATGGTAGGCAAAAAAAAAAAAAAAAAAAATCTGTAAAATCATTTTTTTAGAAGCTCTTCAGCTAAAAATAGCATTTTAGTTTTCGTATTTTTTTTTTTTTTTTTTTTTTTTTTCAAAAATCATTGAGGCATTAAACGATGTGTTGCAGCCGCCTCTAGGTAGGCATGTGGTTTAAAGCGTTTTTTTTTTGCTGTTTTGTTTTCCGTAGTGGCCTCAATTTATGTAAATAAATTTTATAAAAATTTTATTTTATTTTGTAAATCTGACAAGCATTGTGATTATTACAATTTATGAGAATTTAAATGTTCGTTCTTTGCATATTTTGATACTTTTTTCCAAGGAACTGGCAGTTACTCGAAAATTGACATTAATGATGTTGTTTGTTTATCTGTTAAAAAGAACAAAGTTAATAATCCGGAAAGAGAGCTATGCATTTTCTTAGAAGAAATTTCAAAGCTAAAATTTATGCAACTACATGTGACCCTTCAAATATTGCTTTTATTCACTTAACAATTTTCGCTATAAATATTGGGCTTTAATCGAAATATGACATTAAAAATATTATGCAATCTTCAATATCACTCCCGAAATTATTGCTGATTCACAGTCATTAGTTAACTAGTTAGTTAATTAAAATTATAACAAGAGTTTAACTAATGCTGGTAGCACGACAAAATTAATGATTGTTTGTGGTTGAGAAAACAAAATAACACAATCCATGGAAAACGCACGCGCAGCAAATTTAAGAGATGAAAAATTGTCCCGAAATTCCTTGACGTCGTAGTTTAAAAAAAAAATGCGAGCGATTTCTAAAAACATATTGCCGACGATTAACAACAATTTTCCAAATTTCGTCAATATCTGCCTCGCTTTCGATATCAGACTCAAAATTCCCGACGTCTGAACACATTTTAAGAATTTTCACAAAGCTAATGTGGATTATATTACTTGGTTGACTAGGAGCCTGATCACACGGCAGACAAAATAGTTGCGCTACTACCCTGTAGGACCGGCGGAGACAATTGTTTCAATAGTCCCATCTTCGGTCTAGTGAGTAAACCAAAACGGACTTCCTCTAAAACTGGTAAAAATTCACTTAAATTATCAATTGTAACAAAAATGGTCCAAATGTAATGCAAAGTTGGTCATTTGTATCAAAAATAGTCCGAATGTAATGCATAATCCTTCATTAGTACCAAAAGCGCTCCAATTGTGTATCGATTGCATCAGTGAAATTATGACATTACTGACTAAGTATGAACTGTTTGGAAGTTGACTGTGAAGAGAGCAAACGATAGTGTATCGGTCTACTGACTTGTGCTGCGTGGAGGGACCCAGGTTCAAATACTCCGCTCGGTGATTTCTAATACCAATTTTTAAATTTCCATTAATTTGTACACAATTTGTCTGCGGAGTCTTCTGAGAGGAATATGAAACATGTGTCCAACATAGCAGACGCGTCGTATAAAATAATAAAAAAATTAATAAAAACTAGTAAGGGTGTAAATTTTGGCCTGGCCAAAAACTAAATACCCTACACTGCAGTATTTTGAAAATTTTGCTTATATGGGAGGTGCCACGCCCTCTTGTCCGAGTACACCCAGTTTTTGTTCAGAGCTTGCATTTATAGTTTTTAGTGTCAGAGTGAAATTTAGTTGGATTATCTCAAAAAACTCTTTCAGTATAGCATTTTGAATCTTTTGCTTATATGGGAGGTGCCACGCCCCCTTGTCTGATTTCACCCATTTTTTGCTGAGAGCTTTCATTTATAATTCTTAGTGTCTGAGTCAAAGTTGGTTCGAATATCTCAAAAAACGCTTTCAGTATAGCGTTTTGAAGCTTTTGCTTATATAGGAGGTGCCACGCCCTCTCGTCCGAGTTCTTCTAGTTTTAGCTTAGAGCGCGCATTTTTAGTCTTTAGTATTTGAAAGTTTGGTTGGATTATCTCAAAAAACTCTTTCAGTATAGCATTTTGAAACTTTTGCTCATATGGGAGGTGCCACGCCCCTTGGTCCGATTTCACCCAATTTTTGTTGAGAGCTTTCATTTATGATTCTTAGTGTCTGAGTCAAATTTGGTTCGAATATCTCAAAAAACGCTTTCAGTATAGCGTTTTGAAGCTTTTGCTTATATAGGAGGTGCCACGCCCTCTCGTCCGAATTCGCTCAAATTTTTATCAGAGCTTGCGCTTACAATTCGTAGTACTTATATGTATTGTGGTTGCATTGTCGTGAAAAATACTCCTAAAATTGCATTTTGAATATAATTTTTGTATGGGCGGTAGGCGTGTCCGTTGACCGATTTTGCTCATTTTCAATCCCCCGAGCTAACTTTGACGACGGAGGCAGTGTACCAAATTTCATTGAATTATCTTGCTCAGTTTTCCCAAAAAGTGTATTTCAACACACAGCCAGCCAGCCAGCCACCCAGCCAGCCAGCCAGCCAGCCAGCCAGACAGACGGACATGGCTATATCGACTCAGGAGGTGACGCTGATCAAGAATATATATACTTTTCTATACCTGCCACGCCTCCTTCTCTGCGTTACAAACGGAAGGACAAAGTGAATATACCCTGGGTGTAGGGTATAAAAATTTCATCCGCACTAAGACTTGAACCCAGAATACAATGCTCAGATATATACAACAAAGTCTTTAGAACATTCGTCTATGAAACTTTTTGACGTTTTTGTGTAAAATTTGTATAGGTATTGAATTAAATTCTTTGAAATTTATAAAAAAAAAAAATTTAAAAATAATTGGCCTTCTTCTGGTCCAAATGTAATGCATAAGGAGACAATTGGTTACGTCCAATGACATACAATACCAAACGTAAATAGAACTTTATATGTGATGGGACCAGAATTTGGCTAGTCGATTGCGCTCTTGGAGTAGTTTGCAAACTAGTTTTAGAATAGTCCTTGGTCCTGTAGGGTTTTTTCTTTGAATCGTGTTTGTATAGCAAACATACAGGCGATGGCAAATTGCTCGTGTGTTCGCTCTCATATGATGCAATGGACAATAAGATCCTGTCTGCCGTGTGTCCAGGCTCTAATGGTTAGTCAATGAAATTTGGGGGTTTAAGTAATGGTTTATTGATTTCTGTAAATAAAATGCTGTTGGTTAAGCCCTTGTCATTAGTTAACTAATGACTTTGAATCCGGGCATAAGAGATATATTCACCCTTATCATCTAATTCGATTTTGATTGAAAAAATGTCATACTCATTTTGTGCCATAATAACACAGGCCCACAAAAAAAAAAGTACCATGCGCGAACGATCAGACCAACTGAACTTTATGTTTTCGGGGTCGCTGAGTCCGAATATGGTGCCAGAATAGTGAAGTTGTTTCGCGTTTTTTCAGAAATCAACAATAATGCTGAAAATTAGAAATTTTTCCTGGTTTCTGAAAAAACGCGAACCAACTTCGCTAATCTGTTACCATATTCGGATTTAGCAACCCCGAAAACATAAAGTTCCGGTGGTCTGATCTTTCGAGCAGGGTACTTTTTTTTTTTTTTTGGCCTGTGCACAGGACTACAAAAAAAAATTCCCTGCGCGAACGATCAGACCAACTGAACTTTATGTTTTCGGGGTCGCTGAGTCCGAATATGGCGTCAGAATCAGAACAAATGCTGAAAAAAATCTAAAATTTTTCAGCATTATTGTTGATTTCTGAAAAAACGCGAACCAACTTTGCTATTCTGGCACCATATTCGGATTCAGCGACCCGGAAAACATAAAGTTCAGGTGGTCTGATCTTTCGCGCAGGGTACTTTTTTTTTTTGTGGGCCTGTGTAATCGATTATTTGACCAATATCATTTTTTTAACTTAATGCCATCAAATTCACACCATCAAGTAAATTTTGCATGAAAGCATTTTCTGCGTCTGAATTATATATGGACATATTGATGTTTACCTAGATTCTGGAAATCAGACTTAAAATCTGGACAATCTAGAACATCTGACAACCCTATCTCAGTGAGATAGTTTCGGAGATATGACGATTAAGTTATTGGGTGGCGTGGCTTTCAAATATAAAATTTATTTTAAAACTATTTAGCTTACTTTTTTTAAAAAGGCGGCGCCATATTCTTTAGTGAACTAACTTTGTGTAAAAGGTACGAAATTCGAACTAGGTCACACAGCCAAAGAAGGTTTGAAATTTCTGATATTTTTTCGAACGCCTTTTGTGTAATGAAATTCTTAACATTATTTTTGCTAGAAAACATCAAACAAAATTATTCAGGCATGTTCTGAAATCCGATTCACTTCCGAATCGGAATGAAAGCAACCTTTAAGAGCTCTGCATTGCGACAGATGAGATGGAATCGGATTTGTATTGTATTTAACAAATAAAATTTGCTAATGGTTCCCATTCGATTTACCGAAACGTAAATCCGATTTGGTGTTAATTATCGAAATGTGGAGCTCATGAAGATTGCTTTCAATCCAATTCCGAAGTGAATTGGATTTCAGAACATGCCTGATTATGTTTTTTTTTTTTTTCAACATAAGAATGATCTTCGAATAATATTTTCAAACTGTACTACTTATGCCAGTGTGGATAAAGGCTTTAAATCGTAATAAAATTTACGTACTCGAATGTACAATACAATAATTCAATGAAACCTCTCTAATTTCTCAGCTCTTTATGATACAATTTTTTGTTATAATTTTTCCGAAAGATGAAACTAACAAAAGCTGTTCAGAATAGTCCCAGGAATCTTACATTTTCCGGTGTTCTACCGATTCCTGCCCACCCTGTATATTTAAAATAACAGAACGTTCTCGAAATGATTTGATTTAAAAGTGTAATCAAACTATAGAGTGCAATAAATTGGTGGGAAAAAATTCTAAATGAGATCTTGATAACTTTATTTTAGACTAATTAAGAGTCGCTGGCTCCGAATCTGGCAAACGTTTTTTTCTATCAGGTCTATGATCTGAGTTATCATGGCATTAAAGTGCAGAACATGATTTTTTTTAGAGAATTACGGCATACTTCCAAGAAGTAGTGTAGTTCACCTTTGGCATCGAAAAGAACTGATCATCCTCTCTAAACCATAACTTTAACTTTTCCAATTGGTTCATTACTTTCTTAGATGTTATCCATTGAAGGAAAGTTATACAAATTTACAATAATATATGTAGTTCTTTACAGGGATCTGCGACACTTTAACTTCAATGAATGATATCTAGAAAAGTAATGATCCAATTGGAAAAGTTTAATCTATGGTTTACGATCAAAGTTATTCGATGCCGTTGACAGAAGTAAACTACACTACTTCCTGGATATAAGCCATGTATTTGAAAACATTGCACATGTAAAGAAGGATTACTTCGATCACAGACCTGATAGAGAAAAGTGGTTGTAAGATTCGGAATAAGCGACTCTAAATAAGTCAAAATAAGATATTCAGATCTCATTCAGAATTTTATGTTGCACAGTGTTATAAATAAATGTTAAACATAAAAGTTGGTGCGTGTTATGTTGCTGGAAGACAATTAAATTCAAGGTCGAAATACAGATAAAAACCAGTTGGAAGCAATTTCTTTGAGAGTTTCTTTCTAAAAATATATATTTGCGTTCGACGTTTTTCTCATAATTTTCACAAAAATAAAAGTTTGTAATAAATCTAAAATATTTTACATTATAACCAAGTGGAAAGTTTCCGAACAAAATGTCAAAACTCTACGATTTGTCGATTAATAGTAAGGTTAAAGTTTGCACTGACACACAAAAGTTAATCATTATTTTTCATTCACCACAAGTACCATACCATCCATCTCAAGTCTTATAATTTCAATAGCAAACAAAAATGTCTCAACTTACACCAAAATCTTCTCCTCACTGGTCACTGGTGTAGTCTTATAACGATCACGATAAATCTCTCGCTTTATAGCACTTGGTTTAAGGATCTTTGGCACAGCACCAGAATGCAGCGACGTCGACGAATCCCAACTAATAGGCTGCTCACCATCTAAAGCTGACGATGAACTGCTTGAAGTGTGTAGGTACTTTTCCATACTCTTAATGCGATCTGCAACCGACATCGTAGTGGGCTTTAAAATGAACTCCGCTTGTGGAGATTTTGGTACGATAGCATTAAGTGCCGCCGCCAAATCTATGACAGGAGGTGAAGCCAAAGCTGAAGGTGACTGCGGACGTTCAAGTGAACGTGTGCGACGCTTTAACAAACTTAGCTGACCACCTGATGTGGAATCAACTTCGCCCAATGAACGACGCTTGGACGGTGAATCAGTCTTTAAAATAGGACGCACTGATGGTTCGCTCAGATGACGTATAGCATCATCACTTTGACTGCCGCTAGCGAAAACATCAATCTCTTCACGACTACTCTTACGTGATGTCTTGAGGATGGGACGTATTTCGTGTTCATCCGAATCACCCGATGATTTCTTTTTCAATATGGGCTTCGGCTGACGCATAACGTCATCGCTGGATGCAGATTCCAACTTCAGTATGGGACGTATTTCATATTCCTCATTGCTCGGCGTATATCCCTCTTCGTACTCACAGACGGCTGCCTCAGCTGCTTCATTTTTGCAGAGTTCAGCGGCGGCCAATATCACAGCTTGTGAGATCGAGACATGTTTCGGAGCATGAGAGCCACTATCCGAAGGTGTTGATGTTGAGTCCTTTTTCTTCAAGATACCATGTGGATGTGATTCCGTGGCAGATGGACAACCATCACTTTTGCTGCTATCGTAACTGCTTTGCTTGAGTATGCCATGCTGTTGGCCAGCGGCAGCAATCTCCTCAAGTGAATTACGACGCGCTGATTTCACCAAGATGCTGCGTTCATCAGGTGAATGTGAACGACTGTAGTAGCGCGATTCATCGAGACTGGATCGTTTCTTAAGTATACCAGCGCGTTTTTGCTTAGTGGGCGTATCCACAACATTGGCAGAAAAGGTAACAGGCGAAGCATTACTAGAAGCAGAGCTTGATTCACCAGCTATATGATCCTTCTTCTTCAAAATCGAAACGATATGATTGTGTGCGGCCACCATGGTCGAGGAAGTAGAAGTGTTTGGTGTCAATGAAATTAATGATGGCTCATCAGCGGTGCTCTTACGACGTAATATTGGTGAGAGTTTTAGATTTGGATCTTGCAGCTGTTCTCGTTCCACGCTACGTGCCTTTAGCATGCGTTGACGCAATGCAGCTGTATTGGATTCAGCGGCAGTGGAGGTATCTGAGGTCGTTTGTATTTCTCGCTGCTGCTCGGCAACGGGTGCAGTTACAGTCTTTGACGCCAAATCATGTTCATGACTGGCCTGTATACGATTCATTGATTCGGTCAGTACAACAATGGGATCGCAACTTGAGTGTGATGTCAAATCACTTGATCTTGGTGATGGTGGCGGAACTGAAGGTGAATCAACAGCATCGGCTAATTCAGCGATTCTCAATATCTCTGCCAGCTGAGATTTCGTGCGTTCGTTAAGTTTACGATTGACATCATTGGAACGCATTTTACGCAATTCACCACCGCCGAGTGGCAGCGTATCACAACGCCGGCTGATGCGATTGCTATAACCCGGTGCAGTGAAAGTTTCGGCTTTTCCTTTGAGAGCAGCAGTGGATCGCGTATCGGCCGTCGGCTTTGTTGGACTAGCTGTTTTGGCACGGCGTTGATCCTTCTCTGTTATTGGCGTAATTAAGTTTAAGCCACGACGTGCCATTTCCATGTGATAGGCCAAATCATTGCGTGTTGTGGTTCCAACTTTTTGTGGAGATATGATTTCACGTAGCGCAGGATCATCGCCTGGTATGAGTTGACGTGCCATGCCAAGTTCACGACGACGACGGCGACGTGCAGCAGCGGAGACATCATCTGAAAGGAGAAATAAGACAAATGAGTTAATCAACTTCGCTGCAGCGTCATTGTCATATAAAAGTCCATTATGATCGAACAATGAGGGGAATTGAATAAACATCAAACACTTGGCCATTCATTTTGTACAAAAGAACGATTCTTACAACATGCAACAAAATTCAAGCTTCGTCTGTAATAGTGTAGTGTTTGCTGTAGCGTATGTGTAGGTGTTAGTAGTTTTAAGTGTTCGCTATATTGCACTGTAACCAAGTTATTGGCTGAATTCCAATATCCGCGTAGGTACAAACGTGTCCTTTTTTCTTTGACACTAAAAAGTTGAAACATTTTTGCAATATTTTTTTGTTGATGCGCCGTTTTGTACTCCGCTTTTGTGCAACATCATTAAACTAATGAGCACAAGCATTTTTGATTGATGCATGCCAATTCAAAAGGCGCATTTCAATTTTATTTCTACATATTGGTTGCATTTGGTGTCTTCCCCTAATATGGTTAACCTTAGCCCGCTTCATGGCTTTATTGTACATCAGCAGCGGCAGCGGTTTAACCAAATAAGCAGTTAGGCGCAGTCAATTCAAATTCCATACTGAATTGTTTTTCAATTTCTTTAATTGCTTTTTCAATTTATAAGCAAATGAGCAAAAAGACATTGTAAAAAGAATAATAAATCTAAACAAAAAATTTACTATCGATTGAACTCATTTTTACATTTAAAAAACCGTGCAGGAATAACAAAAGACTTAACCTTTTTCTTAACCTTTAGAAAAGTAAAACCGTCTACAGAAGGTCTTCATTAAACCGGGTCAAACCAGCAAATGATTCTTTTATATTTAAAGTTCGCAACTAACAGAGTTAAGTTCTACGTTGGCACTTGATTGTTTTGTCCGGTTACGCTTATTTGTGTGATATTTTTCTAAAAGGCCGTCTACAAACGGCTTTTAACCTTTCTTACTTAGTAGCCATGCAAAAATAACGGCAAACAGATTTTGCATTCGTATTTCTCATAATCATACTGAAACTAAAATTCTCAGATTAAAAAAAAAACTGATATTTCTATCTTGCCGCTGAAAGTTCTAACTTGGCCAATCGGTGTCGTCTAAAGGGATTAACAAATCACTATTATGATTTACCTGTAGCCGAAATTCGATCATTTCGATTTGACTTTAAAAAGATCTTAAGAACTTAAGCAAACAAATTCTTATCAGAAACCATATCTGTGCATTTTCTCTTTAGAAGTGTGGTAAACCCTTAATGCTTACCCTATTTCTATACCGAATTTCATAAAAATCGATGCAGCGGTTTAGCCATGAGAGCTTTTGTTCCATATTGGGGGCGTGACACCGCCTACTTAAAACATACTGGTCGTCTCATCAATCCTGAATGCTTACCTTATCTTCATACCTAATTTAGTAAAAATCGATGCAGTGGTTTAGCCGTGAGAACGTTTTTTCCATTTAGAGACGTGGCACCGCCCACTTAAAAAAAATATAATCCAATGCTCTGCTTCTTCTCACAACTTTTCCAACAAAAACAAATCAAGCAAATCGGTTGAGATTTAGGTATAGAAACAGGATCTGAACCGATTTCGTTTGCCTATTTATATATAAGATTCTATACTGAGTGGTTAGATACTACAAGTCGTTCCAAAAGAAAATTTATTTTTGTTTAGCTTCCTGCGTAAACGCAACGAATCCGAGGGGCGGGGAGTATGTCAATCTGTAGCCTGGCTCTTGGGGATTTAGTCGCTATGGAGCGTTTTTCGGGAGCGGCCCCAGCGTAGTGCTTGCGAAAGTTTTGCAAAAACTGTGATTTCGGCTACTGCCACGTTTTCTGCTGTTCTTAATGATCTTATTCGATCGGTTTTTGGTTTTTCAAATGTTTTGCTGGTCTCTTCAAATTACTACATCCATTTTCGAGTGAGAAGTATGCTTGACGCCTAATTTAAGTGGCGAAAACCATCACGGAATGGCAGTTTAGGAATTTGAATATTGATTACGTACCCGCACTCTTATCTATAAGATTTTTAAGACAGTTCCTAAACATTAGATTTCGGTTTACAAGGTAGACCGTTCTTAGTTGAGGATAAAATTTATAAATAACGTGTTCGGCTTGAACAATGTTCTAATGACTGTCCAAATTAGGATACCCTTTAGATTTGTCTTGTATAGTAATTATGACTGCACGGTCTCTGACTTGTCAAATTTAAAAAAATTATGTACATGGGAGGGACTGGTTCAGATTTCTATGTAAAAAATTAATGTCGCTCGGAATGTCGTTCCTCGGGCAAAAAAAAAAAACTGTCATTATGGTGTAATTAAGGACCATTTAGTTTTTGGTCCATTTCTCCGCAAGTTGTGTTTTTTGGAGATATTGAACATTCAAGGTGGAAAATTAAGATTATATTATTTTATTTTTGTTTTTTTAATTTTCCACCATACCTCCAAAACAAAAGAACTAGAGGAGATATATCTGTGACTGGAAGGAAAAACTGCTTAAGTCCACTTAAGCAAAAACAGGTTTGAGCTCAATTTGCTAACAGTTCTGGGTAAAAGCACTCTTTCGTTTTTGGACATTATTAAGATCTAAATAAGAACTAATAAAACGCTTAAGAAAGAAAGTACAATTGCACCCAGAACTAATGAAAAATGGAGCTCAAACCTATTTTTCTTAAGTCGACCTGCCATAGATGTCTTCCTTCCTGCCACAGATATATTGCAGATTCGGAGTTAGTGGCCCGAAAGCCATATAAACCGTTGCACTATGGTTTTTTTTGGACTAAAAAGTACACACAAAAATAATTCACTACAAGGACCCTTTTTTTAAAAAAAAAATCAAATGCAAAATTAAAGGTTATACATTGAGCTATCTGAAAAGATGCCCGCTTTTTCTAGTATTTGGTCCACAAATTAGGGACAGAGGTCGAAATCTCATAAATTTTGAAAAAAAAAACGGTTTTTCTGTTTAAAAATGTTAGTCGCATTAAACGCAGGAGTGATATATGATTAAATTTATATGTATTCAATCAAATCAAGTAAGATGAAATAACTCAAAGTGAAAATGGGCGGTGCCACGCCCCAAAAACAAATTCGTCATATTCGTCATATCACCGAAACTATTAGACACAGATAGATAAGATTCGGTATGTTTGTAACAGGCACAGAAAGAATTAAAATCCACTGAAAAAATGGGCGGTGCCACGCCCTATAAATATAAAACTTATCATATCTCCGAAACTGTTAGAGCTATCGGACTGAGTTTTGGTATATATATAAAAGGTAGTGAGTCAAATAACATTTGCTGAAAAAAAGGGCGGTACCACACCCAAAAATTAACATATCCTTATTAATTGCCCCTCTGTTCTATAGGCAACAAGTTCATTCATATAGCTTTGCTTGTGGGCGTGGCACCACATATTTTTTCAGCAGACATTATTTGTCTTGATGACTTTTATATACAAACCGAATTTCATCCACATGAGTCAAATAGTTTCGGAGGTATGATGTGTTTTATATTTTTGGGGCGTGGCACCGCCTATGTGTCTAGTAAATATAATTTCTCTCTGTGCCTGTTACAAACATACCGAATATTATCTATCTGCGTCCATTAGTTTCGGAGATATGACGAATTTGTTTTTGGGGCGTGGCACCGCCCATTTTCACAAATAAATTTATTCATATATCACTCCTGCATCTAATGCGACTAACATTTTCAAACAGAAAAACCGTTTTTTCAAAATTTATGAGATTTCGACCTCTGTCCCTAATTTGTGGATCAAATGCTAGAAAAAGCGGGCATTTGATTTTTTTTAAAAAAAGGGTCCTTGTAGTGAATTATTTTTGTATGCACTTTTTAGTCCAAAAAAAAAAAACCATAGTGCGTTGAACCAAAACAATTTTCCACGTTTAAGAGCATTATTCAGCTTTCAAAATGGTTTCGGGTTTAGGTCGTGCTTATTAACACCCTAACTTTTCAATATGGAAATATTTCGAGCCTAAAATGAGTTCTAACAAAATTCTTTCTTGCTTTCTTAGAAAACCCAAAGTTAACAATTTCGAAGTTGTAAAGCTCCATAGAAAAAACTCCTGAGCAAATTAAAAAGCTGAGCAAATTAAAAAGCAACTTCTTACAAAAACTACGCGCCCAACTTACCACCATCAGCTGTGGCTTCCTCATTTTGTGAACGATTTAAATTTGATTTACGTTTCGATGACTTATCACGATCCTCAAGACGACGCTTCGTTAATTCCGGCTAAAAGGAAACAAATTGAAAACAAAATTATTTTAAAATGAAACGCAAAATGAAATCCAAAGTTAATAGAACTCACGCTTTTGCGCACAGGACTCAATTCCAATGTGGCATCTTTACTTTTGGTACTTATTGACTTGGAGCTCTCCTCATTCATTGTGGAACAACGTGGACGCATTGTATCGATATCATCGCTTGTATTAATGACAACGTCAAGAATGTCAGTAACAATGTCCTTGACGACAACATCAGCAGTAGCAGCAGCACTATCCGCTGAACCAACAACATCAACAGTCTCTTTTGTTGACTTTGTCTTGGTCGTCGTTGTCGAAGGAGGAGCAATACGCACCGTACAGTCTATAGTTTGTGGACGTTGATTTTGTTGTTGGACGTTTTTATTTGTAGTGCCAACGCCACTTTTTTGCGCAACTGTTGTTGCTAAGCCTCCATTAAAATGCATTTCACTCAGATTTTGCTTCATTGAGACAGACACTGAGGGCACCAATTTTTTGCTGGGTGTAGTTTCATTGGTTGAGGAAGAGGCAACAGCAGAGTTAGCAACAATACGTCTCGATAGCGGTATGCGTTTTGTTGGTGAAGCAACACCGCTCGATGTCGAAGTTTTATGTTCTTTTTCAGAGCTACCTGGTGATTTTTGATTATCCGATGAACTCGAGTGACGACGATTTGCTGTTGTTGCTGCTGTTAATGTTCTGCCGCTGACAGCTGTGTGACGGAGTGGTGAGGGTGGTGTAGAGTAACGTTGTTGCTGTTGTTGTTCCTCGTCTTTTTTCTTATCTGTTAAGTGATGTTGTTAACATGGGGGCGAGGGAAAAAAGGAAAATTTTGTTAGTTATGTTATGTTAGTTGTCTGTTATGGTAAAAAAAAATAAGTATCATGCGTAGAGGGGGGCAACATAAAGATAGAAGTAAGTTTGATAGATAGATTTAGTTAAAAAGAGATAGGGATAATATTTTTGTTTTTTAAAAAATAGTATTTGTAACAAAATAACTACATTTACACATATTTTACAGAATATACACAGTTCGATTTTGATCACATGTAAATAACATTTGTGTATATTTTGCTTACAATAATGACCATAAAATTGATTAGTTCTCCCTTGACATGTTGTATAGCTCTAAGGAGAAAATTTCCAGTGTAATTTATAATTTAAAGTTTTTTTTTGCTGAAAATTTTGTTTTTTATAGTAAAAAAGGCCCAAATTTAAAATTTTTCAAGTAATAATACATATGAGGCAGTAAGTTATGCAAACTTATTCTGCTGTTAGTGAGGAGCTTATGAACGAGCAATGCAGTTTTCGGTTTCAGATTATTTTTTCTAGAAGTCACTACTTAGAGCTTAAAATAATATGAAAACAGTTCTAAAAGATAAGGGTTAGTTTTATAATATTCCTATATTGGCAATCATCATGTAATTCGCGAATGATATACATAAATGTGTCAGAAAGGTTTTATATTTCCAGAGACTTTTCAGAAAAATCTCATGCGATTTAAAAAAATCTCATGCAATTTTTAAATATATCATGCGATTTTACAGAAAAATCTCAAGCGATTTAAAAAATTACATGACACTTTTCAAAATCAGCTGAAATCTTTCAGAAAATTCCATGAAACAATTGATTAAAATTTAAAAAAAAAAAATGTTTTTTTAGATGGAACTAAATATTCTGATATAATGTAGTTTTTGGTATCAGAATATTCATTGACATTATTTGAGGCGTTGCGTGCATTAACGCCCTAAGTCGACTTAGGGCGTTTTTGCGCCCATCGCTTTTTTGAAAAGCTTGGGTCCTCAAATATATGTGTACTTAATTTCAACTTCCAATTTCGATCACAGAATATGGTAGAGCAATATATATATACTGTTTAAAGGGTTGCGTGCAAGAAGGGCGTAGTGCGACTTGGGGCGTTTTTGCATAAATCAATTCGCGGTAGGAAAAACGGTTTTTACATAAAACCAAGGTGCTGATTTTTTTTAGATTTTTTTTTTTTTAGCCAAATTTTGAAAAATTATAAAGTGTTCGAAAAAATTCTGAAAAAATTCACACATATTTTTTGGACGATTCTAAACATTTTCTGCCTAGCACACTTTTTTTGTAAGGCACCTTGCTTTTGAATTAAATCCATTTTTCCGGCCGGGTAAAAAATTGCTATGAGTGGCCATATTTCGATAAATTTTTAGCTTAAGAAAATTTTCAATAAAGCATTTTAAAGGAAACTTTATCTCTTTATTTTTTATCAAATGTTGTCTTTTCCTATCTTTGATCTAAAAAAAGTTATCGTCGAAAGAGTAAAAAAAAGACAAGAATTCGAAATTTTTTTTTTTTGATTTCAATATTCATTAAAATTCATTGCGCCGCTTTTGTGTAATATTGAATCAAAATATTCAATTCTTTAAAAGTAGGTGTGACACTCTTGCCATCCCATCCCATTTACGCTATTTATAATCAGCATTTGTTTACCAAACTTAACCACCGTTTGCGAAATATTGCCAAATAAATTCTAATTTTAAAGCATTTGCTACGCCTTTCTATGATTATCTACAGGGTTAGAATTGATCCCAGTCTTAATGTTATACAAATATAGAACATTGTACCAAATTTCGTTAAAATCTCTATAACCGTTTGCAAAAAAAATATTTACCAAGTGCAAAACTTAGATGCAAATGTATGCATGCATTTTATAAAATTAAAATTTTAAAGAAATAAACAAAAATGCACATTTATCAATAATTACGGTGAAAGTATATTTCATTCCCATCATTTTAAAAAAAAAAATCATTAAAATCGGAACAGTTTTGCCGGTTTCCCAAGCAAAATGCTAACGTTACCAGGTGCAAAACTTAGATGCAAATGTATGCGTGCATTTTATAATATTAAAATTTTAAAGAAATAAACAAAACCGCACATTTATAAATAATTGGGGTGAACGTATATTTCATTCCCCTCATTTTAAAAAAAAAATCATTAAAATCGGAAGAGTTTTGCCGGTTTCCCAAGCAAAATGCTAACGTTACTCCAGTGACAGTCAAATGGATTTATGCAAAAACGCCCTACAATTTAAAATTTTCCTTCTTCGATAATTCTGTCAATATGCGTTAGTGTTATGTGTTAGCGGTAATTATTTACTCATTTTATTAGGTTTAATTGAATAAATTTGTTTTTCAAGGTTTAAATGATGGTTTGTTCTTTTTATCAGCATTTAAAAACTTTAAATTGAATTATCTCGAAGTGCCATTTTTCGACTTGGTGCGTTATTGCACGCAACGCCTCATTTCATTTCATTTATTTAAGCCAATGGAGTATTATTTTTAGAAGTCACTTGGTTAGGGTTAAGGGTTAGTTTTATAAAATTTCTATCTACGCGAAAGAATTTTATAAAAGTAGCAGTAAGGTTTTATATTTCAAAAGATTTTCCCGAAAAATCTCATACAATTTTTAAAAATCTCATGCAATTTTTAAAAATCTCATGCAATTTTACAGAAAAATCTCATGCGATTTTTAAAAAATAACATGGCATTTCATAAAAGAATTCAGAAAATTACACGAGACAATTGCATAAAATTTTTGAAAAAAAAAAATACATAATATTTTACGCCTTTCCACTCCAAATAATTACATGCTGATTGCGAATATACATATAAAACACTAAGGGGATACCTTTAATCTCGTAAACCATGAAAAACTCGAAAGTTTACGAGCTTGTTTTCAGGAACACACATTTCTAAAAACGTGTAAGCAACGTATCAGCTGTCATATAATTTGAAAAATATTCAATTCAAATTCAATTTTCAAAACAAAAAATATTTTTTCAATACATTTATTTGACAACAATCGCTCTCGTACTTTTTCGAGGCTATTTACGCATTGAATTTGCCTCGTAAGTTTTCGAGGCCTGGTAAACTTTTTTTTCATACAAATTTTTAAATTTTGTTTACGAGACTCGAAATTTTTCGAGGCTTGCGTGCTTTTCGAGGCTTTTACGAGTTTAAAGGAATCCCCTTTATGAAATTGTTTTTTCGTTGGAACTAAATATTCAGATTGAACTATAATTTTTTATTATACATTCATACATATAAAAATTATAATGCAGGAATGAATTTTATCAATGTATCAGTACGGTTTTGCATTTCAAAAGATTTTCCCGAAAAGTCTCATGCAATTTTTAAAAATCTCATGCAATTATACAGAAAAATCTCATGCGATTTTTAAAAAATTACATGACATTTTAAAAAATTATCCCGAAAAATCTCATGCAAATTGCAAATTGCATGCGATTTTTCTAAAATCAACTGAAATCTTTCAGAAAATTACAAGAGATAGTTGCATAAAATATCTGAAAAAAAATTGCGTGATATTTAACGCCTTTTCACACTAAATAATTACATGATGATTGCGAATAGACAGATAAAACTATGAAATGTACCCTCGTTTTCACCATAAGTAATTCTTGTTATTTTCAAAAAAAAATTAGTTTTTTGTTGCAATTGTTGTAAGTTGCAAGTGTTGTTATAATGTTAAAACATATTTTTAGTTGTTGGTAATTTCGACAAAACAACGATAAGCCAATTTGTAACACAATTTCATTGCATGCTTTTAGGTCTATTAGTCTTAAAATCTCTCTCAAAAAAAAAAAAGAAAAAAAATTGTAAAACGCCAATTAGGATTAATAAGGAGCGAATCAGTGTTATTTGTTATACTATCCACCGTTGTCTCCAGTCGACACCCTATACATATCTATCATAGATTGTAGTTGTTGTACTCACCGAGTGCAGCAGCGCGTAAACGTGAAGTTTTTGTTGTACGCACAAAATGCGCTACTGGTGAATTTGGTGTTAAAGGCGTGGCAATAAGTGGGCAAAATTGTTGCTCTGGTTGCAGCAGCAGATGCTGTTGTTGCTGATCTTGCTGTTGTGGCAGCTGCTGTGTTATTACAAGCGGTGCAATTGGCTTTTTTCTAAGTTTTACAATTGGCGTTGCCGTAGTTGTCGTTGGTGGCTTAAGTACAGACTCTGTGGTTGTTGTTTCAGTCGCGTTTGTTATTGTGATAGCAATGTTGGCATTGGTGGTTGCGGTTGTGATATTATTGGTGGTTGTGATGGATGTGGCATAATTAATATTGTTATTATAATTGCATTTGAAAAGCGTGTTCTGATCACATTTGCGTTGCTGATAAGTTGGCGATTTAATTGCTGTTGCAAAGAGGATTTAAAGGATTTTTTTTTTGGATTGTACAATATTTAGGTATTTTTTTGTGTAAAGTGATAAAGGACTTTGCAAACAAAAAAAAAAAAAAAAAAAAAAATTGCTAGTGATTCTTATGATAAGTGAAGTTTTTTGCTATGTTTGTGCTGTTGCATTTTTTTCCCAATCGTTTGGTGCTTGTGTATCAGTTACCATATTGAAATGTTAAGAAATTATATAGCAAATTAAATAAATTTTGAAAGGTTTAAAGGGTTTGCAGTTGCATGTTGGAAAATTTTATCTGTAGACATTCTATAAAAAGATATTAAAACAATAAACATAATTTATCAAAAATAGTACACCTATAAAGCACGTGCATTGTTCAAAATATTAAATTGAAAACTTTATTGTATGATTTAGTTTAGAAATTGTAATTAACTCAAGAGTGACAAATAGTTGTAAAAAAATTTATAAACACTTATTTTAAAATGTTTTCTATGGCATATTTTCAGACTACTAATTATGCCGTAATAAGAGATTTTGCGATTTTTTAAGTCTCATGCGATTTGATAAAATCAAGAGCGATTTTCGAATCTTAAGCGATTAAAAACAATCCCATGCGATTTCAAAAATATCATGCGACTTTTCAAATTTCATGCGATTTATAAAATCGCACGCGATTTTTTAGTCTCGTAACGTTTAAACAAAATCCAATGCGATTTTTTTAGTCGCAAGCAACTTTTTATATGCCATCTGATTTTTTTAAATCTCATCAAATTGCGATCACTTTGCGCTCTCCAAAACTTTGAATTTTATGCAATGATTTATTAAGTGATCGCCAATATGGTTTCGGTGGTGAAACCCGCTGTATAGCAGTTTTGGATGTATTCAATTTCTTGTTTCTTGCTCTGGATCTTGCTCAAAATCTTTTGACATATCAGTTAAAATGAACTTATGTTGGATAGTACATGTGATCGGTTTATCAAAAGAAGCGATATTAGACCAAGGCTAGAGTAATATTGGCACATCTGAGCCGTAACTCGGAAAAACAATCTGAAGCTGCTTGTCACAAGTTAAGGGGGAACTCTGACTCTTTATAGAATGACAATCCTAGGTGGAATAATCTGCCTGCAAGACCTATTCTGGTCAACGGTAGATTCAAGAAAGATATTCACCGATACTATCCGTCGTATTCTACAGCCAATAAAACTGGCTATGAATCTACATACTATCAAAAATATCTTTTTCACCTAATCATAAATAAACTGAACAAATTAACCTATTCAATATGATAACAAATCTCTTAAAATATTTGACAAATGAAATACAAATGAGAAAAATACTGATTAATGGTTGAACAAACAATCACTTACTTAGATCAACTTGAATTCAAAGTGTCAAAGCAAAAATACGAAAGAGTCACAACTTCATTAAAAAATCATACCATAAAACTTAATTAAATTGTTTTCTGATTCTTCATGCCACTAAAATCAAATCGAATAAATTGGCAATAAATCAAATATTTGCATGATATAAATAAGTTTTTTGTATGTCAATAAAACAAATGATACAGAAAATATGTACTAATTTATTTTGGTGTTGATGATTCGAAAAATGTTCAGAGACAAAAAAGTGAAAACTATATCAATACTACAACTACTTAGGTAATAATATAATCATTTTTGGAATAAGTGGCCAACACACTAAAAAATTTTAGTTTACCTTTCTTACTTTTGATTATCTTTAGTAGGGTAAGGGAGGGAAATATGGACCACCCATCTTTCTTTTTTAAATAAAACCCAAAATACACAAAACAAAACAATTAATTTTAAGTCATTCAGTAAAGGAAACAATTTATCTTTATTCTGATTCACTTTTAGATAAATATCTCATCAGGATAAAGAAATAAAATTAAAAAACTGAAAATACTCAAAATGAAGATAAAAAAAAGTGTAGTGTAATATGGACCATATAGTCCATTTGGTACAGAAGTTGCATATAAAAATGTCATTTCCACACTCGGCACATTTTCATGACTCCAAGAACGTCAGATTACACATTCAACCCAAAATTCGCCACGTCGATCTCCTGACTAAATGGTATTACATTATATGCATTTTTTATCATTTTTTTCCTTTGTAGTTAACGAATTACATATAATGACCATCAGAGTCGTTATGAAAACTGCAACTAGATTCCCCATCTGAAAAGATGATAAATACATTTGTTTTTGAGGCTTTTTTCTTTGGTGGTCCATATTACCCACAGCTCGTGTTGGTGAAATAAATGGTTTTTTATCAAAAACTCTTTCAAAAACGCGATGTCTTTAAAGTGAAAAAATGAAATATACTCACTAGAAAAAAATTGTCACTGATCTCTTTTTTAGAAAAATCAACTTTACAGAAACATGTGACTTCACCGAACGCTAAAATCGCGCAATTATAAGCTTTGGGTATTAGCGTTAAGTTTGAACATGAATAACGGTAAATTCTATGTATGTAGTGGGAAATAACCGTGTGGTCCATATTACCCACGTAGTCCATATTTCCCTCCCTTACCCTATTAATTTTAAGCTTTTTTGGTATTAAATTCAGATTTTTTTCCACAAAAGTTTGAAATTTATTCCAAAAAAGTATGAAATTTATACCAAAACAGTTTAAAATTAATACTTTTTTTGGCATTGTTCTAATACTTTGTGGTTAAAAAAATTAAACTAAAATTTTCATTGTACAGGGTAGCTGATTCGAAGTGTTAACAATTCAAAAGACTATATTTTTAGTTTCCATGCACAGATTTTTTTGTATATGATATTTATCTTTGTTTGGTGCACAATCTGCTCCAACCAGAATACTCTAAAGTGACACCTTCATAAGAAAAAACAAAACTATTATATAAATTCAAATTACCAAAAAATCATAAAATTGAATTATCTCAAAACTAGAAAGTTGGAGCTACCTAGTTGTAGTATTGAGGCGACGATATATAAAAAAAATATAACAAAGTGTGAGGTATGTAAATCAAAAACACTTTAATCAATTTTAACGAGACTTTAACGGTCTTCTAGCAGTAAAATCTGTGGTCAAAATAAATTAACAGCTTCTTAGTCATAGATCAAAGAACAAAGGTTTTAATTGTTTGACAGAAGAAATAATTTTTTTTTATGCTTTTCAATTTTAAATTCTATTTATTATTTTTTCTTCAATGCATTGACATTTGACAGCTACAAGTTCAATCCCCCTGTGGTTGTGAATTTCATTGTCAACTGTCATCTGTCACTTTCAATATTGTGGTCATGCGTGTAAATAACATTTGTTGTTAAATATCGTAGAAGAAAGTGTGAGTTTTTTTTTTTTTTTTTTCTCAAACAAATGTAGTCATTCTTTGAGAGTTTCTTTCTCTCTGCTTTTATTTTTACTAAAATATTAAAATTTTTGATTATTATTTAAATTCTTAAGTTTTCTATAGAATTCTATAGCTAAGTGTTAACTTGTTTATTTTTTTCACCTAAGGTAAGTTCTTTGAAGGTAGTGTGCTAGTCATTTGTCAAAAATATCTGTATTGCTTTGTGTTATTTTTTATTAATAACCTTTTTATATTTATTCTTTTTTTATATATTTTTTTTATTTATTTTTTTTTTTTGTTATTTATATTTCCTTTTGTTAACAATTTAACGTCAAGTTTTGCCTTTTTGTATTATCTGCTATTTCTGGTGAATGCTTTGCCTAAGGCTAATATTGACTAAGCTATCTGTCTATTTAAGCTCGAAGCAATCAGCTATAGCATGATTTTCACTACTATTGTTCGATATTTGATACAATGTTCAAAAACAAAATTGAGTAATTCTTTTTTTTTTCTGGGTCTTTAACATCGCATATATCCTGTTGCTAATTGATTGAAAGTCGCATATTCTTCTATCCGTATTTCTTGTGATTTGTTGATGATGTTGTGATGTCGAGTCATATTTGAACAAAAATTTTTCTCTTCACTATAAAATCTAAGTACTTAACTACTGTGTTTAGAAAAATTATTTTATTAAAAAAAATTTTTATTGAGTATTTTCGGCGGAGAAAATTTATCTTCACAATTTATCTTTTGGCGATCGAAAGTAGTAGTCTTCTGAGGTCAGTATTTTGCTTAGTTATTTTAATTTTCTGCAGAATTAGGTTTTTCAACCAAACATTTTTTATTGAATGAATTTACAATTTTTTTTTTTTCAGAATAATATTCGAAAATCTTTTTCCTACCAGAAAGATAGTATTTTTGAAACAATCAGGCCTGTTCCGTAATCCGCGTGATTTCAATTACTTTTCACTTATGAGGCTTTTTGATGAAAATGGTGAGTCACACGATAAAAAGTATGAGAGTTTTTTTTGCGGAGAATTATAAGTGCTACAAGTAATATTCATTTGTATTTACGAAAAAGTAACTGTTTCGGAAATATTCGATACAGTCGGATTTTTCGACTTTTTGCGGTTTTTTAATAATATTTGCCAAATGGTTACTTTTTCGTTAATGCCTATCAATGTTGTTTGTAGAATTTGTAATTCCCCACAAAAAAAAAGTTACTAATACTTTTTATCGTATGACTCACCATTTTCATAAAGAAGCCTCCTAAATGAAAAGTAATTGAAACCACACGGATTACGGAACAGGCCTAAATACTTCAGAAAAGTATAAGTCCGGCCTATTAAAAATTACAAATTCCTCAAAAGTAAGGAAGTCAATTTAATAATTTTAGGATGAAAAACACACAATAAAACAAGTTAATTTTAGGTAAGGAAGAACAACTGACTTTCATCTCAAAATCCCTTAGATTGGCTATGGGAACAAATCATTTTTGCAATATGCCTTTTGCAAAATATTTTATTTATCACAATATCAAAGTGTTTGCAACAAAACTTAATTAAATTGACATTGACTCGGAAAGTTTAGCAAATCAACTTTCAGGTTTTGATTGAAATTAATTTTCACATATGTATGTGTGAAATGTAATGTTCAAATTATTATTATTTTTTTGTAATAAAATTAAAGTTCATCTTCGCAAAATGTCTACGATTAAAAATTTGTGTGGCTTTGGGCAATAAATAAAATATCAAAAAAAAAAAAATGATATTCCATTATCTTGCATGCTGAGAGCATGTAATGAACTTGAACCTCTTCGAAAGTGATATTGAGACTGGTTACAATTCTGCGCAGCTGACTGACGGTCATTTCCGAAGTAAATTTCTGCATTAAATCCGGATCCGAAGTCAGAATTGGCCCATCAGATCAGCTCAGGATTTTGAAACATTTGAAGTTGAAAACACGAAAAATGCCTATTTTGGCTATTTTAGAGAATGCTTTTATCCATTCATCACGTAGTACTGCTCTTGTCCTTCACAATAAAGCCTTGAAAGCTATCGGTTTTTTCATCATCAAATTCTATAAACAGCCCAATTCTAAATAGACTAAGAGCCAGCGCTTGGCTGACCCTCCTCATAGTATCAAAGCTGAATTTTTTTGTGAGTGTTCTTCTAATAGTAGGTATGAACTTTTGTTCTAGTGAAATCCTGAGAGGTGGTGCCTACGTGAGATATCGGGTGCAAAAGGTCGAGAAAAACTATTTTTTGCAAATATCTCGCTAACGGTTATATCTATAAAGAAATAAGTTACCACAATTTTGTAGCTCAGCTAATTTTATATCGCAAAGTTGTGTCAATTGTTTTCGTGCGAACTATAGTTTAGGAGATATGGTCCAGTGAAATTGGACTTTTCAATCCAACATATAAAATCCATAATTTTTTTCGCTTAGTCGGTCTATTTCTTAGTTTCAAATTATGCACCAAAATTGGAGACCAATTTCACCGTCGTACAAAAAGTTATTCAGGCACAAAGGTCGAGAAAAATAGTATCTCGCTAACGCTTTTTTCTACAAAAAAATGGTGCTCCACAATTTTGTAGCTCAGAAAATTTCATATCAAAAAGTTGTGCT
The DNA here is from genome assembly GCA_951812925.1 of Calliopum simillimum. Lineage (NCBI taxonomy): Eukaryota > Metazoa > Arthropoda > Insecta > Diptera > Lauxaniidae > Calliopum > Calliopum simillimum. The sequence continues at coordinate 93,946,194 of OX638371.1, read as the reverse complement.
AATTGTTTTCGTACGACTCACAGTTTAGGAGATATCCTATTTTAAGGTATTTTCCTCATACAAGTGTTCATAGTAATATGAATGTTGATTTTCAAAGAACTCTAACTACGCCTACGTCATAGAATCATGGCAGAATTTTTTGTGGGCATTCTTCTAATAGGGAATTCTAACTTTTGTTTTAGTCAAACCGTCAGAGGTGGTGCCTTCGCGAGATATAGAGCATAGTTATAGTAATTTCAAAATCACATTAAAAAAGAGATTTTCTCTACCTTTTGCACCCGATATCTCACGAAGGCACCATCTTTCACGGTTTGACTGAAACAAAAGTCAGTACCTACTATTGGAAGAATTCCCACAAAAAAATGCAGCCATGATACCATGACGTATGCATAGTTATAGTAATTTCAAAATCAACTTTAAAAAAACTGATTTTCTCTGCCTTTTGCATCCGATATCTCGCGAAGGCACCTCCTCTCACGATTTAACTAAAACAAAAGTTAGAATTCCCTATTAGAAGAATGCCCACAAAAAAAATCTGCCATGATTCTATGACGTAGGCGTAGTTAGAGTACTTTGAAAATCAACATTCATATTACTATGAACACTTGTATGCGGAAAATACCTTAAAATAGGATATCTCCCAAACTGTGGGTCGTACGAAAACAATTTGCACAACTTTTTGATATGAAATTTTCTGAGCTACAAAATTGTAGAGCACCATTTTTTTGTAGAAATTAGCATTAGCGAGATACTAATTTTCTCGACCTTTGAGCCTGAATAACTTATTATACAAAAGTGAAATTGGTCTCGAATTTTGGTGCATAATTTGAAACTCAAAAATAGACCGACTAAATGAAAAAAATTATGGATTTTATATGTTGGATTGGAAAGTCCAATTTCACTGGACAATACCTCCTAAGCTACAGTTCGTACGAAAACAATTTACACAACTGAAATGAATGTGAAATTTGCTGAGCTACAAAATTGTGGTACATAATTTTTTTGTAGATATAACCGTTAGCGAGATATTTGCAAAAAACTGTTTTTCTCGAACTTTTGCACCCGATATCTCACGTAGGCACCACCTCTCAGGATATCACTAGAACAAAATTTCATACCTACTATTGGAAGAACACTCACAAAAAAATTCAGCATTGATACTATGAGGAGGGTCAGCCAAGCGCTGGCTCTCCGTCTAAAATATTCACTATGATTTTTTTCCCTGCGGATTTTATTTTCTCGAGAAAAAAATCCTCCTTTTCTATTCGAAATCTTTGTAAGTAGAAAACCGAATTTGCCAACTGCTTTTATGTATTGATTTGGCCCTTATTTCCTCAAATTTGTAAAATATTACAGGCTTAACAAGCCCTGTGTTCCTTTATTTGATGCCTACTTTTTCCACCGGGAGTTTTTTCTCCCTTTCGAAGTTTATTTGGAATAGGAGGAAAGCGAAATGAGTAAAAAATCTCGAGAATTTTAATTTGGAATAGGAGAAATGGGAAAAGTGAAAAAATTCTCACGGATTTTATGTTCAGAATTAGGCTGAAAGTCTTAGCGGCATGGAGAATTTTTTTAACCACATAAAGATTTTTCACGAAATGAGAGAATAAGCAAATTTCAATGCCTCATACGAAAAGAAAATTTGTCTTAAGAAAACTAGGCTTTCGTAGTTTTTTGCGGCGAAAAGTAGGACATTTTTGACGAAAACTAAGTAGTTAAATTATACAGGGTGGTTAGGATTCGGTAAATGTAAGATTCCTGGGACTATTCTGCACAACTTTTCATAAAGTCAATCCCGATCTTCCGATGGCTATATCTCCGTCAGTTTTGCGAATTTCGAAAAACAGAACTAAGAAAAGCTGTTTAGAATAGTCCCAGGAATTTTACATTTTCCGGTGTTATACCGATTACCAACTACCCTGTATATAATGAAACGGATTTTCGATGCTTTATGTAGAAAAGAAGGTTGGATGTCTTACCTTTTTTTGACAAAACTTGGACATTTTGATGCGTCCTACGAAAAGTAAGTAGGATGATTCATCATGTATTGGTCAAGTTTGAAACATCCTGAATTTCGTTAAAAAATATAAAACAAATTATTTTTATCGAAATTTTCAAACGCCCTACTTTTTGCTAATTTTTTGTTAGGTTCTAGCTTTCGTAAGGCATATGAATCATTGTTTTTTCGTATTGGTCATCGATTTAATGTTAATCAATTAAAAACAAAAAAACAATTTTTCTTAAAAGGCGATTTAAGCAAAAAAATTTTAAACTAAAAATTTTCATAACCAGCATCTTGAATATTAGACAATTCCAAGAATAATCTTTCTCCAATTTGCTTTCGTGGGTCTTGCAAGTTTTCTTTTTTCAGGTTTTTTTTCTATTTTCGAGTTTTGTCTCTATCTATCTGTCGATTCACGATTCTTCTTTTTCATCAAGACATTACGATTCTTCGAATTTTGGAATCGAGTCGGAGACGATATTGGCGTTTTTCCGGAAAGCTGTATCCCCGCTTTCGGGTAATACAGATGTGGTTGATCTGCATCACTTTATGTTAGGCTTTTCGTGGAGCTATTTTTCCAGACCAGAATGAGAAGAACACCATTATCGTTTCTCATACTTAAACCCTGTCTTCTCATCATGTGTTCAAAGCTAAGATTTTCTCAGAGCACTGAGGCATTTAGTTAACCTATAAACATTCAGCTAACGCGCCAGCTCAGAAGATCATACAGGAATTTATGGTATCTTAAGCTTCGTGGATCTTTATTATGATAAATAATCGAATGGTCAGAAGTTTTGCTTACGTACATTTCTTTCAGATAAAGGGTTTTGCATTTCCTGTGAAATTTTTTATTAAATAAGATTCATATCAACAAAGACATGTTTTGATGTAGCCTACTTTTATTATATCGAACTTTAACCCATATTTTTCTATATGCTAAATAAGTCGATTCAGATAAGGTTTAGTTGAACTTTGACCTTAAGCAAAAATTAATAAAATTTAAAATAAAAATCATAAATATGGCAACACAACGTCTTAAACACAAACACACAAATTGAAAAGTCTAAGGGGAAAAACCCTGGTAAATATTACAACAAAAAGCATTAATACAACAAACATTAGAAATAACAACAACAACAAAAACAAAAAAGAAAATTTTGAAAATACAAACAAAAAGTAAACAATTTGGAAGGAAAACACTTGAAACAAAAAGAAAAACAGCGCGCGCACAACTTGAAAGAAAACACTTTAAACGAACGGGTGGTAGGAGGGCAGAAAAGAAGAAAAAACCAGGAAAAGTCGACGATGAAAATATGAAAAACTCACCTGAAACGATGTTGGCACCCGTGCTGCTGGCAACTGTCGTCGTAGCAGGAGTTGTCGTCGCAGACGGTGCTGCTGAATTTGTCATTACACTTGGTGCCAGTGGTTTAACAGAAGGAACAACGGTGGTGTCGGCGGCGGGATCGCTGAATGTCTCAATGTGATTACCATTAGCGGTGGTGTTGCTGACGACGCCTTGCGATGAAAGTGAATTGTGTTGCTCATGCGCTGTCGTACTTTGTGGCACTGGTGAAGGTGAAGCTGATGAGGAGTCGCTGTGATGTGATGAAACGGCACCGCCGCTAACACGTGAAGGAGTGTTGCGATTGGGGCGAGTTATAAATCTGGAAAAAAAGAGAGAAATAACTTTAATTTGTTGCACTTTTTCTTGTCTTCACTTTCGATTAGAATGAAATTAAATTATGAAATGATTTGCAGCTGTAGAACAAGTTAAACAGCTGAGGGCAGGCACTCAGAATACACAAAAAAAAAAAAAAACTGTAAACAAAAACAGGAAAAAAAAAATTGCGCGCCACATAATAAACAACAGCGCAGAGGGTTAAAGTGTATCTTTGAGATACGCACGTCTAAAAATAACTGTAAATGCGCAATATTCACTGCATACTTTTTTCAATTCCGCATATCATGCAACAAAATGTTGGCAGCAGGGCACTGAATTTTCCTTTGTTTTTGCAACAACAACAAAGTTAATAAAAACAAACAACCGATTGAACAAACACAATCCAACGAATGCACGACCGTAGTACCACCAAAGTATCTGTAGCACAGCAAATTGTATCCGTCAGATAAAATCGCGTGAAAATCGTGTAATTCGTGCGTAGCGTTTTTAATCCGCTATATCTTCCATACGCCACAAAACGCGTTTAACAACTGCAGCAAAAAACCTTTGCTTTACCGCAGCTGACTTCCATTACGGCTGACTGACTGACTGGATAACTGGTGAGCGTGCTAGCGCTCAGCTACTCATGTAAACAATGATACAGCGAGTATTTGGTATCTATGAGATACCATGTACAGTGGGCAATTCATAAATATTTGAAAGAAAAAAAAAAAAAAAATTTGTATGTTGGCTCAAGTTGAGTTAACGTTTTTCTCTTTTAACTAAATTTTGAGGCGTTTGGAAATAACGCCCAAAAGCAAAAACGAAATAACTCCCAAATTATTTTCATATAAATTTGGGCGATATTCATTTTGGAAATAACACTCTATTTTATTTGTATGAAAATTATTTGGACGTTATTTGGTTTTTTGTTTTAAAATAAAAAAAAATGAAATAACGCCCAAAAAAAAAAAAAACAAATTTTGGGCGTTATTTCCAAAATGATATTCATATGAAAATATTTTGGACGTTATTTCATTTCTGTTTTTGGCCGTTATTTCATATTTTTTGGGCGTTATTTCGTTCTTGTTTTGGGCGTTATTACGTCATTTTATTTTTTGGGCGTTATTTCGTTTTTGTTTTTGGGCGCTATTTCATTGGGCGTATTTCGTAATGCCAAATTTTGATTCCAAAAAGGAAAATGTATCATAAAAAGTCGCTCGAATCTGGTTTTTAAATCCAAAAAGGAAAATGTATCATAAAAAGTCGCTCGAATCTGGTTTTGGAGGTATAGCCATCATGAGATCTAGATATATATTGTATAAAAACCGCCAAATGCAGGGAACCTTTAGATGGATTCAAAAGGTATTTTAGCAAGCTTAACTTTTACAACATACAGACTTTTCAATCGGTTGAAGATATGGTGAGTATTTGATACAATTGAATATTTTGTTTTTAGATGAATACGAACGCGTGTAAACATGGCACCCAACTACTGAGGGTGATATGGTTTGGGTGCCATTCCTCCCTTTGCATGTTAGAAGAGTGTAAATATGAAACGCTTGAACTTACAGTCACTCCAGAATCGCAGAATTTTAGTCAGGTAGGATTTTCAATGATTCCTTTCACTTTTATCTGATTAATTAGAGGTTTTCGCTAATGTTATATAAAACTATGAAAGATGAAGAAAATATTTACTTCCAAGATGAATCTGATGATTGCGTTGATTGTGGTATAGCTAATGTTTAGGTGAAATTTGAAAAAGAACCGTTAGGTCAATTTCTGGCAAAATTTTTTATTCTGATCATTGAAGTATTGGCTACAGAATATTTTTCAATAAAATGTGTGCAATTTCATTAAAAAAAGTAATTGAGCAAAATCTGAAAAAAGTCAAAAAAGCTGTTTTCAAAAAGTTGGCAGGTAATGTGGTATTCATGGTGGCGCAATGTGGTATACATCATGATCAGTACTTGTAAAGTGGGCTGGTAATGTGGTACATATAAGTAGGGTAATGTGGTATACTTAACCATACAACCAAATATAAAGATTGAAAGGTATGAAATAAGTTCATAATCATATTTACATTGGTTCTCAAACTCATAGTTCTTATTAAAAAATAAACAGCCATCAAATAACGTTAAGAATATCAATAAATGAATGGGTTTTTTTGAAAGTGGAATAAGTCCACTTTTTCATAAACTGAGATATTGAAGGGTTTGCGTACGACTCAATTTAAAAATATTGGCAAGCGCTATTTAACTGGTGTTAAGTGTTTACCACTGTAAATTTACCAAATTTTGTTATGCTGTAAAAATTTTTACAGGTGTAATAGAAAATAGTCGAGTTTTTTTGGTCTGAATGGACTTATTCCACTTTCATTTATAATAAATTTAAAAATTTGTTATACTTTTGTATGACTTATTCCATTTTTACGCACAAAATATTTTTTAAACTAAAGCAAAGGAAAATTAAAACTTAGAAAAATTTACTTTAAAAACTGTTGTTGTTTTTTTTCTTTTATTTTTGCCCAAATAGGGCTCTGGGAAATAATTACAACAACAACAACAACAAAAAGTTCTTGTCGGACCTACTTTCGGAGATATAGCCATCGGAAGATCGAGATATATCTTTCATAAAAACTATTATAAGTTGGGAACCCCTGAAAGGATTTCAATAATATTAGTGTCATACGAAAGATATATTAATTTGCTATAAAATCAACCCGAAACAATTTTTAATGCGAGTGGTGGTTATGGAGATATTGCAAGTTTCCAGAAATTTTGATAATTTTTTTTTTTTAAAGCACTATTTATCCAAAAACTGTATCATTAACGCATAGTTTTAGTAACATAATATGAAAGCCCAATTTATTTCCTTTCATCTAACATGTAATTTGTACCTGATTTCTTGCACTAGCATACGTTTTTTTATAGGAAAACAAAAAAGTAAACTAAAGAAATTTTCATGAAATTTTGCAAAACATTACAAGAACAACAATAATACCAGCAACAACAACAACAAAAATAACAATAACAACAATAACGATGTTTTTGCATAGTTTTCGATCAATTCCGATTCCTGTAGACTTTTCGATGCTTTTCAATAACTTACTTTTTTGTTTTCCTATAAAAAAAAATTTGTAATGCAAGAAATCAGGTACAAATTACATGTTGAATGAAAAGAAATAAATTAAGCTTTCATTTTATGTTACTAAAACTATGCGTTAATGATACATTTTTTGAAAAAATAGTGCTTTAAAAAAAAAAATTATCAAAATTTTCGTGAAATTTGCAATATCTCTAAAACCCCCACTCGCATTAAAAATTTTTTTAGGTTGATTTTATAGCAAATTAATATATCTTTCGTATGACACTAACATTATTGAAATCCTTTCAGGGGTTCCCAACTTATAATAGTTTTTATAAAAGATATATCTCGATCTTCCGATGGCTATATCTCCGAAAGTAGGTCCGACAAGAACTTTTTGTTGTTGTTGTTGTTGTAATTATTTCCCAGAGCCCTATTTGGGCAAAAATAAAAGAAAAAAAAACAACAACAGTTTTTCAAGTAAAATTTTTTTAAGTTTTAATTTTCCTTTGCTTTATTTTACAAAATATTTTGTGAGTAAAAATGGAATAAGTCATACAAAAGTATAACAAATTTTTAAATTTATTATAAATGAAAGTGGAATAAGTCCATTCCGACCAAAAAAACTCGACTATTTTCTATTACACCTGTAAAAATTTTTACAGCATAACAAAATTTGGTAAATTTACAGTGGTAAACACTTAACACCAGTTAAATAGCGCTTGCCAATATTTTTAAATTGAATTAAAAGCAATATCTTCTGTGTAGCAGTAGATGAAAAAATGGACTTATTCCACTTTCAAAAAAATCATTTTTGTAAAAATGCTTTTCATGAAAAGTTCTTTTGAGTAATTTATGATGAAATCGTGGTCTAACGAGTCTGTAATTTTCAATATAAATAGAGGACATATATAGCTAGCTATAACTACCATAAACTCAATTTTTCTGGAATTGGACTTATTCCACTTTCAAATAAACCCATTCAAATGTTCATATACCACACTAGCGAAGCCCGACTATACCACACTGGCCAATTTTTAGAAATTACAAGATTGTAAAAATTAAATTGGAAACTTTGTGAATTTACACAGTTAAACATTTATTTCGCAATACTTAACACTTACTTTCATTGAATATAAATAAAATTTCACCAAAAAGCAACTTTTTCTTAAAAAAATATTTTTGCAAAGAATCCGGACAAAATCAACCATACGCGACTTACGTTTCGTTCAACTGACATCGGAAAAATTTTGTTTGGGCCATGACAGCAACACATCCTTGGTTTTTCATGTTTTCTGACAGGATAAAAGCAGTGTCGTTCGCAGGTTTTTTCCCAAATCGGAGATATGCGACCATACCACATTGAAAAACTATACCACAATAGTATCAGTTCCCCTACCATGCGTAATGTGGTTACATAAAACATATATGTACACCTTATACGAAAACATGCACCTACGGTGCCATATAGTCTCGGGTGATTTGGCACTCTATAGATTTTTTTTTTAAATTCAAAAGAAAACATATTTTCAATTATTTTTGTTGAAGTTGAAGTACTACTAATTGTTTTGAATTAAATAAAGATGGAATCACTTTTGGTCCCTTTTAAAATTTTGTTTTTATAGTTCCGGTTTCATTGCAGTTCAAGGTGCCATGTCTCCCGTGTTTACTCTAGAACAAAGAAAATAATACAGAGAGTGTTCAAAGAGATGATTTCAAGAAATGTCTTGGAAACTGGATTTTCCGCTTTTTGAAATGTATTGAATAGGAATTTAGGAAGATTAAGATCAACCTAAATATTTTCGGAGCATAGAGCTTCCACAAAAAACATATATAGTGTGGGGTAACTTGCCAGTGCCTTCAATTCTACCCAATATTTCAAGTATTTCTTGTTGCAACGATCGTTTAGAAGTTTAGAGCTACGAAGCTATAACTATTTTTTGTCCATTTTCTTTAAACCAACTGACGCATGCTTTTTATAAAATTTGTGAGATTTTTAATGTCATCTGTCTACTGTGGAACACGCGCAAAGTTACTCATTTTTGTCAGACATACCAGTTTTGTACAACAACATAGAGCGTAAAACCAGCGGGGACAGCAACAATTTTTTTTTTTTTCTTTTTTTTTCAACAAATCAATTTGTATGTGCAGAAAACAACACAAGGAATGGTATATTGGTATTAGTGATAATTTTGCACTACCAAAGTAACTAAAAGATAGGGAAACATTGCTGTCTTTTTACTTAAATAGCCATATTACAATTGAAGAACAAAAAAAAAAAAAAAGTAATGTTACATTTAATTTACGAAAGCAACACTGCCAGCGTTCAAAGAAACAAAAACAACAGCGGTAAGTAGCAGCAACAATTCAACAGATACTTCATCATTTCCTCATACATATCTGTGAGTTACTGAGCTACTTATGTACTCATTTAATTTTTTTATTTTTTATTTTTTAATTTCAGTTTTACTTTGATTTTCTTGTTGGTTGTTTTATGTTTTGTACACAGGTAGCACAAAGCTACGGTTTGCTTTTGATTTTCATACTGCCGCGGGGTTCTTTTCAACCAACGAACGCACGGTGGCTCAGTCGCTCAGTCTCTTAGGCCGTCTGACAGTTTATAATTAAAAAAAAAAAAATATTTCTGAGTCACAGTCTGAGTGTAAGTCTCTACGTCTGAGTTGGAAGTTTGAGTTGGATTGGTTTGTGGAAAAAGGAATTTCCATAAATTAATTTTACGAGTATTTTGTAAATTTCCATTTATGTTGAATTTTTGTTTTTCTGTTCTGTTGCTTTTGCTTTTAGTCTGATGATGATTTTAATGGTGGTGGTTTTTGTCATTAGAGGAGTAGTAGTAGTTTTTGATGTTGTCGTTGTCGCTGTTTTTGATATTGTCATCGCAACTGATGACGGTTCGCTTTGACAAACAAATAAACGTTCATAAATAATTAATATGGCTAATTTGGAAATATATGCAAACAGGAGCGATGTTGAATATTCCTTAGGCTCGCTTGAAAATCAATTGAAGAAATATACATAGGGTGACTAAAGCTTTTGATATGAACATCTTAAGCTTAATGGTACTAAGTATTACAAACGAATTATCACAATAATGCGACATTCTGTTGAGCACCATTGCAAAGCATGATAAAAAAGCATAGACAAAAGCATTGTTGATATGATGATGAAAATCGAAGTATTTACTCTACAAAAAAAAAAAAAAAAAATTGATTCACCAGTGCTCTAAAATTAAATGGAAACGTATTTGATTTAAAAGCATAACTAATAATGTTAAGTGTGTTTGAATTGAAAACTTTTGCGTAGACAATAAGTAATAGATTCAAAAAAAAAACTTAATCCGGGTATGGGAGCCCTATCAACTACTAGGGAGCTCTAGCAATTACTAGGGAGCACAAGAAGACATGCTACAGGAGAAAAGACTAATAGTCTATTGATTAAGTCATTTTAAAACGAAGTAAGACGTTCATGGATTTTTATAACAGAAATTCGTCATTAAAGATGAAAAAACCGCAGATTGCTATTAAATTTGAGGGTGGAAATCTAGCGAACGAAGCAAATCTTCGATATTTTTTTTAGAAAAATTTATGAAGAGAATTAAATTTAAAAAAAAAAATCTCTTTACCAAAAATTTTGAAACAAAAAAGAAAAAAAAGCAAAAAAAAAAAAACGAATTCTTGTGATTTTTTAAAGCTTTTGCCAATAACTTTTTTAGGGTCAGAGATATGAAAAGACATTGCGCTATATAAAAAAGATAAAATTTCATTTAAAATAACTTATTTAAAAGTTTCTTATGTCAAAAATTTACCGAAATATGGCCACTCAAACATTGAAATTTTGTTTATGCGGTCGGACAAACCGTTTTTATTTAAAACAAAAGCGTCTACGATTGATTTTTTCTGAAGCACCTCCCATTAAAGTTTTAATCGTATCTTCAGAGATTTGTTTACTCGACACTACCCGGAGAAAAAAAAATAGTACTTGCTACTTTATTTCTCATAAATTTTACCAGAATTTCAAATCAGAATAGTGACAACTTCACACCGAAGTAAGATTCACCTTACTGTTTAAGTCAATTCAGAATGTATGTTTCCTAGTAATTTTTATGAAAAAATTGGCTTGATATTTACCTTACTGTACAGTTCAAACAACAAAAAAAAAAAAAAAAAAAAACCAAAAAAAAAAAAAATTAACTGACCGGCGCTGGGGTACGAACCTGGTCCTTCCGTATGATAGTCAGATACATATCTTCTGAGCTGCTTACGTATGTGATGTAGAAGCAAAAAAATTTGTATATAAAGAAAATGTCTGTCCAAAAATCGAAATTGTTACTAAAATTATAAAAGTAAAAATGATTCTATATTCTTATGATATTTACCTTACTCGAGTGGGGTGACAATTATGACACTCATTTTTGTGCGTGAAAAAAATAAAGTTATTTTGACTAGAATTATAAATTCAAAATGGTCATACATTTTTTTTCGGAAAGTATAAATAACTTTACATTAAGTCAAATGTAGGAAATTTGTTGTAAACATTCCTTTATTATTTAACTTCATTTTATTTGTAAATATGACGTGAGGGACCCATCAAATAGTTCTTACGTAAGGTAAATTATATTTGAAATTTAGTGTTGATTACTTTAATTTTTCGACTAGCCGAGTGGAGTAAAAATTATGATGCTTTTTTTTCTCCGTGTAACCATTTCCTTGAAAAATGTTTAGGGTTTTCAGCAACCTGTTTTGTGTTCTTCATAATCCCTTTTACCAGAGCCCAATATCTTCAATGGATCTGAGCTCCGGGCAGCTAGAAGGATTTGCATGTCAAGGTACAAATTCTATATAGACTGATTCCATTTCAATTCATCCGGTGAGTGTGCACTTAAGTTTGCAAATCAACTTCAAACTAGCAAAATATTTTTCTACAATCAAAATAAGGGAACACGTATTTTTTTTTTTTTTTTTGGTTTGGACCAAAATTGGGGATTTTATGGCGTTTTGTAGGAATTTTGCCGAAAATTTAATTTTGAAAAATTCATGGAGTTTAATCGGTTTTTTCAACCGCATTTCTTTATTTATCAACTGATTTACATGAATCAAAATTTATTTGGTGCACAATGAAATTCTTTTAAGTAATAATTAAAAAAAAAATTTCTTTAACCCTTACTTTCCTTAAAATTGATGTTTATATTTTAAATAAAAATGCTAATTTTCTCAAAAACACCATCTTTTTTTTCTCGAAAATTTGCAGTAATAGTAAAGCACGTCCTCTTTATTTCAGTAATGGCGGTTTTCTTGCTTTTTTTGTTATAAGTGTAAAATTTGCAATTTTTAACGTTAATATTGAGTTCTTCTATACAAAATGAATAAAAAAAAATTACACAGTTCAATTTTCACTTTCCTAGACGGTTTTGCAATACTGATTCCGAAAATGGCACTTACATTCTTCTACCATTTTTGGGTTTCAAGATATCTTGAAAAACTTGAATAAAACCCATAAATTTGAAAAAAACCGAATTCTTTATTTTTGAGACACAAAATTCATTTATAGTAAATTAGATGGAACTTAAATATACTCACGGTATAGAAAACTAAGCATTGTTTTGTTTTTTGCGATTTGACCGTACTTTGGCTTTTGTTTTTCTTAGAAAGTTATCGGGATTTTTATTAGTTTCTTTTTCGATTGCTTCATGTAATTTCGCGACACATCATAGTCTGTGAAATGACCACACGGCTGCTATCCAAACTGACATCAGCTATTCAATTAAAAATTTTGCTGTTGATGAACTTTATTCCTTCAGAATAAACAAAATTGAACAGTGGAAAAATGCAAAGAAATGCAAAAGTATTCAAAAATGCCATGTTTGGAAGAGTGAGGGAACCAGAGGGTTAACTTCTTGTTACATAGCCAGAACAGCACAACACAATTACACAAAAGTAATCGAAAAAAAAAACTAATAAAAATTCCGATAACTTTCTAAGAAAAACAAAAGCCAAATTACGGTCAAATCGCAAAAAACAAAACAATGCTTGGTTTTCTATACCGTGAGCATATTTAAGTTCCATCTAACTTACTATAAATGAATTTTGTGTCTCAAAAATAAAGAATTCGGTTTTTTTCAAATTTATGGGTTTTATTCAAGTTTTTCAAGATATCTTGAAAACCAAAAATGGTAGAAGAATGTAAGTGCCATTTTCGGAATCAGTATCGCAAAACCGTCTAGGAAAGTGAAAATTGAACTGTGTAATTTTTTTTATTCATTTTGTATAGAAGAACTCAATATTAACGTTAAAAATTGCAAATTTTACACTTATAACAAAAAAAGCAAGAAAACCGCCATTACTGGAATAAAGAGGACGTGCTTTACTATCACTGTGCAAATTTTCGAGAAAAAAAAGATGGTGTTTTTGAGAAAATTAGCATTTTTATTTAAAATATAAACATCAATTTTAAGGAAAGTAAGGGTTAAAGAATTTTTTTTTTTAATTATTACTTAAAAGAATTTCATTGTGCACCAAATAAATTTTGATTCATGTAAATCAGTTGATAAATAAAGAAATGCGGTTGAAAAAACCGATTAAACTCCATGAATTTTTCAAAATTAAATTTTCGGCAAAATTCCTACAAAACGCCATAAAATCCCCAATTTTGGTCCAAACCAAAAAAAAAAAAAAAAAAATACGTGTTCCCTTATTTTGATTGTAGAAAAATATTTTGCTAGTTTGAAGTTGATTTGCAAACCTGAGTGCACACTCACCGGATGAATTGAAATGGAATCAGTCTATAGTTCTTTTCATACCATTCAACTGCAGATTTGTTGTAATGGCATAAAGCCAATTTGCTGCCTAATAAATATTAAAAGATGTTTTTGCAACCACTCCTGGATGTTTACGAGGGGCACTATTTATATTTCGGGAACTGGCAACACTAATGTCAATAGCTAAAATCCGGCAACACCATAATAAAGTTTGACATTTTTTAGCATAAACGTACTCACAACGTTTTGATGTACAAGTGCTATTTGTTTTGTTAACAGTGAGTTAAGAAAATCAATTTTTCCATTGATAATTTAAGCGATTGATAAATTATGGGGTATCCAACGAGAACAAACCTTTCTTACGGCCAGGTGTTCATGCAATATTGAATGTATGCTAGTCCCATTAATGCCTAAGGTTGTCTCAATCTCACGATAGGTCACATGACGATCTTGCAATATCAGTTGGCGCAAAGCATCAATGGTTTCCGGAACAACAACTGATTTTGAACGACCTTCACGAAATTCGTCTTGGAGTGACCTACGACCTCGATTGAATTCACCATACTATCGATAAACACTGGTCCTTGATGGAGCTTCATCGCCAAAAATTGAATTAAGTTCATCGATGTACTGTTGTTGAGTTAATCCACGTCGAAAGTTGTAAAAAATAATCGCACGAAAATTTTCACGATTTAATTCCATTTTTTGAGCGAGATGAATCTTTTAGTTTCTGTAAAGAACACAAATAGCGCTCGTATGTCAAAATGTTCTGAGTACGTATTTAATCGAAAAATGTAAAACTTTACGATAGAGCTGGTGTTAATCGTCCCAGTAGAAACAAATGAACTTCCTCGCCTACACAGAGAAAAAAACACTGTCAAAAGTGGCAGAAACGTGGTAATTTTAACAACGTTGCCACCCAAATTTTGAGCATGGCTCGTTCGTAGCAGTTTTAACAACGCGCGTTGCTAAATGAGTTTCAACTGCGTTCTAGAAATTCAGCCATTGCCATCGTTATTGTGAGGTTAACTGAAAGTCTATTTGTTTTGAAATTAGCTTCAACCACGTTCGTGAGTGTTTTGACTACATTTCGTAGCTGATTTGGATTTAACAACGCTTGGCAACCAGCGTTGCCATATAAGTTTCAACTACGTTCGTGAGTGATTTAGCAATGCATCATACAAATATGATCGTGGAGCATTGTTAAATCCAAATCAGCAACGAAACGCAGTTAAAACACTTCCGAACGTGGTAGAAACTCATTTAGCAACGCAAGTTATGCTTTTTTTCTTCGCTCTGTGTACCGGAACTGCAGATTGCCTGCCATACTTAAAACTTCTTTGGAAACTTCGTCTTTTTTTGGGTCTTATCCTCTTTTTGACCATTTCCTCTGTGATCTGCAACACAAAAATCGACACCTGGAAGCTGCGAAAAGTCACCAAGTACGTACGTCTCATCGTCAATACTGCAACAGTCAAATTTTTTAATGAATTCTCGGTAAAGTATTTTGGCTTGATTTTTTGCCTCAACGTTCTTTTTGGAATTTCTGTCCGGAACTTTCTAAGCTTTAAATGTCTTAAGCACTTCCTCCTTTTAACTTTTCTGATAAAGGCCTCAGAGCATTGGACTTTCTCAGCTACTTTTCTTCCCGATATATTGGGATTTTTCTTGATATTAAGCTTTTGAGCATTTTTTTGCTAAGGACAATATTCGTACGAAATGTACAAGCCTTCCATTGCAATTTTCAAACACAGAATAGAGAATCGGCTAAGGCACGACTATGATGATATAACCTTTTGGATACGGTTTGATTGAAAGACAATGAAAAAATAACTTAAGACTTTGAGTCTCAAAGTATAAAGATACAAACTAAGAGCTTTAATGAACGAGTTCAATGGTTTAGAAACTCCAAAAATGCATAAAATCACATTATTTATGTAAAAAGATAACATATTGTCTTTACTTTTATATTTAAAGCAACAATTTCTTTTTCGTTTTCTTCTTATCTATATACAAAGAAAAACAATTAGGTACCCTATGTCATTAAAGGTGACGATAAGATTGATGTATACCAATTATAATTTAAAAGAGATGAATGACGATAATGAATAATGAAAAATGTTGGTCCAAAGCTGATCAATTTAAAATAAGTTGACTACAAACAAATTCATTATCATGTTAATGGGTAGAAAATTATGCATGAAATTGAAAAAAATTATTAAAGAGTTTTCTAATTCAATTGATTAATGCAACGCATATGAATTCATCACAAAAAAATTACAGGTTTATGGCATACAACAGCGGCGTTGATATCTATTACTTGAATGATACTTTCCCCAAAAAATGCTAATGAATTCATTTAAAGTTTTCCACACAAATTTATCAAGTGTTTATTTAAGAGAAATGATGACGATGATGATGAAGATGATTATATGTTATGCATAATAATCATGTTATTCTGCTAGTCAGCAACTGCAATATTATTATCATTGTCAACAACATATCTCGTAAAAAAAAAAAACGAAGAAAAGAATGCATTAACAATTTTATAGCCAAGATTAGATATTTTAACGGTTAGGGTCAGGGGCATACAAAAAAAAATGTAGCTTCTCTCATAGATATGATATACGATACATCGCGGAAAAATCTCTTTGCGAATATTTCTGGCTGCACTTCCGATGTTTTTCATTCGCCAGTAGGAAATAACGCCCAAAAAAAAATAAAAAACGAAATAATGGCTAATTATTGAAATGAAATATTACTCAACCAATATGAAATAACGCTCAAAAACAAAAACGAAGATCCAAATTATTAAATTTCGGCGATAACAGTATTGGAAATAACGCTCAAAATTTCAAATTAGATATATGAAAAAAAAACTATTTCCAAAATGATTTTCGCCCAAATTTATACGAAAATAATTTGGGCGTTATTTCGTTTTTGTTTTTGGCGTTCTTTACATTGTTTGGGCGAAAAATAAAGATATATAACGCCAAAAAATAAAAACTAAATAACGCCTAAATTTTAAGCGAAATAAAGCCCAAATTTTAGGCGTTATTTCCAAAATGATTATCGCCCAAATTAACATGAAAATAATTTGGGCACTATTTCGTTTTTGGGCGTTATTTCTTTCTGCCTGCAGTTCTTCTCAGATTGGGTTTGCTCCGAATGGATTAATCTATGTCAAGCGTGAAATATCTACAGGGTGGGCAGGAATCGGTAGAACACCGGAAAATTAAAGGTTTCTGGGAATATTCTGCAAACTTTTCTTCGAAATTTGCAAAACAAACGGAGTTATTTTTCCCGCTATTTTTGAAAGAGGAACAAGTCCATAAAGGAGCAAAAGTACCGATAGGCAAACTAAATCAGTTTAGTCCCTGTTTCTATGCCTTAATTTCATCATATTCGCTTTATTTATTTATTTTTTTTTCGAAAAGGTTGTAAGGAGGAGCACTGCAAGGGATATTTTTTTTAAGTGGGCGGTGCCACGCCCCTAAATGGAAAAAACGTTCTTGCGGCTAAACCACAGCATCGATTTTTTCGATATTTGGAATGGTGATAGGGTTAGCACTGAAGAGCGATATTATGACCATTATGTTTTTAAGTGGGCGGTATAACGGCCCTAAATGGAAAAACAGATCTCATGGCTTAGCCACTTGGATCGTCTTTTTAAAGTCAAATCAAAATAGTCGCATTTCGGCCACAAGGCAAACTCTAGTTCATTAAAAAATATAAGTTGAACTTTAGCTAAAAACTTCGGCATCTATGTATTAATAAGCAAGATAAAATTTTGTCGTACCTTTATTACTATGTTAGAAATGGAGCACGACTTTGGATTATACACTATAAGAAAGGTAGTAGTGTATAAATGTGCACAAAGTTAAAATTATTTAAATATTTTACCGCTACTTAACCCCTTGAGACCGATGGGGTCATAAAGGACCCCAAACATTTTTTGATACATCAATGTTTTAATTAAAATTAGTATCAAGGAGTACTCGAATGCTATTGACATGCTCTAGAGAGTTGTTCAGTTAAGTCCTGGCTAAAATCTTATTTTCATTGTTTATCAAAATACGGAACGGTTTTGTAGCTATGACCAAAAATGGTACAATTTTTCGACATTTTTGTGATTTTAAGGCCCAAAATCTAATTTTTTTTGGGTGAGTTTTTTGAACAATTTCTTTCCTTTAGTCTATATCTATAACTTCGTTCAAGATAGAGAAACAATATCTGCAACGGTTTACGACTTATAGCCGTGGCAACTTTGAAAAAGCAGTTTTGAAGCAATTTTTATAGTACTATAAAATTCGACCTGGAGCCAAACATGCGAAACACAGATAGGGTTTTACTAGTAACATCATGTGCTTTCGAATTTTTTTTGCTGCACTGTGTAATATGACTGTACCATTTCAGGCTATAAGGGGCTTTTCCAGTCCTACTTTTTTTTTCTTTATTTAAGCACAAGAAATCTAAATCCAAAGTTCATTTTTCGATATCTACAATGGTATAGGCTTCGGTCTCAAGGGGTTAAGCCAGGTAAAATTAAATGCAAATTTTTCAATATTAACATCGACAAAATACGCGGTCACACAGACCTGAAAAGAGATACAGCACAAAGGGAAAGACAAAAAGCTGACTGACACTGACTTCACGTTTTTTGTTTTCTTTTCGTTTCAAATTAGTCATTGTTCCGGGGATGATATATGAACTTTTCTATTTTGTAAAATGTCCAAAAAGTACCAAAATTATTTTATACATTTGTGATCAAATTTTGATTATTGGGCGATTCTTGTATGAATAATTGTATAATCTTAATATAAAACACCTCATTCAAGAAAAATTAGAATTTGGGTGAAAAAAAATAAAAATATATTTCGACATTTGAAACCAATTCTCATAATTTGTATCTATAATGTTTTGATGAGCATAAAAAAAGTCTGTGGTTCAAAATTATTATCTTTTATACCTTTCGCAGCAGTACGTTTTTAACAATCAAAAAGGGTCATCATTTGGGTGACGCAAACAAATCATAAAAAAATACGGAAAGTAAGTATGTATTCATGTTTCCGCCCTCTAAAAGGCCATATTGTCTCTTCAATTGCCTTCCCCCATCCCCTAGTACCGCTGCTGTATCGAGTGCTTCATCTCTCAACTAAGCTTATTACGAGCATAATTTCACGCTATTGAACCCTAATAGGGAAAACTGAAAATATGGAACTTAAGGAAATTATATTTTGTTATTCATTGGTTATCGATACTTTGTTTCTATCCTGCCAAAACAAAAACACACCTTTTTCCGACAAACTACCAAAGGAAAAACAAAAAATAAGAAAAATACAATACTCACTATTGAAAAAATACAAAAAAAAAAGACCTCCAACTCTTTTGAAATGCAAATGTGAATATAAAAGAAAGCAACAAAAAAATATTTAAGCTTTATGAAATTCCATAGAATAAAATAATACAACGCGAAACGTAATACAAAACAATGAGTACCGCCTGAATGGGTTGTTGAATAATTGACAAAAAAAAAAAAAAAAAAAAAAAAAATGAAGGATCATAAAACAACAACATAAAATTCTGACAGTTAAAGGAAGATGGCATGGTATACGGAAATATCGCTATTTTCATTATTAAAGTGAAAGCTTTTAAAGTAGAAATGTACGCATTTATTAAACCGGATGCAGAGAAAAATAAATTATTATACATCATATTACATTTATATAAATCCGCATAAACCGGCTGACTACAGCGATTTAAAATACGTTCGCTTATCTGATAAATAAATTACGAACCAGATTATTGATATCTACCGCTGTTTAGTCACACGTTAACTATTGAATAGCAAAAAACAAAATTATTTATTGGACATTGAATGCACCAAATTTATGCAAATCCCAACTAACAAATGTCGACTTTATCACCATATGCAACATCAACGTTATTATCGTAATCATCATAAACGTCATTATCAATTTGTTGCATAGAAATTGTTGACAAAATGTTTGTTTATAAAACATGAAATGAAAGTGGAATTTTTCCAATGATATTTCGGTTTCTCAAGCGGCTGAAAAACTTGAACTTGATTTTGATTTGATTTCTGTGTTTTTTTTTTTTTTTTTCATAAAACTTTTTAGGGTGCTGTAGCGAATATATCATTCAGCTTAATTGAATTACAATAGAGTGACATTTTTCTTTTAAGCTTTAGACATTTCTTTAAAGTGAGTCTAGACAATTATGATTACTACATTGGAACTTTTCAAAAATTAAATGTATTTTGTTTGATGTACGTAGAAATTGAATTGAATTTTTATTGCATGAGATTTTTAAAAGCATCAGATTTTTATCGCAAGTCATTTTTATCGCATGAGATTTTTATCGCATGAGATTTTTATTGCACGATAGTTTCATTGCTTGAGATTTTTAAAGCATGCGATTTTTATAGCATGCGATTTTTATAGCATGCGATTTTTATAGCATGCGATTTTTATTGCATGCGATTTCTATCTCACGAAATTTTTCATTTATTGCGATTTTTATACCATGATGTAACTTGTGTCAAAAACTTAACTGATATTTATACTAAGCTTTATCTCAAAAGCTATGAGCCTAAAATAACGTCAAAAAATTTTTTCGAAAATAAAACCAGAATTTTTCTGGTATAAATTTTTGTTACCAACACCATTATTTTGGAAACAATGCCATAAGAAATACTGCCGGAACAACTTTAAGTAATGCCATATAAAAAGGATTTTTTATCGGACTGAGACTCTTTTCATGCGATTTTTATTGAAATGGCACTTTTAACTTTTTGTCGTATCATACAAGAGACAGAATATATGACTTGTATTGAATGAAATTGTATCCAAATGAATGCTAAAATACTTCAAATTGATGACTGATGGATGGTCTGTTCAAAACTAACTCTCTAAGATGAGATTTTTGAGGAGCTGAGAGTAACCATGTTAAAAGCAACTAAATATGGCGGCAACACAACTTACCTCTTGGCACCGCTCGCATGACTCAATCCATTTAAACTGGAACTCTGTTGCTCTCCATCGCTGCCTGCACTACCACTTCGTATAGCAGTGGGTATCATGCTCGGAGGAGATCCATCTGTATTGCGACGTTTTTCATCACGCAAACGTCGCTGCTGTTGCTGATAACCACCAGAACGAGAACTTGCCTCCTTTTTAGGTGACGTCAACAGCGGTGATGTTGAACTGAGGCGCATTTTTATTGGTTCTACATAAAGTTTGACCGGTAAGCCCTCGCTTGTTTCACTAGGGCGACTGTTTATGCTTCTAGCAAATGCGAGATCGGATGAACAATGTTGACTACTATGCAACGGTTGGGGCGAATGATTTGAGGGATGAAGCGAATGAAGTGGTGAATGATTATGATTATAGTTTATATGACAATTTCTAGCATTGGTTTGTTGCTGCTGCTGTTGCTGCTGATGAAGCATTTGCTCACTAGCTTTGGTTCTCAAGAGGGACGCTTGCGATGCGGCTTCCTCCGCTGAATGACTAGGAAAGGTGAGGGCATTTGTTTTGGCAGACTTTTGCGCAGTAACCGATTTATATGGTCGATTGCCGGTTGATTTTAAAATCTTGAGATCGTGATCATCATCGGTATCATCGTCGGCCAGATCATGAATAAGCATCGATGCGGCGTTATTCTCTTTTTTCTTTTTCGAATGTATGCCGGCGTAACGCGTATGGGAGGAACGTTTTGTATAATCGTGGCTGGACGAATTAGAGTCGCGCCGTTCTCTATTTGTTGTAGTCGTTGTGGTTGGGGTTGACCTGACCAAAGCAGGACTTTCCATACTTTTTACACTCATATTATCGTAGGTTTTACTATTGTTATTGTTATTGTTGTGAGTCTTGTTAAAGTTATGTAAGTTGTTGTCGATATCGTTATTGTTGTTGTTGTCGTTGTCGTGTCTATTCCTTGCTGCTGTTGATGAGGCTGAAGAATCTTCGTCGTTTGTTGTTGTGTCGATGTCGAGCCCTTTTTCTTTGCATATTATTTCATAGAGGGCGCTAATGGGACGCGATTCGCTACGTACGCGCACAGCACGTTTACGATTGCTGAATCGATGTGGATTACGACTAGTTCTACCGGATCCTGTTGCAGGGGGTGTAACGGATGTGGCCTTGCGTTCAACCGTCCAGGAAGAGGAAGTAACTACAGGTGATGACGATGGTTGGGGGACTATTTCGGTTTCAGTTTCGTTTCTTACGGTCTCTGTCGTCAATGTCTGTGGTTTTTTGAAATTAATGCACGAAAAGACGACGTTACTACCATCGGGTTGATTCGTGTATTGGGTAAAATTGTTAAAATCACCTTTTATAGTGTTCACACACGTTGGTGATGATCTCACATAGGGCTCTAGACTTTTTCGTTGCTGCTGCTCGTCTCCAACAGAACCGCCACGAAAAAATGCTCCCGACGTTGAGGTGCGATTTTGTCTGAGCTGTACTGATGATAGCGGTGGTGTTTTTGGAGAAATTGAACTCTTGTTTGAAGAAATTGGTGGTGGCGCTACTGTAGCGGTTGTTGTCTTGGGGAAAAAATGTTCTCCAGCTACCAATTTCGATGGTGTATTATAGACACTTTGATAGTTTTCGTTTAGAGCAGCAACATCGGCTGCATCTGGTGTGTGTATACGTAAGTGAACGTCCGTGTAATAAGCAGGTGTAGTGTGATGTCGAAAATGTGGATGTTGTCCTTGATAACGAGTATTTGATTTATTACTGGGAAGTTTCGAAGGTTGAGTTTGTTGTTGTTGTTGCTGGCAGCTCGTAATATTGGCAGTGGCTGATGTTGAGGATAAGTTGCTTGATGCAGAATTATTTTCCAAATCGACGTTTTGAGATGCGACGGATTCTACAAAAAAGACAGGGAGAATAGATAGATATTAGTAAAGTACAGAGTTTTAAGCGAAAATTTACTTTTTTTTTGCTATATAATATATAAATATTGATTTTTATTATAAAATAGTTCAAAATTTTACAGAATTTCCGATTAAAAATGCTCTAGATCTTTTAGGAATTATGTAAAACAAAGTTTAAATTCAAACTGTTGTTATCTCAAAAAATAAAAAATGATACTGAGTAAACCAATTGGACTTCGATAGATCTTAAAATAAATGAAAAGAAGAATAAGTTCGGATGTTCGTCTACTGTGAAGAAGAGCAAACGATAGTGTATCGGTCTAATGACTTGCGTTGCATGGAGAGACCCGGGTTCAAATCCTTCACGGGGTGATTTTTAATTCCAAACTTAAATTACCATTACTTAATTTTTACAAAATTTGTCTGAAGAGTCTTTAGAGCGGAAAATGAAACATGTGTCCAATATAGCCGACGTATAAAATAATTAAAAAAAAGTAATAAAAAACATTTCATCCGCACTGAGATTTGAACCCGGAATGCTTAAAAACATATAATAAAGTCCTTAGAACATTCGTCTATAAAACCGTTCGACGTTTTTGCGTAAAATTGTATATAAAATTAAATTCTTTAAAATTTTTAAATAAAATTAAATAAAAATTTGCCATTTTCTGGTCTCAATGTAATACATAGGAGATAACTGGTTACGTCTAATGACAAACAATACAAAACGTAAATAAAACTTTATATGTGATGGGACCTAAACTAGAATTTGAACTCCAAAGTGAAGTGCAATTTTCAACACTGTTCCATAATCTATGGAATCCACCTAGTTTGATCATTGCACTCTTATTGTGGAGTGGTTAGGGGCCTGATGACCATGTTCCATTTCATGTTTGAAAAATTATTATTTTTATGAGTGAAATTACAACGTTTAGAAAAATAAATTTTAACGAAGTTGTATATCATATGAAACTATGGTTTATGTTCTAATAGTTCCAACTATTTTAATTCATGAACTGTTACTTAATGGAAATATCTTGAAATCTCCTCTAGCGTCAAGTTAACATTTTTCTGTTAAGTCTCTGTTAAGTCAGGTGGTTTGTGTCTGTGCTTAGTTCGCTGAGGGATTTAACTTCACACTCTTGTCGTTGGCCCCTTGGAGTAGTTCAAAAACTAGTTTTGGAATAGTCCGTGGTCCTGCAGTGAAGTCTTAGTCACGATCTTAGCCTTGGTCTTGGTGTTGAAAAAATGTGTAACAATTGTTGAGTATTTAAAATTTCCAAGCAATTGGGTTTTTAAGATGCCAAATTAGGAACTGATTTTATGCTTGGAAGGGACGTGAAACACCTATTAACTAGAAATTATCGAGACTGATGATCATCATGACTAAGACCAAGACCATAGCAGTCTTGATCTTGGTCTTGAAATTATATTAGTATCTTGGTCTTGGTCTCGAAAAATTACCTAGTCCAAGGCTAATCAGTGATTAACCAACCCACTTTCATTTGTGTAGTCCAAAACAGAAAATCTAGACAGATTATACGCATCTGCGAATGATTAGTACCAGTGTTATTGCGAAGAAAAATACTAAAATTAGCCATCTTGACACATTTTCGCTACTCGCTTCTTTAACTGTTCGCAAGCGATCTTCAATCA
Organism: Calliopum simillimum; assembly: GCA_951812925.1. Classification (NCBI taxonomy): domain Eukaryota; kingdom Metazoa; phylum Arthropoda; class Insecta; order Diptera; family Lauxaniidae; genus Calliopum; species Calliopum simillimum. Next base: position 93,922,106 of record OX638371.1, on the reverse strand, counting down.
AGTGCTTTCTGAAAATGAGCTTGAACTTGAGGCTTTTCTTGCGTTGGGGTTTAGTTCACGAGAGCTTTTTGGGGCATTCAGCTACTGGTTTGTAAAGCTCTCGCTCGCGAGCTCACACTTACGGGCTCATTTTTTGTCTCCATGTCTCCAAATAAGAGCAGAGGAGTTAAAGAAATGAGCAACTCTTTTCTGAACTCTGTAAAGAAAATCTGGAATATGAAGCATCACTAACTTTTTTAAAGTAAATACTAATATTGTCAAGAGAAAGTTTATACTAAGTATCACTTGGTATGAAAGATGAGTTTGAAATTAAGATCCATTAAAGACAAATCAAAAATTATAAAGTCTGCACTGGAGGAGTAAGTCAAAGGAAAGATTGTTGTTAAATTTGCAGTTAATGCTAGCACTTTTAATGGGCTAGGGACTTCAAACCTTAAATCAGAAGTCGATCCAATAATGTGGTTAGAATTTGACCAAAAACCAAATAAACTAAATTGCATGTGAAACATCATCAAAGTGTTGACAACCTTGTTAGAGGTGATAAAAACAGCAGTATGACAGTCATAGAACAGCACAATGCGCGTAATTAAATATATGTATATTGTCACAGAAAAAAGTAAAAGATTTAGCAATAGAGATTCGAAAGAAAATGATGAAAAAAAAAAAAAAAAAATTGTAATTTTGTCGAGAATACTCATGTAAAAGCTTAAAATGCCAAAGATCACAACACATTAATGCAAAGGATTAATGTCAAAACAACAAGACAACGTCAACGTCAATTAAACATGAATGAATGAATGAATGTTGAAGGTGTTAAGGCAAAAAAACAAAGAGGGTCAACACAAAATAGTGTCAATTAGAGCTTAACAATAGGGTCGATTTAACAAACGTAAGAGAAAAATGACATGAAGTGGCTTTGCATGAAATATTGTATGGCACTCGTATCAACAGTGCTGTGCAAATATATGCAACTTAAAATATAAAATATTGATTATTTTGTTTATCCTTTTTTGCATAGCGGATATCAGTTCGATCAGTTGCTATTCGAGTTTTTGATTTTTCTGTTGCAAATTTTTTGCACAGCACTGTTTATAAAACAAAAATCAAAACTTTTTGGTTTACAAAGAATTTCAAACAATTCAGTTTTATATATTTTTTAATAAATCTCATATTCAAATAGCAAACAAGGTACTTAAATATGCTGCTTTTAACACAAAACATATGTAACATATAATAAATTTCTTCACATGTTATTGGCCTAAATTTATGCACAACACAACAACCCACATATCGGTGAAAGATATTTCAATAAAAAATAAAACAAAAATGAAAAACATTTGCTAAATTCACCCTGACACTTGTAAATTTAAAGAAAAATAAAAAGAAAAGTAAAAATAATAGGAAAGTATTAATGAGGGATTAAATCCGAAAATGAGGCCAAACACTTTGTATAAAGTTCTTGGTGGAGCGTAAATAAATGTAACGTCAAGTAGCCAAAAGCAAGATTTTTGGCATGCATTTAATTGCACCTGGGATAAACGCAAACAATTAATCAAGTTAAATGTTGTCAAGGTAAAAAGGAAAAACTGATGCCAAACAATTAAAAAACAATCGTTCAATGAATTTAAACTTCAGACTTGACAGTAGGATCAATGAAACAGAAATAAATACAAAAGCACTACCAGTGTGTTAATGATCCGTTAATGATCCGTAACGGATAAAAAAGCGGAGATATGAACCGTTTGGCACACTGGGCTCTTACATATCTGTGTAATGATGGCAAAACCGGGTATCGAGAATTTTTTTGAGAAAATAAGGTATGTAGTTCAGGGTATTGTTCTTGGTGAGATCCACAGATTTTCTCTAGGACTTGTAGTTCTTTGCTCTATTGAAAAGTTATGAAAACTTGCGATACCTGGTTTTGCCATCATTGCACAATTATGTTGTATAGAACTCGTATAAAACGTGCTGTGCTAAACATATACAACGAAAGCAACAAAGTAAATTAATTTCGTTTCAGAAAACTATTTTGTAAATGTATTCTTTGAATTTTACTTTATATGAAACTAGCATTTTTTGGTCTGCATTGCTACACCCTTTCTTGTACAGAGTGCATCACTAACTTTTTCAAAGGATCTTAAATTGTCATGATATAATTGATATACCTACCAAATCTCATCTTTATGCGTTAAATAGTTTTAGAGATTTGACGACAACTTTTTAAGGGAGTGGCACTGCCCATTTTTTCAATGGAAATTATTTGTCGCGGTACTCTTAATACATATGGGCATTTCGATAATATCGCACGGGACCGTCGAACACATTTGAAGTAAAAAAAATTCAAAATAATTAGCCCTATAATTGGTGCTAAGTTTGATTTTGGGCAAGTTTCTGTGTTCAAAATAGTTGCAAAAAACCAAGGCGGTCGCACGTGACAAAAGCAGAAGTGGTTTTCGTGGCCAAAAATTCAAACGACGATTTCAGGGAAACCTGAGGCAATATTTCAATGTGGCTAATTTAAGAATGTTGTGCATTGATGTCCTTTAAAATTGTTTTGATTTTACCCAATAATTATTTATACTTATTTTTTTTTTAGTTTAATTTTAATCAGGGTCGCACCCAGTGAATGTTAGTTCACCTTATCTTGTTGACGTGGCGTCACCAATTTTTCCAACGGATTTTATTTGTCACTATCCATTTTACAGGTGTGCCAAATCTGATAAATTTAAAAATTGTTTTTAAGGGGCGTGGCATCTCCCATTTTTTTAGAGAACATTATTTGTCCCGGCGCTCTGTACACATGTATCAAATCTCATTCATGTGCGTTAAATATTTTCAGAGATATGATGAAGTGATTTTTGTGGGGCGTGATACCCCCATTTTCTCTAGTACACTTTCTTTGTCTCCATGCTTTTTACATAAGTACCAAATCTCATCCGTGTACGCTAAATAGTTTCAGAGATATGATGATTTAAATTTTTCGGTTCATGGTGGACCATTCTGTGGAAATGCCGATATACCAAATCTCATCCATGTCTGTTAAATATTTTCAGTAATATGTTGAATTAATTTCTTTGGGGACGTGAAATTGCCCACTTTTTCACTGAAAATTATTTGTTTTAATGCACTATCTACATGTACCAAATTTCAATTATCTGCGTCAAGTAGTTTCAGAGATATTACGAATTTATTTCTAAGGGGGCGCGGCACTGCCTGCTTTTCATTCAAATTGGTGCAAAGAGTGGATAAATTGTGGCAAACTCTTCTTACATAATTGTCAATAACATTTCTTAACCGATTTTCATGCTAAGAACACTTTTGGAAAGGTATTGAATTAGTCTCTAAGCTCAAGATAAATTTGGTAAAAAGTACTTGATTTACTACTATTTTAGTACTATTCTAAGTATCTTAGTAGCAAAAATATAATAAAATTATGGAGAACAAAATCATTACTCCTATACCATTAAAGGTACATCTTAATTTCGGATTAGTACTAAAATAGTAATAAATTTATTACTTTTTGCCAAATACGAAAAGATTTAATTTGTGCATATAGCGTTTTTCAATACTTTTCTAAAAATGGTCTTAACATGAAATGAATGTTCTATGTAGTTATGGGCCACTTTGAGGTCGGTACTTTTTTAACTTTTAAAAATCATAACTTCTAAGCCCTGAGGCACACTATTTTTCCCTCATTTTCATATGAAAGTTTTTTTTTTCTTTTTAAAAAGTATATTTTTGATGGTCCAAAAAATAGGTGACGGAGCGTTTTTAGTGGTTTATACTAAAATAGTAGTAAATATATTACTTTTTACGATATACGAAAAAAACTTACTTTGAGCTTATAGCCTAACACAGTGCGACACATGAAAAGTGAACTAAAATCCGTTATAAGGCGTCGAAAGTACTAGCCGAAACAAGTAATTCTGCCAGAGCGTTTTGCAAAGTTGACTCATATAAGGATTTTATGGTCATTTTTGCGATTTTAAGGCACTAGATGAATTTTTTTCCGTTAAGTTTGTTCGGTATTTTTTTCTTCTATACAATAGCTACAACATTGCTGAAGTCATCATCTCGGCTCGTTACCATATGAAAAAATCGAAAAATCGCTCAAAATCCTCAAAATCGCTCAAAGTTGCAATTTTCAGCTGGATAATTATAATTATAATGCTGAAAATTGCAACTTTTTGCCTCAAATTGGATTTTGAGCGATTTTTCGATTTTTTCATATGGCTATACCTTGGTAACGAGCCGAGATACTGTTTTGATGACTTCAGCAATGTTGTAGCTATTGTATAGAAAAAAAAAATGCCGAACAAACTTAGCCGAAAAAAATTTATCTAGTGCCTTAAAATCATAAAAATGACTATAAAATCCTTATATGAGTCAACTTTGCAAAACGCTCTGACAGAATTACTTGTTTCGGCGAGTACTTTCGACGCCTTATAACGGATTTTAATTCACCGTCAATGACTTGAAAAATGTTGCACTGTGTAATTCAAAACTTTTTTAAAAGTGCTCTGATCATGAAAATCGGTTGAGAAATGTTCAAGTTATTGACAATTATGTGAGTACAGTTTGTCAAAATTTACCGATTTTTCCACTCTTTGCAGTTTTTTTGAAAAAACCTACCTTACTACATAATTTCTCGACTTTTTTCATGTTAGATATAATTTCCGTTCGAAATTCCACACAAATGTAAAATTTTAATTTTAACAAATCATGATCATGACACAATAATAAAACTCAACAAATTAATCGTAATCCTATAAATAACGCGCTAAAGGCCAATTCAAACAACGCAAATGAAAATTCCGAAAATTCCAGAAATAAAAAGAAAAAGAAAAAAAAATAATTATTAGAGAAAAGCAAAAAATTGACCAACATTTTCACAATAATGAAAATTTTGTAAATTTTGAGTCTTGTCAAAAATTTATTAAAGAAAATTTTCAAATATTTAAAAGAGAAGACCAGTTGGGATGATGATGAAAACATTCTTAAATTTAGCAACACATTATGGAGTGTTAATTTAAAAGGGGTACGGGGTCAACAAAAATGCTGATGATGGCAAATAGACTTTTATAGAAGATTATTGCGCATCTATTGAAATTTGTAATTTTCTACAATAAATAATTATAAAAAATAAAATTATTTGGGAAAAATATGGTTAGTCAAGGATTCTTTATTGAAAAACAGAAAAACAGTACGAGAGACACTCAAAAAAAAATAAAATTTGAAAACATTGTATTTTTTACTTTTTAATGTACGACTACCGCCGTTTGTTAGGGCTAAATTGTCCAGAAAGGTTTAAGTTTTTCGAAAAAAAAAAAATATTATCTGTGGAATATCCCTTCGCTAAACATAGGAAGACGCCATTTAAAGTCAACATAAATAAAACTACTAATTAATTTAGCACTAATTATCTGAAACTTCAAAGTATTTTATGTTACATAAACAACAGCTCTAGAAGTTAGAAGAACAATAGTTGAAAAAAGAGTAATTGAAGCTTATCAAAACGATAATAAGCCAAAATGAAAACAAATGTTTTTCCCAAGTGTAAACAAATAAATAAAAACCATAAATTAGAAGCGTTAAATTTATTAGAAAATCAATTTAACAATAATTTAATTAAAATTATTTTTTATTGCAAAAAATCAATTAAAATTTGATTAATATCAACACTAAAACAAATTTGGACACATGATTTCCGTTTCCGAAAATAAAATGAGATTAAGAAACCATATCAATGATAAAAATTAAGACGGCAATGAAAAGAAACATTGCGTCGGCGGGGTATAAGTAACACCGAATTTAATTGGAACATCAAATAAAGATTGTAATGAAAAAAAAAAAAAAAACACCCGCATGTTTTTTAACAACAAAACTGAAAGTGTTTTTCAATGTTGTACAATTCTTGTTTTTGTCAAAATAATTGCAAAAAAATAAAATTTAAAGAAAATAACAAAAAACCACCCACTTAAGTGCTTTCTGTCACGTGCTTCCTTAAAAATAATAATAAGAAACAAAAACATACAGATGTTGCGCTTTTAAGGCAAAAACAATATAATGAAACACATTTTTTCTCGTATGAAAAATAAAAAAATAAAAATTAATTGACAGCCAACTAATTAATTGAATTTTATTGAATTGAAAGCATATATAGCTGTTTTTGATTGAATTTGAAAACATTTGGTTTGATGTGATTTTTTTTTTAAGTGCTATGACAACTAAAACGCGAAAAACTTGAAGAAAAACCTTAAAAAGGTATTTATTTTGCAATGGGCTTAGTTTGATAAATTGAACTCCAATTAGAGATTCGATTGCATTAATTCATGAGGTTATTACATTAATGACCCATAATTATTGAATACATACTTAGTGAATTTCATATAAAAATTACTAAATAAAAATATAAAAATTAAAAAAAAGGAAACATTAAATTGATCTGAAGTAATAATAGTGACAAAAATAAATACTAATAAAAAGTTAAAAATTTAAGATGAATAAAAAACTTTAATGTTGAAATAAAAATGTAATAAAAGCAAAATTCTAAAAAGAATAAATAGAATGAAAAATTGAGAAATAAATCAAATATTAAAATCATAAATAAAAAAAAATGTTAGAAAGAAAAGAAGTAAATTAAAATTATAACAAGTTCTGAAAATTATCGAGTAGTTACAAAGAATAGTTAACAGGTAGTCCTTGTTGTGATAAGGTTAATCAACACAAATAACTTCTCTGTTAAACGCCTAGCATTTACTACCGTTATGACAAAGGCAGAAACGCATAAAGATTGGATGGATGTGCTTCAGACTAAAGCTGAAGGATGTTGCTCGAAGACTCTACCAAAACTGCAGCTATCTGGGTCAGAAACATTGGTAAGTTTCAGAGCATGGCAAACGTAATGGGTGAGTGTATGTTTGGATGTGTGGCAGTGAATACTCCGTTATGAGCTGATTCCTCAACCCAAACAGCACTATTGGAGAATTTCAAACAAAGCTTGACAATAATGAAGACACAGCACATCGCAAACTGGCTCAAAGTTCTTAAAACCTGGCTAAAAGTCGAAAAAAAAGTGTTTTAAATTATCTTTTGTGGACTGTATTATCTAAGCTATGTTTATAGACCTCAAAAACTCGATAAGAAAGATCCAGGTATTCCTACAAGGCTCTTGAGATCTCTCCAAAAGTACGCTTCTCAGACGCAAAATTCTGTGAGTAAAGTAAAGTGTTCACTGTAAAAATTGTTTGGTTACTGTAAAACTGAACCGATTTGAATGTTTGTATATGGAATCTGTTCGTAAAAGAGAGTACTATCGAACCTCTAAGCTCAAAACTTGCAAAAGTTCATTCTTTTTTGATAATTGTGATTAACTTAAAATCAAATTATTTCACAAAATCAGTCAGCAGTTAATTTTTTTTGAGACGATGCCAAGAATCAGTAAACGACAACAAAGGAAAGTTGCCTACTTGTGGACAGAAAAAATAAGCCATCTAATGCCCCAGACAGACAGACAGCCTCTAATGCACATTACAGACGAATAGTGTGAAACTTTATATTGCATGATTTTAGGCATTTTTTAAACACATATTAAATAGACATTGACTAAAAGAAAATTTCACTATTCAGGGTGCAAAAAATTCTAAAACATCAAAAACAAGATTAGTAGTGAGTTAAGCATCAGAAAAGCGAACTAGAATTTTTTGGACCCTGAATTGGGAAATTTCTTTTAGTAAATGTCTATGAAATATATATTTAAAAAATGCCTACTCATGCAATAAAAAGTTTCACATTATTGCGTCTGTAATGTGCATTAGAGCTGCCGTCTGTCTGGGGCATTAGTCGCTCATAAACTTGGTACATACTAACCCCCCCACGATTAACTTAGCAGAAAAAAAATAAGAAAATATCGTCAATGCGCGCTTCTCAACGCTTGAAACTATGCCCGCCGAAACAACTAAGCTGTCAATCGACGACTCGCCAGAACCATTCACCATCATCACGGCAGCGAATGCACCTGATATGGACGGGTTCCCATCTGAGATACTTCAAATAATCGCAAAAGAGCGACCCCAGCTTCTTCTTAAAATGAACAGAACCGTTTTCTTAGGAGTTTTTCGGGAACTATGGAAATTTTAACAGCTCGTACTAATTAGCAAGGTTGAAGGCAATCCAGAGTCATATTGTTTACTGTGTAATTTGGATACAGCACGAAACGTGATTAGTGCAAGCGATAAAGAACTCGAACGATCTATCAAACAGACAGTACGGTTTTCGGCCTGGTAGATCCACAGTCGACACCATATCGGATGTACTGATTGCCCAGGGTGTAAAATCAACACAGCAGACGGATAGTTTTCTATGCGCTAGATGTGAAAATTGCTATTAACAGCGCTAGATGTGTTGACAGGATCGATGCTCTCGAAAACCGTTTTCCTGAATGTTTGAGGAAATGGTACGTTGTTACCTCAGTTTACGACACTAACTAACAAATAACAGCTGTTGCGGCGCAACGCTCCATTATTGATCCAGATCTATGGAATGTTTGGTACATTGAGATGTCGCCAGACGACCCCCACTTGGTTGGTTATGCAGATAACATTGCGGATTTCTTATCAGCTAGAAATACTGACGTTTAGCATCGGAAGCTAACCAGATGGTGATTCGCTTGCAGACGTGAAACTCGAAACATAGATGTATAAGGTTGGCTAAAAAAAGTTCAGAAAAGTTAAAAAGCAAAGTTTAAATTACGACAACTCTGTAAGTACTGGTCCGATCTGGCAACTCTTTGTTGCTAAGGATAGCTGACATCTCTGAAAATCATAAACAATTTTTACCCATTGACATTTTTTCATTATTCAACCGTCATAACGTTACTACAATAGGTGCAGAATCGGAAAAAAATTCTTTACATTTTACTTTATTTCATCGAAAAGCACTATACGGCCGCAAAGACTCGCAGAAAAATTTGTGCACATTAAGGAGAAAGTACTTTATTGGAAAGGACTGTTGGAAAATGGTGTGATCGATTCCGCTCTTGAAATATTGATGTGAAAGACGCAGCTAAGTCTGGTCGACGATGCACCGAAAAGTGAAAGAAATTCTTGAAAAAGCGAAGGAAGACCGACACATAAGCAGTCGCAACATCGCTGAGTGAAAAAAATCTTACTGACTACTTTCATTATGTGAATTTCTTCTGAAACGAAATTATTTCGAACCATTATTGCAAAGATTGGTTACTCGTGAAGAAAAATGAATTGCGTATTTTTATAATATGCGAAAAAGATCATGGTCGAAACGAGCTGAGCCTGCTCAAACCGACACAAAGCCGGAGCTGACGCCAAGGAGGGTTTTGCTTAGTATTTGGTGGCCAAACGATTGATTCGGAACTGTACAGACAAGAATTAACAAGATTGAATGAAGCGCTCAAGGACAAACGTCCGGAAATAGTCAACAAATTGAACTTCCAGAGGATTGCAGAGAGGTCTTGTCCGAGTTTTTCGTTCAGAAACTACAGGCATTCTTTGAGGACGGTTATATGGTTTTGCCCTAAAGATGACGAGAGGTAGTCAATAACAATGTAAAATATTTGAATCAATATAAGGTCAGAATACGTGAACTCGCCCAAATTTTTAAATCAATCTGTTACTGTTAATATTAAATTTTAGTCCTCGAAAAGATTTAGCAAACAAAATTTTTTTGCAATAGTTATTGTTACTCAAAGTCAGGAAAAATTTTCGACAAGCATTTTCTCAAAATGCTATAAGTTTTGAACAGCTCCACTGATTGTGACCAAAATTTTTTAGTCCTGTAGATAATAAATTAGATTTGTTTATTTAAGAAAAAAATTTGCAAAAAATTTACCATTGTTGTTGTAAGTAAATTAACAAATTGTTTAATAACAATTGCGTTTTAATGATGTGCTCCGCCTCAAAAAAATCTGAAAAAGTTATAGAGATGCATTGAACCCTTCCGAATCAGAATTAGTCGAGAAAAGTATGGAGGCTAAATTAAAAACTCCTCATTGCCAGGAGAAGGAAAAAATGTTGATCGACCCCCATTAATTTTTCATTTCTTCCAAACATATTACTCCCATTTTTCCATCCCTTAAAGGGGCTTCCATGCAAAATTTAGATACAAATATGGTAAAGCTTAGCTCACTTTTCTGAATTTTCTTTTTAGCCAACCTTACTTAGCATTTTGCAAAAAATGGGCGTGAGTTGGACAAAGGGGTGTTGCAGTTCCCCATACAAAATGAGAATTGCATGAATGTTATTTTGAATTCAATTCAAATACCACAATTAATGTCTACAATATATCATATTTTTCTAGAAGAATAATAAAATTTAATCCTTAAAATGGTAAAATTATCAAAATAATTGCAAAAATTGCAGACATTCCTTAAAAATTTGCCTTCAAAAAATAGCAAAAATTTTTAAAACATTCTTTTGATTTCTTTTTTAATAAATTGCCTAAGAAAAGATTTTAATTTGTAAACAACAAAATATTATTAATTGCATTTAATCTCATGCAATGCATATTCAGTTTAATGCGAAGCTTAAATTTAGCATTTTTAATATAAATAAATAAAAAAATTTCGATGTTATATTTTTAATTTCAAAAATTTCAAAACATTTTACAAAATTTCAAGATTGCAAAGTAAAAAAAAAAAAACATAATTTATTTTTGTTTTATTTGTTTTTCTTTTAATTTAACGCCTAACGTTAAAAACGATGTGGTTTGCAGTTGCAGGCAACTTTTTACTACGTAGTCTTTGTGTGGCAACTTGCCAATCGATGGGTAAAAGAAAATTGCATGGCATCGCCCGGCATTTTTAATTCACAAAAAGAAAAATGTAAATTACTAACAAAAACATTTATAGTTTTTCTTTTAAATATTTCAAAAAAATGTCAAAATACTTGTATTTTGTGACATTTCGTAGAATAACATCAAAAAGTTGCACCAATACTAAAGGAAGCAGAAATTTGTAGCTGCTAATTAGAGTGAACTATAGAATATGCAATTTAGCGTGAAAATTATTTTTGACATTTTATTATTTTGCTCAATTCTTTACAACTTATTAATGTGTTGCTTTAAAGGAAATTTTTAATTTTTTTGCATTTAATTTTTTGAATTGATAAATTGTTGACAGCTGTATGCAATTCGCGTGCAGATAAAAAGAAATATTTCCTGATTTTAATGCTGATTAGCACATAACAAATTTCAATTTAATGCAGTTAATTGAAGAAATGGACTGTAAATCAATTAATATTCTAGCAACTAAACATTCACCAACAAATTAATTTATAGGTCCAGCCAAAATGCAAACCAGAAGTAATGTTAAAAGCCAGGCCAACATGAAACTAAAAATAGGCTCAAAGTACAAGTCAATATAAAAGTTTTGCCAGAAGACAATATAAAAGTCAACTTCAAGTAATTTAAAATTTTGACTAAAAAAAATGTTCAATCTGTCAATAGTAGCTTTGCAGAAAACATTATAAATCTGTTAACAAAAAACATCTAATTGCAAAATCTTGTTTGCTTTTGAAAATAATTATTTGTCATCAAACTTTGGTCACTTAACTATTTATAGAGTACTGATGCACTTGTGATGATATGAAGCATTTGGCTTTCTCAAAAATCATTACTTCTATTTATGGCATAATTATTCAATGTAGAATTTCAAATAAAAACTAAACATATCTAAATGACCTCAGAAGTCATGTGGAAAATGAAGAGAATGGTTATATAGTAGAAAGGTTAGGACAAGATTACAATTTTTGTTTACTTCATTTATTTTTTAATTTACCGAATATTTATGGTCGTCACATTGAAAAGGGCAAACCAAGAGAGTAACATACTGTGTCAACCTAAATAGTTATCGGTCAAGTGTTGCTGTAACACGGCATTACTTGGAATCCTTAACAACAAAATGCCAACACAATAGAAAAGTGTTAAAGGTCAATTGTGGCTAGAAGTGGTAGTTCCATATAAGTTCAAAGAGATGTTTGATGTTTCCAAATGTCAAGGGAAATATATTGAATTTAGTAAAATAAAGTGTTGGTCAAATTATTAAAAAGTTTATTGCATAAGACTCTGGCTACTTATAAGGTTAAAATCATTACAATTAATGTCGAAGAATGTTTAATGCCTTCTTTTATGCCTTCTTTAAGATTTTCTACACATGGTCTGTTGCCTTTCTAAAACAGACCTTTTAAAAAGCTTGATGGTTGCTTTACTATAGAACCTCTAAACAAGTTGTTGTCCTTTCATAGCATTAGAAGCGATTGTAGAAACGCCTGCATTGCTGCCTTCTTTGTGAAAGCGTTCGTTTCAGGTCATGGCGTTCAATGACATCATGTGTATAAAAACTAGCAAGAGTGTAATATATGGCCTGGCCAAACATTAAATACCCTACAGTGCAGTATTTTGAAAAGTTTGAGTTTATATGGGAGGTGCCACGCCCTTTTGCATTTATAGTCCTTAGTATTTGAGTGAAATTTAGTTGAATTATCTCAAAAAACGCTTTCAGTATAGCGTTTTGAAGCTTTTGCTTTTATGGGAGGTACCACGCCCTCTTGTCCGAGTTTGTCTAGTTTTAGCTCAAAGCGTGGACTTATAGTCCTTAGAATTTGAGTGAAATTTAGTTGGATTATCTCAAAAAAACTTTTGCTTTTATGGAAGGTGCCACGCCCTCTTGTCCGAATTCACCCGGTTTTTGTTGAGAGATTGCATTTATAGTCCTTAGTATTTGAGTGAAATTTAGTTGGATTATCTCAAAAAAAGTTTTCAGTATATCGTTTTGAAGCTTCTGCTTATATGGGAGGTACCACGCCCTCTTGTCCGAGTTCGTCTAGTTTTAGCTCAAATCGTGGACTTATAGTCCTAAGAATTTGAGTGAAATTTAATTGGATTATCTCAAAAAACGCTGTCAGTATAGCGTTTTGGAGCTTTTGCTTATATGGAAGGTGCCACGCCCTCTTGTCCGAATTCAGTCAGTTTTTGCTCAGAGCTTACGCTCACAATTAGTAGTATTTATGTGTATTTCGGTTGCATTGTCGTAAAAAATACTTCCAAAGTTGCATTTTGAATATATTTTTTGTAGGGGCGGTAGGCGTGTCCGTTGACCGATTTCGCTCAATTTCAATCGCACGAGCTAAATTTGACGACGGAGGCAGTGTACCAAACTTCATTGAATTATCTTGTTCAGTTTTAACAAAAAATGTATTTCGACTCACAGCCATCCAGCCACCCAGCCAGACAGACGGACATATCTATATCGACACAAGAGGTGACGCTGATCAAGAATATATATACTTTTCTATATCGGCCACGCCTCCTTCTCTGCATTAATAACGGAAGGACAAAGTGAATATAACCTGGGTGTAGGGTATAAAAAGAAAGGAAGGAAAGCAGCATCATCTATTTTTTCATAATAGAAACGATCTTAGAAGGCCTACTGATCAATTTTTTTTTTTTTTTTTGGATTTTATTTCAGACTATGTAGTTCTTAATATATTTAATAAAAATACTACTTAATAACTTTTGCTTGGAATATGATTTTGGATTTCCAAGGAAGAGTAGATATCAATGACATCCATTGTAGGACATTTCAATATGTCGAATATCAAAACATGCATTAGAGGCAATCGTAGAAGGCCTGCATTGCTCATTTCTATGTGGCAGCATTCGTGTCAAGGCTTAGCATCATTATGTCTAAAACTATGTACATGAAATTGTTATTTCATAAGATTTGATTTTAGGAACGAAACTATGTGCGCTGAATATGCACCAAATTTTCATTTGGATATTTTGACAATTTTGTATCATTAACTTAAGACATCTTGAGATTTTGATTTGATTTTGATTGATTTGTGGTGATATTATTGTTAAGGTAACTTTATGCCATTATATTTTTGTATTATGAAATGTTTTTATCTTGAATTTTCTAGTGCGATTTTTTTAGCAAAGAATTTTTATGTTCTGGACTTTTTTATATCAGGAAACTTAGTTTTCGTTCCAACATTAAAAACCAGCCACGTACATATCTAGTGACAAACTTCATATATACAGATACAATGCGACAACAGCACATGTGTAATGTGTGCTAACCACCCGTAGATAACCTTGAAAATAAGCATTTATGAGTATTTTTCTAACTAGCAACCCAATTTAACAATCATTATTTGTTTGGTTTTTCATTTTTTTTGTATTTTCTTTTTTTTTTAGCTATTAATTTTCAATATTTAACTACGTAAAAAACAAACAAAAAATTTAAACTGCGTAAGAACAACGCGAAACCTTAAATGTTTTCAACCATTATTAAATGTAATTCTAATGGGAGGCTTTGTTTTCTTTTGTCAACTACTTATAATGACAAACACAATAGCATTTTGAACACCTCAATTGTTTCAAATGTCAACAGCAGCCGTTTCGTAGGTCAAAATGTCAAGGGGAGGGGAGCGTGTGTGGAGGACTGAATCATTGAAAGTTTTCTATAGGTCTTTAGCATGTATTGTTGTAAGTCTGTTATCGAAAATAAATAAAAACAAAAGATTATAATTTGAATGGTATAAAAAAACTAAGCAATACTTTTTTTTTTTTGCTTTCTATTGATTTATTTCTGTCGATGAGCTCAGTCCGAACAAATTTCACCAAGTAAAAGTTACTATGTACTCTGATAAAAGAAAATATTGTATGTAATGTAATTGTAGCAGCAATACGAATGCTTTAGTTGTACGTTTTTTAGGAGGAGTTACGAAAAAGGAGGGATCTGCACCCATCTGTTAACCCTTTCGACCCGGCTGGGACAATATGTATATAAACTCATTTTAAACAATTTTGCTTATTATAATTGAGGCTATGAGCGCAATAGTGGCCTAACCCTCACTTTGTTAAAAAATCAAAAGCAAATAACTTGTGCTTGTATCGACTCAGGTTATGTGCTTTTGCTTTATCAACGAAGTAAAGGTTAGGCCACTGTTGCGCTCATAGCCTCAATTTTTTTGGGATATATTGTCCTAGCCGGGTCGAAAGGGTTAAATTGAAAAGAAATGTTTTTTGTGTATCAAAGTTAATATGTGAAGACATATATTACGAGTGGGTTGCCTAAAAAATTCTTGTAAATATTGCCTTCATTTTTTTAAGCAAGTTAAGTTAAGTTTTACCTAGCAAAGAAAAAATCTCTGAAATGTTTTTTAAAAAAACCAATATATGCTACATGCTGCATTCAATGAAATGCAAGAAAATTCTTGAGATAAAAATAACATGTCACCTGTGAAAGATAATTTGACTAGTGAAATAGTAATGATCTTGGTCTAGCTAAATTCAAATACAAATCACCTTATCTTTTCATTATGCTTTTGTTTGTTTTTTCCCTCTAATTATTTTGATAGTCAGGTTCTATTTTTCTTATTTGTTATTGTTTATTTTTACCTTCATGTAAATGTTATCTCATTGTTAATGAACAAGTTTTATGATATACGAAACCTCAACCTTAGCAATGAATTTGATTTGGGCATGAAGAAGATTGGGTATAAGAATTCAGTTATCATACTGCTAAAAACATCTGAACATATGTAAAAATGTAAAGTTTTTAAGGACCTATAAATAGCTTGAGTTCAAAATAAAACAGGCATGACAAATTCAGTTTGAAAATCATATTCGAAGTTGGAGTCGCAAAACAAAAACTTCACTTAAAAAACATGTTTTAAAGAAATAGTAATTTTGCCAAAAAATTCGAATCAAATATTCACGTCTGAAGGATCTAGTCTTTCACAAACAAATCACCGAAACATTAGGCAAATGTTTTAACAAAAAAAATCCATCAAAAAAAGTCATTGACACCTTCGTATTTTTTTGGCATATAAACTAAAACATGCCGTTTGTTAGCTACTCTATGAATCTTGAGACAAGAAAAGTGTAGTTTAATGAGTGTCTTCACATATAGTGTCTAAATTGTAGGTTTGACTAGAAAAAGCTATCAAAGTGCTAGAGAAATAGCAAGATCAAAGTCATATTACACAAAAGTTATATGATATTAGACTCATGAAATGAAAATATAAAACGTAAAATCTTATATAAAAATATAAAATTATAATGACATAAAAATCTCATGATATAAAAATTTCATGATATAAAAATCTGATCACATAAAAATCTCACGATATAAAAATTTCATGCTATAAAAAATCTCATGATATAAAAATCTCATGATAAAATAAAAACCTGATTATATTTAAACTACCTGCAATTGTTAAAGTCATCAGATGGCTTTAACAACAGCGCTTTTATCAATATACATCACTGCGAAACTGTATTAGAGATTAATGATTCTTAAAAAGTTTTGTAAGAATTTTGAAAAAGCAATTACATAGATATATAAAGCGAACAAAGATATAATGTGACAAAGATGTAAAAAATTCATGACATGAAAATCCTATTGTCCACGATACAAAAATATTCAACAAGTAATAGTCTTTTTATATAAAATGAATTAATATTCAATGATTTGAAAATAAAGCAGTTCTGTACAGTCAATACAACCAGAGACAATGTCAAACAAAAAAGTAAGGACAAGACATTTCTCCTGTTTTCCAACCAATCAAAAGGACAACGAGCATTATATGACGAAAACTCAAGGAAATTAACAGAATGCAACGCAAATCTTGTAAATGATTTCTGTACTCTTTCAAGTCGAAAATTATGACACTCATAATATGGATTCCATATAACCGAGGCATATTCTAACCTCGAGCGAACAAGACTACTGAATAGAACTTTAAGAGTGTATAGAGCTCTGAAAGATGACCCATTACGCCTTATAAAGCCCAACATTGCATAAGCTTTCGGTATAATGTAGTCCAAATGGGCACAAAAAGTAAAATTCACATCAAATACAACACCCAAACCTTTAAAATGCGAAACAAACAGCAGAGTAGTATTTCAAATGGAATAAAAAGAAGAAAAAAGAGGGTTTATTCGAGAAAAAGATATAAAAACACATTTATGCAGTTCAAGAAAGAGACAGTTTTTAATACATCAATCATAGAGTTCAAAGATCAAAGTCATCGCAAGGGATCGTGACAAATGGAGAGATTTCATATTGGCCCTATGCTCCTCCTAGGAGTTAAAGGAGAATACATACATACATACATACAATCATAGAGTTTATTTACTTCATTCTGACGAAGATTTATATCATATCTATTTCTTATTTTTAAGGTCATCAGCATACAGAAGATACTACACGTAACAATGAATAAAAATGAACGTGATATCATTTACCAAAAAAAAATTAACAATTAGGCGCCCAAAATACTTCCTTGTGGGACGCCAGATGTTGCATAAAAAACTACAGATTTAACCTGATCAAATACAACAAAGCATTTACGATTAAATAAGTAAGATTCCAGTCAATTCAAAAAGGTCGAATGTAAGCCCAATACTTGACATTTTTTCAACAATAAAGAGTGCGATATTTTGTCGAATGTTTTAGAAAAGTCTGTATAACTGACATCTAGAGTAGAACGGGGTAATGTCGTGCAGGGGGTAATGTCGTGCACTGGCTGTTTTAGCCCAAAGAATTGAATGATTTACCAACTGTTCGTAAGGTCGGGACCTGCTGACCTACTGAGCTTATGCATATAATACTAGCAATTTTCACCAGTTCGTCTCTACAGAGTAACCTTTTTTTCAAAACGCACGCTTTCGGGACGATAAAAGTGTTTTTTTATCGGGTCAGAAAAACAATTTTCCTTCCGGGAAAATATAGCAAGTAAGTGTTTTCTAAAACGAAATATCCTGCCAAAGAAAAGAAGTATTTGGTTTTCGAAAAAATTTTGGGCTTCACCGAGTTATCGAAGTTGACCTTGAAAACGACCATTGGGGTAATGTCGTGCACATTCACTTACACAAACACAATTTCTCGCTACACAAATGTTGTTACACATGGATGTAACCAATGAAATTATCTTTCGATCGGATGCTTACTAGTTGCATTCGCTTGAGACGTACGGCTTTACGAGCATGTCAAAGTTGAGTGCACGACATTGCCCCCTTCTACTCTACACAACATATTATGTACTTCACACTTGTATAATAATGAATAAATACATGATAATGCTAAATCTCCTCTAATAGAACCACTAACTATCATTTCTCACACATTTTGGTACCTTTACTATACTCGGAAAACAATGCACGACATTACCCCACAAATTTTGAGGGGGGTAATGTCGTGCACATTTTTTTTTTCTTCACTTACACAAACACAATTTCTCGCTACACAAATGTTGTTACACATAGATGTAACCAACGAAATTATCTTTCGATCAGATGCTTACTCGTCGCATTCGCTTGAGATGTACGGCTTTACGAGCATGTCAAAGTTGAGTGCACGACATTGCCCCGTTCTACTCTACTTGGTAACCTAATTGAAAAACGGATAAACAATACTCAGAAAACAACAACAAGTTGGAAATAGTTGAGCCGCCAGAAAGAAAGCCATGCTTATATGGAGAAATGTTATTTTTAACTGCAAAGAAAAGTTTTTCTTTAACAATATAGTCCAGAAACTTACGGATAACATTAAGCTTAGAAATAGGCATATACATAGTAATTTGTATTATTTTTACAGCCAGATTAATGAATTGGTGTGATAAAAACGACTTTCCAACAATCAAGAAAAACTCCAGAACTCAAAGGGCTTTTGAATATAGCATTCTCTTAAAATAAGAAATAAGTTCGTCGGAGTAGGGAACTCAAGAAACGGGAAAACCGTGTAGGAAACCGTGCTTCAACTGAGAATTATAGAAGAGAAGAAACATAAATTAGAGATACATACATATATCAAAATGTATAGAAAACTTCGATTGATATGATTCGAACATTTTGAGCAAAAGAAAAGATGATAATCAAATTTGGAGAATATAACAGATGACCTGATTTCGGAGTGAATATTCTGGAAGATAATATTAACACAATTTTTGATCATAATTGTGATTTATGACAGAAGTTTAATTAAAAAAACATGAAACTAAAAAAAACACATAAATAAAATAATTTTATAAAAAAAAATGTACAAACTTTGATAACGCAACATATCCATATTGGATGAGCCACTACGTTTCAGCAGATTTTTATTGTTGTTGTCATTAAAAGTGCGACCAATAATTCTATTGTTATTGTTGTTGCCGCTAATGTTGTCGCTGTTATTGTTGTTAGCACAACCAACCAAATTTAAGACACCTTCGCGCATTAAACACTCTTTTATGGCGAGCATGGTGTTTTTTGTTTTTTATTTAAATTACTTTTTTTAATTAAAAATTTGAATTAATTTTTTTCTTTTCTTATAAACAAAATCAACTGGCAACACCATTCATGCGACTGGCTGTGGCACAAAAATTAACTTCTAGCACACACGTAGGAAAAAACCACAACACTTGCCGCAATGTTGCTTTTTTTAGCGCAAACTTAAGCTACTTAAGATTTTGTATCTGGTAGATACTTTAGATTTTCAATAAAAATCAATTTTTTTTTTTCTTTATATATTTTCAAGCGTATTATATACTTCAAGTATTTAAGATCTTTATCTATTATTTTCTTTGCATTAACTAGAGCACTTTGCTAAAATCTCTGAACAAACGCATGAGGGCAGCATCGTCTCAAAATATCTTTCGAATGCAATTTGGTACCCGCGCGTTATGCCGTTAGTTTTTTCTTGTTTTTTTTTTTTTTTTTTTTTTTGTTTAAGTAAAAAATCGAATAAAAGAAAATTCTTCTTTTGTTACGAGTGAAATTTTGTAGTTTTTATCGCTTCCGTGCAGCGACACCTCGCGGTGTTCTTTCATTTTACAACTGGCAGCCAAGCGGCTGATGAAAGTATCTAGAACTCTCACTAAAGTGCCCGAAGAAGCCACACGAGGTCTCACTGCACATGTGTTTGGGCTTTGTGTCTATGGGTGTATGTGTGTGTGGGAATTAGCTGTGAGAACGCTTGTGTGTGCGCGAACTATACAAAGGAAAAATAAAAATACAAAAGTCAAAATCAAAACAGAAATGGAAAAAGAGAAATAGTGAACACAAAACAGCAAAACAAAACAGAACACAACTGTTGTTGTGATGATAATGAATGGCGTGAAAAATAACAAAACACAAAGATAAAGATAAAACTTAAAAAAAAACACAGAATTGAAAAGAAAATTTAATGATGAAGTGAACATACCCAAGTGATGGCATTGCCATCATTCAAAACAGAAATTAAATTTTCAACTCAGTAACCCAACGGTTAATTTTATCTCATTGATTTATATAGAGGGTTATCGTGAATCAAGATTCTCGGGGAATTTTCTTAAACTGCAATAGAGAATGCACGGCATTAGGTTAGGTTAGGTTAGAGTGGCGGTAATTGCGTTAGCAAAAACCTCACATGGACCAACTAGGTCCATAGCGTTACCACAAACTCCCTTCTGTTAGGAGAATAGCAGTGTTCTGGCTTCATGATTTTCATCTATATCGAAGATTCCAGGGGCCTTACTCTGTAATGCGATGCGATAGGAAATGCGTTGCGAAAGCTAGATTCGATGCGAAAAATAATTGCCACTCTGTAAATCGTTCGCATTGAGAGTAGCGTTGCCAACGATGTCTCACTGAAAACGATACTATCAATGCGAACAATTTACAGAGTGGCAATTATTTTTTGCATCGAATCTAGCTTTCGCAACGCATTTCCTATCGCATCGCATTACAGAGTAAGGCCCCAGTTTTTAAGGCGAAATTCAATAGTTTCGATAATGCTGTTCCAGCTATCTCATTTATGGAGCCGAACATAGCCTGCCTATGAGTAGCCATTCTGCGTCTGGTTAGCGCCGGGCATTTTAGAATTAATAGTGTTACTTTTATGTGCTTTAAGAGCTGCTTGATTATCCACGTAAATGTTTATTTTTTTATAAGAAATATTTTCTACTAAAAAATCGGTGAAAAAAACCACTATCTTTTCCTGCAACTGCTAGAGAGATCTAACAGTTTCGGAACGTACCTCTAGATATATGTACAATAGATTATCTGCCTATCTAGATGCCAGCCTAAGGTTAACCAAATAAACATACGTGGGCAAGCAGTGGGTGTGGCTTATGGAAGTGAAGTGAATGCTAAAGACCTTAATCCTCTCAAAATCATTTTATTACACTACATATTAGCAAGAGATTTAGCGGTGATGAGATCTATAAATCTTATTGTTAAATCCTGCCTGTCTACATTGGTCAAATGAGATTTATTTTTTGACAGTAAATGCCATAAGCCGGAAAAAGAAAGTTGTTTTTCTCTTTCATCTTAATATTTTTCTTTCATTTGCTTTGTTTTACCAATTGTCAAAGTTGCGGGGTGCTACTTGGTCGAAAGTAGCCATCGGAAGCCTTGCTGTGATTTATACGCAGATTTAACATAAATCTCATCAGAAATTGTTTTTTTTTTGTTTTCTTTTTTGGATGGTAGATAATGATTTACGCCGAGATTAAGGGCTAAATCTCATAACAACCGTAAATCATCTCGTAAATCATCTCATAAATCTCCGGTCGAAAAGTAGTATTAAACTGCCCAATAAAAATGTAAACCTCTAAAAATCAGCTGAAGGTCAACTAAAGCAATGAGAAGAGTATTTTTGTGAAATGGTATTTGGCCTGCAAGCGCCCAGAAATCGATAAAAATACAGCTCGATATTTAACCATTGATACGGGTTGAAAAGGTTTTCTATCAATACAGCCAAGCCCCATAGAATATTGAAAATCTCCTCTAATTGCTCATTTATGTTTTGTTCATAAATGAGTCCATACGAGCCACTTAGGGAGTCAAAGAACCTGCACCGCAGATTTCAGAAATCTAGTTTCGACTTAATTCGCCCGATTAGCGTAATACCAGACTTTTTCATTAACCTGCCCAAAACACCATCTTATAGAAGTCGGACTTATCGGAGACATCCAAAACAATTTTATCAAAATTTTTCTCAAATTTTTTTCAGATTATAAAAATACGAAGAAGTTGAATTGTACCTGAGGAATATTCAATATTACTCAAGCTTTATCTATATATAAATACGTGAACAGTTTTTTTTGTCTCCCTTTTGCGAGCTAACCATTTAATCGATTTTCGATATTTTTTTTTATATGAAAGGTATTGTGGTGTAGAATCCACGAATCCAAAAATTATCCTCATAAGTTGCCACTAAGGTATTTAAAAACAGGATCAAAGTTTCCTATATAATTACAACAACAACAGCATGTACAATGTTATGCTGTGTTGTTAAGAAAGTGAATGACACAGTGGAGTGAGAGAAATTTTGTTGTTGTTGTTTTTCCCTTGCTTGCACGAAACCTGTTTCGTTGCGCTCTGTCGACGTTCTGATATTTTGGATGTTTCTCGATACTTCTGGACTTTTATCGATATGTTGGATGTTTCTCGATACTTCTAGACTTTTTTCGATACTTTTGGACTTTTACCGATATTTTGGATGTTTTTCGATACTTTTGGACTTTTACCGATATTTTGGATTTTTCTCGATACTTCTCGATATATTGGTTGTTTCTCGATGCTTTTGGACTTTTACCGATATTTTAGATGTTTCTCGATACTTTTGGACTTTTATCGATATTTTGGATGTTTCTCGATACTTTTGGACTTTTAGCGATATTTTGGATGTTTCTCGATACTTCTAGACTTTTATCGATATTTTGGATGTTTCTCGATACTTCTGGACTTTTACTGATATTTTGGATGTTTTTCGATACTTTTGGACTTTTACCGATATTTTGGATGTTTCTCGATACTTTTGGACTTTTATCGATATTTTGGATGTTTCTCGATACTTTTGGACTTTTACCGACATTTTGGATGTTTCTCGATGCTTTTGGACTTTTACCAATATTTTGGATGTTTTCCGATACTTTTGGACTTTTACCGATATTTTAGATGTTTCTCGATACTTTTGGATTTTATCGATATTTTGGATGTTTCTCGATACTTTAAAACTTTAATCGATATTTTGGAAGTTTCTCGATACTTATCGATATTTTGGATGTTTTTCGATGCTTTTGGACTTTACCGATATTTTGGATACTTTTGGACTTTTACTGATATACATACCGATGTTTGTCGATACTTTTGAGATCTTTTCGATATTTTGGATGTTTTCCGATATTTTTTGGCACAAGCACTACACCAATTTTTATGTTATTCGGTTTTAAGATATAGTGAGCCTGCTTTTGCTGTTCTGGCTTTGTTTTTTACCAAACGGTACTCGGAAGAAGTGTATCTATCTCAAAGTAAAAGGCCAAATTTTGGCCACCGGCGATACTAGTTATAATTATTATTTAAAAGGCTCTGGATTGTACTGCGACCTGAAAGATTTTTTGTACAGCCTCTTTCCCTATTAGAACAGTTCCAGACTATCCATAAATCTTATCGCTGCCATGGGTTTAATTTAACCAATGTCATTTGGATCTAAAATCTGCGTCTAAACGCAGCAGAGCAAGTGCATATCGCTTTGTGCTGCTGTTTGCAAGTCCTCTAAGCATAGTCTACAAGAGTCATCGTCTACCAAACCCATCTTTTTTAGGTGATAATTGAGTATACAGTGACCTGACTTTATTTTACTGTAAGTTTTTATATCTTTTTCTACTGAGATATAAACAGCTTCTACCTTAACACGTTTTCGATTGATTAACCTTCTCGCTTGTCGTATGCCTTCCTG
This sequence comes from Calliopum simillimum, assembly GCA_951812925.1. Lineage (NCBI taxonomy): Eukaryota > Metazoa > Arthropoda > Insecta > Diptera > Lauxaniidae > Calliopum > Calliopum simillimum. The sequence continues at coordinate 93,898,363 of OX638371.1, read as the reverse complement.
GGCTTTCCAGTGGTCGATCAGGCTGTTCTCTTCCCATTTCCGAATAAAGTTATTTTTAAAGCTGCTACACGTATTCACTCCGCAGATAGGCTCTGGGCCTAGAAAGAATTGAGTGCCCCTCTCTTGGCCAAGCAATAGGCCCTTTCATTGCCCTCATGCTCTCGTGCCCTGGTATCCAGAAAAGAGTAACATCGTTCCTCCTGGATAGGACTTGTTGAAGTTCAAAACACTCCAAAACACTTTATGAGTCGCTTGACTGTCCGAATAAATGTAAGTGTCGGTGGCGAAGGTGCCCCTTCTTAGACATTCTCTGGCACACAACTGGAAAATAAGTTGATGTACCCTTTGATTTTTTATGAGCCAACATTGACTCAGCATGTATAATTTTTGATGGTCAAACTTGACAACATATTCTAAGTCGAGGGCGATAAGATCACTTTATGACGATAATAGAACAGGATAATTTATCTCATTAGAAAGGCGAACCCTCAGCATCTTAATTGCTGTCATAACAGAGCACTTTTTCATAGGTAGGGACGCCTCAAGGAAGCTGTAAAGATTCTGATGTCGATTTTCCAGCCCAGCGTTAGTTAACCGAAGTAACAAGGTGTTTGAATGTCACTTTTTCGACTCTTTAGGAGACATCGCTCAAATTTGAATGTGTTTATTGCGTGACTTAACTATTAAAGTCGGAATTTTCGCAGAGTTGTTCTCTTAATCGATTTTCAGCTAAACTTCACGTTATTTGTTTTATCAACTTCCAGTACATTTTTATTCTGGAATCTTTATGTTCAGCTTTCTAAAAAAGCTATGTATACACAAAAGTCGAGTTAGTTTTTAAACTTAATTCAATTGGATTATATTTACAGGGTGGTTGAAAATCAGTAAAACACCGGCAAATGTAAGATTCCTGTGACTATTCTGAACAACATTTCTTAATTCCAAAGTTTTGTCTTTTTATGTACTTATTCCAATTACTTAGTTGGTTTTCCGAATTTCGAACAGTGGAATTAAGAAAAGTTGTTCAGAATAGTCCCAGACATCTTACATTTGCCGGTCCAACCACCCTGTATAGCGCATCCGGTAACAGGTAGTTGTTCTAGCAACCATAACTCATGAACATTACGAATTCGTGTTATTTGTGCAATCTACATTGTGCTGGTACTCAATGTTTTCAAGTTCAAGAACGTGCAAATAGCGATAAGTATTTTCCGTATTTTGCAAACTTTTAATTTTTCAAAACATTTCAGCAGCAATTCACTTTGAAACACATGAAGTGTGCGCATTTATTTCCGTATTAAATGAAGTCAATAAACTATATAGACTGAATACGCCTTAAGGTAAAAATTAAAAAATAAAAAGATTTCATTCCAAAAAGGAAAATTTTATAAATAAATTTCTGACCCCGTCAACATTTGCAATCTCAGATCAGAGCAAATTAAATGAATCATGCACTGATCATATGAAACCGCAATAAATGACACCCACCCACCCAGCGTACACAGAATGATAATACGATTCCAGAGCGACTTGGCTACTTAACTGTCAAATTAATTGACATGCGAGATCAGAAATATCAACAACAACAACAACAAAAATGACAATGAGTCGGCGGAAATCTCATTTTATAAGATTTTCGATGCGATTTATTAACAACAACAGCAACAACAACAACAATATGCAATGCAATGAACTAGAGTACTCGTGTATGGTGATGAGATGATGATGGTGGTCATCATTTGCATTTGTGATATGTTCATTAAATGATATTGTCTGGTTTACCGTCTGGTTTGATTTTTTTAATTTATTTCGCATCTTCAAGTTTATTTATTCGCCTTTATCTGTCTGTTGTAGTGCCAGCTGTGCACAAATCTCAATACAACACATTGCTGTAAGGAAATTTTGTTATCATATTATGATATTTGTTTATCTCCAGTCAATGTGAAGTCATTTAATTTTTTAGTATAAGCTAAATTGAGCAAATAGAGTTTTGGAGTCATTACTTTCAGGTTGAGGAAGAAAGCCACACAAATAATTTATGTTGTTTTCTTTATATGTAGTTGTTGGTGTATTTAACAATTTATGTTGTAACCTTGTTTTCGAATGCTTGGCTGTTTTGTTGGTTTATGCTTGGTTAAGCGCAAACCGAGTGACAGTGCCTTATAATGAGCAAAAAGGTGGGCAGGATCGAAATAGTGCAACACCTACTTTTCAGCAATTGAAAATTTGGTTAGTACTGCAAATCTGTTTTTGAGTTGGCGTGGCACTCTTTCACTCCAGCCCGACTTTTTGCTCATTATTACTTAGGCATTGATAGCACAGTTCGACACAAAAAAAAACATATGAGAAAATCTAAAAAATTCTTAAAATAGACATTAAAAAAAAATACCCGTGTCTCGTGGTTTTTCTCCAGCACGTCGCTTTTTTTTCAATTGATTTTTGAAGTTTTTAACTCCACTGCACATGAAAAAACAAAAATAACACATTCTTGTGTTAAATCGATATATTTAACTGTATGATCCTTTCATCTGAGGTACATCATGTGCTCAGCAAACTTATTCAGTATATTACGAGGAATATTTTTGTAGAAATATTTAACCGTCTACATCACCTACGTATCGGTCATTTATACCCTTTTCCTCAGAAAGTTCAAAAATGAAACCTAAAATGTGGGAATATTGAGCCAATATGTACCACATATATATTTGCTATAAAATTTCGTAACTACATAGTTGCTGAACACTAAAAAGTATAAATTTCATCCCGAGAGCCAACAAGTCGTTCAAATCAATGAGAACTTCTCATATCGCATATTTATTACATTTCTGATGCACTTTCCTTAAGTTATAAGCATTTTTCGTCTTAAGTGACTCCTAGTGAAATTTTCTATAGAATATTTTTGTAGAATTTTTTAACCCATTGTAGCCCAGTTTTTTTTTTTTTTTTTTTTTTTGGGAAAAATGGGGTTGAAAAGACCCATAAGCACAGGATATAATGGGTTAATGAGTTCTAGGAAAATATTCATTGTGTGATTATGACCTTAGGACGATTTTTAAAAAAATTTAGTTTTAGAGTTTTACAGTGGGGTGAAATTTCGAAAATGCGTTGATATATGGTTGATGTTAAGTATGAAATATTACCCTACACTGCAGTATTTTTAAAATTTTGCTTATTATGCGTTGCCACACCTTTTTGTCTGAGTTCACGCAAATTTGCCCAGAGCTTGCATTTATAGTTCTTAGTGTCTGTGTGAAATTTGGTTTGATTATCTCAAAAAACGTTTTCAGTATAGCGTTTTGAAGCTTTTGCTTATATGAGAGATGCCACGCCTTCTTGTCCGAATTCGTTTTTTTTTCATGCATATATAATCCTAAGAATTTGAGTGAAATTTAGTTTTATTATCACATAAAACTCTTTCAGTATTGTATTTTGAAACTTCTGCTTATATGGGAGGTGCCACGCTTTCTTGTCCGAATTCGCCCAGTTTTAGCTCAGAGCTTGCATTTATAGTTTTTAGTGACTGAGTAAAATTTAGTTGAATCATGTCAAAATACGTTTTCAGTATAGTGTTTTGAAGCTTTTGCTTATATGGGAGGTGCCACGCCTTCTTGTCTGAATTCGCCAAGTTTTTTTTTCATAGCTTGCGCTTGCAATTCTTAGTATTTCGGTTGCATTGTTGTAAAAAATACTCCTAAAGCTGCATTTTGACAAAATTTTGTGCATGGGCGGTAGGCGTGGCCGTTGACCGATTTTGCCCATCCCACGTGCTAACTCGGAGGCAGTGTACCGAATTTCATTGCATTATCTTGCTCAGTTTTCCCAGAAAATGTATTCTAAAAAAATTCACACGTATTCTTTGGACAATTCTAAGTATTTTTTGCCATATACACTTTTTTCGTTAGATGACGTGCTTCTGAGTTTTTCCGACCTCGTTATTGAAAAACGTAAAAAAAAATTCGATTTATGGAACCGAAAAAAAAAAAAAATTCTTAAACTCTTGGGTATCAATATTCTAACGAAAAAAAGTTATGACCAAAAAACATGTTTTTTTAGCCAAAATAGACCTTCAGTAGAATCGAAAGTGCTCCATTGGTTTTTTTCAGAATGAAAAAAAAAAAAAAAATTGTGCAGATATCGTTTATAAGAGTCCCTCTAACTTTTGAGTCGGTTTCGAAATGAATCTAAATTTCGACTTGGTCTTGTATATATAGTTGATATTAACATGTTTTTTAATTGAAATATGGAAATCGAAGTATGGAAATCAATGAATATTTAATGTGGGAGATTAGATAAAACATTTGGAATAGCAAGAAATGAATTAGAAAATTTGGAAAACAAAATCAAGTTGACATGAATGTTCAGTGAGGCATTTGAAACATAACAACTTGTTATCGAGTTGAAAAAATGCACATCTTTTTTGGAACATTAGATTCCAATGGTAATGATTTATGCACAAACTACATATCACGTAGTTCACCATTCTACTTCACTTTGTAATTTCTTTCAGCATGTCTAATAAAGTTTTGTAACTTTTCACTACGTTTCTAAGTATCTACGTTTATTTATCTTACACTTGCAATTTGCATATTTGCAGTTGCATTTTAAAGACTAAACAATAAAAATGAATGCATGTTTGAGTCACATTAGCAATCTGACAGATTTTTCTTTTTTGCATTTTTTTTTTTTTATTATGGCATGTGATTTTTTTGCTTAAATTTTAATTATTTTTTTTACGATTGTTGTTGTATTTGTGTAGGTGGAAGTTAATTAATTCATTTTGCGCTCTTATCTGTCATTTGGAAATTTGCAATCTTTTTCTGGTTCTCTGATTTTCTTGTTATTGTTTTTTTGTTTTTTTTTTTATTTGTTTTGTTTCAGTTGCTGGTATTTTGTTTTTATTTTTCAATTATTTTTACTAAATGTTTTTTGATTTTCTTTGCTCTGATAAAATAAATGCGTTGTGGGTGAACACAATAACAAGTAAGTAAATAGTTGAATGACTTTTCAGGAAATGAAATTATATCACGATTTTTAATTTATCATTCATTTTGACGCAATAACAAATTAATAGTTTTAATAAAAAAAAAAAATTCCATGACTAACATAAAACAAACTGATAATAGTTGAAATTAATCTGAAAATAATACCTCTTACCAAATATTTTCAGATTTTATACTTGAGACAGCATTATTTGCTATATTACCTGCAAAGAAACAAGAATAAAAATTAACAATTGGTACTTACTATATATGAAGCTATGAGGAAATGTTTTGGATATGGCTTATAGTACTCATATTTCACTCGGCCTTTATAAAGATTTATCTCTGAAGGCTACACAGAAAAGAATGGAGAATGATAACGTGAAGAGTATTTTTAATTTGTCACTTGGCTCAGTTTTTAGTTTTCTTTAAGGTTCTCTCCAAAATTTATCTTTGATTTCTTGCTTAAGAAAAAAGTTTATGGCTACGTAATAACCTTGTTTTTTGTTGTTAAATTTAGCTTTAAATCTTGTGGGAGTTTCAATTTTCTGACATAGCATCTAACTTTTGTGCTTTTAATATATGCAAGGTGTTTTCTTTAAATCTTGCAAAATGTTTAGCATTGGTTTCATTCTTCTTCTAAGAAATTATAACCAAAGTTGTTGTGCATCTTTACAAAAGGTCATTAATTTCAACCTTAACTTTTAAACTGTTTTACTCATAGTTTTTGTTTTACCTTAAGCGCTGCAAATAACAGATTCTCAGAAAAGTATGCAGTTTTTTTTTCGAATTTTTATGCAATAAAAAATCTTAAAATTATTCCCAATTTTGAACTGATTTTTTGCCTCTTATATTCGCATGGTTTCATTTCTCCATTTTATTTGCATAGTTAATGAAGTGCATCCTTTATTCTGTGAAAAGTTCTTTTTTTTTAATATTGAATTGAATTATAATTGAAAAAAGCTTTTAAAACTGAACTTACAGAATTTAATATAATTTACTGGAAATTTATGAATTTATCGTACCGTATTGATCCATTAAATTTCTTTAATAAATCTGTGGCATAAGCTTTTATCTTGCAACAGCAGTCAGTCAGTCAGTCAATTGTGATGTTGTTTTTGTTGTTGATGTTTTTATATATGTAAAATGATGCATCAGCGCTTGCATTTTAAATTTGATTTTCAGTGCAGCATTTTTATTAGTTTATGCTGTTTTTACGTTCAGAGTACTGTAGTGGCAAAAAAAAACATCACTCTTGAAGTGATGGCAGTGAATAAATTGACTGTTTTTTAGCGCAGTGAAATTATAAACAAAATTCAAATGAACACTAAAAATAAAAAAAAAATTGGTATTTTGAAACATTTTTTCCGCTATACTATTAGACATGAAGACACCACGAAAACCTTGTAAGCCTCGAAAGCGGCTTAAAGCGAGAGAAAGACAGACTTGACTAAGCAAAATTTGAGAACAGCAGTCTGGCTCAGATTCATATACATTAGACCGGGTCGAAACTTAGATTCATACCGAAACCGACTCAGAAGTTAGAGGGACTCTTAAAGACCATATTTGCATCATTGCTTTTTTTTTTTTTCATTCTGAAAAAATCAATGGAGCACTTTTGATTCTTCTGATGGCTTATTTTTGCATTAGAAAATGGATTCTCAAGAATCCTTTAGAAATAAAGACTATGTTATTACAAAAATTTTGGCGTTTAAAAATTATTTATTTTTTTTTTTTGGGGTATAAATAATATTCAGTTCCGAAAATCGATTTTTTACGTTTTTCAATAACGAGGTCGGAAAAACGATTTTTTCCTCAAAAGCAAGAAAACTTACGAAAAAAGTGTATATCGATACCTTAGAGCGCTATAGTCCTATCTCCACTTTTTGCGATTTTGAGATTTTTGCAGTTATGGCAACATTGTGGGCTTCTTTACCGTGTGGAAAACTGTGTGATGTCAAAATACCACTAAAACACCAAAATATTCGAAAATTAAAAAAAATCCTATCTCCAAACTGTAATTTTTTCAAGAGCGCTACTGTCCTATCTCCACTGAATATTCAAATAAGTCACATTTTTAAAAAAAATTCTTCGTTTTTTTCGCGTTTCATGACTTTTTGCGACATTTAAGTGAACAAATTTGGTTACACCCAAGGCACCACTCTTGTTTGTCGGAACCAAAAATTCAAAAATTCAAAGAAAAAAAAAAAAAAAATTTCGTTTTTTTCGTGTTTTCCACGCGTTTTATGGCTCTTTACGACATTTTAGTGGAAAAAATTAAAAAAATATACTAAACACGTCGTTTTTTTCAATAGTAGTGGAATTCTATATAAGGGCAAAAGTAATGACATACTATAAATTGGCTGGGATTTCGTTAAAAGTTAATAAAATTGGTTAAAAACATTAAATTATGTTAAAATATACTATAGGTAAAAATATTGCATATATCGCTATATCAAAATAGCAGCCAATTCTAAATAACCACTGTTTGAAATCTTCTTTTTGCATTTCCCAACAATTGGAAAAATGGAGATAGGACTATAGCGCTCTAAGGTATCGATATAGCAAAAAATACTTGGAATTATCCAAAGACTACGTGTGAATTTTTTCAGAATTTTTTGAGCTATTTTATAATTTTTCGAAACTCAAATACATAAAAAAAAAATTCCAAAAATTCTGAAAAAATTCACACTTATTCTTTTAAGGGTTCTAAGCATTTTACGTCACATGAAATTTTTTCGTAGATGCCTTGGTTTTGAGTAAATTTAGCATTTTGCTCACAAACGTGAGCTTGACAGCTGAAAACTCAATTTGAAAAAATAAAAAAAAATTCGCACGCATTCTTTGGACAATTCTAAGCATTTTTTGGCATATACACTTTTTTCGTTAGATGCCTTGCTTTTGAGTAAAAATTCGTTTTTCCAACCTCGTTATTGCTAAACGTAAAAAAATCGTTTTTTGGAACCGAATATTCTCTATGTACCTATACCCAAAAAAACAAAAATATATTTTTAAACGCCAAAATTTTTGTAAGAGCATTTTCTTCATTTCTAAGGCACTTTTGGGTATTCATTTCCTAATGAAAACAAAGAAGTTAAGACCAAAATAAATGTTTTTTTAGCCAAAATAGGCCTTCAGTAGAATCAAAAGTGCTCCATTGGTTTTTCTTAGAATGAAAAATAAAAATGATGCAGACATCGTTTTTAAGAGTAGAGTAGACCGGGGCAATGTCGTGCACTCAACTTTGACATGCTCTTAAAGCCGTACATCTCAAGCGAATGCGACGAGTAAGCATCCGATCGAAAGATAATTTCGTTGGTTACATCCATGTGTAACAACATTTGTGTAGCGAGAAATTGTGTTTGTGTAAGTGAAGAAAAAAAAAATGTGCACGACATTACCCCCCTCAAAATTTGTGGGGTTATGTCGTGCATTGTTTTCCGAGTATAGTAAAGGTACCAAAATGTGTGAGAAATGATAGGTAGTGGTTTTATTAGAGGAGATTTAGCATGTATTAATTCATTATTATGCAAGTGTGAAGTACATTATATGTTGTGTAGAGTAGAACGGGGCAATGTCGTGCACTCAACTTTGACATGCTCGTAAAGCCGTACATCTCAAGCGAATGCAACGAGTAAGCATCCGATCGAAAGAAAATTTCATTGGTTACATCCATGTGTAACAACATTAGTGTAGCGAGAAATTGTGTTTGTATAAGTGAATGTGCACGACATTACCCCAATGGTCGTTTTAAAGGTAAACTTCGATAACTCGGTGAAGCCCAACATTTTTTTGGAAATCAAATACTTCCTTTCTTTGGCAGGATATTTCGTTTCAGAAATCACTTACCTGGTATATTTTCCCGCAAGGAAAATTATTTTTCTGACCCGATGAAAAAACACTTTTATCGTCCCGAAAGCGTACTTTTTGAAAAAAAAGGTTACTCTGTAGAGACGAACTGGTGAAAATTGCTAGTATTATATGCATAAGCTCAGTAGGTCAGCAGGTCCCTACCTTACGAACAGTTGGTAAATCATTCAATTCCTTGGGCTAAAACAGCCAGTGCACGACATTATCCCCTGCACGACACTACCCCTTTCTACTCTACCTATAACTTTTGACTCGGTTTCGGTATGATTTTATTTTGCTTCATACAAAATCGACGCGATCTACTATGCATAGGTAGGACCCCAACTTCCTAGAAAGTGGGTGATGCCAGAATGTGCAGTGGTCCATTTTTCTTCATCCCCTACCCCCGTCTAGATCTACAATAGTTTTCCATTTTCGTTATTTTATAGACGTTAATGATGGACTTGGTTTTTTTCTATCATGTCAGAAATCTGAGTTATCCTTGGTTGAAAGTGCAAAAATCAATGTTTCGGGGTCCGCTTTAAGTAGCAAAGAGTAGAATTATTTTTTGGCAATAGATTTGTATGTACAGTCAAAATTATCTTTAAGAAACCACACTTACGCCAATTTTCGGTTGGATTACTACTTTAAGAGTTACAAGTCATTGGATAAAAAAATGAATCTCAGCTCAGACTGCGATTCTCATATTTTGTCTGCTCAAGTTCGTCTGGCGCCTAACCCATAACCTCGTAAGCAAAAACTTGTACGAAACAGAGTTTATACAGGCTTCGACAATTTATTTCAGAATGATTCTACTACCACACCACCTATCATTTTTTCATTGTTATGACTCTTCTTTCTGAGTTTAATTTTTTTGTTATTCTTCTTTAAAAAATTATTTCCTTTTGCTTTCTTTCGATTATATTTCCTTTTCATTTTTACTCAGTCAAGGTCGTCGTCATAACTGTTGTTGTGAACTTCAAATGTCACATGACAATCATAAACTTTACATATTGATGATGCATGTTCTTTACTCGCATATGGATGACATAGATATATCCTTTTTTCATCGTTTTTTCCATGTGTTTTATTGAGAGTTATGGTCTGTCTGTCTGTTGCGTGTCCTAAACATTTTACAAAAAATTTATTACCACAATTGTACATTTTTTTTCTTTTCTTTTTTTCCTGTTTATTTCTTTAAGTTAACTTTTGACTTTTATGGTATCCGTTTGGTTTGTGGCCTGCTGTAATGATTATTAAATGAAATGATACATGTGTAATTTTTTGCAAATAGTTTATTTATATCGACATTTTTTTATATTACAATCGAATTAATTTCATTTTGAGCTATTAATATATTTAAATCATTTTACAAACTGAATAAAATGTAAACTTTCTTATAGATTTTTTAGTGTCAAATCCAAATCTGGGCATGGTTAGGTTAAGTTAGAGTGGTGGTAATTGCGAAGAGCAAAAACATCACATAGACCGACTAGGTCCATAGCGTTACCACAAACTCCCTTCTGGGCATAGAACTTTCAAACTTTTTAAACTTTAGGTATTGCCGAATAAGGTCAACAGTGGAGAAAGATGTGCAAAAGTGACTTAAATAATTCTCATAAATACATCAAAAGTTCACGATAAATATTTAAAATAAAATAAATTTAAAATCATTAAAACTTCAATTCCATCATGTAACTGCAAAATATTTTAACTTAAAACGCTTGACATTGTTTTTTTTTTGTTTTACCAACCAGAGACAGCAGGACAAAGCAGCCATTAAGCATCATAAAAGACACTTGCACGCGTTGGCAGTCAAACGCGTTTGGGTGGCAACCAACATCATCACAGCAACACAGAGCGGCAACAACACAAAAACATTATCAACCAATGCAGCAACCAACCAACAACAAAAACAGCGATAGCAATATCGCCTGCTGCCACAACGACAACATCAAAATGATACCTCTCGGTAGACACCAACAGCGTGCGCTCACAGCATAAAACGCTGTAGGATGTCGTTGTCAAGCGATAGATAACAACAACAACAACAACAACAACAACTCAGTTTAACTCAACTCTGTGGAAAATTCTTGATGAGCTATCGCCATGGCGGGAATTTCACTACCCACTGCAGTTGACAGCAGCAGCAGCAGCAAAGAAAATTGCAATGCCCGTTATTGCTGCGTGTAATAATGGGTGTGTTGCATTTGCTGTTACTGTCCGAAAGTAGGTTGCTGCGTTGCTAATGATAGGCAAATTCTTTTTTTTTTTTTTTTCTTTTTCCTCAATGCGCACATAAACTCGCTTTTATAGAAACGCTTTAGTTTTTTTTTTTTTATTCGATTTTTCTTTGTATTTTCACTTATTGAAGCGGAAAACCATGTGAAGCAACATTTTTACGCTTGTTTGCAGTTGTTACATTTATGTTTATGTGAATTACATGTTACTTGCCGTTGTTGCTGTTTTGTTGCTGTTACTGTTGTCTTTAGTTTTTAAGTTAATAATGTAACACTTTTCTGTTGTTGTTGTAATTGCCCAATGCAAAGTTTTACAATGTTTTTCAAATTTTTCCAATCGTTTTAGAGCTTATGCTCAGAGCATACCCCTGCAGCGCCTTCGACTAGTTCTGAACTAGCGAATTCACTGGTCTAAAGGGATATAGTACTACTCTCTCTACAATCTACTTTATGAAGCTCGAACTGGCGAATTTTACATTAGCTTGTCATTTCCGGTGTCAATTGCCACCTTTTGTTCTACCGCTCACTAGCTACTTCACTAGTGAGAAGGAGCTTGCTTGCAAGGCGTTCTCTTAGTGAAAAAAAAAAAAAAAACTAGTAAGGGTGTAACCTTTGGCCTGGCCAAACATTATATACCCTACACAGCAGTATTTTGAAAGTTTTGCTTATATGGGAGGTGCCAACCCCCTTTTGTCGAAATTCACCCAGTTTTTTCTCAGAGTTTGAATTTATAGTTCTTAGCATTTGAGTAAAATTTAGTTTGATTATCTCAAAAAACGCTTTCAGTATAGCGTTTTGAAGTTTTTGCTTATATGGGAGGTGCCACACCCTCTCGTCCGATTTCTCTTGGTTTTTGTACAGAGCTTGCGCTTACAATTCGTAGTATTTATGTGTATTTTGGTTGCATTATCGTGAAAAAAAACTCAAAAAGTTGCATTTTGAATATATTTTTTGTATGGGCGGTAGGCGTGTCCGTTGACCGATTTCGCTCATTTTCAATCCCCCGAGCTAACTTTGACGCCGAAGGCTGTGCACCAAATTTCATTGAATTATCTTGCTCAGTTTTCCCAAAAAGTGTATTTCAACACACAGCCAGCCAGCCAGCCAGCCACCCAGCCAGCCACCCAGCCAGCCACCCAGCCAGCCAGACAGACGGGCATGGCTATATCGACTCAGGAGATGACGCTGATCAAGAATATATAGACTTTTCTATATCTGCCACGCCTCCTTCTCCGCGTTACAAACGGAAGGACAAAGTGAATATACCCTGGGTGTAGGGTATAAAAATTCAAACTACCCGTACTGAGATTCGAACCAAGGATACAAAGTTTTTTACCTAAATTACGAAGTCTTTAGCTCATTCGTCTATAAAGCTTATTGACGTAGTTGTGTGAAATTCGAATTTAAACAAATGAAAAAATTTTTGTTTTTTTTTTAAATTTTGCTCTCTTTCTTTTTTTTTGGTTTTTTGAAAAAAAAAAAAATACTCAAATTTTGAAACTAAAAAGTCTCCCCAAAGAAAATTTGAAATTCTTGCATTACCCGGGGTCAAAAAAGGAACTAGTGCATGTTTCGCTAGCTACTTCGCTAGTGCTATTATGCCAATTATCTCCTTGAGAACTGCTGGGACATTTGTAGTTCTTAGTGTCTGAGTGAAATTTAGTCGGATTATCTCAAAAAACGATTTCTGTATAGCATTTTGAAACTTTTCATATATAGGAGGTGCCACGCCTTTTCGTTCGATTTTGTCCTGTTTTTGCTCAGAGCTTGCATTTATAGTTCTTAGAGTCAGAGAGAATTTTAGTTGGAATATCTCAAAAAAAAATCTCTGTATAGCATTTTGAAACTTTTGCTTATATGGGAGGTGCCACGCCCTCTTGTTCAAGTTCGCTTAGTTTTTCCTCAGAGCTTGAGATTACCGCTTTTAGTATTTATGTGTATTTTGCTTGTATTGTTGTGACAAAAACTTGCGTTTGAAATATATTTTTGTATGTGCGGTAGTAGGCGTGTACGTTTACCGATTTCGCTCATTCTCAATAAATCGAGTAACCTTTGACGGCGAAGGCAGTGTATTAAATTACATCAAATTACCATGCCCACAAAAAATATTAAAATGATTTCAACGGACAGACAGACAGACCGACATATCTATAATGAATTAAGCAGAGGACGCTGATCAAGAATATATATAATTTTCTATATCTGCCACGCCTCCTTCTTCGCGTTACAAGCAGTAAGACAAGTGAATGAGTGAAGGGTTTAGTTATGAAATTACTGGGGTGTGGCTTATTTTTTCTGTACTTTTTACTGCTGAACTTGTTTCCAAAATCAAATTTGGTCTATCAGGTTAGAATTTTGAGATACCCTTGCTTCATATGCTGTGTTTCATTACTGTCTACTGTTTTCTAAATGCTGCATAGGTTACTGTCATCATAAAGGTATTGTCCAACGACACAGCAGGAATAAAGTGGTCAAAATTCTTATACTATGCCTATTTTAGGCAACAAAAAATGACTTCAGACCTAGTTAAACAATAAGTTTCTATGCTAATCATCAACCCAAAACATTTCGTAAACTTAGATTGTACAAACAAGTTTGGCTTTACCGTGGTATAAAATTCCTTTTCTATTTATGAAGTAAACCAAACTTTTTTTTTTCAAATGGTGCCTTTTCACAAAAGACTTAAAATTTTAATTTTAAACTTAAGCGCAGAAATTTTTTGCCGTGTCGCGCCTTTACCGTGAATGTTTTTAAATATTTTAAAATTTACTATAGAAACTGAAAACATAATTTTTAGATGTTATATCATTTTATTAAGTTTATGGTGAATATCCAAGGCTTCACACAAGATGTTGTCAAGAACGATAAAGAAGAGAACTGGTAATGGTAAACAATTCTACTGAACCGAAAAATGTACTTCATTTCAGATTCCGGAAAGCAGATAATCTAGAATATCAGCTGATGTCAATGGGCATACTTAACGCAGTTCTGACATAGTTTCATTAATGCTGTTGTTCTGGAATACTTCGAAACAGTTTTTCATTATTACATTATTTGGCAATGGTTAAGAATTGACTCTCAAATTTGGGAGTATCTTAATCATAAATATATCAAAGAAAATTTTGATTAGTTTTTGGATATTCGCTACGTATATTTTTACATTACACAGTATAGATCTATATTTTTTCATAGAGTATAAATAAGGCAAATTTTAAAACTAAAAAATTTCTGAAGAAAAATTAATTAATGAAAGATTGCATTCACCTACATTTGAAAAATAATTTTCTGTGTATCATACAAAAGAAACTAATGCAATGGAATAACTTAATATCTCTGGTAAATTGTGTAATTCGAAGAATTTAACATCATTTATGCAATTAAAAAAAAAAAAAAAAAACAACAACAACAACAAGTCATCATCATTATAATTATTGAAGTTGTTATCAGAATGAGGTTTTGTGGTGTCCTTGTTTGGTTTTGACTTTAAGCAGAATGTGAATTAATAAACAAGTGTGCACACGGGAAGCGCATGTTTAATGGCATGGCCTTTAATATTAAACTTTAAAAGGTTTTAAATTTGTTTATTTGTTCATAATTAAAATCATTATTTACTCAATTTGTATGAGGAAACAACAAGAACCGCAAACATGTTATGTTGAATTAATTTTAATTGAAATAAAATCACCACAGGATATGCCTAATGTTTTAATATTTATGCAATAATTTACATATTCATTGCATTATGATATTTAAATAATTTGGAATTTATATTTGTGCATATTAAAAATGTTAATTTTGTAAAATATTGGTTTAACACTGAAAAGAATTTGATTCGGGAATATAATTATTTTACAATATCCCTGCAGGAGCACGGACTATTCCAAAACTAGTTTGCAAACTACTCCATGGGAGAAACTGACTAGTCCAAATTCTGGTTCCATCACGTATAAAGTTCTATTTACGTGTTACATTGCTTATCATTGAACACAACCAATTGTCTCCTTATGGATTGCATTCGGACCAAAAAAAGCCCAATTTTTTTTTAGTTTATTTATAAATTTCCACAAACTAAATTTGAAATACAAATTTTACATAAAAATGTCAAAAAGTTTCATAGCCGAATGTGCTAAAGAGTTTGATATATATTTCCGAGCAATCTGTTCTGGGTTCGAACCTCAGTGTGAATGAATTTTTTTTTATGAATTTTTTATCATTTTATACATGGGCTATGTTGGACATATATTTAACTTTCTGCTCCAAGGACTTTTCGGACAAATTGTGTACAGAGTAATAGAAATTTTAAAATTGGAATTGAAAATCACCGAGTGGAGGATTTGAACTCGAGCCTCTACACGCAGCACAATTCACTAGACCGATAAACTATAGTTTGCTCTTCTTCATAATCGACGAGCTGGCGAACAGTAGGTACGTAGTCAGTAACGTTATAATTTCACTGATATAATCGATACACAATTGGACCACTTTTCGTACTGACGACAGATTATGCAAAACATTTGGACCATTTTTGATACAATTGACCGACTTTGCATTACATTTGGACTATTTTTGATACAAATGATAATTTAAGTGAATTAATTCTAGTTTTAGGTGTAGTCCATTGGACAACTTACAAAAAAAAGCTAGACCGAAAATTTGACTATTGAGACAATTGACTCCGTCGGTCCTACAGGGGTACGATAGAAAAGAACAGGAAGACTGCTAAGGGCACAAATTCCTTAAAAACAGGAACAGGAACTTCACTGAATATATAAAAAAAAGTTTAAACTTTTTTCTAATGAAATTATAAGCAAATTATAAACTGTGTCCGTCACTGCAAAGTTTAGTGATAACAGTAACCTCTCGCTTTTCCTGTAATAAGTTGCAAGCTCAGTATGTTTCCTTATAAACTTAAGTTTAAATTCAATACAAATGTTGCTGCAACAATAATGACTATTATTAATGCAATGGTTATGCAACTGCCACGCCTCTTACCACAAAACTCCTTACACATGCGTCGTCGTCATTGTCATCGTTGTCGATTTCAATTGAAAACGAGTGATAATGTGGCAATAGTTGCACGTCAGCGTAAACGTTGTAATAAAACTAATGCCATAAAAAATAAAATCAGCGTTAATTCAACATGAGTCGTAGAAGGCGGTTAGCGGTTTGTGGTACAGTAAAAAAAAAAGTGGGTTGACTGCGACAGAAATGTGAGAAGAAAAAAATAATCGATGAATTTACAAAAGATTTCACAGTACCAATGTCGTCATACTATTGTTTTATGTTGCTGTATCCTCATTTTGTGCCGCTGATGTGATTAAATCATGGTTTTGTGGTGTATTTGTGAAATTCATTGAACATTTCATTAAAAACTTTTCAGAACTTTAATAGCAAAATTTGTTTTTTTTGCGATTCGTGAAGTTATGCAAATTTGCTGAGGCAATATTTTCATTTAACTCTAATACGCACGAAGAGAAAAATAAATTAAACAAAAAAATATATAGGAAAATCAAAACTTTAACTTGAACCACGCACGCATTACGCATTACCACAAAGAAGCACTAAAAGTGGCGCCACTGCAACCGCCTGATGTATAGTATTCACATGTTGTATGTGGTATTTCTACGCACAATAATTTTTTATGACTAACAAAATTTGTATTTTCTTTCAGCTTTTATTGCTACGATGCCACAACTACCTTCTTCTTGTCGGCTGTGATATTTTCACTAAGACGCAGTATTTGCGTTTTTATGCATGATTTAATGTGGCATACTTTTAGGCGCTAACAAGTGGGAAATTTAAAATCTGGTCTTTTATCGAAATTTGTTGAAAGTTTTACTCAATCGTAAAGTATACATGTTTTAAATAATAAAATTCAAAAACGTAGCAAAAGTCAAGTTTTAATCAAATTTAGCTCTTTTCTCTACTGCACATGCGCGCATGACTTAGCAATTTATTTTAGCTGCACCTATGCGTAATGGCCACAAAATCACGTTATGCGACTGGCAGTCGGTAAACATTTGACACACATGCACTTCTGCACACTAATGCTGAAGTCGCCGCTACAAATGGCTCCATTAGCTGCAGGCAGCCAGACGGGTAATGGTGCGTTTCTTGGTTGATATGTGCAATCAATCAGAAAATTGACAACAGAACGCACAAAAGAAGTCTGATAAAAAAGGAGAATATATAAACGAGAGAAAAAAAAAAAAAAAAACTCTGTTGACAAAACTTTCTCCCACTCTTGACATTTTATGGATATTTTTTTCTTTTATTTGCTTTTATGACGCTGTTCTGTCCAGGGTAATACTTGGCATTGACACTTGGCGCTATAGTTAATACATGCTACGAGTGTAGTACAGTGTTGCTTTAAGTATTTTTTTGTTATGGTAATGTTAATGTTAAATGTTTAATGTTCAAAGTTCAATGTTCAATATTCAATATTCAATGTTCAATGTTCAATATTCAAAGTTCAGTGTCCAATGTTTAATGTTCAATGTTCAAAGTTCAATGTTTAATGTTTAATGTTTTATGTTTTATGTTTTATGTTTAATGTTTAATGTTCAATGTTCAATGTTCAATGTTCAATATTCAATGTTCAAAGTTCAATGTTTCATGTTCAATGTTCAATGTCCAATGTTCAATGTTCAATGTTCAATATTCAATGTTCAAGGTTTAATGTAAAATGTTAAATATGAAACATTCAATGTTTAATGTTTAATGTTCAATGTTCAATGTTTAAAGTTCAATGTTTAATGTTCAATGTACAATGTACAATGTTCAATGCACAATGTTCAATGTTCAGTGTACAATGTTCAATATTCAAAGTTCAATATTCAAAGTTCAATGTTTAACGTTTAATGTTTAATGTTTAATGTTTAACGTTTAATGTTTAATGTTTAATGTTTAATGTTTAATGTTTAATGTTTAATGCTTAATGTTTAATGTTTAATGTTTAATGTTTAATGTTTAATGTTTAATGTTTAATGTTTAATGTTTAATGTTTAATGTTTAATGTTTAATGTTTAATGTTTAATGTTTAATGTTTAATGTTTAATGTTTAATGTTTAATGTTCAATATTCAATGTTCAATGTAAAATGTTAAATGTTAAACATTCAATGTTTAATGTTCAATGTTTAATGTTCAATATTCAATGTTCAATGTAAAATGTTAAATGTTAAACATTCAATGTTTAATGTTCAATATTCAATGTACAATGTACAATGTTCAATGTTCAATGTTCAATGTTCAATGTTCAATGTACAATGTTCAATGTACAATGTTCAGTGTTCAATGTTCAATGTTCAATGTTCAACATTCAAAGTTCAAAGTTTAATGTTTAATGTTCAATGTTCAATGTTTATTGTTCAATGCTTAATGTTCAATATCCAATGTTCAATGTTTAATGTTCAATATTCAATGTTCAATGTAAAATGTTAAATGTTAAACATTCAATGTTTAATGTTCAATATTCAATGTACAATGTACAATGTTCAATGTTCAATGTTCAATGTTCAATGTTCAATGTTCAATGTACAATGTTCAATGTACAATGTTCAGTGTTCAATGTTTAATGTTCAATATTCAAAGTTCAAAGTTCAATGTTTAATGTTTAACGTTCAATGTTAAATATTAAACGTTAAATGTTTAATGATAAATGTTAAATGTTAAATGATAAATGATAAATGATAAATGTTAAATGATAAATGTTAAATGTTAAATGATAAATGTTGAATGTTTATGTTAATGTTCATGTTAATGTTTGTGTTAATGTTTATATTTATGTTAATGTTTATGGTAAACTGCATCGATCATCTATGAGTACAACCAAGTTAACATCACATAACCTAAAGCGTAGTAACTACACTGAGCAATGTACATATTTCTATTGCTGATGTCATAAAAGTGGCAAGTGCGCTTTTTTTTTATACAAAAACAACTTGTTTTTAGTTTTTATATACAAATTTATGCTTTTTGTTGTTGCTTTTGCTTTCGTAGGCTTTCCATTAAAAGGTTTTATTTTTAGTCTCGTATTTTTAACTTGACGATGTACATGAAAAACTCAAAAATTAAACTTGACCCTAATTCGACAAGCAGTCAACATGGTATGTATGTTCTTGTTGTTGCTGCAATGGCAACAGCAGCAGCTGCAGTGGCTGGTAACTGAAGTGCGTGTCGATGCGCATTGAGACATGAAGGCGTGCTGCTCTGTTACAAACTTTGGCACAGTTTTTAAGCTGCGTTTAGTACGCCGGGTGTGGATGTGTGTTAGGGCTGATTGCTCTGAAGTCTTTTTTCAAAGCTACTACTGCTGTTGCTGCTGCTGCTGTGGTTTAATGTTCTCAATGTTGTAAACAAGTTTTTCACCAACAGTAAGCCACCAAACTTATTTACGATATTTACAGGGTGGCGAAAGAAGGTTTTACAATTTAACGATTTAAGCGTGTGGGAAGTTACGCCAAGTTGTTGCACTACAATGTAACTGCTATCTACGCCCGTTTTGCTCTGAGAGAGTGAATTAACGGGAGTTCAAATTGCTAAACTGTTTCAATGAATGTACGAAAAAGCGATTGCGGGGTAAATGCAGCGGAGTAACAAATGCAATTAACACAATTCGAAATTGAAATGTATTGCCATGTTGTTAACAAAAAATGAAAAAAAAATTTCAATTGTACACGCTTGAACTTTTGACTGTACATTATTTTTTTGAGATAAATAACCGAAAATACATTTTTATTTGTGATAAAAATAAATATCGTTATTGCAAATTGAATCAGTGTTAACATGACGTGCAACCAATAAAATTTGAAAATATGACACTAAATTAAATATAAAAAAACAATATGATGCTGATTATTGCACAAACCCCCGCCTCCCCCTTATAGTGCATAAAATTTGCAGCTTCCGTCCGATTAATAGATTTCATTTCCGCATCCGAACAGCACAGCAACATCACCAATAACAGCGAATAATTAATTGCTGTAATGCACATGATGCAAAATATTTCAATTATTTTTACTGCTATGTAGATAATAATGTGTGCAATTTGAGGAATTATAATTGGAAAATGATTTTGTAATTAATAGTTTGCATAGTTAAAGACCTTGTTATATTACAAGTTTTGTTGCAATCAAATGTGGCAAAATGATTGCATGTGGCATTTATTTTGAAGCGCAGCATGTAATTTCGATTTTCTATTAAAATTCGAGATTGCTTTTCTTCATTAAAATTTCAATAAAAAGTTTTTATATTTTTTTTTTTTTGTTTTTATATAAAAAAAGGTCATAAAACATACAACATTAAAAAATTAAATTTAAAGCCCATGTGGAAAATTTGCTCCAAAAATTAAAACTGGTAAAAATTTGGGGTTTAATTTATTCGCCATAGGAAACACATATATTTAGTAGACATCTTTTGTTAGAGTTTTTAGACCTTTCGTTTCAAGATACGTTATTTCTTGTGCCCGCTTTATATTTATCAAAAACTTCAGTTGAATTTCGCAAGAAAATGTCTGGACTGTATTTGAATATTAAGAAAGAAAAAATAAATACTGCGCAATAGACCGGGTCCAAATTTAGATTCATCCCGAAACTGACTCAAAAGTTAGAAGAACTATTAAAAACGATATCTGCTTCATTCTTTTTTCATTCTGAGAAAAGCTAATCGAGCACTTTTGATTCTACTAAAGGCCTATTTTGGCTAAAAAAAAAACATATTTTATGGTCATAACTTTTTTTTTTCATTTAAAAATGGATACCCAAGAGTACTTTAGAAGTAAAGATTATGTTCATATAAAAATTTTGGCGTTTAAAAATTTTTTTTTTTTTTTTTGTGGTATTGATAATATTCGGTTCAAAAATCAGTAACGAGGTCGGAAAAACGATTTTTTACTCAGAAGCAAGGCATCTAACGAAAAAAGTGTGTATGACAAAAAATGCTTGGAAGTGTCGAAAAAATACGTGTGAATTTTTTCAGAAAGTTCTCAAAAAATTCACGACAGTTCTTTGAAGGATTCTAAGCATTTTACGTCATATGAAATTTTTTCCTGAGGAGTTATAGTGATTTTTGGTTTGACTGATTTTTTGACTGTTTTAGAAAAATATTTTTCTTGGATCACCCAAGCGTTTTAGAGAAAACTTTTTATAAGAAACTTCGAGCTAATTGTATGAACTTTATAAAAGTATATTTAGTATATAGGGTTTCAAAGGATTTTTTTTTTAAATTTTTGATTTTGATGGCCATTTTAGTATGACATACTAACATACACTTTTATAATTTTTTTTTGAATCCCCGTTAAATTTCTTCTACAAACTTTTTAATTTGAGGTCGAAAAAAATATTTTACTATATAACACGCAGGTTACTTGTATGCGTTGAGTTGAATATGATGTGCGCGCTACACTTGCTGCCCTTTATCTTCTGGAGCCTTCAAACGGATTGTTCTTGAAAAGTATTTTTTTCTGACCTCAATTAAAAAAATTGGTATGACAAATTTACCACTGAATTAAAGATAATTTAACGAGGATTCCAAAAAAAATTTAAAAAATGTATGTTAATTGGACCTTTTTCATACTAAAATGGTCACCAAAGTTAAAAATTAGGAAAAAAATTTAATATATCAACTTTAAAGGTCCAGAATTTTGCGAATTCCTTAAAAACACTATAAACTAAATACACTTTTAAGAAGCTCATGCAATTAGCTAAAAGTTTGCCATAAAAAAGTTTTCTCTAAAACGCTAGGGGTATTTTAGAACCCCGTCCCTTCAGGTGAAATTTTTTTGTTAGTCTAGGCCTTATCTATCACCTCCCAGAAGCTTCGTTACTGTAAGCGATACATTCTGTGTAGTAATTTGTCTTTTAAATTTCAACAATACCAATATTTGCAGAACTTTACTTAATTTTTAAAAACTATTTTCAATTGTTTGACGAAAAAAAAAATTTTTACCTGACTAATTGCATACACCATAACTTAAGACAGCATTTAGCAATTTTAATTTATTTACCTTACATTTCCTTACATATTATCACAATAGTTGCATAAAAATTAACATACCTGGAAAAAAGAGAGAAAAAGAGAAAAAACATTAATTAGCTAAAAGCATTGAAAAGTTAATTTTCAAGGAAGAAACTACAACAAAAAAACAAACAACTTTAAAAAACACTATTTTTTTTTTCTTTTATTAGCACCTGACTAACGAGAAAATTTGGAAAAAAAAAATATTTTAAAAAAACTCGTCCATGGCCAAAGCGCCACTTTGATTAGAAATGCAAAGTGAAACGGCGACAGCAACGACAGCGACAGTTTTACAACGGGCAAACAAAAAAAAAAAGTGCTGCCAAATTAACAAGAAGTAATGCCACCAGATTGGCTAAGCATAGCATATGCAGCAACTAGTTAGATCTAATGGACGGTCGAGAATGTAGAGGAGGGGAGGCAACACAAAAAGTAACAAAATAAAAGTAGGTAAATAGGTTTTAGTTTGGGATTTTTTCATACGGCGTTTTTTTTTTTTTTTTTTTTCATTGCACGCCTCTGCCTGTTTACCTACAACTCTTGTCAAGTTGCTGGCCAAATGTAATTTTTAACTGCACTTGGATGTGGACGTGGATATTGTACAAGCGCCGAGTATTTGTAAAAATTACACTGGCCAGCAGCAAACTGTTAAATAGAACGGAAAAAAAACGGAACTCAATTGACTACAGTACAGATCGACCGGTTAAGTGACAGACTGACTGACTGACTAACTGGACAGGTGCCAAAAAGGTAACAAGGTACGACTACACAAGGTAGAGCGCATAAAATGTGTTGAGCTCACAAAAATTTGCTCGTAAGTGTTTGTTGAAAAAAAGAGAAACACTATAATTTTTTGCCTTTTTCTTCTAAAATGAAATGACGTGTTTTGTGTCAGCTGACTGAAAAAACAAAGTTGTGAAAGTAACTACTAACACTAAAAAGTTAGAAATTATGATAGAGTGCATTTTAATGACATTTTTATTTTGGCAATATGCTCGAGTGATTTACACTTTTAAGTCATTTTACATACAATAGTTCATATGATTTTAAGTGAGAATTATGTAAAGCTTTAGTTTTGACGTCTTATCATTGTAGTCTTCAAAGGATTTAATACGACTGACTCTCCATATTATATTTATGATACTTACTAAACTGAGAAAACAGTTTGATTATATACATCAAAATTTGGTAATAATTAACAAATAATATATTTGATAAAGGCGAATCGAATATTTGATATTATTTAATGAGCGGCATATTTGAGCAATTTTATTGGTTCAATCGTATATTTGTTAATAATTACAAGAAAGGTTTTTTTTAAGTTATAGCAAATATTTGACATTCCATCAAACAGATATAATTTTTGGCCCAATCAACAATATTTCAAGGTCCAATTAAGGCGCATTAATATTTACCGAAATTTATTAATTATTAACAAATATTTTCTAGAATGTTTAATCAAATATATTTCTGTGAGGGAAACATACTCTTTTCTCAGTGTACAAATCAAATTGCGGGTTATAGTGAATCAATATTCGCGGGGATTTATTCACGGTTAGCTTTTACCCGGTAAACGTTGCCTCCCTCATTTGTCTTGGTGCCAAGGTTAATAGTTAGTTAAGCATCAGAAAAACTTATTAGAATTTTTTTGACCCTGAATTGGAAAATTTTCTTTTAGTCAATGTCTATGAAATACGTATTGATAAAATGCCTAGAATCATGCAATAAAAATTTTTACATTATTGTGTCTGTAATGTGCATTAGAGTACATTAAAGTACTTTATCGGAAAGATATTTTGATGTACAAGACGCACTTAAACTCGGTCAACCATGCGCCGAATAAGTGAACGAAATTCTTAAAAATGTGGAGTAAGACCGACAGATAAGTAGTCGCAATATCGCTGAGTGAAAATAGTCGCACTGACCGCATTTCAATATGTGAATCTCTTCTGAAACGGAAAGATCTCGAACCATTTTTACATAGATTGATTACTGGTGACGCAAAATGGATAACGTATGATAAAAATGTGCGAAAAAGATCATGGCGAAAAGAGGGTTAGCCCGACCAAGCCGACGCAAAGACGGAACTGACGCCAGGGAAGGTTTTGCTTACTATATGGAGGGATTGCAGGGTCCTGTGTACTACGAGCTGCATCCGCGTGGCCAAACGATTAATTCAAAATTGTACTGTCAACAATCAACAAAATTGAGTGAAGCGATCGACGAAAAACGTCCAGCATAGACCACATGCTTCTTTAGTGACCCGCTTAAAATTGAGGGAGCTTAGCTGAACAGTTTTAATGCATCCACCATACAGCCCAAAACTTGCACCTTCAGATAACCATTTGTTTTACACATTGCAGAATTTTTTTTTTTGTAAAAAGAAACTTTCAAAGCTGCTACATATTTTAAGAGAAGTTCACGGCCGTAAATCAATTTGGATCAAACAGCTTTGTCTAATAGCCTGCCTTCCAAATAATGAATCATTTGGAAAAGAAGGTCTTGCAGATATTATGCCGCCAACATTATCATCATTTATCACTTAAATTTAATGTTATAAAGGGTTAGCGAAAATATAAGGCCTATTTCGAAAAATTACATCATCACTTTAAAATCGATTTTGAAACTCTGTGACAAATCATTTCTTCTTCTTCTAAATAATAAACATTTAAAGCATTAAATTATTTCAATAAAGATAAGAGCATATTCTAAAGAAACTACAACAGTCATTGCTAATGTCAGCCATAAAATTCTCATACCTCATTTGTTGAGAATTTGCTCAAAGGATATTTAAAATCTACATAAATAGTTAACTAGAAGCTTAATGTATTTCAAAATTCAATAATTTATATAAAAGGAATCAACAATTCCATCATCATCCTTAACAATGTTAATGGTTCCTAGAAATATCATGCCTTTTGTAGTACTCATTTTATTACTGCTATACAAAAAAAAAAAAAAAAAAAAATTTTATTTCCTGACATTATTTTCATTTAAAATATTTTTCTCTTTTTTCAATTTCAAATCATAAATTCAGCTCTTTGTTGTTATTCTTCATATAATGGCATATTTTTGCTGTTGAGGCAAAGTGATAAATGTCATGTCATGTCTACCTTACAAAACTGTCAACTGTAGGCGATAAAAATATTGCTACATACAATTTCTTTAAGCATCCTTACCATCGTCGTCCAGTCCGTCAAGTTTTAAGCCTACAAAATTGTTCTTTTTATCAGTATTTGTTGTTGTTGTTGTTGTTGTGTTGTTGTCCCTGTGTTGGTGAGGTGAGTTATTTTTAACTATTGCATGCGACATTGCTAGACAAGACAATGAAGTCACACAAGAATGAAAAATTGGGTGAAAAGGGATTTTTCGAATAATTTTCCGGTAATTTTCTGTCTCATGTCATGCAACATTTTTGGACATAAAACATGAAAGCTTAATATTCAGAAGGAATAATTTTTATGGCTTCTACTATGCGAGAGAAAGCCTAAAAGTATGCAGAGTTTTTAGTACCAGTTAAGCAAAAGTAGGTTCTTTGTATTGTTACTAGAACAGCAATGGTTCAAAATGGATATGGGTAAATCTCCGAAAAATGTACCAAAACATACTTTATTTTTTCCCCACCTATTTTTTTTTATTTTTTATTAACAAAACCTTAATTTTTGGAAACTTTTTCGGAAATGAACATAAAATTTCAGGGTTGCCATTTGGTTTTTTTTTATTGAAAGTTACATTTAAGCAATATATTTATAAAATTAAAATAAAATTTTACTTTAAAAACGCTTAAATAAACTTTTGAAAAAACCAAATTAAATTTTTAGGGTTGCCACATGGTTTTTTTTCGCAAATTTTGTATAAATCTTATTTTTTTTTTGCAACACTGAAAGTTTTTGTACAATTTAAAAAAAAGTTTATAAGTTTCAATGTAGTCAAAAAACTAACAATAATATAAGATTTCCGAAAAAAAATCAAGTGACATCCCTAAAAATTTATGTTGGAGCGTCGCGAGGTTTATGGACAGCACATAAAAAGGAAAATTAGTTCAAAAAGTCTAGTGAATTAACCAATAAGCAACAATGTCTTGTAAGAGAACCATAATCCCGGAGTAAATTTGACAGGAGAATGACAAGACGGGATAATAACTAGACTGGAGGATGACAAAATGTTGCAAAAACAGTAATGTCACAATGAAAATAGCAACTATGTTTAAAAAGGAAAATTAGTTCAACAAGTTTTATGAACAAATAAACAACAATGTCTAAGTGAACCGTTCTTCCGAAGTAAATTTTATTCGAGAATAACTATACGGGACAGTGACAAAATGCTGCAAAAACAGTTATATTACAATTAAAATAGCAATTTTTTTTTAAAAAAGTTGAAACTGGTGGATAGCCACTGTAATTGTTTATTGATTTAATTATATAAAGATAAAAGAATATGTATGGTAATATTAAAAAAACTTGCAGGGAGAATGACACACGCTTGCGTTCTTTAGTTTTTAAACTCTTAAAAAAAGATTCCACTAACACTCACTATCGAAAAACTAAAACTGACTGAGCTGAGAAAGAACTGAGTCTTTCTTCACTTTCAGTTCTCCTTTTACTAAATATTTAAAAACTTCAGTTAGAATAAAAAAAACAGAACGGAGATAGTCTTAAATTAGGAACGAACTTCAATGTATGTATGTCATTTCAATATAAAAAGTAATTTTTCGAAGAGTTAACACAGAAAAACAGTAACTGAAATATATATACAAAAAATGTCGTGCAGGTTATATGCGAAGAAGCGGCTAGGCACAGCAGGGAGAATGACTTCTTAACACTTTATGTTATAATAACATTGTAAAATATTTAGAATTATTTTTTTTCTAAGCTATTCGTGTAGAAACTGTTATTAAGTATCTGTATTAAATAGCTAAAATATCAAATTCTAAATTTAAACATGGTTTTGAGCCCTAGGAGATTGAATGGTACATTTTTTGGAGAATAACCCATATTATCTTTATATTTTGATTAGTTCTTTTTGGAAAAACATGACAGTCTTGAACTTTGATCTCAAAAATATTCTTGAACTTTGCTAACTTAATGAAAAATCATGCACCGATATTGAGCAGAAATTCTTTGCGTTCCTTACCAAAAGGTTTCTACCCAGAAATACTGTTGCACAGTGTTATTTACTGTTTATCAAAATTTTTTTATCTGACTTAAATACAAAACTTAATGGCATTGACATGTTAACACTAAATAGTGTTAAGTGTCAAATGGTGGTGTATGGCATACATGACTTTTGAATTCTACAGCCAAAGGCTCAAGTTGCAGCTGTTTTCATTGTAATATGTAGCTACAAATAACGAGCATGTGGGTTGCTATTGTACGCCTGTAACAAGAGTCAATGAAATGTCAAAGTGCTGCCAAGTTCAGCATGATATTTGAAGAAATAATAAGACAAAACAAAAATACGTTTAAAATGATGAATAGTGAATAATAGAGTAGAAAAGAAAGTCATATACAGGCTCTTAACTTTCAAATTAAAATTTATATTTAAAAACAAAAGTGCTTAAAAGTATGCTACATAATATACTTTGGGGTAAGTCTACAGCAAATTACAGCTACATATTGATGTATTGTTATACAGAATTTATTAACTTTTATGAGAATTAACGAAAAAACCGCAAAATTTCCTGATAAATCAATCTCATGTTAGCGAAGAAATATAGATTCCACCAAACGTTGCATAGTTTTAGGCGCAGCAGTAATCTTACACGTGATAATTACATTTTAATTATATTTTGCGGATATTTGGCGAATAATCATTTGCTCTTAAACAAATAACCATTATCTATCCTTGGAACGTAATAATTGAATTCATGAGAAAAAATTATTTAGTCTCATTTTTAGGCGCAGCATTAAAACAAACTTTCAGCAGCAGTAGCAGGAATTCAGTAGAATTATTCCCATCAACTGTTGACACAACAATTAATGATGGATCACACAAAAGAATTACGAAACTAATGTTGTTAATTATTCATACCACAAGAAAAGAATTTGTGTATACTTATGGGCGTAGCATCAACTTATTTATAATATTCAAAGGAAAGTTTGAGTTAAGACAGACAGCTGTTGATATTTTTTAAATAAAAAGACAACATAATAAAATGACAGTGATTAATATAGAAAAATTGTGAAAAGTTTAAAAATATGCTTTGAGTGTTGTGTGTTTGTAGGCAAAATCAATTGTCCTTGATATTTCTATAAAATGTTTTTCCTTGCATGTTTTTGGGCTAAAATTTATATTTTTTATTCCATTAGAAATAGTTTTTTTCTTTTTTCTGTAATACATTTGATTACATTTTGTGGCTAATATTTACACAGATAATTGAGTTTTATGTGTGTCAACATATCAAGTGAAATCATCATTTATGTGTTACTTTTGTCTTAACTTTGCGGTTGAATTTGGCGCTCGTCTTTGTTGTCAAAACTATTTATGATGCCCATTTGCCTGCACCTTAGTTATTTATTGATTGTTTAACAAATAAATCATGGCGCGCCATCGCAAACTATTGATATTATTCGTTTGTTTTACTTTGTATATGACCCCTATTTAGTTTATTTAGTTTGTATTTTGATAGTAATTAATATAAATTGAGGTATGGCGCCAGAAATGTTATGTGTTGTAATTCACCGAATGATGTGCGGTAATTTTTATTGAAAGAATAAATAACAATTCTGAGCAAAATGTAAAAAACAAAAATACAAGATTCTACAATTAATTTGTACCAAGTAGACACATCGGTATTCGTCCTTTTTTTGAAAAATCTTAAAATTTTTTTTTCACAATTTTTTAATACGTTCTTAACGATACAATGGGAATACTTTCGTCATTTTTTTCTGTTTTCTGCACAATACGTCTTTTCTAACTGTATGACCAACAACAAATATGAACCAAACGAAAGCTGGAACTTCCCATTTTTTAAATATGTAAAAAATTTTATCTTATTGAAAAAATACTGTCCGTACGGTGGCAACCATCTACTAATGATAAGCACAATATTACACAAGTGGGCATTTCCCAGGTGACGAACGCGAACGTCGCACAGTGTGAGATTTTGCCAATCTAGGACGTCAAAATTAAAAAAAAAAAAAACAATGTGCTTGAAAATCGATCATATTTTGTAATTTGTTAGAAAAGACCCCAATTGTTACGAAAATAAGCATAAAAGAGAATAAAAGAAATGTCATTGGCATGATAACAGCTATCAAATACGTACTATGGAACAGCATGCAAAAACAAATTTTTAAACTTGCATCGATAACAAAACTTGGAGCGATCAAATTGAAGTTGTGCGCATTTGTTTTTTGGCAAAAAGTTTTTTGCATGAAAGGTCAATACTTTCACTAAAAATTTTTGCTATACACAACCCTTGCATTTGCATTTAAGTATTTTAATCAAATTATTTTATAATCAGCTAAAAGGTAAGACAAATTTAAAAAATCTTGAATCTTTCATAGACTATAACTTACAAGTTGGGCGTGGTTAGGCTATGACAAAGCATACAGGATGAGCATACATACTCATAGAATAGACTTACAAAATAAAATCTTGCCCATTTTTTGCCCAAAGACTATTTTTTTACAATGACTGAAGTATTATAATGAACAATTGCACTGAAATCATGAAAAAAAAAATGTACGTTTTCTTTTTTAATCACTCCCATTTTTTGACAGTAGTATTCAGTTACCACTGAAATGGTAAATACAAATTTTCAAGTTGATATCTTACAACCAATTTTTTAAAATTTTTTTTACTAAAAAAAGGCAAATTTGTTTGGGAGGTGCAAGTAAATTTTGTCCGATTTTTTTCATCCCTGAACCAAATCTCCGCATAAAAGATTAAAACACATATACAAAATTTCAACTCGATATCTTTGAAACTACGGCTATAATTGAATTTTGACATCCTAGATTGGCTAAATCTCACACTGTGCGTTGTACACATTTAAAGTGCAAAAAAAGTGGTGCTGTCGAAGTCCTGGTTCCAAAATACACGCAAAAAAAGACACGAAACGAACGTGACAAAAATAGAAGTAGTTTTCGTGCCTATTCAGAGAAAGTCAGAATTTAGCGAAACAAGTCAGAATTTTTTAGTGCGACTAATTTTAGATTCTTATGCAATAATGTTACTTTATAATGTATTTTGTTTGATTCAAATATCTTCCGTACATTTCATTGCTTTGATCATAATCTGAATCGATACGTGACAATATGAACGTGACATTTTTTCCACCATACAAATTTTAAATTGAAAATCTTTCAAAAAACCAGGATTTCCCAGTGAATGTTGGATCACCTTATCTTGTTAAGTTGAGGCGGCATCACTAATTTTTCCAAAGGATGTCGTTTGTCCCTATCCAATTTAAATGTATACCAAATCTCAAAAATTAAGAATTTCTTTTTTTAGGGGAGTGACATCGCCCATTTTTTTAGGGAAAATTATTTATCCTGTATACATGTATCAAATCTCATTTATGTGCGATAAATATTTTCGGAGATATTATCAAATGATTTGTGTGGGGGCATGATACCCCCATTTTTCCCAAAACACATTATTTGTCTTGGTACTCTTAACATAAGAACCAAATCTCATCCATGTACGCTAAACAGGTTCGGAGATATCATGATTTAGATTTTTGGCTCACGGTGGACCTTTTGACGGAAATGCTGAACTTCAAAAACTCATAACTTGAAAACCGTAAAAGATACCAAGATTTTAAGGATCGCAAAATAACTGTTATAAAATTTACTTTGAAAGAAAAATATTTAAAAACATTAAAATTGGTATTCCAAGCCCCGAAATGGCTTTATAAAAGAAAAAAATCTTTTTTTCACTTAAAATAAATAGTGCAGGCAAATTAGGTATTCATTTCTAATTTTGTTGAACGTGCACCGATTTTGATCCGACAGGGCTCATTTTGTTCGTAATAAAATTTAAAACAAAACCAACACATTAGTTTTTTCCGGCCTTTCCCCAAAATTTCTTTAGTCCTCCGTGAACCCTCAAAATCGGATAAATTTAAAAAAACTAAATGCTTAAAACCTTAATATCTTTTGGAAATTTCATTCGATTTTGCTCAACATAGGCTTAAAATGTTTGCAATTATATGCGCCATTTAATAAAATTACTAAAGAATAAGTATTTAAAAAAATTATATGCCAAAAACCAAAAGTTTCATTTGAAGTTGATGTGAAAAATTTCAAAAATTTATAAAATTTCAAACTTTTTCCTGCTATAACTCAGTCAATTTTGTTCGAGGCATAATTATTGGTATACTTGTTGGAAACGCCATTAATCACTCTTTCTCAACGTGGAAAAATAAAATTGATCGGATTTGGCGTCATAGAAATATATTGATGTATATGAAGCTATAATCTCGAAAATATAAATTATTGAATAACTCGGGAACGATCTCAAGGAAAAAAATATAAATGCGTTTTTCGTGTTCAGCGACCTCATATAAGTTTAGAAAAAATGGTTTGCAAAATGTTACAAATATTTTGAATTTTGAGTTGTATTAACTTTTTATAGTTATTGCTTAAATAATAAACAAATCAAAAACGCAAAAAATTTTTTGGTAAACTTTACTTTTTATAGTATAAAAAACAATATCCCACACCGACCGTATAAATTCATTCAATGTAACAAGACTTCTAGGCTAAAACCCCCTGTAACGATTTTTTCCCATTTTTGGTGCTTAAAATGCGTATGTACGCAGTTTTCCGGGCGCCATTTTGAGTTTTTTAATTTTCCAACATTATATTTGGATTCAGCAATCTAGAGAACCCCGTGAATAGCATAACTTTCCATTTTTAAGCATTTTAGAACAGTTTTTTTAAATTTATCCGATTTTGAGGGTTCACGGGGGACTAAAGAAATTTTGGGGAAAGGCCGGAAAAAACTAATGTGTTGGTTTTGTTTTAAATTTTATTACGAACAAAATGAGCCCTGTCGGATCAAAATCGGTGCATGTTCAACAAAATTAGAAATGAATACCTGTTTTTACCTAATTTGCCTGCAATAAAAAAAGTTTTCCACACTTGAAAAATTTTTCAAGTTCAGGATGCGAAAATACAGAAATGATATTAATTCTTGGTACTTTTGTACTTGAAATACTTGAAATGTAAACTCTGACCTTTAAGCGAAATACGCAGAAATCGTTCATAGGTTACATTTAAACCATATAAATGTATCTGACTTCAAATTGCTGCTAAATGCGTACTTACTGTTGGCATAATTTACCCTAAGTTTTGTCAAATTTATCTCAACTTTAATTTACAAATTTTGTATGCGTGTAATTTATTCGTTAATTTAAATTGCAATTTAATTGAAATTAATTACTCTACAAAAATTTAACCCTTGACATGAAAACGTGTAGTCAAGAATTAACTTTTAGCTAACAAAAACAACAAGACAAAAACTTAATGTTTAAATAAAAAAGAGAAAACGAGATAATGACAGTAATAATCACAATAAGAGTGAAAAAAGCGCAATTACAGCGCAACACCTGCGCAACTTAACTGAGGTGGCCACAAAATTAGAAAAAAGACCAAGAAAATAAAAATCAAAACAAAAACAAATCTTTTATTGCAACACTGCAACTGTTGCACCAAACCTAAAGAGACGTTGCAGTTAGCGGTGGTGGTGGTGTAGGCAAAGCATCATCATTCGAAGAGGGAACATTGCGGAGATGGAGAAAAAACGTTTATTTTCATTTCAATTTAACACCAGCATACAAACATAAATGTTGCAAGGTTCATAGATAAGGTATACTTGCATGCCTTAACAATATATTTTAGGGATGCTGAGCACGTACGTATCTGATAAGTAATTTTCAATTAATATATTTTTTTGAATTGGATTAATTACGACAAGAAAATTTACTGAAGCATTATGTCAAAAAAATATTTGAGGCCTGAGGTTGGAAGCTGCTTTTTTTTTTGGAAATACCTATTTTCCTCATTATCAAATATTTTATCAAAATTTCATCCAAAAATTTAATACGAAAAAAAAAAAAAAAATTTTTTTGATTTTCCTCGAGATCTAACTACACAAATAGAGATGGTTAGGAATCTATCCAAGAAGTTAGCCGCTAAGCTCTAGTGCGGAATTATAAGGTAGCTGGAAACTTGTTGGATCAAAGGCCTCCTGAAAAATGTCGCTATAGAAGGAAATTCAAGGATCGAGAAAATCGTTAAGGGAAATCAGTTTTTGTGTGGAATTTACAAGACAGCGGAGAGCTTAGTGGACCAAGTAACCTGGAAAAAGTCACCATAGAAGGAAATCAAGAAGTCATTTGTATGGAGATCAATATCACCAAAGAGCTGCGTTTTCTTGGAGTTGCAAGAATGTACAATACAATGCAAAATTTGAGGTAACATTTTTCGGGTTAGTTTCTCAATAAATGACGGTATTTAATAAAATCAAAAATGTGGTGGATTCACATAACACACATCGAAAAATTTTTTTATACCCTACACCCAGGGTATATTCACTTTGTCCTTCCGTTTGTAACGCAGAGAAGGAGGCGTGGCAGATATAGAAAAGTATATATATTCTTGATCAGCGTCACCTCTTGTGTTGATATAGATATGTCCGTCTGTCTGTCTGGCTGGCTGGGTGTGCGTGGAAATACATTTTCTGGGAAAACTGGGCAAGATAATTCAATGAAATTTGGTACACAGCTCGTGGGATTGAAAATGAAATCGGTCAACGGACACGCCTACCGCCCATACAAAAAATATATTCAAAATGCAACTTTAGGAGTATTTTTCACAATAAGAGGACGTGGAACCTCCCATATAAGCAAAAGTTTCAAAATGCGATACTGAAAAAGTTTTCTGAGATAATATAACTAAATTTCACTCAGACACTAAGAACTATAAATGCAAGCTCTAAGCAAAATCTGAGTGAACTCTAAGAAGAGGGCGTGGCACCTCCCATATAAGCAAAATTTTAAAAATGCTACAGTGGCCAAATGTTACACCCTTACTAGTTTTTTAATTTTTTTGTGTTATTTATTTCTTATTTTTTATTTCTTGTGTCTTAGTGTTATTCACAACATATGGAATTTTCAATCCGACTACTTAACACAAAAAAGGTAGTCGTATAAAAAAGTAGTCAGACTACTTGCTAGTTATGATTTATTATATTGCTTTTTTTAGAACAGCGAGAAATTTGTTTTTTTAACAGCTAAGGTAGCAATTAATTTTAATGTAATTCAGTTAAAGAATTAAATAAAAATAAATTAGACAAACAAACAGACCACAACAATCGTAACAAAATTAGTAATAATAAAAAAGTTATAAAATTATATGTATGTAGGTAAATAGACATTATTGGAAAATAAAAGAGAAACAATAACATATGAGAGGCAGTTAGTTTTAAAGAAAATATTTTTTATAGATTAATAGTTAACTAATTTGAAATATTTGCGCTTTAAAACTCTACTCGATGATATAAGGTCAAGCCTTACCCATAAACTATTTTAAAATAAACGCAATTCTTAAAGAAACTAGATATTTTCAGTGTATAAAATTAAATTCAAAGTTTAAAAAATTTACAACAAAACAAAAAAAAAAAACAATTCAATTGATAAAGTTAAGGAAAAATTCATTAGAGCGACATTCTTCACTACAAATGTAATCGGAATAAGTGAACAAAAATAAAATAAAATCAACAACAAAAGTAATAAATAAAGGCGGCACATTAAAAAAAAAATTAAATT
This sequence comes from Calliopum simillimum, assembly GCA_951812925.1. Lineage (NCBI taxonomy): Eukaryota > Metazoa > Arthropoda > Insecta > Diptera > Lauxaniidae > Calliopum > Calliopum simillimum. The sequence goes on along the minus strand of OX638371.1, from coordinate 93,863,503 downwards.
AAAAAAAAAACACAAAGTAATGTGCTAAAAATACAAACAAAAGTAACAACAAATTAAGTGTCAAAAAACTTGGTCACAAATCTATAAATAAACTCAAAAGTTAAACCAAGTCACTAAACTAAGGCAACATTTTTTTAAGTGAAATATATTGATAGCAAGGTACTAATCAAATCAAGTGAATTATTGTTGTTCTTATCGTGAGTGGCAAGTGTTTGATACTTAAGCGAATATTTAGAAGCCAAATGTCCAAGATAGCGAAAATGAAAAGAAAGGGAAACAACACTACCAACAAGCTCCTACTGAGATAGAGCTATGCAATAATAAATGTAGTTTCTTTCGGAATTAGACTTGCTTTTGATAAACATAAAAAATAACTTTTGATACCAAATATCCAAATATATAAAAAATGTTTCCCTTTCGAGTGGCAGTTAAGACATAATTTGTAAGGCATGCAATGCTCCACAAAAAAAAAGATTTTACACTTTTTTACAATAGTAGATATTCAGGCTTATCGCTTAGGAGATATATTTCAAAATGCTTATAAACTTCAAAATCGCAGAATTTAGTCAAGTTGTAGCAAACGTTCCTGAACTAAATGCGATGTGAAATTCTAAATTTAAAACAATTTTTGCTTGACAAATGCCTATAGTATGCACTAACCGTTTCTGGAAAATTACATAGCTCACGTGTATATCTTAAACAAACAATAAATAAAAAATAAAATCAGGTGCACCATATCAAATTCATTTCACTCACATTTATAGTATCATACATTATTTATTTATTTTATCTTTTTGTTTTTATCTCACGTGGTTTTAGTAACACATAATATTATGTTTACAGAACTTTTGAAATTACAAGGGGACTATATAATTGATTTAACCCTTGTAGGTGCAACACATTTTAGCGCTGGAAGCCATGTGCTTATTTACATCAGTTTTGAAGTTATTTCCGAAGAATCTGTCTAATTAAAGTAACGAGCTCTATGAGAAATGCCAGCACCTTTTTGAATATTCTCAAGTAAAATTCAGAAAAATCGTATGTGGGACATGGCGACAGAATGGGTTAAAAAGTCTACATTGCACATTACCTGGGTCATATAGTATAAGAGAAGATTATTTTTGGATATGCCCATATAGTGAAGTTCATCGGAGGATATTTTTCTTGCAAGAATCCCAGGCGCTAAAAATAATACATGTAAGCAAACGTTGCTTGAAATTTATATGTCACAAATAAGCTTGCGATAACTTGAATTGAACGATAACACTAGTTTACAGCCAAAATAAACAAGAAATGCCACTTTTTTTTCTTTAGCACTTTGGTCTCCTAAGCTCGAAAATCGAGATACGATTTTTTTTTTTTCGAAAGTGTCTTTACATATTTAGTCATATCTCAAGTCTTAAGCGTCTGATTTGGACGTTCTAGAATTTTGATATTAAACTAAAGCGTTTTATATAAAATGGTTTAAAATACTTTCATATGAATTTCTATATAAATTTTATACAAAAAAAAGTATAAAAGATTTTTACATGATGGTAATACTATAAAATGTTGACCAAAATAGTTTAAATTGCGTTAATACTTTATGTGTATACATTTTTTACGAACTAGCATAAGCAGTTTGTATACCAAATTGAAGTATAGTTTTTATACCAAGTTTGGCGTGGATCTGTCTTCATTCCAATTTGGTTCGAATTTTACACCCAAACTTTTTGATGTTTAGGCAATTTGGAGTAAATATCACTTTATTACGGAACCATCAAATAGTTCATAACTAACGAACAAACTGCAAGTATTCGTCAACAAATGCTTAAGGCGTATACTAAAGGTTTGGTGGCCTCGCCCTATATCAAATGCCGAGCTACATCAAAAATGCAATCAGAAGACTATAGCAAATGAGGTCAAGCTGCGCAAATGGGGATGGATTTGTCACACTCTCCGGAAACCATACAGCGAAGTTTGTCGCCAGGCTCTTGAGTGGAATCCACAAGGCAGTAGAGGACGTGGTAAACCCAAAACCAACTGGAAAGGGTCGCTGGAAAAGGAAATCCAAGAATAGGGAAAGTCGTGGCAAGAGATCAAGATCATCGCAAGGGATCGCGACGAATGGATATGTTTCATATTGGCCCTATGCTACTCCTGGGAGTTAAAGGAGAATACACACATACATACATCAAACAGAAAATTTCGATGCGCATCCCCAAGATGCAAAAGCGATGCGCGTCCTTCTCGCATCTAAAGAGCTGATTTGTATGCGCATATTTTCTGCGCTATAGGTAGCGAGAGCGAAGCGCATCCAAAGAGCATTTCTGAATGCGAGAGCGATGCGCATCCAAAGAGCATTTCTAGTAGCGAGAGCGATGCGCATCCAAAGAGCATTTCTGGATGCGAGAGCGATGCGCATCCAAAGAGCATTACTGGTAGCGAAAACGAAGCGCTTTCGGTCACGTATTAGCGTACAAAACCAAATAAATCAATAATTCGTCTTCGTAAGAGCGCGATGATAGAGCAGTGGTCTAGCGACTGGCACTGCGATTGAGAGTTGTAGCAACCGTGAGGTCCTCGGTTCAACTCCGGCCCAGACCTAACACAAAAGTTTTCAACTTGCAATTTTTCAATTAGAATTAATTTAGTAAAATAAAAATAATTATAATTACATCAAAAAAAAAAAAAAATAATAGTCTGATGTGTCTTTGTGACGAAAGTCGTAAAATTTCAATTCAAAATTAATTTTTTAAATATTTTTATTGTCATCCAAAAAGCATCCAAAGAGCATTTCTGAATTCGAGAGCGATGCGCTTCCAAAGAGCATTTCTGGTAGCGAGAGCGATGCGCATCCAAACAGCTTTCTGGATGCGAGAGCGATGCGCATCCAAAGAGCATTTCTGGTAGCGAGAGCGAAGCGCTTCGTTCCAATGACATGCCAATGTTAATTTCAGCGCTTTTGGCAACGAGAGAGATGCGCTTCACTGCTGCTTTAGAGCGCTTCAGAAGCGCTATTGATGCGCTCCATTCCCCATTGGGTACGTAAGGTAGTTTATGGATCCACTAAATTACTCTCCACTTAATTAACTGAACAAAATCTTCTTATTACTATTCATTTACTAAATCCTGAATATTGTTGACATTTTTCATCCGATTTTGTTCTTCAAGTGGTCGAAAATTTTGTTATAAATTTAATTAATCAATTTTGTTCGTTCAGAGGCAAAGGGACCTTATCTTCATGAAATCAAATGACACCTCGATCACCGTAAAATTCTAAATATTGACGGAGTTATGGAGTTTAGAAATCGTAAAATGAAAATCTCAAGTTGCAGACATGTGAATTCAAAATTTGTCAGTTTGTTTCTCCAAAGCGGAAGGATTTTCATAAGACTGCTTTGATTGATATCTGTTATTTGCTAATCGACCACACATCAATTGTAAAATGTGAGACAGTCAACAAAAAATACTAGTTCATACTTAGTACTAGACCGAAACTAGTGAAAAAGGGATGCAGTGGGGGCCAGTTTGATGTCAGTTTGTGGTTTGTAGGGGAAAATAAATTTGAAAAGTGTTAGTCACTTTCAAATTTCAATATTTGTTTTTTGCTTTTAAAATAATTTGTTTTCTGTGTCAAAAGAAATTGAAAAAGAATGAAATTAACGATTTGATTTTTGTTAATGCTGTTATGAGTGTAATTTAATTTTGTTAAATTTATTTTAAGAAAATACAAATTCAAATTAGGAAAAATATTACTATGGGTTGACTACATACGAAACCTCTGGTCCAAAACTGGTTTCTAAATGACTACTTCATACCACTACTAGGTTTGGACTGGTGTAAACGTAATGAAGAAGGGGTCAATTGAAAATTCGTAGGTTATCAACACACAAAAAAGAACAGTTGCTTATATATAAAAAGGGTTGAAATCTGACTAGTGCTGGTTGGTAGAGGACTAGTTAATGAACTATGCTTGAACTAGTCCGTTTGCCTGCAGTGATCTTACATTGAAAACCGGTAATTCTCACCCCATCTCTTATTTCGTCAGTTAAGATAAGATCCATCATCCTCTGCCTCTGGACGGTCACAATTCTTATAACACCAGAAAACGGAAATACTTATATCAAAAAGAACTCAATGATTCAAAAAAAAAAACTAAAAAAAAAAAAAACAAATAAGAAAACAACTAAAGCAATTTCACGCAAAGGAAATTTAAAAAGAAACAAATAAAAAATAAGTACTTCAATAGAAATTGGATAAAACTATGAGTAAGAAATGTAATAAATAAATACGTATGGTACAATTGAAAAAGTGGGGCCAAAGACGAAAGAGGCGCACAAAGATAAAGAGAAACGAATAAGAAAAAAGTGCAAACAAACCGGTAAATTTCAGTTAGTTGACCTCCAAAACTGAATTTGAGCGCAAACATTGAATTTTTTTTCTTTTTTAGGTGATCTTGTAAATTTTAATGCAATACGTGAGAATCACATGGCAAAAGCAGAAATTCGAGAAAACAAAATAAGCAAAGAAGTTGGGGACAAGGGCGGCACATACTGAAGAGTGCAGTGTGCGAGAGTTTTCAGCATTTAACTCCGTGTCTTTTTTTTAACAAATCAGCGGGTTTATTGTTTGGGCTCGACCTTTTTATTTTATTGTTTTTTGTACGGCGGTTTTATTTCATCTCTTCAAGTTTTTTCTTCCGACTTTGTTTCATTTTGTTTGCTTATTTAGTAGAGTTGTTTGTTTCTTTTTTTGTGCTCATATTTCAACAACTTTAATTTTATTGAAAAATCAGATACTTTTTGTTTATTTTTATAATGTTGCTCCAACAAATTTTATAATTTTTTTTTTTTTTTTTGTGTTTTGTTGCTAATTAGTTGTCTATTAAAAATAAAACGCTATGACGCACCTTATTGAAAAATGTGATTAACACCTATTCCTGCTTGATTTTGTATTGATTTTCATGCATTTTTTTTTTTTATTTTTTTTTATAAACCAGACACTAATTCACATCAATGATTAATAGAAAAAATCAATAATTTTTATTTTTTTATTTTTTTGCAATCAATTTTAGTTGATTTGAATTTGATCAAGCGTTAAGACATCCGAAACTATTAGCGCAACTTTCGCTACAAATTCGTAATAACACAAAACAAATCGAAAATCAAAGCGATAAATATTTTTTTTTTTTTTTTTTAATAAAAAACGGAGAATATTTCTAAAAAAAAAAAAAATAATCAACACTCAAATAAAAAAATAATCGTACGAATAACAACCGTGACTAAGTGTCGTTTTCATAAGCGAAATTGCTTCAATTGAACCGTTCAAAAGCGCAACAAAAACTCAACTGATCGCAAGTGAAATTGTAAGCGCAATATCGCTCTCGAACACAGCCGAGAGCGCGCAATTGCAAATGATCGTTACGTTAAGACTGGAATAAAATCGGAAAAGAGATTTAACATTTAACAGATTTTCTCTTTACTGTCTGTCAGATCAAAAGCTTGGCTTAAATTGTCATTTAAGGGGACTTCATGGTGAAGGAGACAAAAGAAAATAGGGTAGTTTTAAAAATCTTACTGAAGACCTTTTTTTATTGAAATTGAAAAAAAAAAGACCAAATAAATATGAAAGTATATATGGGCGATTCCACAAAAAAGCGCTAATTTTTATTAAAAAAAGCAAAACAAAACAAAAATAATTGAAAGTTGTCAAAATAAACGTAATAAAAATTATAAATCAGCTGGAAATTATATTTTAACTAGCTGTTTTACCCGGCGTTGCACGGGTTTTCATAAAAAGCCAGGTACTAAAAAGCTAATAACGAAAACTTTTTTATTTTTTAAAACAATGTGCCACAAACAGATGCTCCGATATATTTATTTTATCGGCAAAATTCCAAAAATATGGCAAAATATTAAAATATACATTGAAGAAATCGGTAAGAGTCCTAGTTTATGGAAAAATGTCCAAAATATCGGTAAATGTCCAAAAGTATCGAAATACACCGAAGAAATCGGTAAAAGCCCAAATGTATCGAAAAACATTTAAAATATCGGCAAAAGTCAAAAAGTATAGAAGAACATCTAAAGTATAGGTAAAAGTCCAAATATAACGAAAACATCCAAAATATAGGTAAAAGTCCAAAGTTTCGAAAAATATTCAAAAACATTTAAAATATCGGTAAAGGTCCAAAAATGTCGAAAAACATCCTACATATCGGTAAAAGCCCAAAATTATTGGAAAACATTGAAGAAATCGGTGAAAGTTCAAATACATATATCGAAAATATTCAATGTATCGAAAAGGGTCCAAAAGTTTCGGAAAATATTGAAACACAACTAAGAAATAGGTTAAGTCCAAGTTTATAGAAAAACACCCAAAATATCGCAAAAAATTCCAAAATATCTTTAAAAGTTCGAAAGTTTTGAAAAATATTGAAACACATAGATGAAATCGGCAAAAGTCTAAGTTTATTGAAAAACATCCAAAATATCGGTAAAATTACAAAAAAGAAATCGAAAAACATCCTATATATCGGTAAAAGCCCAAAAGTTTTGAAAAATATTGAAACACATTGAAGAAATCGGTGAAAGTCTAAAAACAAAACATCCAATATATCGAAACAAAATCAAAAGTTTCGAAAAATAGTCAAATATGTACATCGAAGAAATCGGTCAAAGTCCAAGTGTTTCGAAAAACATCCAAAATATCGAAAAAAGTCAAAAAGAATTGAAAAATATTGAAAAACATGTAAAACATAGTTAAAAGTCCAAAAATATTGAATATATTGAGTTCGCATCACTGACGAAATCACTCTCATTTTTGCTCTCATCAACAACACAACATCAAGAATAAAAAAAAAAAAACAATAAATGAAAGAGACGGAAAAGACAACAACAGCACAATCGCTATAGCGACTGAAATGCAAACGATCATTTTTATGAAAGCATTGAATTTTTTTTTTCAATAACTTCATACTAAAAAAAAAAGGTTTATATTATAAAAACCAAAAAAATAAGTATACATTCCCGTTCTATTTTACCCGTAGAACGTTTTAAAAAAAAAATTATTAAAATCGGTTCGGTATATTTTGCACCAAATCGTTACATAGGGTTTTCATATAAGCAATTTTATATAAATAGTATAAATAATATTTTCATAGTAAATTTCAAAATATTTCAAAATATCCACGGTAAAGGTGTGACACGGCAAAGGATGTTCACACATAAAATTTTAAGTTTTTACCATTGAAGTTGTATACGACATGTTTTTGAAGTAAAATAAATATGTTTAGCTCATAAGGAGCAGAGGGATTTATACCACGGTAAAGGCATTCTTGTTCGTACAATCAAAATTTACGAAACGTTTTGTGTTGAAGTATCAACTAAAAACTTAATAATTATGACGAGAATATTTAGAACAAATATTCAAGAATATGAATCTGTAGTAGTTTTTAATGTTTAGTTTTCGTTATTGTGATACAAGGATATGTAAGTAAAACTAGAGCCGATTTGATCAAAACTTGAGGACGAAAAAAGGTTTTCCAGCTAAAGTGTGTATTGTGCAACATTACAAATTTATAGTCACGCAAAGCAGTAGTTTAATAGTAACTTTTTTAGAAAGCTTTACGAGAGTTTCTACTTTTTGAACTTGAAAGTTATTAAGCTTGGTCTGCTAATTGTCGCTGAGGACTGGCACGCTACAGGAATTTTGAGCACTCAAGGGTTCCTATATCGTTGCACAATACATACTTCAATGTTGACCTCTATACCTCTGTACCATTTAGAAAACATTAGGCAGCAATGATTTACATATACCAGACATTTCTTACGTATAAATTTAGTAGAACGGAAAACTACGGCTTTTTTTGTAGAATCGGAAATATAAAAAACAAAAACTATTTTTCCTCTCCCTTTTTCGCTCTCCCAAATGGCGCTACGGTAAGCCTTAGCTTTGCTAAGTAAGTTACTACTGGATATGATGAGTTTAAACTTAGTTCAGGTTAACGTTTTTAGAAGAGGTCAAAAAGTCTCTTAGCTTTGGCGAAACTTGCGATAATAAGAGTGGTTAAGTAGCTATTGTCTTTTTTTTTTGTAAGCACGCTAGACGCCTGGATACACCCTACAATGACCTAAGCGAAATCTGGTACTTTAAGGTGGAGGTGAAAATTGTGTAGAATCTTCCCTGTGATTCTGTTTACACATTTGGAGGTTTACTTTCTCGACAATCCAAAGAATCTTGTTGACAATAGGATATGTTAATATATTTTTTTCATCTGGGATTTGAAATGGGTGTGAAGAAGCGTAGTTGTTCGTTATGTTTTCAGAACGAAAATTATTGGTCTAAATGTGTCTGTGCCGAAACCTTGTTTATCTCTAAGATAACTTACCCAACAGATATTTATTTCATTTGACGCAGTTCTGAAGAAAATGGTCGTATTAACATCTTTTTAACGACCTAAGACCCTATAACAAAAGCTAATTTTAGGTAGTAAGGGCTGAAAGCAGTTCATCTCTTACAAAACTATTAATGAATAAAAATTAAAAACAATTTCAACTCAACGGATGTACAAATATTTTTCGCAACGATACTCGATTTTTAAAGCACAGCCTTAATAAAAACATGTCTAAAGTTTTAAGTATGTTTCTACAATATTTGTAGCTGCATCTCGAGCTTTCCTTAATATCGACTTAAAGTTTTAGTGCATATTTTTGACATTATAAGGAACTTTATAATGAAAAAAAAAAAAACTTTGAGAAAATTGTTCACTAAGAGGAGACCCCTTAAACAAGTAGAGTTTAAGAGCGAACAGCTAGACAGACTCTTTGATTTAGTGTGTCTAAAAATGTTACATATGGGGAACTAATTTCTATTTAACGCGTGAAATGCAATTTGAGTTAAAAACTTTTTTTTTTACCTTAAATGATTTTGGCAACATGATTGATTAGATTTGTAGAAAACAAAGCAATAAAATTGATAAAATTGGAATGCAAAAACAAACAAAAATATTGAGCAGACTTTTTTGAAATTAAATTAAATTTTATGACTCTGATTATTTCGATATCAAAATATTGCGTAGAACATTTTTCAAAAAGTTTTCGATAATGACGCAGAATACTCGAAGATTATATATTTTCGGAAAGTTTATAATCTTGAGCAAATCAACATTCCTAAACAACTCTGTGTTGAGAAAATGCTATGTTTGAACAAGGTGCAAAAGACCTTTATTTCGAAATTGTTGTGATCGCTGAGCAATAGTACTATGGTATGATTCCAAAACTTCCATTTTATTGCCAGCGTCTTTTCATAATCTCAGTGAAGATAAAAGTCTCCGATGCTATATAGTGCGAAGCCAACAATTTCTTAACATTAGTCTGAAGACTTGGAAAAAGTAGCAAAAGTGAAAAATTTTTTAAAAGGTCAAAAAAATATAAGAATGGTGAATTCAGCAAGAAATTTTTAGGTGAGGGAGTCTTTTATACCTATGACTTTTCATATTTATGATGCTTTGACATTGATATTTATCTCGCTTTTCAAACCATTAGTTAAAATCGTCATAAAATTACAATTTGAGTATAAATGCTTAAATATATTTTTATTAATGAAAACTTGTGGTTTAAACTCATTTCAAGAAAACACTCGAAATCAATAAGTCATCGGTGAGAGTGAAAAAAAGATTTACAGTCACCCTCAGTGAGCAAAAGCCAGATAAAAACTGTTTAATATTTTTCCAAGTACTGAACTATCAGCTCTGAGTAGTTTTATAGTTTTATATATTAGTTTTAATCTTAAGTGCAAAATAAAATTTAGTGCATCACCAGCGTTAACATACGTACTATGTTAAGTATCAAAGGTTAAGAGTCTCTGGCCTATGACCAGGTTTTTGAATTATCTGATATATTTGAGTACACGTGGGCTGCTCGATATATTTCTGGCCTAATAATGAAAATGCGAATATTTATCATCAAAAATGGTTTTATTGATTTTCAGAGTATTATCCAGCATGATTTATATACTTTTGCATGCGCTCAAACCAATTGTCGAAGCACTTTTTCCACTCCGATTGAGACACCTCCAAAACATGGTTTTTAAACGCTTCATCAGCATCTTCTGGCGACGAAAACCATTGACCACGCATTTTTTTCTTAATGTGCGGGAATAAAAAGAAGTCATTGGGTGCCAAGTCATGGCTGTACGGCGGATGACTTATCAATTCGACGTTTTGGCCTGTCAAAAAGGCGCTGGTTTGAGCCCATGTGTGAGAGCTCGCATTTTCATGGTGAACAATGATTCGTCTTCTCTTGTTTTCTCGTTTTTCGAATTTCTCCGAAGACTTCAGGCAAACAAATTGTGGTGTAGCACTCAAAATTGACCATCCTACGTTGCTCAAGAGGAACAGTCGCCACATGACCAGTTTTGCCGAAGAAACAGGCGACCATTTGCTTCGAAGTGCTTCTTCCACGACCAACTTTCGTAGGATTTAGCTCGTCTTCGAAGACCCACACGGTCGATTGCTGTTTTGTTTCTTTCGGGCTCATATGCATAGATCCATGATTTGTCACCTGTGACGATCTTATAAACGTCTTTTGAAGCATCGCGATCGTATTTTTTCAACAATTCTTTGCACCAATCGACACAAGCCTTGTTTTGGGAGATTGTCAAATTGTGCGGGATTTTCAACGAGAACAAATCTTTTTTACGGCCAGGTGTTCATGCAATATCGAATGTATTGGAGTGGAACTAATGTCCAAGGATGCCTCTATCTCACGGTATGCCACATGACGATCTTGCATTATCAGCTTACGCATGGCATCAATGTTCTCTGGCACAACGGCCGTTTTTGGACAATCTTCACGGAATTCGCCTTTGAGCGAGCGTCGGCCACGATTGAATTCATTAAACCAGTTTTTCACAGTGTTATAGGATGATGCTTTATCGCCATACAAAGATTTAAGTTCATCTTTGCACTCTTGTCGTGATAATCCACGTCGAAAAATGTGAAAAATGATCGCACGAAAATGTTCACGAGTTAATTCCATTTTTTTGCCAAATTGATTTTTTCAAGTCACTGTAAACAACACAAATGATGGTCGTACGTCAAAACGTTCTAAGTACGTTTATGCTAAAAAATATCAAACTTTCCAATAGAAATGTCAGATTGCACCTGGCAACACTTAGTGTTGCCTAGGCCAGAAATATATCGAGCAGCCTACGTATATGTATTTTTATTGATATTGAAAAAGTAAATTCGACATGATTAATAAAATGAATAAGTACTTTTTTTAAACAAAAGAAAGTAAAAAATAACAATAATTATTGATGGTTCAACAATTATCTCAAAATATATTTTAAAATATGAGTAAACATTATAAAGTCCTCACAAAAAAACAAAATTGAAAAGGGAAAAGAATTAAAAGATAAAAGACCGATAGAAGTCAAAACGGCAACAAAAGATAAGAAAATAAATATTTGGAATTTCAAGCCATTTAATTTTACACCAAAAACAGTGCAAAAAAATCAGAATTTATTGCAATGAAATATCATACTACTATATGAAATACAACGTCTGTCTGTCTGTGTCTCTATAACTCGAGAACCAATCGTCTGATATGCATGATTTTTTTCTATCATTTATAGATATTTTGCATGGCAAGGTTTTATGATACATTTTTTTTTTTTTGATATACCTTCAGCTTCGTCCGGGTTCTTGGATAATCCCATAATCCAAAAATCAGTTAACCCATTCGCATGTTTTTTGCTTTCAAAGACAAGCTATCAGGTGAGATTCTAGGACAAACTCTAATTTGAAATACCCTCGGTATTGCCCGGAGTATTAAAAAATTCTGACATCGGGACAAATTACATCCGCTGGAAAAATGCCTAATTCAGCTATATAAAAAAACACCTTTTGAGACTGTTTAGTATCGGGAATGACCGAACAAAGTCGCTCCCGGGCAACAACTTTAATCACATGGTTGTTTAAATAATCTATAAGAAACTGTACCAAGTTTTGAAAAATTTTATGTAAATATTTTTCTCAAAGTATGACGGTGCTCTGGTCAAAATCTCCTATGTCTGTTTTTACTATCGTAAATTTAAATAGTAATAAAACTTGTATATTAAACGGTTTTTTTTTTTTTAAAAAACAATAACTAAATATTTCTTAAACTCCGTAATTACTTACGTGCTTTGATCAATGGCTTGTAAACTATATAAATTTGTACAACTTTACACTCTTGCGAACCACAAAAATAACAACTGATTGTTAGTAATTTGTTGCTTTTGTTGTTGTTGCTGTTTTTGCTCTGATTTTCTTGCACGATTTGTGATCGGCAACTTAGCGAAATATGCAATTGAGTAAATGTGGTATCTCTTACATCATTCGCATAATTAAACGACAAGCTCTTTTGCATTTTTCGCTCCACGCGCTCGTTTCATTGTTGCCACTAGCAAATTTGTTTAGTTCCTCAAAAATATAAAAAAAAAAAATCCTCAAAATGAATAATTCCAGACTGTAGTACTAGCTTTCTTATTATCGGTTTTGCCCGGGAAAAAAAAGGCTGATTGAAAATGAGTTGGTGAAGTTAAAGATATAGGGTAAACTTGGGAATTATGGCAGAAAAAGAATAGAAAAAAAATTTTTTAAAGGAACTAAAATATCTTGGAAAAATATGCTTTATTTAATTGAAAACAAATAATAGCATGTACTTCAACTTAAACAAAAATGATTGAAAATATGTTTTCATTTAAATTTTAAAAAACACTACAATATAAAGTGCCAAATCAACCGAGACTATCAGTGATATGGCACCGTAACATGAGTGATTTGGTACCTTAAGCAGCTTCTAAGGTTTTCGGTGCCATAATTGTTGAATGTTTCGTATAAGATGATTTATGTGATCACATACGGCACATTACGTATAGGATCTATTCATCTGGTTTGTGCATAGTCTTCTACACATTGATTGCATGCATCAGATTCATATTTTCTTCACCATCATCGGAAGAAGCATAACTAGTTACCACATTTCGTTTATAAGTTCTCATCTTTGGAACCACCACACATTGATTTGGTTATATTTTCCGCTTCAAGTATTTTCTTTTTCTGCTGGATCATATTATTAGAATACGTCAGAATTCTTGCCGTTTATTTTCTTTTTAGAGAAAACCTCAAATTAATTAAGTAAAAATAAAAAACAAGTCCTTAAAGGTCCTACCTACATGACTGCAATTCTTCGATTCTGGGACGTTCAACCGCTTCATATTTGTATTTCCACATATCTTAGAAACGGAAAATTGGCACCGGAGAATTGGCACCGTAACCATATCACCACGTCAGTGCTACAACTAGGTGACTCTTAAATTATCATTGTTGGGATAAGTGGCACCATTGCAAAGTTATAAGAAAACAACAAAAGAAGAAAAGTCGAAATTCAGTGTAAATTCAAATTTTCAAAATTAAAATTGAATTATCTCAAAACTGGAAAATTAGAGTTACCTAGTTGTCACCACTCTAATGCCTCTCAAAATATATGCAAAAAAAAAAATCAAAAATAGACCATAGTATTTCAATGCTACTAAAGCCGCATGTATTGAAATTGAAAGGGGTGCCATATCACCTAAGGGTGCCACATTTTTTGGGGTTACCCTATAATTCATGTCGGAATTTTTACAGCTACAGCTGGGTGCCACACGTATGAAAGACAGACATTCTTACAAATCCTTAAAATGTTGAACAAAAAAATTAACCCCACAATACTCATGGTAAGTCAAAATTTCTCCGATTTTTACGAATTCCCATACAGTGGTAACACTGGCTCTTTCATTTAATTGTTTGATTGTTCGAATGACAGTTGAGTATGCGCTGTATGTTAGCCGTGCGGAACTGTCATTTATTTGTTTTCCTGTATAATTATGAAAAAAAATATATGCCAAAACAAATACCAAGACAAGTGTGTCGACGGACTCGGAAGTTTACAATTATTAGATAGATGCGAAATCTATCGAAATTCTGTAAAAAAAAAAACTTTTAAGGATGCGTTTTAAATCAAAACAACTTTCCTATCTTTTAAATTTTTCTCTAAAATCCCCCTAAATTTTAGGGCAAAATCATTTATCCCAGAGAGAATTCAGCAATTATCACAAAAAAAAGTCAGTACCGCAGAGAAATAGTAAAACTAATAAATTATTTTAACTTGCCATCAGAGACAAGGCACACAAACATTAAATAAACATCATCAGCAGCATAATTATCATCGTCATCATCATCATTATCATCAGCAACACAATCGCCGTAATTAAGTCATTTAATATGAACGAACGAACGCATGACATGAACGTCAAACTGAGTAGTGCGACCAAAACGCCGCGGTGAGGCTTCATTAAATGAACTATCCCATATCTCTCTTGAACGGTAATGGAAATGGCAGTAAAAACATAGAAATTAAAACCAAAGCTGCGCACAGAATGATGGTCAACAGTTAGACAAATAAATAAACTACAACGAAATTACCATTGAAATGGATCAGTGCTATGCTTTGATAGGTGAAGGCACGGAACACCGTTAAACATATCCTGAAATGGAGAAAAAATTAAAAACTGGATTTTATTTTTTATATACTGAAGTGGTTCATGAGCCAACATTGAAATGGTCAACTGCGTTCTACTACTTTTCTTCTTCTGTTCTTGTTCCCGAACAAAAAGATTTGAACCAGACAAGAGCATATGTGATTTGACGTGATGCTACGCATGTTGTGCATATGTACACCAATATAATAGAAAATTCATTTAATTGTATGTGAAGAATGTATAGAACATGGAAAATTTTAAGAATATTGAAAATTTAAGGAACAAAATTTTCAAAAAGATCTCGATAGCTTCTTTTGGTTAATTTGCAGTCGCTGATTCATAATCTGGCTACCGTTTTTCTCTATCAGGTCTGTGTTCCGAGTTATTCTGACAGCAATATGGAGCATATCCAAGAAGTGTAGCTCAATTTTCTTTGGTAAACTTTACGTTTTAACTTTTCAAACTGTATCATTATTTTTGAAATATCATCTATTAAAGTAAAGGTATCTCAATTTCAATTTCCTTTACATGGAGTTGGGATAAATTTATTTCAATGGAAGATATCTAGGAAAGTTGTGGTACAATTGTAAATGTTAAAAACTAAGGCCTATGGAGGAAGATCAGGGCTAAAGTGAACTATAATGCTGTCTAGAAGAGCGCCATAAGAACAACTCAGATCTCAGACCTGATAGAGAAAAGCGGTTATGAAGATCTCATTAAAAATTTGGTATTGCATAGTATAATTATTATTTCAATTCAAATTTTATTTTACCGTCTAGTCCAAACTTTATCAATGGTTTTTGTTTATATTTTTTTTTTTTTTTTTGTGGGAAACTTTTTAAGGTACAAACATTTTTCAATAACATTTTTTTAGATGCAACCGTCTATGAAATATTTGCAAAAAAAGATTTCATTGACCATTGACCTCTATTAGTTTGGGGCGGCCCATTTAATACTTCCATCGTAAGCCAAGAAAAGTAGTGGATCATTAGCTAACACCTCGAAGTCAATTGTATTTTCGAAATTCCGGACACTGAAACGAGTAGCAAATCTTCTAATACTTATATAAAAATGATATGGTGTCCGTATGTAGCTTATGAACGCGGAAACTACACGGCCGATATACATAATTTATTTTCTAAATTGTTTGTAATGGTCTGTAGAAGGTTTATAAGGGGGTGAGATGCCTTTGAAGGGAACGGGGTTTTAACCCCCCATACGAAAAAAATACAAAAAATGCTATATCTCTACAATTATACAAGCTATGATTATGAAAGTTGTTGAACTTATGCATAATTTATCTGCCATCCACCATGCAAAATTTGAGGGGGGTTGAACGAGGGGACGTTGCACCTCCCATATGAAAAAATACACAAAATGCTTTATCAGTGTTCCTATAACAGCTATCATTATGAAACTTGGTATATGGATGTTTAATGAGTCTACTATTTAGCATGCAAAGCTCAAGAGGGATTGAAAGAAAAGGGATTTGCACCCCCGTACAGTAAAATACTCAGATATCATTATAAAAGTTGGTACATAAATATATATTTTATTCACCCTGAAAAACCTGAAGGGTTGGAAGAGAAAGAGGACGGAGAAGGATAAGACTTGAAACATATGTTAAGAGCATCGGGAACGGGCGAACAAAGTCGCTACCGGTCCAGCTAGTAAACTATAAAACAATATGCTACTTATTTGCTGTTAATATGTATATTTCTTTCTTTTGAATTACTTAAGAGAACATCATACTACTATATAAAATACAACCTCTTTCTGTCTGTGTCTCCATAACTCGAGAACTATTCGCCTAGTTTGCGTCCATTTCCCTTAAAGATATTTTGCATGGCAAGGTTTTAGGATACATTTTATTTCGAAATACCCTCGACGTCGTACGGGTTCTTGAAAAATCCCATCATTCAAAAATCAGTTATCTGATTTGCATGCGTTTTTGCTTTCGAAGACATGCTATCAGGTGAGATTCCAGGACAAACTCTAATTTGAAATACTCTCGAAATCGCCCGGGATATTAAAAAATTCTGGCACCGGGAGACATAACATCCGCTGGAAAAATGTCCAATACAGCGATATAAAAAAATACCTACTATGACTATTTAGCAGATATGTTATAATATATTTGTTAAAGGCTTACCAGCAATAGTATACTCGTATAAGTCTTATAACTCAAAGAATATCTCACCTGAAAGATAAGAAGACAAAGAAGTAATAAGTAGATGTTCATGAAAAATTTATAATTAAATTATATGTAATGAAACTAAAGGCTAAAGCGATGTGGGCATGCTATATGAAAGCTTAATGATTTGCTACTAAATAAAAATGTAATATACATATATAACCTAGAAATAATCATTTATAAATGACATTAATATAGTCACATAAAATAGGTGTCATAAAAAACTATGCAAAATTTGGATGAAAAACTTATTTTGATTCAAAAGAAAAAAATTATCGAGGGACTTACACGTTTTCTGGAATACTTTTATAACGTTCTTTAAGTACATCAATAAAATAAAATATAAAAAATATTTGATCAATTAAATAAGATTTGCTACAAATCCACACTTTCCTGAACATACCACATTTCAGAAGTCTAGTGAGTCAACGTTTTTATAAGGTCAGACACAGTAGACAAACGTTGACAAATAAGTTCACTGTTCCCATTAAACTCATTAATTAACAAATTAAGTCAAAAAAATAGCAAAAAATAAAACTAAAAGAAAATTAAAAAAATCACAACAAAATAACATTATAATCCAAGATTGTCTACCAACAGATGGCGCGCAGTCTAACGACCTCCCTTATGACGTTACACAGGGTGTGTTGTGTTGGTTGGCAACATTTTACTGACTGAAATAACTGAAATTAAGTAGGTAGGTAGACAGACAGACAGACAGACAACCAGAGTCAAAACACAAAAACACAACACAGGCGATTTTAATACAAAATTCATTCACGTAGTGCGTAGGTCCTTCTCACCATACAGATACAGATACTCGTAGATAGATTTTACACTTAAATAGGTTGTCGTTGGAACCGTTGCAGTCTGTCTGTCTGTCTGTCTGTTGAGTGCTGTTAAATTATGCAAATCGGACAATGCTACACTTTACATCAAATGGCAACACCAAATGATGCACGGAGTTGCAAATGACTTTGTCATTATAGAGATTTTGATATGTATTTTACAGATCGAATGACAGCTAGATGGTTGCTTGACAAGTGAGGAAATTAGTTTGCTATTTATTGATAAAGATAGATAGATTTTCTTTTTATTTGATTTTTAATTGATTTTTATACTGGCGCCACAAACGTGGGTTTCTAGTAACTTTTATTTAAATGTGAATTTTATTGATATGGCTATTTTATTGCGATAGATTGCTTTTTTATGTTAATCAACGTTCTCATTAAAGACAAAAAAATTTAATTTAATTCGTGTCATTTGATCATAATTAAGAGGAAAATTCAATTAAGAAAAACCTCCAAAATGATGGATTTTTTTAGTATATTTTTCTTAAACCGCTCACAATATACACTCAGAAAAAAAAACTATTATAGGACCACGTGCCTTCAAAATATAAATTCATGCACCAAAGGATACAAAACGAAGAAAAAGACGATCATTTAATTTGATTATATCCCGGGCGAAACCAAAGGAATTTAAGAAAAAATCTGCTCTGAAGCTCTATTAGACATAAAATCCATGACTGGAAAATCACGGCAATAGGTTGAATGATTTTCGATTTATAGACTTTTAAATAAACCGTATGAAGCCTAAGGAATATCGAATTAGAGTTTGTCCTAAAGCCTCATTAGATAACACGTCTTTGAATAAAAAAATTTATACAAGTCAGACAACTGTTTTTCGAGCTATTGGATTTTCCAAGAACCCGGGGAAAGCAGAAAGTATTTCGAAAAAATACGTATCACAAAACCTCACCAGGCAAAATATCTATAAACAAAAAAAAAAAATCATCCAAATCGGACAAATGGTTCTCGAATTATGGAGACACAGACAGACAGACAGATATTGTATCATCATCATACTACTATATAAAATACAACGTCTGTCTATCCGCGTCTCCATAACTCAAGAACCATTCGTCCGATTTGCATGATTTTTTCTTTTCTTTATAGGCATTTTGCATGGCAAGGTTTTTGGACACATTTTATTTAAAAATATTTTCGGCTTCGTCCGGGTTCTTGGAAAATCCTATCAGCAGTTATCCGATTTGCATGTTTTTTTGCTTTCGAAGACATGCTATCAGGTGAGGGTGCCGTGACATAGTCCCCACGGACATAATCCCCATTCACGAAATGGGGATTATGTCCGCCAATAATTCGGACATAGTCCCCATTTCTAAAATGGGGATTATGTCCGCAAGTGTTTCGGATATAATCCCCAGGAAAAAACGGATATATTCCCCATAACGATATTTTGTTATTGACAACAGCCGCAGCTCAGGATTTAAAACTCCCAAAAATTCCAATACCGTTTCCGCGGCGGCCTTCAGCCGATGATCAGTCTATAAAATGTCCAACACCTAGTTTGCTAGCCACAGTAATTTAACATAAGGGTAAGTGGGCGGCCTGTGGCCGCAGCTCAGGATTTAAAACTCCCAAAAATCCAACACCGGCTTCGCGGCTCAGTCTATATCATCCAACACTATATAAATTTTTTAAATGGATTATTGCAAAAATTTTGTTCAATGTTAATTAAATTTTTCGGACAGAATTCCAATAGGGGTTGCGGACATAACCCCGAAAATTTTTCGGCCATAATCCCCATTTACGAAGTGGGGATTATGTCCGTTGGAACTATGTCCGGTAACCTTAGGTGAGATTCCAGGATAAACTCTAATTTGAAATACCCTCTGTATAAACTATAATTTAAAATACCCTCGGCATCGCCCGGACCATTTAAAAATTCTGCCACCGGGACAAATAACATTCGCTGGAAAAATGTCCAATACCGCGATATAAAAAAAGACCTTCTGAGACTGTGTGACAGATATGGATGAGATAAGGTATATCAATTTTTAAAATAAATTTCGCAAAGTTGAAACTTTAAATTTTTGTTTCCAATTTTTTGATTTTGGCGGCCATTTTGGTAAGAAAAAGACCCTGGTAATATACCATTTTATCCTTTTTTTTTGGAATCTTCATTAAATTTCCTTTGATTCGATATTTATTATATTTATTATACCTACCAATTTTTTTATTTAAATTTAGAAAAAAAAAAAATACTTTTTAAGAACAATCCGTTAAAAGACACCGGTAGATTAAGGGCAGCGCGTGCAGGGCGCGCTTCATATGCAGTGATACGCATGTGATTAACACGTGATTTGTAACATAAAAGTATTGTTCTCGACCTCAAATCAAAAAATTGCCACGATAAATGTATAACCGAATTAAAGGAAATTTAACATGAATTCCAAAATAAAAATTATAAAAGAGTATGTTCATGCGACCTTTATCATACTAAAATGGCAGCCAAAGTTCAAAAATAGGAAGAAAAATATCAACTTCTAGGCCTCCTCTATCACCTCCCGAAAGCTTCGTAGCCTTATGCACTACACCCAATAAGCAAATATAACCAGATGTTCAACGCCCTCCCTCTTACCAGCGTACGTAATACTTAGACGGACCCTAAAGACATTTTATAGTGTAGAACACAAAGAAAGGCTCGATATCGAAGAACATCAGGAAGCTATATATTAATAGGTAGAAGAAATCGGTTCAGTTCCTGTTTCTATGTCTAAATCTCATCATATTCGCTAGTTTATTTTTTGTTGGAAAGGTTACAAGGAAGAGCAGTGCATAGAATTTTCTTTTTTCTAAAAGTGGGCGGTACCACGCCCCTGAATGGAAAAAACGCTCTGACGGCTAAGCCACTACATCGATTTTTTACACTAAAGAACGATAATATGACCACAATGTTTTTAAGTGGGAGGCCCTAAGAGGTGGTTTCTGTTGAGAATTTGTTTACTTAAGTTAACAGTTGGGTAGTCTTTTAAAAGTCAAATCGCAAAGGTCGTATTTCGGCCAAAAGCCAAACTCTAGTTTGATAAAAAAATGCCAAAAAGCTTTGACAAAGTTTATTTATGAACATGCCGATAAAGTTAAACACCATTGTAAAATACACTTACATTTTGACATTTTTTAGAAGAATTTTCGATATTACTTTTTGACACTGAGAAGTATCTTTTTATTTGGGTCAACATTTTAAATTTTCATAATTTTTTTCGCACTTTTCTCCTTTCACACAAGCAACACAAGCCAAATGGAAATATATCAATTATGATCTCTAAATTTACCTCTTAACAATCTTCAGCCAAAAAACTCCTTTACAGCACCACTCTGTACACTCGTCCACTTTTTGTTTATTTTGAAGATCAGTATTTTATTGAGTTGTAAAATTGTAAATTTTTATTGAATTTTTTTAATAAACGGCACATAAGCTGAATATTTCTATTTCGACGCACAAAGTTACATTAAATCCACGGAGTTTTGAAAACATATGGTTTATGCATATGCCAAGATTGTGCTACTCAGCACTTGATCGATAGATTTTTCGAAAGCATGGAGTTTAAAATTTTATTTTATTTTATTTGTTTTAAATGTTTCATTTCAATTCCGTAACTTTGTACAATTAAACGGTGCTATTTTGATGCGAAAATAAGGCGTCAAGAATTTTTTCTATTGAACCCGATTTGCGAAAGACACGAAAATTCGAAACGGAAAAATCAAAATCGTTAGATTTGACAAAATTTTTTTTTTTAACAATTTTATTTTTTTATTTTGTAGAGTAAAAAATCATAAACAAAATTTGAGATTTAAAAAAAAAAACTGTATTTCTTCAATAAAAAAAATAGCAAAGTAGTTTGCTTAAGTCAGCGCGGCGGCCTAAGATCTTAAACCAAATTAAAAGATTCGATAGATTTAAGTGGAAAAATAGTTGTTCAAGTGTTTATCTTAACATTTGCTTTTTTCTATATATATATGTATTAAACATGTGGGTTTTAAACCAAACTAAAACAACAACAACAAAAACAACAGCAACAGTAAAATAATCAGCCAACTTAACAACATAAATTCAGGCAATCAAAATAATTGCAATCTTCAACATTTGGTGCTGAGATCCATAAGATCAGTCGAGGGGAATTGGAAATACGGCACAACAAATGTTTGCAGCACGTAGGCTGTTTGTTGGATTGTTAAATAAAAACGTCAGGAACAACTTTTGTTGCAAAACACTTGGCATGCGTCAAAAGGAAATAAAAAAAAAAACTGTAAAACAAAAAACCAAAGATGAAAACTTTTCAGCTCCAAAAAGTTGCAAGCGATTTAAAATGAAGTTGTATTTTTCCTTCTTTCTTTTTTCATTTAATGTTCAATTTTTGTTTTTTTGGCATAGTAGTTTTTTATTACTTTTTCCTGCTGGGGAATAATGCATTTTATCGCAGTGCCTGCAGTGCAATGAAAATAGCTTTCATTGCTTTTGCCATGCTGATTTAATGTCTTTTTGAAGCCGGAATCTCTTAGTATAAGCCACATTAAGAACATTAGAATTATCTTTGGACATTAGAGAAGAAATTTTTAAAGAAACTTAAGTGTTAAGTTAAATGAAAATTTAATGCAAGCCCGGATTAACATAATTATTTGTTAAAGTTGATAACATCGAAAAGTAGAAAATATTGCTGTTTATGCGAACACGCATAATCCCCAAAAGTAGGGATAAATTCCCCGTAGTTGGCAACGAAACTCCATTGCTATATTAAACAATGCTCATAGCTTTCAAATTGTTTTGTTCTTCTTCTTTAATTTTTCATTCGTGTAAAAACCAATTTTGAAACAGCATTGGCTGCAGCATAAAGTTAAAAAGTTTAATTCTCATACTGAATAAAGTTTAATTGTAAAATCAGTAAATTAAAATTAAAGTCTAATACTCAATAAAGAGTTCACCATATTATTTCCTTTCGTGTGGATGCTACACACTGTGGGTTTTTTTCTGTTTTGCATCCCGTGGCTTAGCAGTGCCGAGGTCTTCAAAACACTAACGATCCTAAGTAGAGGAATTTGTACGACGTGTTGGCGATTTATGTCAAGCAACCTTGCCGGTGTTAATCTGGAGAGAGGCATACACAGCAACTCCTGATTAGTAGATTTTTGGTCAAGGACAAGTGCATGGTAACCTTTGACATTTCTGTCACATTTTCCTCAAAAAATAATTTTTTGGCTCCTGCTGGTTTATAGCTCAAGCCAGCGGCTAGAGCGATTGCCCAAAAATAAAGAAACCACTTGAAAATCTATATCTACACAACTACGGCAGGCATTATTTCGAAACTTGATACGTGGATGTACATAATATGTTTCTATCAAAAACTCTAAAAAAGGGGAAGTGCACCAGAGGCGTTACATCATCTGAACGAAGCATGTTCGGAAATAATCAAGTTTATTTCAGCCTAGATTAAAAGTACATTTTGGATTTAATTTAAGATGATTTCTACTTTTTCTAGCCGTGCGAAATCGAGATTACTTAGATTTGATTTTATTATGAAAAAATTAATTACGGAATTGGCGTCGTACACGACATATTTTATTTCATTAAATAAAAAAAAAAATAATAATTTTCATATAAAACATCATACTTATATCGCCGGTGCTTACGAAGACTATCTCTTCTTTAAATGCGGACAAGAAAATCCTTTTTTTCAAACTGCGGCGAAAAAGATCTTTTTTGTGCGAATGCGGATAAGAAAATCACTTTTTACAAAATGTGGCGAAGAAAATCACTTTTTACAAAATGCGGCGAAGAAAATCTCGCTTCATTCGCTGCGATTTAAAGTGAAATGTTTATTTTCGTAACTCGTCGAAGTATTCACTTAATAAAGAGATTTTCTTCGCCGCATTTTGTAAAAAGTGATTTTCTTGTCCGCATATTACAAAAAAGATTTTTTTCGTCGCAATTTAAAAGAAAAGATTTTCTTCGCCGCAACTTTCGGTTGGAAGATTTTCTTCGTAAGCACCGGCGATATATACTTTTGTATGTAGTTTTTGTATGAGGGGTACAACGCCCCATCATTAGATCCCCATTTTTTTATAATATAAGCGTGCCAGTAAATTATCCTTAGATATAGTTAGTGTTATAGGCGTGATGCCTATCTTGTGGTTTGTAGTGATGAGTAAAATTAGTCTTGGTCTTGCGTTTTGTGCTTGGTCTTGCTAATTTTGCGAGACCAAGACCAAGACTAAGATGCTGATATTTTTGCAAGACCAAGATCAAAACTGCTATGGTCTTGGTCTTGCTCACGATAATTGTCAAGACCAAGACTGCTTTTCAGTCTTGCTAATTTATAGTTAAAAGTTGTTTCACGCTTGTTTTGAAGATAAAATCATGTCTCGATTTGAATACTCAGTATCTCTGAAAATTTTTTCAAGACCAAGACTTAATGAGCAAGATCAAGACCAAGACCAAGACTCAATATCAAAACCAAGACCAAGACCAAGACTCAATGTGCAAGAACAAGACCAAGACCAAGACTGCTATGGTCATCACTAGTGGTTTTTTGTACGGGCGGTCGCAACGCCCCCTTGTCTGATTCACTAAATTTTCTTTAGAAACCCATAGATCGCCAAAAAAACATATGGTGTGAATATGGTTTCAATGCGTATGGAAGCCCTCCAAAGGAGTCGGAGGGGTAAACCCCCTCTAGTCTTTCCTAAATGGGGAAATAGCTAGGGTAGGGTTTGACCTGGACCCCTGTGGTGCGAAAACCTAGGGTGACCCGAAAAAACTGACTTCATCCTCGGTGAGATCTACAAGCTGGCACATGAACTTTTCATATCAACGTTAATGTAAAATTTGCTCTCCTGAAAAATAATGATACCATGCGGTATCGTGGGACTGAAAATGAGCGAAATCGATCAACAGACACGCCTACCGCCCAAACAAAAAATATATTCAAAATGCAATTTTAAAAGTATTTTTCACGGCAATGCAACCAAAATACACATAAATTCTACTAATTGTAAGCGCAAGCTCCGAGAAAAAACTGGGCGAATTCGGACAAGAGGGCGTGGCACCTCCTATATAAGCAAAATTTTCAAAATACCGCTGTGTAGGGTATTTAATGTTTGGCCAGGCCAAAGGTTACAGCCTTACTAGCTTCAAACGCTATACTGCATGCGTTATTTGAGATATTCGAACCAAATTTGACTCAGACACTAAGAATTATAAATGCAAGCTCTCAACAAAAATTGGGTGAAATCGGACAAGGAGGCGTAGCACCTCCGATATTAGCAAAAGTTTCAAAATACTATACTGAAAGAGTTTTTTGAGATAATCCAACAAAATTTCACTCAAATACTATAGACTATAAATGCACGCTCTAAGCTAAAGCTAGGCGAACTCGGACAAGAGGGCTTGGCACCTCCTATACGTGGGCTGCTATATATATCTCTGGCCTAGGCAACACTAATGTCAATAGCTAAAATCTGGCAACAGCATAATAAAGGTTGACATTTTTTTGCATAAACGTACTCACAACGTTTTGATGTACAAGTGCTATTTGTTTTGTTTACAGTGAGTTAAGAAAATCAATTTTTCCATTGAAAATTTAAGCGATTGATAAATTATGGGGTTTCCAACGAGAATAAAAATATTTTTTACAACTAAGTGGTCATGCAAAATCGAATGTATTGGAGTGGAACTAATGCCCAAGGATGTCTCTATCTCACGGTATGTCACATGACGATCTTGTATTATCAGTTCACGCACGGCTACAATGTTCTCTGGCACAACGGCCGTTTTTGGACGACCTTCTCGGAATTCGTTTTTTAACCGAGCGTCGGCCACGATTAAATTCTTTAAACTCAAATACTATAGACTATAAATGCACGCTCTAAGCTAAAGCTAGGCGAACTCGGACAAGAGGGCTTGGCACCTCCTATACGTGGGCTGCTATATATATCTCTGGCCTAGGCAACACTAATGTCAATAGCTAAAATCTGGCAACAGCATAATAAAGGTTGACATTTTTTTGCATAAACGTACTCACAACGTTTTGATGTACAAGTGCTATTTGTTTTGTTTACAGTGAGTTAAGAAAATCAATTTTTCCATTGAAAATTTAAGCGATTGATAAATTATGGGGTTTCCAACGAGAATAAAAATATTTTTTACAACTAAGTGGTCATGCAAAATCGAATGTATTGGAGTGGAACTAATGCCCAAGGATGTCTCTATCTCACGGTATGTCACATGACGATCTTGTATTATCAGTTCACGCACGGCTACAATGTTCTCTGGCACAACGGCCGTTTTTGGACGACCTTCTCGGAATTCGTTTTTTAACCGAGCGTCGGCCACGATTAAATTCTTTAAACTAGGATGGTGCTTCATCGCCATACAAAGATTTAAGTTCATCGATGCACTCTTGTCGTGATAATCCACGTCGAAAGTTGTGAAAAATTATCGCACGAAAATGTTCACGAGTAAATTCCATTTTTTTCCCAAATTGATTTTTTTAAGTCACTGTAAACAACACAAATGATGGTCTTACGTCAAAACGTTCTAGTACGTTTATGCTAAAAAATGTCAAACTTTATTATGGTGTTGCCAGATTTTAGCTATTGACATTATTGTTGCCTAGGCCAGAGATATATATAGCAACCTACGTATAAGCATAAGCTTCAAAACGCTATACTGAAAAAGTTTTTTGAGATAACCCAACTAAATTTCACTCAGACAATAATAACTATAAATGCAAGCTCTAAGCAAAAATTGGGTGAACTCGGACAAGAGGGCGTGACACCTCCCATATAAGCGAAATTTTCAAAATACTGAAGTGTAGGGTATTTAATGTTTGGCCAGGCCAAAGGTAACACCCTTACTAGTTTTTTAATTTAATTGTGGTTAATCTTGGTCTGAATTAAATTTAGAAAACATTAGACAGCAGCGAATTATACCATTTATAAGTCAAATTTGACAATTTTTGATAATCAAAATTAGTGGGACGTTGAAATTCGGCCTTTTTGTGGAATCACTCATATAAAGTAATTTTTCCTTATACATATTAACATTCTAAGGGTTCAAAGAAACATAAGCTCCTTATCGCACACAAATCAATTTTTTTTTTTTTTTTAAATTTATCTTTCATTTGCAGACGGAAAATTTTATATTCAACTGTTAAATTGTTTCAATAGAGCTCATATTATGTTCGCGTTTATAAATAGCATATCCTTATATCAATTTAATTACTTTTTAAACTTTAATAAACACAAAACACTGCCAGCACAGCAACATATCACTCAAGTATGCTGCTGCACGACAATATGGATCATTGACATGAGGTCCACCCCAAATGACACAAGCGAAAACCCACAACACAAAGAAGCAGCAGAACGTACACCGATAGAGTAAATAAATTACAAGGGGATCATTGGGCTGTGAATTTGAAAGCTGGACATCAATCGATGTAGTAAGTCAACCTAAAATAAACAGAACAAGGAAACACGAAAGGAAAAGCCAGCAACATTGAAAAATAAAAATAAAAATAACATGCGTTCATGGAGACGACAGAAATAACGTGTGACAGACAGCAAAGTAAGGTAACAAAAGAAGAAAAAAAACTTTATTACCAAAAATGTTTATTTTGACAAGGGTACCGCCAGTTTAAGTTTTCAGCAGACAATTATATTATAACTTGAAGCATGGTCACCTTTGACAATGTAAACTTTATTTATGCACTTTTTGTCATGTGCTACACCACATGTGCAACAAAATATTGTGATTTTTTTATTTTTCAAATTTGTTTATTTTTTTATGAATTAATTTCAATATTCACATGGTCACCTTAAGCAAATTTTATGCTCGTATTATTTATTTAAATTTTTTAATAATTCACTTGTACAAGAACTTTCTTTTCTTGATACTTGGATGATTCATATGTCAACACCCGTGTCCTTTTTTTCTTCTTTTCTCAACACAATACAACACAACACAGCGCGTTTTTCTTTAATTCTGTTGCTTTTGTGGCAACTCCTAGACGGCAACTGAAGTTGGCTAAAACTTTGTTTGGCCAACAAAGGTTCTGCTGCTGCTGCTGCTTGTTTTCTTCAAAGAACAGAGGACAGGTTTTTCCGACAAAAAATTAAATGACGCAAAAAACAACAAAATACTTGTCGTAAAAGCGCAATAACAGCAAATGTGGACGACGACCACGTAAACTCATCCAGTCAGACCGTGAGTAAGCGAGTATTTGCTCCTAGAAGTTATTTCAGCGATGGATGATGATGATTCGTCAGAAACAGCTGTTCGCAAATAAGGTATTGTAATGTCGATGTCGAAATCTTTAGAGAGCAAATGAAATTAGCAGAGTAAAAGTAGTGCCTTCAATTTAAAGCTGGCAACATCAATGAGTCTGAGAGACTTTTGTCTTTACAATAATATAAATCTAAGCTGAATGTGACGTCCTGGGCCTATAAAAATATGCTTACTTCAAGCATTACGAAAAAAATAAATTGATTTTAACGAAAAAGTGGACCTCTGTGTACTCTACTATATTTTTTGTAGAAGGCTTTGCATAAAAGAGACACTTAACTTTGTCCGAAAAATAAAAAATCTGAAATTTTTGGTTTTGAGCGGAACAAAGAAGATGGTAGCTGTTTTTAGCAATCGAATAAGTAGAAATGAAAAAGTTGATTGTTTTTGACCACTATCCTATCAGTCAAAATTAATCTTCACTAAAAAAACCATATTCGTTCCACTTACGAAAAAATCAGCATAATTAGTAAGTACCCAATGAACGTAGAACCATAAGTTTGTGAGAAGATGATATCTCCATTTTTATTAACTTTCAGGAAATGGAATTTATAGCCCTAGCATGGATGGCGAGACGAATTGAGTGACTGAAAGTAAATATTTCTGAAAACATCAGAGATCTGTTTCGTTTTTACATTTGTTTTTATAGTTTTCAACTCGTTTATGCAAACTTTATTACAAATTCATAAGTAGAGGAAGAGTGCCGGGTGTGGACACCTTTTTGTTTTCGATTCAAAACTTTTGACCAAATGTATATTATGCAGACATATAAATATCAATGGATAGCTAGAGACCTTAGCTAACTACTGGTGAAGAAAGTTAATTGATTTCGTCAGCTGGAAAAATTATATCAAAAAAATAGTGAAGTGATCATTTTTGACAAAAAAAAAATTTGGTTCGGTTCGGACACCCTTAGAAAATCGGCTAAAAATGGGTAAATATGAAGTAAAACGCAATCAAATGGAGAAAAAAATCAAAATTAATTTATTTTGGAAAAATTGACTCACACAAACTCTAATCAACGGATACAACAAAATCAGCGTCCTGAAAACGTCTGGATCGAATGGCATCATGCCTGTTGCCCTGAAACCGGACCTGATTGTCTTCGGCGTCAATGCCAGATCAATTGTCTTGCAGACTAAACTGGCTAGATGATGTTATTTCTAGCCCAAGCATGAATTTTTTATACCAATCCATGCCCGCCATCTGCTCCTCGGTCCACTTGTCTGGAAGCTCAATACCGAGATTTTTTTGCAAAGTGGTACGCCACCTTACCACCCACACTTAATGAAAACAATTTTTTTTCTGCGAAATCTTTAAAGGGCCTATTGGTTCTTTCAATTCCACTAAAGTAAGCGTAAAAAGGATAAGGACACCATAAATTTGTTATGTTGACATCCACGACGAT
Organism: Calliopum simillimum; assembly: GCA_951812925.1. Classification (NCBI taxonomy): domain Eukaryota; kingdom Metazoa; phylum Arthropoda; class Insecta; order Diptera; family Lauxaniidae; genus Calliopum; species Calliopum simillimum. The sequence continues at coordinate 93,834,206 of OX638371.1, read as the reverse complement.
ATTTCAGTAAATCACACGCATTAAATAAAAAAAGAGGAGTGCCCACAACGGACTCTATTGGGTGCCCACAACCGACTTTGACAGCTTTTCAATTGATTAATTTCGATTTATTATTGAAAATCATTGAAAAAACTTTAGTGTTGACTTTCGCTTGATCAAATATTGTTTACTTCTCAGCACAAAGCAAATGCGTTTGTTTGCTTCGGTATACGCACAAAAACTTCGTGCTGTCATAACACGCGCTTATTGTTTGTCAGAACAGCCGTATTTGTTTTCTGTCAATAGTTACGGGGGGTGCCCACACCCGATCCTTTAACCTTTTCAAAAAACGAACATAAGCTTTAGGGTGTCCATATCTTTTTTTAAAAAAAGTTTCACTTTAACGACATATTTAAAAAATTTTAATAAAATTTTAGTCTCAAAACGCTTAAATGAAAAATCCAACATAAATTTTAAGGGTTGCCACATAAATTTGTGCAACTTTAGAAAAGCTCATCGGAGCGTTTCTGAGGTCAAAAATTTCCATTTAGTTATAGAACGTACATACGAATAAAATAAGGTTTTCGAATATAACCATGTGGTAACCCTAAAAATTTATATTGGATTTTTGAAAAGTTTATTTAAGACTAAGTTTTAACTTTTATTTCTTTAATAAATGGTTTAAGCAAAAACTTACAAAAAAAAAACACCGAAAGTTTTGTACAATTTTAAAAAAGTTTATCTGAGCGTTTCTGAGATCAAAAATTTAAATTTGGTAAAAAAAAAGGTAAGAATTATATAAGATTTTCGCAAATAACTTGGCAACCATAAAAACATACCTAAGTTGGAACGTCGCGTGGTTTATGAACAGCCCCTACTCATAAAAAAGAAGTCAACAAGTCTAATGAATTAACCAATAAACAACAATGTTTCGTAAGAGAACCATTCTCCCGGAGTAAATTTGACGGTTTAGTTACTATACAGCAGAATGACAAAATGTTGCAAAAACAGTAATGTCACACTGAAAAAACAATAATTTTTAAAAAAGTTGAAAATGGTTGATAGCCAATCTAATTGTTTATTGATTTAATTATATAGAGATAAAAGAATATGTATAGTAATTTAAAAGGGAGAATGACACACACTTGCGTTATTTACCAAAGTTTTAAACTTAAAAAAAAAAACACTCACTGAGCGGATGTAGTCGAAAATGAGGGACCAACTTCCAAGCATGTCAATTCAATACAAAAAAAAAATTTTCGAAGAGTTAACATAGAAAAACAGTAACTGAAATAAGTATATGAACCTTTTATTATGAAAGTGTGGCAAGTCAAAAATAAGGTAAAAGTAATGCCATAATATGAATTGGCCGACATTTTATTAGAAATAAATAAAATTGATCTCTATTCTCACATACTTGATGATGTGGAATTGATGGCATTAAGTTGAAAAAATTATATCGGTCATAAAACTGATCATTCGTTATGTCACTACTTTTGCCACGTTTTGGGCTTGCCGAATTTTTATTATAAACGGCCCATATATGTACAATCAATGCCGTGTAAGTTTTTTTTTTTTTTGAGAAAACAACGTAATATGTGAAACGGTCAAATCAAGTGCACTAAGAAAATGTTAGGGACAGTAGGGAGAATGACTTTTTAATAATTAATGTTGTAATTTCATTGTAAAATATTTTTATTTTTTTTTTTTTTTTTTTCAAGCTATTCGTATATAAGCTCTTCTTAAGAATCTGTATTAAATAGTTAAAATATCAGCTTTTAAATTTAAATTGGTTTTGAGGCCCGGGGTATTGAATCGCACATTTTTGGAGAATCAGCTATTATAATTTTCCGCAGACAAAAATAATTTTAAAGGAATCCGATAGAATTAATATCGTCGCCGACCTTTCCTCAAAACATTTTTAAAATTTCATTGCTGGCAACACTCTCCTTTATCCTTGAAGCTTCGAAATCTCTACTCTTTCTGTATTTACCGTTACACAATCAAACTCGCTCATATTCGAATATGCAGCAAGTTGCAGTTATACAAACCAAATGAAGAAACATCTCACCTTGCCTTGGCAACCATGCCAATGATGGAGGTCACTCCTCGCTAATGTTAGTTGGATGTGTCGGCAAAACTCAAGTTTTGTTTGTAACTGCGCACTGTGTACTTACGATATTTCGCGTACTCGCGTATATGGTAGTGTGGACCCATGGATGATTAAATATCTTCACCTGCTACCACCGAAATGGATGGCAACTCAGCAACAATTCTCATATACACACCCATTCAGTTTTACCCTCCTCGAACCATAGAAAGATTTTTTGGTTTAACCTCAGACGAACTTCTCATCACACACACACATACTCATGAAGGGTTTTGTTTTCTTTGATGATTAATCATCATTAGTGGCGTGGAAAAATGAACCCTGTCAAAAGGGGTAATGAATGTGAAGTGGGGAGCAAGACACACAAGCAAATGGGGAGAATTTCACTGCATTACTAAAGCAGAAACGTGCAGCAACGGAAACGCACAATACTCGCAGACCCAGCAGAAGGACAACGTACACACAAACACACCTACACAAAATTTTACGCGACTTCATGTCGAGAAATTTTGTTGTGTTTTTAAAAATCGATTTCTTACAGTGGTGTATATCTTGTTGAATATTTGAGTACGATTTAGGCATCGCTTCCCGTCGCGGGTTCAGTAAGAAAAGATCATCTCTACTTCGCTGCGTCTGATCATTCACTATTTGATTGAATTTTCGTTAGCCTTCTTATCAGAATCGGGTTCTTAAAAATTCAATTTATGTTAAAGCATAGAATAACTTGGAGAGCATTTCCCATTGACATAATCAGTTTTGTCCAAATTTATGTAGGGTAAGCCCGGGAGATGTGGCACCACCAGTTCAAATGGCACGCCTTTCGATTTCAATACTGGCAGTTTTTGTAGTATTCAAATGTGGACAAAATTTAATTCAGTTATATAAAGGACTTCGTGGTGAACAGTTCATTTAACTGCGGTTCGTATAATTACTTATGTGTTGAAATTTTTAAAAAAATTCGGAATATAAGCTGATGAATTTTTTTTTTTTTTTTTTTTTTAGTACATTTCGAGAGGTTATTGAGCGTTGAGTATTTGATACATTCGGTGCTTATTTCAAAAAAAAAAAAAAAAAAAAATTGAACGTGATATCGTTTTCGGATGGAAAGGAACATGCTTATTCGTTTCGTGGAATTTTTATTTGATATACGTATATACCAAAAATACCACCCAATCACTGTGGGTGATATGGTTCCGGTGCCGTTTATCCCTTTGCATATTTATTATAAAATATTTGGGAGTATAAATTTGAAGCTTTTAAACGTATAGTAACCCCAGAATCGTAGAATTTAAGTCAGGTAGGACCTTCAATGATTCCATTTTCATTTTAAGCTGTTTATTTTGAGATTTTCTCTAATATTTTAGAAAACCCTTGGAAACTTTGAATACAAGAGACATTATGCCAGAAAAGGTGTTTAATGAAATCTCGCCTGTACCAGCGACTTCGAAAAACTTTTATTTGATGTTGGATGTGAAGAAGATTATGCACAAACCACTAAGTCAGCTGATTGGCTCTAATGCGAAATGTGCCGTATAAGGTCAGATAAAATGTGTACATCCTTTATTAAAACATGCTACAGTTTTGGTAGCAAAAATCTACCTAGTGCCAAATCACCCGAGACTATGGGTAATACGGCACCATATTATGGGTGATTTGGCATTAGGTGGACTATGGGTAATACGGCACCATATTATGGGTGATTTGGCACTAGGTGGATTTTTGTGCACCATATTATGGGTGATTTGGCACTAGGTGGACTATGGGTAATACGGCACCATATTTCCCATAGTCTAGGGTGATTTGGCGCTGTACAGAATATTTTTTTTTTTAATGGAATATGTATGTAGGTATATAATTTTTATTTAAGTTCAAACTTTTCTTGTTTTGAGTTAATTAAAGAATGAATTCGTGCTTAGTTCCTTTAAAAATTTCTTCTAGTTCTGGAGTTTAACAAAAAAAAGTGAAAAGCTCGAAAATATGTTTGAGCTTAGGGGAAAGTACTGTAAACGTTTCAAAAGCATATTTGTTGTCTTCTTCTGCTTCTGTCTGCCTATTCGTCAAATTTCACTAGAGTTTTTATGATTGCATGACCTTTCCAGTGCCACCGGCTCTTTATAATTTCTGTTAAGATAGGAATATAATTGGAAGCAAAGTTTGCCAAGCTGTTCAAAACTAAGCACATCAAAACTTTTCAAGACAAGAGCTACTAAAAGACATGTAGAACCCAAGTTAAAGAATGTATTGTAGTATAAAGTTAAGTAAAACACTACGCAATTGACGTTCTACTTGCCCATTTGTTCAGCTCTTTTGAGCGTCATCTAATACAAGGGTGTCGGCGTTTTACAATCACTGAGCCAAGCGCATGCTGCGCAGTCAGCGCAAAATTTTCGCTTTTACAACAACTTCAAATTCGAATTACAACAATCACAAAAACAATTTTTTGTTTTTTTTTTTTTTTCATGCCTCGTTTATAAGAACAATAATATTTCAACAATTTTCAAAATTTCTAAGGACTAGGACACACACAAAAAGTAGGGGTATTCACGCGTTGATGCGCAATGCTCTTGCGTCGTTGCGAAAGTTTGACATTTGTAAAACAACAAACACATTGCCGAAAATTTCGCACTACTTCTGCAATTTCTCAAGATGAAATATTCACATTGAACGTTCAGGCATTAGTGCGTAAGACTTGCATTTTCGCAACTGCGCATCAACGCATTAATACCCATATTGTTTGTTGTTTTTGTTTTTGATGCGACGTAGTCGTTCTTGTTGTTTTACGTTGGTTCGAGTTCGATTTCGTGTGTACGCAAAAAAAGCAACAAAAACGCGAAATTTTGACGAGCGTGATAAAAAAAACAACAAAAATTATTTTTGTGATTGTTGTACAGAAATATTGATGTTGTTGGTCGAGCCAAAATTGGCTCACTTTTGTTCTACGCTAACACCCTTGATCTAATACCACAAGAGTCGTGAGATCGATTCTCCGTGAACCCGAAATATATAGATTATTTATTTATTTTTTGTTTTGTTGCCACGGTTAATTTTGGCCAAGGGTCGATCTTTTTAGAACTTTTTCGCTAAATAGAGAACATTTTAGTTTTGTTCATTTGATTTTGTACCACTGTACATTAGTCCTGTCTAATTATGACGCAAAAACATGTACGCCTAACTGGCAGCAGCGGAGGCTCGTATGTCACATCAATCCCAAGCCCCCCGCACCACTATCCACGTTCTCACAACCAACTGACAAAGTAAGCAATTCAAGTTTTGTATTTCGTTTTTATTTTTTCTTTTATAACGCTACGAATGAAGTCATACCTCTACCTACCCTTATTGTTAAAATATAAAAATTGAGGTTAAGTGAGTTTTATTTTTGTCTTCATGCCAAAGAAAAAAAAAACTAAAGTGGCAAATTATAATGCGGATAAGAAAAGAATGAGAGACATAGTACATATGGTAAAATGGGTAGCCAAATTGTAGGGAAGGAAGCAGCAGTTTGTATTACAATGGTAAGAATGACATAAAGAAGAAAGTAAGCTGGCGAAATAAGTGGTCTATGTAAAAAGTAGCTCCTTCCTATGTAGCTACTGCAGTAAAAGAGGCGCGTAAACTGGGTCTTTGACACGAGTTCACTTTTTGTTTTACTCTGCTGTTATGTATTGTATGTATTTATTCTATTGTCAAATCATTTTAAGCTTAGAATGCGGATAAAATATAAAGCTTTTCGACGTTTTTTATTAGATTTATATTTTATGGGGAATATAACAAAAGGTCAGTAAACTGTGGGAACTTAAAGAAAATTGCTTTGACTTATCAATTCATAAATTTCTTATGGAAAAGTTTGGATGACAATATTTTTAATTGACAGGTGGAATTTTTTTTTTTTTTTTTTTTTCAAAATATCAAAAGAAATAACGAAATTTTTACAAAAAAACTTTAATAAAATTTAGTTCTTCAACCCTGGAATAAATTCAATATACGGGTGAATCTCCGAAATAAGTACTTAAACATGAATTATTTTGTCTTCATCTATTTTTTTTTATTTTTTTATTATTTGAAGGTAAAGAATATGATGATCCTTATTTCTGCAATCATTTTAAAAAATTAGCATAAGCTTTCAGGGTTGCCATATTTAAGCAATATATTTAAAAAAATAAATTAAACTTTTAGTCCAAAATCGCTTAAATAAATAAACTTTATAAAAAACCAACATAAATTTTAAGGGTTGCCATATGGTTGTTTTCGGAAAGTTTTTTTTTAACTTACGATTTTTGACGACCTAACTAAAATATGATTTAAACAAAACTAACAAAAAGCGTTTCTTGAACCAAAAATTTCAATTCAGTCAATAAAAAGTAAGAATTAAACAAGATCTTCGATAACAAACTGTTGGCAACCATAAAAATGTAAATTGTATTTTCAAAAAGTTAATTTAAGCGTTTAAATACAAATTTTTTATTTTTATTTTCCAAATAAATAGGTTAAGCAAAACTAACAAAAAAAAAAATCGGGTGGCAACACCAAAAGTTTTGTACAATTTTAAAAAAGTTTATCTGAGCGTTTCTGAAGCCAAAAATAAATTTCAATTAAGTAAAAAAAAAAGTAAAAAGTAAGATTTTCGAAAAAAACCAGGTGGCAACCCTAAAAACTTATGTTGAAAAGTCGCGAGGTTCATGGACAGCTCATAATCATTAAAAGGAAAATTAGTTCAACAAGTCTAACGAAATAACCAATAAACAACAATGTCTCGTAAGAGAACCATTCTTCCGAAGTATATTTGAGGGGAAAATTACTACACGGGAGAACGACAAAATGTTGTAAAAACATTAATATTACAATGAAAATAGTAATTATTTTTGAAACTGATGGATAGCCACTCTAATAGTTCATTGTTTTAATTTTATAATGATAAAAAAATATGTATAGTAATATAGAAAAACTTAAAGGGCGAATGACACAGACTTGCGTTCGATACAAAATTTCTAAATTTTCTTATAAAAAAAGCTTACCAACACTCACTATCGTAAAACCAAAACTGACTAAGCTGCATAAGAACTAAGTCTTCTCTTTCTCTTCATTTTCAGTTCTCTTTTTACTCAATATTTAAAAAAAATTACAGTTAGAATAAAAAAAACTGGTTAGGAACAGCAGGGAGAATGACTTTTTAACACTTTATGTTATTACAATATTTCTTAGTAAAATATTTAGAATTTTTTTTTTTTTTTACGCTATTCGTATAGAAGCTCTTGTTAAGTATCTGTATTAAATAGTTTAAATATCAGATTCTTAACTTAAACATGGTTTTGAGCCACAGTACATTGAATGGTACATTTTTCGGAGAATCACCCATACGTACTTAACGTCAGAAAAACTCTCAAGGAATTTAATTAAAAAAGCATCATGTTTCAATATAAAACGCCCCAACTAGCGTTTAACTCTCTCGTGTTTACTCTTATTTATGTATCCAAACATGTAAGCGTGTCCTGTCGCTCTCACGAAAATGCGGTGCCTTTGAACTGTTTCACGTTGTTTTCATGTTTTCTGTTTACATTTGTTTTTTCCAATTTAAGTATATTCATTTCATTATGTTTCGCTCTCGCATCCTTAAAGTTCATTAAAGTTCACGTTGTTTTTGCACCGTAACGTTACCGTACTTTTTTAAGTCCTTAAGTTGATTGTCCTCCGGAAAATTTGTGCGGTGCGTGCTCACTTATTATGTGTCTGTGTAGGTACATGTTTCTGTTTGTGTGCACATTTATTTGGGTATTTCTTTTGTTGTGTCTGTGGTAGTCTTTACTTTTTCGTTTTTGTTTTTCTGCAAACGAGACAGAAACCTGTGAAAATTGATAAAATAAAAAGGAAACTTCCGCTACATCTCGTGATGTGGTTGCAATGGTTGGGTTTCTTCTCAGGATTTCTAAAAAAGTTTTGAAGTGGTTTTTCTTTACTTTGGCAATCATTTTATCAATGTGTCTAGACATTCATTTAAGTATTTTTTGTGTGCTTTTTATTTTCTCTATGGTTGGTTTTTTGATGGCTTCTATGCAATTCTCAAAGGGTCAATCTTTTTGGCATATGTTAAGTGTAAAGTAAATTTATGTAACGTGACTTTTATTACTCGAAGAGGATTATAAAGGTTTTTTTGTAACATTAATCCCTGTTCAATACGTTTATTTGTAAACTGTAAATCAAAAAGGACACTTCAAATTGCAAATATTTTAAGTAAAATAATAAATTTCTTTAGAAGGTCTCGTGTTCACATTTTAAATTGCTTATATTAATAATGCAGAGGGAGATTGATTAGTACATGTGTTTGAATTCAAATAGCTTCCTTGCGTGAAATCAGTTGAATATCATTTAGTGCTAGTTGTCAAACAGTTACTGTAGTTTTAAGCACATTTATCGGGTATTTTGTAGAAGACTTGTGAAATATTGATGAGCAAACCCACAGCAATCTTGGTCTTTATATTTGATCTTGATGTTAGTCTTGATCTTATAAACAAAAAATTATTCAAAAAAAAAAAAAAAAAAAAAAAATTCTGAGTGGAGTTGAGTATACAAAACTTTCCGAACTGTATTTGTTCAACGCAGTTACTTTTAAAGAAGCAGAATTTCATATTGGGATATGATTTTATCTTTGAAATGGGATACTTCTGTTAATTATTACTGAGAACGACCAAATAGCAGTATTCAAGTATGTATATATAAAATTAGAGCATTTACTTCAATAAATTTGCTAAAATTATTTTAACAAGAAGTCCACAACTCAGGGAGAAGTGATTTTTCAAAGGGGCTTATAACCAAAACGAGGCAAAAGTAACGTAATACACATTGCTTGCAAATAATCGGTTATTCGACATATATGATTTTTTTAGCTAAATGTCATCAATTTCACGCCATCAGGTAAACTTTTCGTGAAAACAGAACCCAATTTTATATATATATAACAAAGTATCAGCCAATTAATATAATGCCATTACTTTTGCTTCGTTTTGGTTATAAGCCTTTTTGAAAAATCACTCCTCAAATGGATAACAGAAATCTTAGCGAAAATATCGAGGAAGCGTAGGTCTTTATGAGATAACACAGCACTGGGCATATCTGGGCAGCTATAAAAAACACTTTTATAATCTAGAAACGTGGACTTATATTTTTATATGAGAATAATTTGGGGATTCACGGGGTAAATAACTAAAAGTTTAAGTGAAATACTAATGGACGGACGAAAAGTACAAAAAAAAGTATGATTTTATGGAAAGTACGTCACAAGTTATATGAATTATTTTAGTTAAATACAAAGTTAATACCATTATTTTCATATATTTTTGAAATATTTTCAATTAGTTTTTAGAACAGAAAACATAAGTCTATTACAATAATAACCTTCTCACATTACTATCAATACAAGTGCTTTCACTTTGGATGCTATTTTTTAAAGTTGAAAATATAATGTGGCAACACTATTATTTTATACCACATTCTACATAGAGCTTGTGCAAGCACCCATGACACAAACCATCAAATAAGAGCTTTGATAGTTTCTATATTTTACTTTGGCTACTTGCCGTCAGATGGCAAATTATTTAAAGTTCACCCTATTTGCAAAGCTTTTGTTAAACTGAATTAAATAACCAAAATCAATACGGAAAAGTTGATTTTAACCAAAATTCTCTTTTCTGATTAATTGAGCCGTTTATTTTGAAAGTGGCCTAAGTCCATTTCGAGGCAAAAGTAATGTCATTCACATTATGTGCCGTAATAATAGGATTTTTGCCCATACTATTATTAAACATAACGCCATTAATTTCACACAATGTAGTAAACAGAATTCAATTTTATTCATTCTGAACAAAATGCCAGCTAATTCATATTATGACATTACTTTTGCTCCGAAATGGACTTAGGCCACTTTCAAAATAAACGGCTCAATTAATACTTATTTTTCTGAAAGTTATAAATTTTATGAAACCTTATTTTTCTATTCAAATTTTTGAAGTTTATGTACGTCCTAATTGGACTCTACAACACTAGAATTATTTTCACATCGTCTTTTTTTCATAGATGCATAGTTCAAAATATGATTCCAATATCATTACATACATATGTACATATATCTGCGAATCCACAAAAAAAGCCTCAGAAGAAGACTTTCTCTTTTGCTATTATTCAATGTTCGTTAACTAGTCCAAAGCGAAACGTACGTAAACGAAAGCTTTTCGGACTTAAACCCATATTCTGGACTAGTCAACGTACACTTTGAAGTCTCTTTCGAGACTTTTTTTGTGGAATCGCAAATACATATATGTAATGATATTGGAATCATATTTTGAACTATGCATTTATGGAAAAACGACAACGTGAAAAAAATTCTGGACTAGTAAACGAACATAATGGTCATCCATGTATACAAAAACTTAACCGTTTAGGAGATATTCGTTAAAAACGATTTTTTGATGTTTTGCAGTTTTTAAGAATATTTTCTGGAGGGTAATTTTATCGTATACATAAATCAATATTATTTGATGAGTATATGGTTCTCCACAAAATAGATTCTTATACTTTTTATCGTGCGATTTTTTGTTTTTATCAAAAAGCTTCGGAAATGAAAAGTAATGGAAATAAGATACAAGCAGGATGGCTTCGTGTGACTCACAATTTTCCTCAAAAAGCTTGCAAAATTAAGTCATGGAAACCACACGAAATACGGAACAGGCCTGATTTTCTCTTTTGGTCGTTTTTTAGTGCATGCTCTAAAGAGTTGTTTAGTTTAGTCGTGGCTATAACTTTGTTTTAATTGTTTTTCAAAAGACGGAACGGTTTTGTAGGTTTGACCAAAAATGGTATAATTTTTCGGCATTTGAGTGATTTTGATGCCCAAGACTCAATTTTTTTGAGTTAGTCCTTTGAACATTTCCTTTCTTTAAGTCTATATCTAGAACTTTGTGGAAGATAACAAAACAAAACCTAAAACGGTTTTCGACTTATACTGCCGTCCTAAGCAAGAATGCCGCAACTCCAATTTTCAAAAAAAATGAGTTCATGGTGTTTTTTGGGTTTATTTTCCCTATAAAACCAACTACGACTTTTGTCGTAACTCCCAGCCGTACACATTTTACAATTTAAGAATACCGTATCTACACATGCTAAGCAAAAACACTGCAACTCCATAAAAATGTATGTAGTATCATACATTTTTAAAATCATTTGATTTCCCCAAATCATTTTAAAAACAAACAAATTTTCTTTATGACACATCTCGTGCGCGTAGGAAGTTTCGATTATGGCCTCTGGACAAGTCAGTCAGTAAAATTTTCTCTAAGATCTATTTTAGAGTATGGTTCCACAGAGGAAAATTGTAGCAGCTCAGATTGATTGAATCTGTCATTTTTAAAAGGGGATATGTGACTAAAATGAAACTTATGAAAAATCTAAGAAAAATCCTCATAAGTTTGGTAAATCTTATTTCAGTGCGATTTTAGTGATAGGGATTAACTAACAATAATAGTAAGCAGTAATCTGCGTACTTGAAAAATAGATAAACTAACCAGTGCCATCACCACAATGACAAAAAGGCAAAAGAATAATTCTCTGTCTACCGACACATATCTACTTTTAAAAATGACCGATTCAATGAATCTGTGATTCAAGTTGGAATTCACAACTTAAGGAAATTTTAACCCAAATGGTGTTCTGATTTCTATTTACGCTGTTTATAAAGGGAAAGGAAAGAACCAGCAGACCCTTTAAATATATCGCAGAAAATTAGTTTTTTTCATTAAGTGTGAGTGGTAAACTACTTTGTAAAAAATCTCGGTATTGAGTTTCCAGACAAGTCGACCGAGGAGCAGATGGCGGAAATGGATTGGTACAAAAAAATCATGCTTGGCAAAAGTGCAATGTCAACAAGGACTAGAATTTGCGTCACGTAGCCAGCTTGGTCTGCAAAACAATTGGTCTGGCATTGACGCCGAAAACAATCAAGTCTAGTTTTAGGGCAACAGGCATGATGCCATTCGATCCAGAGATTTTCAGTGACGCTGATTCTGTTGAAGCCGTTGAGCAGAGTTTATTGAATTTGTGTGAGTCAAAGTTTCCAAAATAAATTAATTTGCTTTCTTCTCTATTTGATTGCGTTTAATTTCATATTTTCCCATTTTTAGCCGACAACCGAACCAAAAATTGTTTTTTTTTTGTCAAAAATTATCACTTCACAATTTTTTTGATATAATTTCTCCAACTGAAGAAATCAATTAACTTTCTTCACCAATAGTTAGCTAAAGTCTCTAGGTTTCCATTGATACTTATATATAGATATATAGATCTGCATAATATAAATTTGGTCAAAAGTTATGAGTCAAAAACAAAAAGGTGCCCACACCCGACACTATTCCCATACTATAAAATTCAACCTGAAGCCAAACTAGGAAAACCCAAATAAGGTACTTTCAGGATTTTTCGTGTTGCACTGTGAAATGGAACTGATGCCAATGAAAAAGTATAACAAATTCAAATAAAAGCGTTAATTTTTTGACATCCTGCATTGCGACTAAGGCAAGTCAAAAAGTTTCAAATTTCATGTTTTTCAAAATTACTAATTTTGCTAATTTACTTACCTGAAATAACCGTAAAATCGATATTAAATATAAATGAAAATATGTATGCATGTTATAATATAAAATGGAACAAAATAAATAATAACGATAAAACACAGACGCGTGGCGGCAATTCTGACAAACTTTGGCAGCGCATTAGATACATATGGCGGTAGCGAGAACAAGAAAAATGCAACAATTTATTGGGATTTTTTTTAAATTTTTATATATTCTGGCTTTGTATGGCACAAAAACGTAACAAAATTGTTAGAAAAAAAGAAAAAAGAAAAACAATTCAATAAAATAGAAAACTCAAATCAAAGGTGGGTGCTAATTTTAGGTGTTGGAGGCAAGCATTGAACAAAACAAAAAAATAGTAAAATTGCAATACAACTTAAGTTTTTTAAGATACCCAAAGGAATGATTTTTTTGGCTTCCGAGGAGTGATCTTTGGAAGTTTTAAAATTTTGAATATACAAAACATCACGTTCCTTTGGATAAATTGTATTTAAAAATATGTAAGTTAAAAAAAAAATGTTTTAAAAATTTTTTTATTAAATAAAATTTATTGAAATAAGTTTTTGTATATAATCGATTGTACATTAAAACTAATAAATGTATTTTTTAAACAAAAATTTTATAATAAAATGTATTGTTTTTCGTTATTTATGTTTAACAAATAAATGTAACTACTCTTTTTCGAGAAAATGCTTTTTGTGTTTTTTATAAAAAAAAAAAAAAATCGAAGCTACAAAACTTTAAATTAAGCATTTTTTTAATAAGTACTTAAAATAGCTTGAAAATATTATGTACTTAAATTATGGTCTGAGCTGGAAAAAGAAATACAAATATATGGATATAATTACTTTTTTTGTATTAAAACAAATTATTTGATTAAATATTAATTAAATCAATTGCATGAAACTTTAGTTAAGAAATTAAACAAAATAAAAAAATTAAAACTTAAACTTTCGTTAAACTAACATAATGTAATTAAAATGTTAATATGAAAGTCGATGTAAATAAAATTAAGTTTTTTAAAAATAAATCATTGGCACAAAATTGCAGTCAAAATTAACTTAAAACTCTCATATTTATATATACAAATTAACTTAAACATATAAAAATAAAATAAGTTTCAAAAAAAAAAAAAAAAAATATATATTAAATAAAATAAAAAATTTCGTTTAGTTTGGGGAAAAAAAACAAAATATTGCACTAACATGTTATTTCTAAAACAATATAAATTCCCTTAGGGTGTATGCAGTTTAATTGTTTATTAAAAAAAATACAATTCAAAAATTAAATTTTAAAAAGTTTTCGTCAAGTTTATAAAAAAATGTGTGTATACCTTTTTGTAGCACGCAAAAATTTTACCAAAATTCTTTTAATTTTTTTAAATAGAGAAAAGTAAGCAGTTTGCCTATAAATTTTATAAAAAAATTAATTAATATAAAAAAAAATTCGTTGTTTTTTAGTAACAAAGTAGGGTTTTCGTTAAATTGATATACAACATTTTTGTTTGGTTGTGTAAAAAAGCTTCGTTAAGTTTTTAAAGCAAAAAGTATAAACGTTAGAAAGAAAATTTGCGTTAAAAAAACTTTCGTTAAATCGTTTACTTACAAATTACTCAACTAAAACTTATGAATTAATAAACTTTCGTTAAGTTAATTATAAATTATACAAAAAAGAAATGTAAATATCGTTGTTTCAAATTAGAGCTCTTACAAAATTATATAGAAATGTATTATAAAAGTTGAATAATAAATGTTTTACTTTATAATATAATACTCTGCATATAAACGCTATGTTTCAATAAAAACTCTAGTGATGTCAGCTAAAAGTATTGCGAATGTATCCAGCGTGACAAATAAAATTTTAATTTTATATGACAAGTGATAACTACACAATACTAAAAGCTTCAAGAAATAAACCAATACTGTACTTTCTCACTAAACTTTCTTCAAGTTTTTGCAAGTTGGTGCTACTTATAAATTACGTACATAATTCTACATACTTTGTAATAAAAGTGCACTTCTTTTCATTTGGAAATGCAACGAAATAAACTTAACGAAACAAATATTGCAATAAATACAACATACCATCGTTAACTCTTAATAATAATCACAAAAATACCTTGATCATCGATAACAATTAAAATAAAACAATTGCAATTATTGTGATCACACCAATAATGATCAAGAATAATGTGAAAAGATCATTAGATGTTACAACTCCTAGTGTACACGCTACGAGCATTTGCTCCAGCGTTGTCAAGCTATTCGCCGGACGCATTTCACCCAAAAGTGTAAGTGACGTCGTTGGCAGCATTGCATTTGCGCTGGTTGTAGGTTTTTCATCATTATGCTGATCGGTGGTGGACGTTAAACGTTCCAGTGGCTGCCAAGGAAGCAGGCTCAGCTGGCTATCATCGCTGGTGCTTTCCGTACAACGCTGATTATTGGCACGTCGACGTGGCATTTCCATTAAAGCTTCGTTAAGTTTTTCCAACTCCGCGGTACATTGATTGATTTGTGTTAAGACGCTTGCAGACGGCTGTTGACTCTCATCTTCTATGACATCAATTGAATCCAAACTATCGCCATGTTCATAATTAAGACGTACTTCTGAAATGCTCATATTTAGCTGTGGCGTTTCATAGACAATGCTGCGTTTACGTGTTGGCGTAGCGCTAAGTGAAACGTCTGACAGTTCGTACAAACTAAATGCGTCAGTTTGTTCGTTAAGATTTGCATGCAATGAGGAATACTCCTCGTTAATACTTTGCGTCGCGGTGTCCCAAGCATCGTTATCATCGTCAAGTTCAGTTAAGCTAAGTGCGTCGTCTTCGTTAAGCTTTGTCACTTCGCCCAATGTTTCGTCAAGCAAAGTAAGTGTCTTCTGTTCTGTCGAACTACTCTCTTCTTTTAAACTATCCATTAATTCTTCCGCCGTTGGCAATGGTGGAAATTCTTCCTCAATACTTTTGTTAAGCTGTTCTATTTCCGCCATATTGACTGCGGGTTCACTTTCAATACAAACTTCTGTTACATAACTATTTCTAACCTCAAAACGACTATTATATGCTGTCTGCAGTTGCAGGCAGGCATTTGTTCCCCCGCTGCTAAGCGGATAGTCTGCCAAACTTACATTTCCCGAATCTGGATTTGAGGAAACTTCTTCTTCTAATGAGCTTAACGAGTCAAATTGTGTTAGCGCATTTGGACTTAACGAAGATATCGGATTGTCATTGACTACGTCTAGTGTCTCCTCACTGTCGTACTCATCGTTTTCATCACTCGACTCTACCTTATTAACTATTATACTTATCTTACTAGCGTACAGTTTATTAAAATTAGGCGATAATTTTTGCACATTTTCAGACTCAATTTGTGAATCCTGTTCGAGCGCAATTTCTGGTATTGTATCTAGCTTAGAACTACTATTGGCGTTAGTGGGCAGGGTAGTACTAGTAATGGTAGTAGCAACATTAACATTTAAATTATCAACAACGTTATCGCAGGCAGCTTGGAGATTAGTGAATTGGGCATCAGGCTTACAGGCAAACGATGATGCATGATTAGATGACGATGATGCGGTTGTAGTGGTAATCATGGATTCATTCGGGCCAATATTACCTGCTTGAGCTGATGACTGCTGATGTTGCTGTGATTTACGACGCTGTTGGTGCTGCTTTGGTTTTTCCTCAATACCGAATATCATTGCCAATTCTTCGGAGGAATTATATTGTGATGGCGATGATGAACGTTCGCGGCCACTTGCTGAACCTGCTTCCTTGGTACTGGCTGTACGTCCATCAACCGGTGTCAGATTTAATGGTGGCGACGGCGAATAACTAAATGTGCTATTGGTAGTGATATTTGGCGTCGCACTTGTCGATTGCACATCGTACGATGTGGTGCTGAAGGTCTTGATGGGATCGGTGCTTGGTGCATGATATTCACTACTTGGTGATTTCAGATAATCACTCGAAGAGTAAGGATTAAATGAAGTGATGCTTGACGATAGCCTGCGACTAACTGAAGGACTCGAGGATTTCGCCAAACAGTCGCTCGATGATGAAAACGATGAAGCAGTAGTGCTTGAAGTAGTGGGTATTGTTTTACCCGGTGGTGCTGAGTTGACCCCACTGCTGCTGCTGCAGCTAGTTGTCAAGCTTGGTGCCGTGGTCTTGTCATCTGTGTTCGTGGCACTCACTGTGAAGTTGGCAGCATCCTCGAAGCGTACTTGTGCTTCACATTCTTGCATGATTTGGTCGATTTCCTCGATCTGTGCCTTTGTGGATTTTTTGCTTTCTGCAACGGTAGAAATAAGAGTTTCATCAGCTTTACTTAACGAACGACTCCTATAAGCTGTAGCGTTATTACAAGCAGCATTCGGATCCACTTCTTGCTCATCGTCTGCAGTTTCAGCTAGTTCGCTTATTTGACGCATGCAACGTTTAGCTATGGCTTCAATTTGGTCAGATTTAATTGGATCGAGCTTCCTAAATAGATTTGGCATCACTAATGGTTCAATTTGTGGTTTATTTTGCACCTTTACGGCCTCCTGTACAATTACAGGTGGCTCTGTGGTAACAATGTCCTTGAGTATCTTTTCGCATACCGCATTTGCAGCCTCTGAAACCTGATCGATGGCCTTGATGAGTTTTCCTTCTTTGTGCAACTTACGCGGTTTCACATTGACTTGGCTAGTGTCTCCATCAGCGACATTATCGGGTAGAGTATCGAGTAGCATTTTGCCACAACGTTTAGCTGCCTCTGAGACGGCTTCGATTTCTTGCAAGTCCTTCTCTATTTTTGCCTCTTCATCAAAGTTAACTTTGGGACGTGAGGCTGTAATCAAGGCCTCTTTGCGCAGTTCGCGTAGCTCTTTAGTCAATTTGGCGCTACTTTCTTGTGCATCTTTAGCAATTTTGTTTAACGCATCTTCCATTTGATGACTGGTGTTGGTTGGTTCTGGCGTTAAACTTTTGCGTGGCAGCGGTATTGGCTTTGTTACGACAGGCAAATCTTCTTTAGTAGGGCTTGTCAACTTTTCTGGCAATTGACAAATTGCGCCACCCTGACTGGGATGCCTGAAGGGAATTTGTACCTTCTTAGTAGCACCTTGTAGTTGATCTTGTTCTTTAAGATCACGCAGTAGTTTCAAGGTTCCCGGTATATCTGCTGCCTCGTCACCATGATGATGAATATCGGACATGCTGCCTGAACGATCAATGTTTCGTGTTAGTTCCATGTAAGAAAACAGATCACCCCCCGAAGGTTTCGCTGCATCACGTTGTATCAATGAGTAAATATTTGCCGATTGTGTGCGTGTGGCACGATTCTTCTTTTGTAACGAACCACAAGGATAAAGGAAATATGGTTTCGGCCCGGGTGGATCCTTGCGCAAT
Organism: Calliopum simillimum; assembly: GCA_951812925.1. Classification (NCBI taxonomy): domain Eukaryota; kingdom Metazoa; phylum Arthropoda; class Insecta; order Diptera; family Lauxaniidae; genus Calliopum; species Calliopum simillimum. The sequence goes on along the minus strand of OX638371.1, from coordinate 93,816,106 downwards.
GCACGCACTGCCAAATCATCCTTAACTATATCTGGCACCGTTTTTGCTGCCAGAATTTTCTTATCGCTCTCTGGAGTCACATGCAAATAATCATTGTGTGGTGACGGCACAATTGGTCCAATGGGAATTCCAAATGGTGGCTGCTTCTCATTCGCCTTGTGTTGTAGATTTGCTAGTTGTATATTACGGTAGGCAACATCATCACGCACTGGATCTGGTTCACCCGTAGGCGAGTCTTCATCATCATATGAATCTGCACGTGCTAAAGCAAATTTCTCGAAATCGCTGGGCGTTGGCACACGTGCTTTACGCTCAGCCTGCGCTGGTTCGTTGCCCAAACGTAATGACTTGTAAATTGCTTCCAATTCGTTTATCGCTTCTTCAAGATTAGCAGGTTTCTTGTGTGGGTAATAAACAGGTGGTGCTGGCTGTGAAGCTGCTTTTACGGCTGGAGTCGAAGTTGTTGGTATAGAGAGCTTACGCTGCGGTGGTGCTGGTGGATCAAAAAGTGGATTATGATGTTGCTCACGTCTTTCAGCCACATATTCATCGTATTTATTGGGCGTAGTAGGTATCTCGCCCGAACGGCGTTGATAATGATTTGGCATTGAGTGTGACTTGTTAACGTCTTTGTGACGTAGTTCAACGTAATTGTTAGTAGGTGAATCCTGACTAGGTTTGATATGTAAACTGCCACATATGATATTGTCGACTTCATCTACACTAGACTGTTGTGGCAGTTGCTGTGGTTGTGAATGTATTATAGGCTTTGTTGTGAGTTGCTTACGATTTGGTTTGCAAACTTCAGAATACATTGGTGTAGGGTAGCTACGTAGTTCCCCAACACGTGAAGTTGAAACGGAACGAGGTTTGAAAGCAGCTGGTGCAATTGTGTCAGCGGTGCGTTCTCCACCACGGCCATGTCTAACCGGAGGTGTCTCATCAAGACGTTTCAGATATTCAGTTGAAACTGTCCTCGGCGGTGAGGCTGGAAGCCCACTTTTAGTGGTGCGCAGTATGCCCGAAGATGGAGGCGACTCATAACTATCGACATGGAGAGGTTGGTCTAGCATATGTATAGGCTTTCGTGAGCGTGGGGTAGCATCTGCTATGTAGTGCAGTTCAAGGCCATTCGGTAGGGACTTTTTACCCACTTGAGCATCACGTTCAGCACGCGTAATAAAGCGTCGATGATGTAGGGGCTGTGGAGTTTGTTGCTGCTGTTGCTGCTGATAGCTAGCGGATGGCATATTTAATGATTGTGCGCTCTGATAAAGCGGCGTTTGAGCGGCCCAAATTTTATCGTCCGACACACAGCGTGTATTTAGACCAGACTTTGGCAGTACGGCGAGTCCATTTGCATCGAAGGCATAAGAAATTGGCCTCAATTCGCCAGAGCTGCTATTTTGTGTAGGACCACCTACATGTACGCGACGCATGGGATCTCTTGGTGGTGGCGGTGGTGGTAGTGGTTTGGTCTGCATACGTCCATTCGAATTCTGTAGATGTATGTGACTATCGTAACTTATGCTACGTTTGCTATCATTGACAGAGTTTTGTAAATTCTTTGGTTGCTGCTGATGCATTTTACCCCATTGCACGTAGGGCGTGACATGTTGCAGACTGCCAGCATTTCGCAGTCGCTGTGATGTTGTCTGTTGTGTTGGCTGATTTGTCATTTTGATGTTCTGCTGTAACGGCACTTGCAGTGGGCCGTTGTATACCGACAGCGGTACAGGTTGTGTTTTCCAACGCTGTGTTGGCTGTGGTGCAAACATGACCGGTACCTGACCGTGACTCACCTCACCGTCACGTGACAAACGCTTATAGTACCGTTCATTGCGCGCCGCACGACTGCGACGACTTTGACCGTTTTGGCCCTGACCGCCATCGTTAAGGCTTTCATCACTGCGATATTTTGAAAATGTTGAGGAATTCAACGAGATCAACTCTTCCTCACTTGAAGAACGTACAGGTACTTGTAGTTCGACGGTTGCCAGACGTTGTGCCGAACGACTTTTATTTGGAGAAGGGCGCGGTATAGCGGCAGCGCGACGATCGAGCGAATTAGACGAACGACTAAATTGTTGTTGAGGAGGTTGTTGCAAGTATTGTTGTTGTGGTGGATAAAGCAATCGCTGTTGTTGCTGCTGCTGCTGCTGATTTTGATAGAACGGTTCAGTTGTCACCGTTTCGAAAGGTAGAAAGAATTCATTATCTAAATTTTGTGGCGGCGTTGGACGCTTAACGGGTGCTTGTGTAATATAATGCTGCTGTTGCTGCTGATGTTGTGGTGGATTTACAACAATATGATCGAAGCCTGCTCCAATCAATTTACTGTTGCGATTACTTTTATTTTTTGATTTGGATTTGCTACTGCTGCTGTTGTTGTTGTTATTATTACTGTTGTTGTTATTGCTGCGTGCATATTTGGTTGCTGGTAAAAAGCCAGCTTTACGATCCTCTTCAGAAGATGATTCGGTTTCAATTTCTTTCTTCTTTCGAAAGAGTCGACCAAAAGACCATTTCTTGCCAGAATGAGAGCCACTGGCATTGGAAATCTGTGAACCATTCAAAGATGGGGCGGAATCCTTTTTGTTATGCGAGGAGGAGGAGTGATGATGATGTTGGCGCTCCATATCGTTGTTAATTTGATTTTTAATGTTTGCGTTGTCATCGGAGATATGAACCTCTTTGGGTAGGGGCAATTGTGGTCGCCAAGATGTTTGGACAGTCTGTAAGAAAGGAGAAAGAAAGACGTAATTAGTACGTGGTTGACAAGTGATAATGAATTTTAAATTGACTGACAAAGTATAAGGTCTATTCGAATTTAGCAAAGATCAGCAAGTTATTTACTTGTTGTGTCTTCACAATTCACCAGTTCTTTGAAAATGTTCTATTGTTATCTTGTTTGTTTTCGTTTAAACAAATTTGTTTGCTGTTTGTATATTTGCGCATTCGGCTTCGCGCAAAATCACAAAGATTTTATTGTCAAGCCATGTGGAGTGTGTTGAGAACAAATAGTGTGGTTATTGCTCTGTTATTTCTTTTTCAATTGTCTAATTTTTAGTTTGATGCCGCAAATTGATAGCGACATATGAACACGAACACGTCCGCAATTTTACTGGAGCTACGTGTGAAGTCGCTTAAATTGATTTATTATAAAAGATAAAAAATGCAGATACATATTGTCTATATTTTTTAGGAGAAAAATGCATTCATTTTAAGTGCTAAGATAATGAAGCAGTTGGCATTTTGTCTCCAAAAGTAGACTGCAATATGTTGGTTCAATGCAAAAATGTTATGAAGTAGGGAAAGGGGAGTAAGTATTCAGAGCGAGTAAGGTTTGTCGGAATAACGTCTTACTAAAAACATTGGTGTTGAAATAGAGGGCGTGGCATCTGTTATGAAAAACAAACAAATTTTAAAACGCTGTGCAATCGATTGCCAGAGTCACTCGGAACTCGTGGTTTTTCTGGAGACCCTTTTATGGGAATACATTTTTGAGTAATTGAAAACAAAAAATGTAAGCATCTTTTTTCCGAAACTCCCTGTGAAAGTAAAAACCAGTTAGTGTTCTATCTTTGGCCTGGCCAAAAACTTTATACTCTACACCGCAGCTTTTTAAAAATTTTGCTTGTATGGGACGTACAATGCCTTATCTAAATATAAATAAGTAAACAAAATCGGCTCAGTCCCTCTTTCTATGCCTGAATCTCAACATAGACGTTTCGCTTGATTTTTTTTTTTTTTTTTTTGGAAAAGATGTGAGGAGGAGCAGTGCCTAAGATATTTGTTTTTAAAAAGTGGGGCTATCTCGTATTGAGATAGGGTTAGCACTAAACAACGATAAGATCACCATGTTTTCAAGTGGGCGGTGCCACGCCGCTAAACGGAAAAAACGCTCTCACGGCTAAGCCACCGCTTCGATTTTTACGAAATTTTGAATGGAGATTTGGTAAGCACTAAGAAACGATAAATTGACCATTATGTTTTAAAGTGGGTGGAGCCACGCCCATAAATGGAAAAAATGCTCGCATGGCTAAGCCACTGCATCGATTTTTATGAAAATTGGTATGGAGTTAGGGTTGGCACTAAGGAATGATAACATGACCATCATGTTTATAAGTCGTCTGTGTCACGCCCTTAGATGGAAAATACGCTCTCACGGCTAAAGCACTGCACCGATTTTAAAGAAATTCAAAGAAAGTAATAGTAATAATCTACTAAAATGAAAAAAAAAAACTTGTAAGGGTGTAACCTTTGGCCTGGCAAAAAATAAATAGCCCACACAGAATTTTTTTGAAAATTTTGATTATGTGGGAGTTGCCACGCCCCCTTGTCCGATTTCACCCAGTTTTTGTTGAGAGCTTGCATTTATAGTTCTTAGTGTCTGAGTCTAATTTGGTTCGAATATTTCAAAAAACGCTTTCAGTATAGCGTTTTGAATATTTTGCTTATTTTGCCACGGCCTCTTGTCCGAATTTGCCCAGTTTTTTCTCAGAGCTTGCGTTTACTATTCGTAGTATTTATGTGTATTTTAGTTGCATTGTCGTGAAAAATAATTCTAAAGTTGAATTTTAAATATGCTTTTTGTATGGGCGATAGGCGTGTCCGTTGACCCATTTTTTCTCATTTTCAATCCCACGAACTAACTTTGACGACTGAGGCAGTTTTCCCGAAAACTGTATTGCCACACACATCCGGCCAGCCAAACAGACGGACATGGCTATATCGACTCAGAAGGTGACGCTGATCAAGAATATATATCTGTCATGCCTCCTTCTCTGCGTTACAAACGGAAGGACAAAGTGAATATACCTTCGGTGTAGGGTATAAAAAAGTTTAAAATATGATTGCACTACACCACAAACAATGGGTTTTTGATTGTTGCATCGTAGTTGTTTGTTTATTCCGAAGGAACTTCCACTTAGAATCCGAGGTCAGAATTGGCCCATCAGCTCTATATTTTGAGATATTTGAGGTAAGATGCAGACTATTTTTTTAAAAATCTAGAGCTGATGGGCTAATTCTGAACTCGGATTGGATTCTACGCAGAAAGTTCTTTCTGAAATTACCTTCAGTTGCCCTGCAACGAAATCGTTGTTGTGCTGTGTTATGTTAGGAACTTGGGTTAGCACATTCTTACATTGGCTCATATAAACGGGTACATTTAATAAAAGTCTAGCTCTCTTATACAGCTTTCGTGAACATATCGGATAGTTTTTATATGTTCAAGATTTTTATAAAAAGACTGAAGTATTTATTTTAAAAGATTATAATCTTTTAAATTGCTTCCGAGGTCATCGCTGATTCAAGACAATCATTTGTGAAAATCTGTTATTTCAATTATTTTAGATTGGGTGTTATCAGTTTATTTTCAAACTTTATGAGGAGACTTTGATATATTTTGATGTATTATGGTCGAATATTTAATGAATCTATGATTTATTGCTTATCTTAGGGAAAACATAAATAAAACATTAACAACATTATCTTACTTTCAAGATAATATGTTCAGGAGCAATATAAGGGTTAAGCCCTTACAAGGTCATAATTATTCAAGGTTGGAAGAAAATGTAAATAGAAAAATGTTATGTGTAAAGTCATCATATATCTTATCGAAAAAAGCAATACGTCAAGAATGTGTCTAAGATAACAGCGTATGGAGTATACGAAATTTAAACAATTTTGCTTTTAATTAACAAAACATTTTACGCTTTTACCGAATTATACGAGTACTATAAAGATTTATAACATGCAAGACAGATAAGTGAGCAAATATTTTAAACATGTAAATATTGTTAAAATATAAATAAAATTGAAAAAATTCACAAAAACAGCACAAATCAAATAAACTTGTCCGTATTTGCACAAAGAAGCTCAAAATAAACTTGAGCTCATTTTTCAAGGAAAAATTATAAGTAAATTGATTGTTTAGAAATATTGAAGCATTGTTTATAAAAGTTGCATCAAAAATGTATTTAATTAAATAAATATTTATTTAAAATTAGTAATATTAGTAAGGTGAATAGCAAGGAACGAATTGAACAAATATTTAAAAAAAAATAGAAGAGTGCGGTCACACACACACACACGACACATACATTTGCATTTTTACCACATTGCAAGTATATTAAGCCTTCATTACTGCGTGAATTGTGCGTTTGCTGGAATTGATGCTGTTGGCGCCTTCCCGGGAATTTAAGCATAATCACAAATATTTATCTATATAAATGGCATAAAGACAAGTTATTTTTATTTAGAATATGTATCACAATTATAAATTTTTTTTGCCCCAATCAAACTCCAATCCAAAATTATCTTTGGAGTGGAACGAGTCTGATCTTTTCGGGAAGAGCATTTATGAAATTAGAAGATCTCTAAAATATCGTTAACTGTGCAGGAGGTCATTAAATTAGACAAAAGTGAATAAGGATTCGAGGGGTCAAGACCTTTTCGGATGTACACTTTTTAAATGTTTGCAAAAAATATAAAATGCAAAAAAGAGAGGTGGAATGCCTTAAAGGCGGAAGAAGATTATGGAATTTAGACAATAAGAAGACTCTGAAATTCCTGAAAGTAAAAAAGTATAAATTAGAAAGAAAAAACTTACAGACGCTACAAATATTAACCTGGAGATTGATGACATTTGAAGCGTCTGTTGTTGTTCATTGCAAAGTTGACTGAAAAGTTCCTTTAAATTTAATATATATTTTTTAAAAAAACCGTCTATAAAAGAAAAAATTAAATCATATAATTTTGTGAAAATCGTTTAAAGTAAATTAGTTTTTCATTTCCGTTGCTAAAGTATTGGCAATGAAAAATTATTTTAAACATTTTTTTTTTTTAATAAATAAATAAATATGGCTCATGTTTGGCTAAAGAATTTGGCAAAAAATAAACTTGTAAAGAAAAATTGTTTTTTATCATCATTTATTTTTTTTATTTCTTTTTTTTTTTTTTTTTGATTTTTTTTTCTCAATTTCAAAAATTAAGTTTAATGAGCCTTACACCTGTACTTTCTTTACGCGATGAGAGCAACGAACCTTATTGCTTACTAATCAAATTTTAATCGTTTAGTCATTAGTTCTTTCACTTTCCCAATTAGTCAGAAACATTAACTTTAGGATGATGAATTGTAAAGAGAATCTTTTGAAAATATGCTCAACACACAAATATAAATACCAATTCGATAACATTTTGATGGAATCACTTCTGTGAATTTTCAAAAGCTTAAGAAAAACTTTTTAGAAACACTATTAAGCTTGTTTGAAAGTTATTTTTTTAGTAGGGGAACTGATGCTATTGTGGTATAGTTTTTCAATGTGGTATGGTCGCATATCTCCGATTTGGGAAAGAACGTGCGAACGTCACTGCTTTTATCCTGTCAGAAAAACATGAAAAACCTGGGATGTGTTGCTGTCATGCACCATACAAATTTTTTACGATGTCAGTTCAACGAAATGTAAGTCGCGTGTGGTTGATTTTTTTTCCGGATTTTTGCAAAATAATTAATTTTGTTAAGAAAAAGTTGCTTTTTGGTGAAGTTTTATTTATATTCAATAAAGGTAAGTGCTTAGTATTGCGAAATAAGTGTTTAACTGTGTAAATTCACAAAGTTTCCCATTTTATTTTTAGAATTTTGTAATTTCTAAAAATTGGCCAGTGCGGTATAGTCGGGCTTTGCTAATGTGGTATATGAACATTTCTTGATATTCTTAACATTATTTGATGGCTGCTTATTTTTTAATAAGAACTATGAGTTTGAGTACCAATGTAAATGTTATAATGAACTTATTTCAAAACTTTCAAACTTTACGCTTAAGTATACCACATTACACTACTAATATGTACCACATTACCAGCCCAAGTACTGATCAGTTTACATACCTCATTGCGCCACCATATATACCACATTACCTGCCAACTTTTTTAAAACAGCTTTTTTGACTTTTTTCAGATTTTGCTGAAAAACTTTTTTTAATGAAATTGCACACGTTTTATTGAAATATATTCTGTAGCCAATACTTCAATGATCAGAATAAAAAAATTTGGCTGAAATTGATTTAACGGTTCCCTTTCAAATTCCACCTAAACATTAGCTATACCACAATAGCATCAGTTCCCCTAATACTAAGGTCTATGTCCTATATTAGAAATATTGTGTCCCAAAAAATATTATATTAAGATGAATTTCATGAATAACGCACGGCGACAAAAATAAAATTTTTCAGCGGACTTAATTTTCAACATTTATCTAGGTTTACTAAGGTTATTTCATAATAAGTGTTTGATTTTTTGTCTAAATTGAATATAGTTTTCCAGATATACTTGCTTAAATTTGCAATAATAGCTGTTTTGAGGCATATATGAAGTTATACAAGTTATAAGTGCCAGTAAGCTGTGTTATAAACTTTTCTAATGGCATCGGATAGTCTTTCTTACTGAGCAAAACCTTTATACTTTTCCAATTAGATATTTACTTTTCGAGTTATTTTAATGGATGATAATGGATAATGGATGATAGGTATTTCAACTTCATACAAAGATTAAGAACAAATTTATAATCTAAGTATGGTATGAAGTTGAAATACATTTTCTTCTAGAGACAATAGCTCGGAAAGTAAAGATCTAATTAGAAAAGTTACAAGGTAAAGCTTAACGAAGAAGATAAAGGCTATCAGCAATTTTAACCAAGGATATATAGAGAACAAGAATCAATCATTGTTGCCCTGTGTAATTGTAAATTTGAAATGGACAAACAACAAACAAATGTCTGTTAAACAGGCTAGAATTTTTTTTAAATGATTTTCACAAATTTAAAATGATTTTATTTTTCGAGAGCCTGCATTGCATGTAGACAAAAGATCCACCCTTGCAGGTTTTAATTGTGGCTATAGCGTAGCATATCTCAAAACCAGAGTGTGTCACCAACGAAAAACAATTTGACAATTTTTCACAACAGACGGCGCTAGTGAGCCTAATGATCTATGCATATGGCATCCTTGTGGAGAGAAATGCATCCCTGGCAATAGCCTAATTGGTTAAGCACCGCGTTTTCTTTCATTAGAAAACCGGAGTCAAGGGTTCGAGTATGGCTTCTAACAAGTATTAACTTAAACTGATCTGATGAGGCTATATACATGTTTATTTATGAAAATATATAAATGTGTATGTGGAAACAGCCGAAACATATGTAATCAATTTTCATGTTAACACTTGTTTGCGTCTGTTGTTGAAAAATTGCAAAAATGACTGTTTAATTTGTTCAATATAAATTTATCGAACTTTTTTTGTTTTATAAGACAACTTTGGCTTTTCAGATTTAGGTCAACTTTTTTACAATAAAATATCAATTAAAGTTATAATTAAATTAAGGCTATTAAAAATTTAGGACAAACAATATCTTAGAAAGTAAAAAAATAACCTATTTTTGAATACAAAGTTATTTGCAACCATGCCAAAAGTTAGTAGCTGAGTTATGAAAAATTTTTCCTGAAGACACCTTATTGTAGCAACAAATTAATAAAAAGATATTAATAAAAAGATACCAATAAAACTCCCAGTAAAAACGAGTAAACTGATTTAAAGAAGTTGTGACTTTTAGATATCTTCAATTGAAAAGTAAAAGTTAAAAAATAAAAGTTTTAAAAAATAATTTTTTGTTTGAAAAATTTATGGTTTTTAACCATAATGATATCATAATTATTTTTTGTTATTGTAGTTTTTCAATATTTTTTTTAAGATAATATGAGCAACTCATGTGGCCAAACCTGTATAGAAAACTTTTTATGAAAATTAAAGTCAGGTTTAACATAGTTAGTTTTTCCAATCTAATTGAAAATCAATAACTGTGCTTTTTATATGTCCAGAACTGTGAATGTCAAAACTTTTATAAAATTTGATTTAATTTTCATCGTAAACCCCTTAAGAAGTTTACTAAATTAATTTAATATTCTACAACGTAATGTCGGCGTCATGTTGAAAGCACATTGTCATTTTATGGGGCTTGAGTTCAGAAAGATATAAGGAATACTTTGTTTATACATTTATTTAAATAATATAACTTCTTAGCACAAAATCGAATCAAATAATTTTTTCTTTGGAATAGCGATATATACTTCTATCTCACGCAGATTTCTATAATAAACAATATATATTCTGACTTCAATATACACTGTAGATTATGTTTAGTTTTGGATAACTAATGCAAAAATAACACGGCCCAAGTAAAAACAGCTCGGCTGTGGTATATGATGTATAATAAAAAGGTCAATAACTTTTAAACTAATTTTTAAAATGTAGGTTATTTCATATTTTATTTTAATACAATATATCAAAAAAAAATTTATATACATCTTTTGCCAAACATTTTTTATTGCATATTTTCAAAAAGTACAAACAAATGTTTAAATAAAAGTTCTTTTTATTACGGAAATAGCAACAAATAACAGAAAAATAAACAAATTATGGGCTAAAATACAGCAATGAAAAAGTTTCTAAAATTTCTTAAATTAAATTTAAATGAATACAAAACGAGCAGAGCACTATCTACGAAAAAGAAAAAAGAAAATTTTGGGCTTTCTGCCAAAAAATAAAGTTTTTTACACTTAAGCAAAAACAAAAAATCCAGAAAAAAAAAAAACAACAAAAAAAACGCACAGTGCTCACAAAAAAGATAGAAACACACAAATAAAAAACGAAAAAAATTTTTAACTAAAAAAATAAATAAAGTTTTGGGTGCTTTTCGTTAAAAAGTTTTTGATTTTTTTTTTTTTTTTTTTTTTTTCAATTTATAAAATAAAATATATAATTTATACACTGAATATAAAAAGTTCTGTACAAATTTCGAGCACAAAAATGCTGACGAAATTCGAAATACCGCAATATAAAGAAGTAAATAAATTTACAAGCGACAAATTTTTTGTTATATTTTTTTTATTATTTTAAATCTTTTAAAATTTTCGCGACATTTTTAAAATATTTTTTAAAAAACCAATCAATTGATTGTTCGCACAATTTACGCGTTAAGCGAATTTTCGGCGCGATCGTATGAAATTGTGCGAACCCCGGAGGCGATTAGACTGAATTACGAATGCAGGGACACAACATTAAGACCCGCAGCGTTTGGCTGAAACGATGAGAAAAAAAAAAAACGTCAAATGGGAAAACTTTAGGCGTGAATGTACGCTAAAAAGTTAAGAGAGCAAATGAGAGCGATAGATTACTGGCAGTCAAACAAACAGCTGACGCCACATCTGTTGCTACTTATCTTATGATCTACTTTTTTTTCTTAAGAGCGTCAAACTGCGTGCGCATGGATACCTAGCGCATATGGAGCGAGATTAAGAATATCTATAAAAATGTTAAAGTTGCGATAATATTTTTTCATTATCTTTATAGTAATTTTACTCTCATTAAATTGCCATAAAGTGTGTATTAGTAGAGAGAGCAAAACAAAAAAAAAAACAAAATACTCTTATAGTTCTTGTTAAAATTTAAAAATTTCTACAAGGTAATTAATTTTAATTTAATCAAGATCTTACTTAAAACTTTTTAATAAAAAAAAAAAAAACAATTGAAGTGCGTCATAAAAAGTGTAGAAAGAACAAATTAAAAATAAAACGAAAAGAGAAAAGTACAATGACTGCAGAGATGAAAGACACATCAAGGAAAACGCTTTGTGTTCGTATTAACTAAACGAGTTAATCAAAACAAACAAATTGTGAAAACCTTAATTAGACATGAACAATAATTTAAGTCAATGTACGCATTACATTTCAGCCGTAAATACATATATAATTTTCATTAAATTGAACAGAGGAAATTTGACAAAACAAGTCAAGATGACAAAGCTTTGTTCAGATTTCAATGTTATTTTCAATATTTACTTTAAGAAATTTTTTCATGAGTTGCATGTGTCATGAGACTTTTAAGTCATGGGACTTTTATCTCATGAGACTTTTATGTCATGAGACTTTTATGTCATACGACTTTTATTCCATGAGGCTTTAATGTTTTGAGACTCTTATGTCATGAGACTTTTTTGTCATGAAACTTTTAATTCTTTTGAATTACAATAGTATCATAATCATGCTATGTTTATGTTATTCCTATATAACACTCCGACTCGACGAGCAATATTTATGTTATAATTTATATTATGATTTTTTTTATGTCAAAATTTTTATTTCATAAACTTTTGTGTCTCCACTTGATATTTTGCTGTTATGACCTGAACTATTGCATGATTTATTGCTCGTCGAGTCACTGGGTAATACGGTATTTTGTGTCATGAGATTTTTTCGAAAATTTTATTTAAACACTACGCAAAAAATTTTAAATTTTTTATACCTATGATGTCAGCACTTACAGGGTAGGTTTTCTTTTTTCTAGAAATTTTTTTTTCATGACTTTTATGTCATGAATCTTTTATGTCATGGGACTTTTGTGTCATAAGACTTTAATGTCATGGGTATTTTTTGTCTTAAGACTTTTATGTCATGCGACTTTTGTGTCATGAGACTTTTTGTCATGCGACTTATGTCATGAGACTTTAATGCCATGAGACTTTAATTTCTTTTGAATTTGTATCAATATCTATATCATGCGACGTTAATGTTATGAGATTCTTATGCTATACGGTATTTTGTGTCATAAGATTTTTACGAAAATTTTATTTAAACTCTAAACCAACAATTTTTAATTATTTATACACTTACAATGTATGTTTCAGCTTTAGTTTTCTATTCTCGAAAAAACTGAGTTATATCTTCAAGGAGGCATGCGACACAACTCAATATTCGCAATGTAGTCATTGCCATAACACCTGAAAAATTGCTGGAAAAAATTTCATTACGTAAAAATCTCATAACGTAAAAATTTAATGACAACATACCTATTAGAAAACAAAAATTTTATGAGATAAAAACTTAAGCAAAGGCTATATTCGATTTTCTCAATATAATTTCTGCAAAGTGTCATTTCTAACAGTGGGTGAAACACATTTTAGCCACGATTATTTAAATGCTTTATGACGCATATGCTCCATCAAATCCTTAAACACCTGTTTGCTCTTTTAATTAATGCTAAATATCAATTAAAATTTTTCATTCACACTCTAATTCTTTTATTACTACTATTCATTAGTTTTAGGAAATTTCATAATTTTACTGTAATTAAAAATAGAAATAAAGGCAAATACATTAAAATGTCAGACAAAACAGTCACTTTTACGCTCAATTAAAACAAACATAAATGTAGTTCATACTACATACAAATGCAGCCACATATTTCTTTCTTTTTTCTCCTTCTTTTCTCTCTCTTTTTCAAAGTTCTAAATATAAAAAGGCAGTCACAACAAATAAAACTTTAGGAAAACTAAAAATTTAAAGAATACGAGCAGCTAATTTACAATGAAGTGAAACAAAATAAAGTTCTATAAAAATTTTAAAGGAAAATTCCACAACAATTAGCGATTCAAAAGAATTTCAGCTATACTTTTTGTAGTTATTTTTTTTTAATGGACTGGGTGCTATAAAATCTACAAAACTGCTATTTTTTTTTAACTTCTTAAATTACTTACAATGCGTTGGTCGTAAATTGTTGGTGAATTAAGGGGATTTACTATTTACGCTATTTATATTTTTCGAAATAATAATTCACACAGTCAATGCGAGCGTAATTCGAAGTAAAATATGTAGTGGGAAAATTTGCACATGCAGTCTGAAATCATGTTTGTATAATATAGTTAATTCTTATCTGCATTTATAAAAGAAATTCATGAGTATGTAGGACTTGTGGTATATGATATAAATCACAAAACATAAAACACACAAGACATAAAAATCGCATGGCATAAAATTTCTTGACATGAAAATTGCATCAGATAAAAATCGTATGAGATAAAAATCGCATAAGATAAAAATTGCATGAGATAAAAATCGCATTAGATAAATATTGCATGAGATAAAAATCGCATGAGATAAAAATCACATGAGATAAAAATCGCATGAGGTAAAAATCGCATGAGATAAAACTCGCATGAGATAAAAATCGTACGAGACAAAAAGTCGCACGAGAAAATATTGCAAGACATAAAATACGAAAACCGTAAAAATTTATGGCATAAAAATCGCATGGCATAAAAATAACATGACATGAAAATCGCAGGACAAAACCAAAAATCCTAAAAATCACATCATTTTTATCATTAAACATTGCATGAAAATCGTATGACAAAAGAATCATCGGATAAAAAATCAAATAATATAAAAATTACATCATAGAAAAATAGAATGGCATAAAAATTGCATGCAATAAAACTCTAAGGCATAAAATCACATCTCGTACATAAGTCTATGATCGCATGAAATATGCAGCTCAAATTACACAGTCCTGCATTTATTAAAAAGTTAAAAAGGTATGAGATAAGAGTAGGTGATTTTTATAGATTTTTGCTCGCTGAATCCGAATATGACCTCCGATTTGCTCCATCACGTCTGAGATCCGAGTTATCCTTGATTTAAAGTGCAAGAAACTCTATTTTCAGACATATGGCGTACATTCTGAAAGTAGTCTAATTCACTTTTGATAGCGGTATTGAATAGTCTTGAGCTTCCTCTTCAAAGCGTACTTTTAAATTTTTCAATTGAATCATTAGTTTCCGAGATATCATCGATTGAAGTAAAGGTATCGCTTATCCCTATAAAGGACTATGTTCAATTTGTATACCTTTACTTCAATGGATGATATCTCGGAAGCTAATGATTCAATTGGAAAAGTTAAAAGTACGCTTTAAAGAAGCTCGGGGCTATTCAATGCCACTGTCAAAAGTAAACTAGACTACTTTCAGGATGTACGCCATATGTCTGAAAATAGCGTTTTCTGCACTTTAAATCAAGGATAACTCGGATCTCAGACGTGATGGAGCAAATCGAAGGTCATATTAGGATTCAGCGAGCAAAAATCTATAAAATTCACCTACTCTAATCTCATACTTTTCTTCATCGCAGGACTGTGTAATCATAATTTCATAATTTACCACTTTTTTGGTGGTTTCCTTCTTTTTTTTTTTAAGGCATAATGGCTAAAATGATAAAAATGAGTAAATAAGACATTTGCATAATTAATAAAAACACATTACTGTGCAAAGAACGGCATTACTCAAGTGGCCCATGTTTGCCCACAAATAGTGGCCAACTTCTACCTACAAGCCCCTTTTTTTGCATATGCATTCCACAAAAACAGAACGTGAATAATGGGCAAAAATCACTTTGCATTCCAAAGTTAACATATTTAACTAACATATTGCATATTTACCTGAGTATTTCTCGTAAAAATTCGATCACAAATCATATGAAAGGGTACGAGGGTAAAAACTTTCTCGCCAAAATCTACAGCACGTTTCTCTGGACAGTGCAAAAGCAGGTTTATAACCCCCAAATGCTAATAAAAAGTGACCTCGCGTCAAAATACAATAATTAATGTGCGCGGTTTGATATAGATGCCACTAATCTTAAAATTACTTGGGTGGCCCACTCCAACCTGTGGCCCACGTCTGCCTACATCACCCTACTATAAAAATTTAAAAAAATTTCTCATATCAAAAATTTTAGACGGTCTTTTAGAAGAGGGATTTTTAACGATAAAAATTACGCATTCTGTGATGCATAACATTTTATATAATTCACTCAAAATGAAATAAAAGACATCAGCCATCAATTTTTTTCCCTCGTTAGGTGACACATAAGTTGGCCTTATTTTTCTTTTCTGACCCTTCAGCAGAGAAGACTTTCAAATTTAATATCAAAATTTATCAAAAATAACACCCTCTTTAGCATTTCTCTAAATATTCATTCAAGATTCTTCATAGTTCTGGCAACATACAATTTATTCATGATTTTGTTTCAAGCAATGTGAGATAAAACATGTATGAAAATCGCACGCGATAAAAATTTAAAGATATTAAAGCAACAGGTAACGATAAAAATCAAAAACTAAGATAATTAATATCGATAATAAGCTTAAAAATGTAAATAAATTTATTTAGACAAAGCTATCATAAGATTAAAATATCACACAGTTGAAATCTCATACAACTTAAATTACAAGTTGGTAGAATCACAGGCGATACAAATCTTATAGGACAAAAATTTTATGAAATAAGCCTGTGAAGTAAAACGATAGTGGTCTGATGTTGTGATAAATATCAGATATGTAAAATTGTCACACGATAAAAAATAACACATGGAAAAAATCGCATGATACAGTTGTTTGCAATAGCATATCCCTTTAAGTTTTCATGCCAAAACACAAAGCTGTCAAGTGTTTATGTGGAGAGAAAGAAAGAAAAAACTGAATTTATTTTTAAAAACTGTCTGACAGAGTTACTTTTCCCAAAGTTTTTTTTTATTATTTTTACCTTAAATTATTTAAGTGATTCATTCGGGCAACAACGCAGCCGACATGGCACGCAAATTTGCAGTTTGTACTTTTCCTAATTGTTAATGTTATGTTTGTTGTTGTTGTTTTTATTGTAAAATTGTAGGTCAAAATTGCTGCCAACTTTTGAAGTTTGGTAAACGCATTCATTTCGTGTGAGTGTGTGTGTATGTGTGTGGAAAATAGCAAGCATACGAGTGCATACTTAGTAGAGAAAATGCGGAAGAAACTGCACTGTTACTTAATTGAGTGGGTGATATTGCACGAAAAATAGGCGGCCAGCCGACAGCTGCTAAAAAAAGGAGCAAAAATTGTGCAATAAAAGAAATATTGCACAAAAAATAAGAAATGGGTCACTAGGTACAAATTCCTATAAATGTTGGCAATTGCAAAATATAAATGGTGAGTTTTATTGCGTGCGATATTTTAGTGGTGCTTAGTGTGAACGGAAAATGTCAGCCGAACACTTTTATGTATCATTTATTTTCTTATGGGCGGAATTGAGTGTGGTCATTAAAGTTTTAACAAATAATCTTCAAATCTTTTGGGAACATTATTGATTTTTATTTTTCATTTGAAAAAAATGTTTTTTTTTTTCTATTGAATATCGCTGGAAAAGTCTCAAAGTCTCCCATTATTACTTTCTACCAAATTTTATATTTTTTTTTTGCTAAAAAGAGTCTACCAACGTTTTGCCAAAAAATTTTCAAAAGTTTTCGGAAAATATAATAATATATAAATAACAATAATTAAAAAAAAATCAAAGTTTTTCAAATTAAAATCAATTAGCAAATCAACATTTCAAATGATTTACAATGATGATGAACATCTGCCGGCTTTTTGGCACTGCCATATTTTATATTTTGTTTTCGAAAAATTTTCGAAAATGCCAAATTTTCTATTTCTACACAGAGCAATGGGAAGCAAAATTTTTTAAAGAAATCTTTTTATTTTACGCTTTTTTTCAAATTTTTCATTTGTCGTTCATGCTTTTGCGCGCTATTTTGCATGGCATTAAATTAAAAAGAAAAAAAAAAAAATAATTTTTCAAAAAAGACACAAAATTTTATACAAAAATAAGACATGATAAATTTGAGCAGTATTTGACTACTAACAACGACAAACAGAGGATGGTCTATCGCCAGGAAATATTGTATTGCTGCCAAGCGCGCTAATGACGCTTTGGGGTAAACGCTTGAATTATGATTGGCGTATAAAGCGTTTTTTTCTAGCGTTTGTGAGAGAAATTATGCAAATTTGATTTTTATTAATACGAAAATGGTAAATTGCATAAGATTTCTATATTTTTATTCTTTTTACATTCTCTATTGTTACATTAGAAAATCTTAATATTTTGATCATGCATCAGTGCATGAATTGAACAGGAAACTGTTACTTTTTTTAAGAAACGTGACTGATTTGTTTTCTTCTCTTGTATGTGTTGGAGAACTTTTTATTGGCTCTTAGAATGATTTTGAGAATGTTTGTTTGTTCAATCAATAGATAAATCAAATTTCGTAATTTTTGCTCAATAACACAATACATGGATTTTATACAGGATATAAGATGCGTCTTTTTCTTATGATTTAAGCACGTTATCTTGCAAGTTTTTAAATTTTAGCGCAAATCTTGTTGGTCTTTTCTAACGCACAGTTTTTTAAAAGCAATTTGCATGTATGCAACATGCGACATGCCAATACATTACTAATTAAGAGGAATCTTAGTGGTAGTCTATCTGTCTCTGTCTAACATGTTCGTTCGCTTAGCAATTATTACGAGTATCTATATTCCCAAGAGGAAAAATTACAAGCGCTTCTAAACCAAGCACTTCAAAAGCGTTTTTCTCCATAGAATTTAGAAGCACTTACACAATGATTTTTTGTAAGGCTAAAGTAAGAACAACATGGGTTCGAACCCAGCGCGGGTGATTTCATTTTAATTTTTTATTTGTTTGCTTTTTTTTTATTAAAATATATTTTTGAGTTCAACATTTTTTTATTTCACATTTCCATTTTCCTTTCTCTTATTTATTCACTTTTGTTTAATTCAATTGAATTGATAACACAATGATTCCATGTAAGGCTTTAGTAAGAACAACATGGGTTCGAATCCAACGCGGTTGATTTTTTTTTTTTTTTTTTCTTTATTTATTTTTTTTATTAAAACTTTTTTAATTAAACACTTTTTTATTTCGCTTTTCTATTTTCCTTTCTCTAATTTATTTACTATTGTTTAGTTGCATTGAAACTGATTACACAATGATACTATGTAAGGCTGCAGTAAGCATTCGAATGTCAAATTCCGTTTGGACAATATTTGCTTAATATACAAATTTAATACCTCTTTATCGCATCGGACGATGGTGTAGCGGTCTAACGAGTTGGTGAATGTAGGTAGAAATAATCTGTTTCTATCTATCACACGGACGGTCGTGGATTCAAATCCTGGTGCTGTCAGTTTTTTTTTTTTTTTTCATTTTATTGAAAAAACGCTTACCGCAGCATTACATATAAGCGCCTCAAAAGGCCTTTTGAAGTAAGCGCGCTTATTGGTGAAAAAGATTCACTACAGAGGGGTTTTTGAAGCACTTCTTTTCCTCTTGGGTTATTACGAGTAAATATATTTCTATGCCCCAATGCACAGACAAAGTGAATTTTGAGACCCGCAACCATCTTGGCCATCTGAAAAACTCAAAAAGGCAGAGTCATGAGGCTTGATGACAACTTTTTCATTACTTGATCTGTTGAAGTTCCAAATCGAAACCACATAGCTTATTGAACCAAGGTGCCATTATATCACTTGAATAAAAAAGCTACAAGGGCTTGGTAGCTTGTTGATTTTGGAGACTTCAGTGCACAAGATACTGAACCATTCTCATGAGTATCACGTCATAAAAAAATGTAAGTACGCAATTGCGATAAATAATAAACATGAAATTATCATTATTTCCGAAATATAGGCCTGCACAAGACATCTCGTAACAAACTGTACTTTTTTTTAATACACGCAAAAAAATGATCCGCAAAAGTTGATCTTCAAACAGCACAAAGTGATAATGATCTAATGAAAAATTGCTTGTTCCAGTAATTTATTTAATTTACTGAACTCTCACGAAAAAGTAATGGTACGAAAGTAAAATATACGGTTTTAACTTCAAAAAGTACTATACAGTGACAGGTTGTAAAAAATGCTGAATAGAAAAGTAAAAAGTGCGCGCATGAAAAAATACCAGTGAGCTTAGCAATATTTGCTTATACCATTCAATTATCACTGATTAAGATTGTAATGTAATGTCGTAGAAATGAAGGTGCCACAGTAGCTCAGCAGTTAGAGCGTCGCATATAAACACAAAGGTCTTAAGTCAACATGTGATTTTTTTTATTTTTGTACATTTAAATAAAATTTACTGTGTATAATCGGTAAAAATTACTGTTTTTCTTCACATGCGCACAGTTACTAAAAAAAATCAGTAAAAATTACTGGGATTTTCAATGAATTTTTAAATTTCTTGAAACAAAATGTCTTAAAACTCCAGCTCAAAATACTCTATCTTATACGATGATTATGAATACTAGAATCGTCCCGTGGTCAAAATTCGACCACAAATGTATTAAATAATGTTGGTACTTTTAGGACACTTTTAGTTTTTTTTTTTGCAATTTGGAAATAGAAAAGCTCATTTATCATCCCTGGTATAATTCAAGCGAAATATAAACAACAAAAAAAGCATGAAGTCAGTGCTATGCGTTTTGCTTTTCTCTTTGTGCTTTATCCTTTTTGCAGCTCTGTGTGGCCGTATATTTTGTTGTTAATATTGAAAAATTTGTAATTATTTTTACCTGGCTTAAAGTCAAAATATTAACATAATTTTAACTTTGTGCACATCTTCACACAAATACTTTTCTAATGGTGTGTAATTTAAAGTCGGACTCCATTTCTAACAAAGTAAAAAAATATGGACAAGTTTTTGTCTTGCGCATTTATATATAGATAAACTTTCCTTGAACAACCACATACAATAAAAAAAGTCATGAGTGTCACAGTCAAGAATGTTATAAGCAAATTTTATTATAAAAATTGACTTAAAAAATAAACCGTCTGAAAGAATCAATTCTATTAAATATTTTTAACTGAAAAATTGAGATGTGTGAATTTTATAGTTTTTGGGTATATATGGTCTCCATTACATTGTAACGGAAACCATAAATATACGTAATTTTAAGAAAAAACTTGTTTTGTAGTTTTTGGATAATGGTTTTTATTTATTTTTTTCTTAGATAAATAAATCAAAATCAATGGAGAAAAATAGTGGACAAAAAAATCAGTGAGAAAATTATTCCCGAAAGTGAAGTTTAACTTTTCAGCATTAGTTGTACCATACCAGTCAACATAAATCTACAACTAAAAGTAATATTTACATAAAAGTGTTAGTAAAACATTTATAGGCTCAAAGCAACGTTAACAACATAATCAATTAAATAAAAAATAAGAAATTACTTATCTAATCGATCTATTCAATTAATTTAATAGTTTTTTTGTTTCAGAGAAGAAAAAGAAAAAACAAAGCAAAAAAAGTACTTACCTAACGCAATGCACTGAGTGAAAGTCTAATGATCTTTTTATACTACGGATATTGTGTGATTGCCATAATAAGCTAATTGTTTGTTCAATAATTGAAAAGAAAAGTGTTTTAATGACTAATTGATTTTTGAAATTTTTTATAGATGCCATTATGTAAAACATTTTTTATAGATGTGATTATGTAAAACAAAAAGAAGGCGTACCATAATGAGATAAGATGAACGTAAAGGTTTAATGAACTCATTACAAAATACAAACTACTAAAATAGGGGCTTTTTCTCTTAACACTATGTGAACTTCTCTTTAAAAACAGAACTTTGTTTAAATGGAAACAATTTTTAATACTAAACATCCTCAATCCGTGGAAATTCCTCCTTTCAAGTGTTTATTTGTTGGCAAAAGTGATAAAATTTCAGCGTAGGAATTTATTACTTCTTGATATCAATTTTATTGCAAACAATGAAATGCACAATGGCATTGCCAGTAATAAAAATTTCAAGTGAGTAAATAATGCATTACAAGAAAACAGTTGAAGTGTAGTGAAACAAAACAACAGAACAGCAACATCTCGAAGGAATAACAATATTTTCCAATGAAGTTCACTTGAAACGGATTGATTTGAGTCCTAAGCAGAAACAACAACAGCAGCGGCGGCAATAATAACAAATAAATTCGTCCGACGCAACACGTGCGCTGCATGATAAATGCGCAAAAGTAGGCGTGAAGTGTTAATTTTGGACAAGAACTCAACAAAAGCAAAATCAACTGAAAGAAAAATACACCTCCAAAGGTTAATGACTTCTATGTAAAATAAAATATGTACCTAATCATTTTTTAGTTAGTTGATGAAACTATTTTGGGTGTCTTCAAAAATTATATGTATTAATCTATTGATTTTTCCAAAAATTTAATTTTTTCTTTATAAATATTATTACATTTTACCCAGAAACATCGGACATTACCTTCCGAAGTTATGGAATAAAGACAACTAGAATCGCCATCAAATGTATTACATAATTTTGGTAGTTTAGTACTTATAGTACTTTTTTTCCTGTTTGGCACAAAATAGAAAAGCTCATTTATCATCCCTGGTATATTTCAAGCGAAATATAAACAAAATAAAACACATGAAATCAGTGCTATACTTTTTGCCTTTCTCTTTGTGCTTTATCCTTTTTTCAGCTCTGTGTGACCGTGTATTTTATTGTTGTTAATATTGAAAAATATGTATTTTATGTAACTTGGTTTAAAGTCAAAATATTAACATAATTTTAACTTTGTGCAGATCTACACATGAATACCTTTCTAATGGTATATAATTTAAAGTCGTACTCCATTTCTAAAATAGTAAAAAAAGATGGACAAATTTTTGTGTTGCGTATTAATATATAGATTTTGGCTGTGGTCCAAAGAAAAATCTTGTTTGTTTCCTAGATACTCGCAAAGTAAACTTGCAAATGGGGAGTGCTTTACCAACTATTTTTTAAACGACCCTGCTTAGTGTACATGAGTAGTAAGAGAGTAAGAAGAAACTCCTTGTACTAAGACACAAATGAATTAGTTTTTTAAGAATGACTATTTTGGTTCTCGAGAAAGAAAGGAGTCCCGAATGCTGAATTTCGATCTGGCTAAGTCTGTTTTAAATAAAGATTTCCCAACAAAACTCAAATCGATACATAAAGTTTAACTATTAAGGGTGTAACCTTTGGCCTGGCCAAACATTAAATAATAAGTATTTATAAAATTTTGTTTGTATGGGAGGTGCCACGCCCTCTTGTTCGATTTCACCCAGTTTTTGCTCATAGCTTGCATTTATAGTTCTTAGTGTCTGAGTAAAATTTAGTTCGATTATCTCAAAAAACGTTTTCATTATAGCGTTTTGAAGCTTTTACTTATATGGGTGGTGCAACGCCCTCTTGTCCGTATTCGCACAGTTTTTTTTTCGGTTGCGTTGTCGTGAAAAATACTCAATTTTTTTTTTTTTTTTGTATGGGCGGTAGGCGTGCCCGTTGACCGATTTTGCTCATTTTCAATCCCACAAGCTAACTTTGATGATGGAGGCAGTGTACCAAATTTCATTGAATTATCTTGCTCAGCTTTCCCAGAAAATGTATTTTCACGCACACCCAGCCAGTCATACAGACAGACAGACATAGCTATATCGACTCAGGAGGTGACGCTGATCAATAATATACGTACATACTTTTCTATATCTACCACGCCTCTTTCTCTGCGTTACAAACGGAAGGAGAAAGTGAATATACCCTGGGTGTAGGGTATAAAAAGCAATACCTCTAAGGCTAAAAATATAAAGCTGCACCTATCCATATATAACATTACTTTTAAGATTGGGAATGATGACATTGTCTTCAACTTCAACGGTGAGGCAAAAGAAGATATCTTCTCAAAAATCTCAACAGCGAAACTTTTTTGCTCAACTGAACAAAAGATGGTCATATTCGGTTGTCATCACCAAAATAAAAGATCACATTTTTGATTCAAATACGAAACCGATAAGGTTGTTTGGGTGCAAATTTTATTCAAAATAAGTTTTAGAGTCTCACAGAAGGATGAAGTTTCGAAAATACGATTCTTGTGGGTGTTTAACTTAAGAAACAGTGTATCTATCTACTAATATACGTGTATAAAAAGGAGATTTTGTTTGTGTGTATGTTTGTTATTTATGGACTCGGAAGCTTACCGACCGATTTGAATGAAACTTTCACAATACCTTAGTATTATAAAAAGCTAGGTCATCGGTGCCACGCCCCCTGAAAATTAATTCGTAATAGCTCTGAAACTACTTGTCGCAGATAATTGAAATTTGGTACATGTATGAAGTGAATTAGGACAAATAATTTTTACTGAAAAGTGGGAGGTGGCACGCCCCCCTAAAAACTAATTCGTAATAGCTCTGAAACTACTTGACGCAGATAATTGATATTTGGTACATGTATGAAGGGAATCAGGACTAATAATTTTTACTGAAAAAGTAGGCGGTGCCACGCCCCCGAAGAAATTAACTCATCATATCTCTTAAAAAAAAATATTCAGCAGATATGGATGTGATTTGGTTATGTATGAAAAGTACCGGGACAAATAATATCCATTGACAAAAAGGGCGGTACCACGTCCTTAAAAAATTTCGTCATATTTTTCAAAGAATATATTTACCACATTAAGATGAGATTTGGGACAAATATATAAATTCCATCGGAACAATTTGCAACCCTTAAAAAAATTGCTGATGCCCCGCCCCCCAGTACAAGACAGGGTGTAGCAACGCACACTGGGAAATGCTAGTTATCAATATTATTGGAGCTTCCAAAAGCTATTAGAGTAACTCTAAGAACAAAATGTTCGAGACATTACTTTTTTATATGCCGTGATTCAAGATCTGATATATCGCACGACTCACTTCGAGCATTTTTAATGTTGTAAAAAAATAAAAACGGCATCACGCCAAGATTCTGAATAAAACGGCAATGAGCAACCCTTCAAAAAATTCAAAAAAAAAATTTCATTTCACTCTTTAGACATTTTCTTTCAGATTTTTTGGGGCTTATAGTAGAAATTCCGATTTCAAATATGTAAGTATTTCAATCGCTTTCAATTTCGCTAGATTATGCACACTCTGTCGCTAGCGATTACGCTAGCCAAAATACTACTCGCTAGCAATAGAAAGATTATCGATGCGAATACTCTCGATCATAAGCACAGCCTTAAAAAGGGAAAACTCTATTACAATTTTTTCAACGATTTCAAAACCTGTTCTATAAAATTTCTAATTTAGTTTTTTTTTCGTCTATTTCATTCATAAAGCATTTGACATAATTTTTCATGCAACAACATTTTGTATACTTAAGCGAATAAACATAAAAAAATATGCAAATTAATGTTATCTAAATTAAAGCCAAGTTAATAAAGTTAATTTAATTTTTCACAAAGAAAAACCGGTAGATATTTGTTAATCAAGAGTGTTTGTATTTGATAGCAAACTGTTTACTTTGCAAATTGCATTTGATTCATTCGAGGTTTTGTGTAATATGGGTTTATTAAATTTAAAAACCAGTTTTAAAAAAAAAACATTAAACCTTTATATGGCTTTTTAAAATGCATATTTTTAACTGGTATTTTTTTCACTTTTCGTTTATTTTAAATTTTGAGTTCATTTGAGTAACAGACAAATAAATCATCAAGTTAAGCGCCAGTCAAAAAAAAAAAGTTAATTTTTGCAAAGTTGAATGGCTTAGTTTTTTTATCTACATACTAAAAACCAGTAATGAAGTGCACATTATATGGGTACAATCTATATATTCACAAACATAATTATGTAAAAAACTAATTTTAAAAAATTAACTTAAGGAATTTTTATATTCAAACAAAAATTACTTTCAAAAATTGAAA
The DNA here is from genome assembly GCA_951812925.1 of Calliopum simillimum. NCBI lineage: Eukaryota > Metazoa > Arthropoda > Insecta > Diptera > Lauxaniidae > Calliopum > Calliopum simillimum. The sequence goes on along the minus strand of OX638371.1, from coordinate 93,790,672 downwards.
ATGCGCCAGTATTTACTAAATATACAAAATTTTTCACCTGCAAATGTATCATCGGAAACGTGACTCACAATAAACAAATTTTTCATTTGAAATTTCACACATTTCTTTATGTATCGAGTATGAATCGCTCGCTTAAGAAATAATCTCTTGTCCCATATTATTTTATAGAACTTATGTATGTTCTTTCCGAAATAAACGCTTAATATATTGTTTTTTTTTTTATTTTTAACCAAATCTGATGACACAGAAAATTAAAATAATAAATTATAGTCGAAATATACTATAATTAAAAGTGAAAAATATTGTAAATTTTTCAAAAACATCTTCGCTGTTGTTGAATTAAAAATTCAGGAAAATGTCTTGCAGAAATGTTATTCCAAAATACATAAAATACTTATAAACATATTGTATATTGTACATATAATGATAATAACAAAATTTAATTATACACATGCGAATAATTAAAATAAACTGAATTTGCTGAGGGAAAAATTTAAAACACACAAACGTGTGATGAAAAAATCATAAGCAGAAATTGTTTAAATAATGGTTTGAACAAAATGTTAGAAATTTTTTTAAAATAAACAAATTTTAGTCTCAGATTCAATGTCTATACGAAAAGATTATTTAGATATTAAATTTATGGTACTCTTACAAGGGTTAAGCCTGTCATTTAAGCTTATTGTGATCTATATACGTTGCCTGCACTACCACAGAATACATCCTTTTTCGTTCACTATTTTACCCACGAGAATAGATCGAAACAATAACATTGGATTCCGAAAAATTTACTGTCAAGGATTGTGAAAATCATTTTCATCATTCGAAATCATTTTTCATCATTCTTGAAAGAAAATATTCTTCGAAATGAGACTAATGTGTCATCATTTATAATTTATATATGTAGCGTTCCAATGTAAATAAAACTTTTCCTTTATTGTTCTTCCAAATTTATTGTTTTTTACAGTATTGATTTACTTTTAGTTTAACAATTTTTCTTTTAATTTTAACTTTAAATTCTTATTTTATTTTTTAAGTTCACATTTCTTTTGATTTTTCTTAACTTAAATTTTCACGTTTTCTTTATTCACTGGTCCGTTGGCAACTGTTCGTTGTCCGTTTCATTTTTACGAAAATTACCCACGCTTCGTCGAGTGTTCGTTAAGTGTTTCGTTGTTTTTAATGTTGTCTGTCTGATTTTACAGTGTTGTCCTTAGTCTTCCGTCCAATTCCCTTTTAGTGTTCCCTACCGCTTCGTAGCTGTTTTCGTCCGTCTTGTCCCAATCCCACATATATTATGAGTTAAAATATTCTCCAAAAACATTCTATGAAAAATTGCACAGAAAAAAAAAATACCGTCTGGATGGTGGCAACCCTACATGATAGCGCACGTGCACCAACGACTCATGATAAATGATATAGTAAAATTTACTTTTAAATAAAAGTATTTTAAAAAAATAAAAAGGGCGTTTCAAGCACCACATTGGCTTTAAAAAAGAAAAAAAAGCTTTTTCCGAAAGCTCATACTTTTTTTACAGTAACCCTGAAAATTTCATTAAAATCGGATAAGGAGCTATGAATTTTAAATTTTCTGAGTATCCAAAGGTTGGATCGAACTTTCTATCGCCGCCGTCTTGGAAATTTTCGGAGTTTCGGAAAATAATTTTACCACAGTTATGTGTATGTCAAATACTAAGTTTTCATAAAAATCGGAGATGTCAAATCCAGTCTTGGTCGGTTACGCATTAATTACTCAGACTCAGAAAGTGACGGAAAGATCAACAATAAACAAGTCAAAGAGGAGCCAAATAATTTAATAGAAAAGCTGCAAAAAGCTTTTGCAAATTTTACCCAAAGTGCGAACACAAAAACTTATACCATGTCTGAAGTTTTCATGGAAGAAGTGGGGTTATTTTCTAAAGAAGGAGGGTTATATCTCTAAAAAGCTTTTAAGTATCTTTCTTCAAGAGCAAAAATAATGTCAGACGCATCATATGTCATAATAGTAAGTTTTTTAACCGATATACATTTTAACATAATACCATCAATTTCATGAGGTAAACCTTCCGCGAAAACAAAGTCCAATTTTAGGAATTTCTGACAAAATGTCAGCCAATTGTGATATTGTGATATTACTTTTAATCTGGAATGGACTTAGGCCTCGATCAAAATTGGGAGGTGCAATTTTGAGCACGGTAATTTTTTTATTTTTAGTTTTTATTTCGGCTTCTTTCTACACTCTTTCACGTTTATCGATATTTTTGTATCCTTAAACCTTGCTATGTAAAATACCTATAAAGAAAAGGAAAAATCATGCAAATCGGACGAATGGTTTTCGAGTTATAGAGACCCAGACGTTGTATTTTTTATACTTCTAGCTGCCCGGGAGCGACTTCGTTCGCCCGTTCTCATTAAAAATATATGTACTTAATCTCGTCCATATCTGTCACACAGTCTCAGAAGGTCTTTTTTATATCGCTGTATTGGACATTTTTCCAGGCGATGTTATTTGTCCCGGTGCCAGAATTTTTAAATATTTCGGGCGATGCCGAGGGTATTTCATATTAGAGTTTATCCTGGAATCTCACCTGATAGCATGTCTTTGAAAGCAAAAAATCATGCAAATAGGATGACTGATTTTTGAATTATGGGGTTTCCAAGATCCTAGACGAAGCCAACGGTATTTCGAAATAAAATGTATCCTAAAATCTTGCCATGCAAAATATCTATAAGGGAAAGAAAATATCATGCAAATCGGATGAATGGTCGACTGTCGGATGATGTCAACAGATCTAGAATTAGTATGTAAGACTGGTTAGGGGAAGGGGGCTACGAAAATGTTACGATATTTTATATATAAAGAGGCTGGGCTTAAAATTTTTCGATACCATTCTTATTGCATCGAATTTTTCAATGTTTTCTATGAATACTTCTCATTTAATAGATTTTTTATACTTTGCAATTTTACCGAATTTTATCGACAGTGAGGTTTTATAACCACTACTTTAACCCTTATCGACTTTTCCAACATTTTTTAATAGTTTTCAACTTTTTGTTTATTTTTCAAACCCACAAGGTAATTTGTTGTACACCGAAAGGAGATCTAGATATAGTCATTTAGAAGAAAATATACGGTTCGGGAAAGTCGTAAAGAGAGATAAAAATCATCACAAAGAATACTCCCTCTACGAGTTACATGAGAATGCTCGTAAAGTTTTGTTGGCTTTTCAGACGACTTAGGATCCATTATGATACATTCATGTTATCGCTTTCGTCATTGTTTTTCGATAATTTTTATCGAATACCACTCTGTGATATTTTTCTGAGTTTTTTTTAAGTGTTACAGATATCATTAGAATTTGATATACGATATCATCAAAAACAAGTAAGAATATATGTGGAAAAGATTCATTTACTATGAGTGATCGAGAGAGTTTTGAAATTTTCCCAGTTTACGGGTTGTGCATAACCAATTTTTTTATAAAATACTGTGAAAATAGTTGGAAGCCATCACAAAAGTTTAAAATATTTTAAATTTTTTTCCTTTTGCCCGCAGATTACCACTTTTTTTAAAAAAAATATCAAACAATTTATGCAAAATGTGAAAATAATTGTACAAAATTATATATAATTACATAAAATTATACGTATAAAGACAGTTCATTTATAACTGATGGCTCCTATAAACTTTGCACTTGCTCTCAAGTAAAAAAAACGTGAAGTAAAATCCTACACTTAACACTAAACTACTTAGTACACTACACTGGCATTACTTATAACATGAGTACATGGTCAAGGTCGTGCAAAACGCTTACTTATTTATTATATTACACAGTGGTTATTTCATATTGCGTGCAAAAACCTAAGAAAAAAAACTTTATAAAATTACAAAATGTGCAAAAAAAAAAAAAACAAAATGTGAACAGAAAATTTTACGCTACATGATTTTTTTCATTCAAATCTTTTGAGTATAAAATAAAGATAAAAAAAATATTGTTTTTTTTAATTTCACGAAAAAAGAATTATAAAATTATTTAGCAGAAGATAAAGAAAAAAACAAACACTAAAGTATTAAAAAAATGTTTACATAATAATAGAGCAGCGCCGCAATTGTTTAACGCCTATTTGGATTTATGCCGTTTCCACACGTTGGCCCTCCCATTGGCCTTGGGTTTTTGTTTTTTACATACACATGTGTTGAACATGCGTTCGGGATGGCTGTGTGTGTAAGAGTGTACTTACTTTTTTGGGGTATTTTTAGCACACACAGTGTATCCCACAGATCGATCGAGATTGATCGAACTTATAATCGAAAGTGGTAAACAAATTTTAAATGCTGAGTGGAATTTTTCAGTTTTATTTCATACCAAATCAAACTTTTTATTTATAATAAATTCCATGCTTTAATCGAAATTAAATGAAAGTGCATTTATCGTGTACTGGAAAAAAGTAAAATTTTCAATTTGCTAACAACAATTAACAAAACATCCTGTCAACGATATGGTCAATTCCTTTCCTGACAACAAACTCATAAAGGAAATAATTATGTTAAAACATCCGGTAGTAACAACAAAAACAAAAGAAAAATGAAAACATATTGTATGCAACAGTGCAAAATGCAGAGGTGCATCATCATCATCATCACCATCACCATCAGCAGCAACAACAATGGAAACTCACATACCGGTTATAATTATGACAATTTATTAGCATGGCTAATTGTAACATGTAAAGCAAAAGTGACAAAAACCATATGCAACAAAAGCCATAGAGTTAAAATCAAAAAAAGAAAACCCGACAGCAGCGTGTACAAATTATCGTGATAAAAAAAGAAATACAAAGCGAAACAAAATCTTTTTTTTTTTTATTTTTTGTTAACACGAACATGTAAAGTATTTTAACCATGACCATAAGTCACGTTATCCGAAAAATTGGTCGCAATCAAAAACAGCTAGAAAAGGTCAAAATGCATATCAATCGTCAACAGAAAAAAAAAGGGAAAACTTTGGTTTGTACACTCGGACAACGCACTGTAAATTTGCTATGCATTACATTTTTCATATGGCAAGGGGTCAGTTTTTGTTATAGAAAAATGTTTGTATTCGTATTTTTGTAATTTAAAAAAAAAAAAAAATCTATGCACAAAAACAACATAAATATAAAGGGAAGCACCCAGTATAAAAACTACAAAAATCAATATCCAGAAAAATCGAAAAATAATGAAACTCAAATGTTCATAAACTCAAAATGTGTTGAAAAATACGAAATGTGTTATAAGATATGAAACATGTTGAAACGTTTCAACAAAAACAAAAATGAGAAAATTGAAACATATGGTAATATGGAACGAGTAGGTTTGGTTACATTATGTTAAAAGTTCAGCTCAGTAAGCAAAATTTTAACATACCCAGTGTACCAAACAGACTCATTACGAATCCGTAACGGGTTCATATTCTCATATTTTTTATCCGTTACGAATCTGTTACGTATCCGTTACTGATCCGTTCGCGGGAGAAATTCCCAAAAAAAAGCGAATCGTTTTTTCTAATTTTACGTGTAGATCCGTTTCGAACCCGTAACGTACATCAAAAACGAATTCGCTTTTAATAATGTTAATGCTGCTGAAAAAAAAAAAAAAAATGTTGAAGCGCTTATTTTTAATTAAAAAAAAAAAAATAAGTACTACCCGGCCGGGAACCCAGGCTCCCTTGGTATTACTTTTCAATCACTAGACGTTAGAAAACTAGGCTATTGACCGATATGATGTAGACTTATCTGATGTTGAGATTTAAAGATGGTATATTAAACAAATTTTTGTTTTTTTATTATAAGTGTTCTGCGTTCTTTCTCTGCCCTTCTTTTGATAAAAAAATATACTCAAATTTGGAATCAAAAACATTTCTTCAAACAGAGTTTACGAAAAATCATACGCAATAAAATAAGAAGATAAAAAAAAAACAAATCAAAAATGTTTTTTTATCAGTAACATTAATTAAAGCAGATCCGTTTTGAGTTCGTATTTGAAGTATTAACGGATTCGAAACGGATTTACCCAGGTTCAAATCCTACCACAGGTGGATTTTTATCCTTTATTTTTCTTAATTTTCTTCTTTTTATTTTTTTTTTTAATTGTTCCCAGTGTGCCAAACGGACTCGTTTCGGATCCGTAACGGGTTCATATTTTCGTTCTTTTTATCCGTTACGGAATCCGTTACGTATCCGTTACTGATCCGTTTGCGGGAAGGATTCCTAAAAAAAAAACGAATCGTTTTTTCTTCTTTTATAGATCCGTTTCGAACCTGTAACGTACATCAAAAACGAATTCAAAACGGATTCGCTTTTAATAATGTTAATGCTGCTTATATAAAAAAAAGAAAACAGGGTGAAGCGCTTATTTTTAATTAAAAAAAACAAAATAACAAAAAAAAAAATTACTAGCCCGGCCGGGAGTCGAACTCAGGCTCCCGGGGTATTACTCTTTCATACACGAGACGTTAGACAACTAGGCTATTGGCCGATATGATGTTTACTTAACTGATGTAGACTTATTTGATGTTAAGATTTAAAGTTTGTATATTAAACAAATTTCTGTTGTTTTTTTATAAGTATTCTGTGTTGTTTTTCTTCCCTTCTTTTGATAAAAAATGTTATATACTCAAATTTGGAATCAAAAACATTTTTTCAAACAGAGTTTGAAAAGTTTACAAAAAATCATACGCAATAAAATAAAAAGAAAAAAAAACAAATAAAAAATATTTTTTTTATCATAAAAATTAAATAAAGCAAATCCGTTTTGAGTTCGTATTTGAAGTATTTACGGAATCGAAACGGATTTGCCCAGGTTCGAATCCTACCAGAGGTGGATTTTTACCCATTATTTTTCTTCCTTTTTTTTTTCTTTTTATTATTTTAAATTGCTAATAGGCGCATCAAAATGGTTTTTTTCTGTAAATATACAGCATTAACATATTTAAAAGCAAATCCGTTTTGCATTCGTTTTTACATAAGTTCCGGATTCAAAACGGGCCTGCACTGCGGAATTTATTTTTTTTTTTAATCGCTAATAAGCGCTTCAAAATGTTTTTTTTTTTTTATCTTAACAAAGCGTTTTGAATTTGTTTTTGATGTACGTTAAGGGTTCGAAATGGATCCGTTACCGCGGATTACGTTTTTTATACCTTTATGAACTCGTTACGGATTCGAAACGGATCCTCATCCGTTTTTGTGCACATTGGGTTAATAGCGAATCCGTTTTGAATTCGTTTTTACATACGTTTCGGATTCGAAACGGATCCGCACTGCGGAATTACCCAGGTTCAAACCAAAGACGGATCATTAATTTTTTTCTTTTTATTTATTTATTTTTTTTTCAATAGCTAATAAGCGCTTCAAAATGTTTTTTTTTTTTATTTAAACACAGCATTCCCAGTGTGCCAAACGGACTCGTTTCGGATCCGCAACGGGTTCATATTTTCGTTATTTTTATCCGTTACGGAATCCGTTACGGAATCCGTTACGTATCCGTTACTGATCCGTTTGCGGGAAGGATTCCTAAAAAAAAAAACGAATCGGTTTTTCTTCTTATATGGATCCGTTTCGAACCTGTAACGTACATCAAAAACGAATTCAAAACGGATTCGCTTTTAATAATGTTAATGCTGCTTATAAAAAAAAAGAAAACAGGGTGAAGCGCTTATTTTTAATTAAAAAAAACAAAATAACAAAAAAAAAAAAATACTAGCCCGGCCGGGAGTCGAACTCAGGCTCCCGGGGTATAACTCTTTCATACACGACACGTTAGACAACTAGGCTATTGACCGATATGATGTTTACTTTACTGATGTAGACTTATTTGATGTTGAGATTTAAAGTTTGTATATTAAACAAATTTCTGTTGTTTTTTTATAAGTATTCTGTGTTGTTTTTCTTCCCATCTTTTGATAAAAAATGTTATATACTCAAATTTGGAATCAAAAACATTTTTTCAAACAGAGTTTGAAAAGTTTACAAAAAATCATACGCAATAAAATAAAAAGAAAAAAAAAAAAATCAAAAATATTTTTTTTATCATAAAAATTAAATAAAGCAAATCCGTTTTGAGTTCGTATTTGAAGTATTTACGGAATCGAAACGGATTTGCCCAGGTTCGAGTCCTACCAGAGGTGGATTTTTACCCTTTATTTTTCTTTCTTTTGTTTCTTTTTATTATTTTTTAATTGCTAATAGGCGCATCAAAACGGTTTTTTTCTGTAAATATACAGCATTAACATATTTAAAAGCAAATCCGTTTTGAATTCGTTTTTACATAAGTTTCGGATTCGAAACGGGCCCGCATTGCGGAATTTAATTTTTTTTTATTCGCTAATAAGTGCTTCAAAATGTTTTTTTTTTATCTAAACAAAGCGTTTTGAATTCGTTTTTGATGTACGTTAAGGTTCGAAATGGATCCGTTACCGCGGATTACGTTTTTTAAACCTTTATGAACTCGTAATGGATTCAAAACGGATCCTCATCCGTTTTTGTGCACATTGGGTTAACATTATTAAAAGCAAATCTGATTTGAATTCGTTTTAGATGTACGTTACGGGTTCGAAATGGATCCGTTACCCCGGATTACGTTTTTTATCCGTTTATGAACTCGTAACGGGTCCGAAACGGATCCTCATCCGTTTCTGTGCACATTGGGTAAGCACATCAAAACGGTTTTTTTTCTGTAAACATACAGCATTAACATTTTTAAAAGAGAATTCGTTTTGAATTCGTTTTTGATGTACGTTACGGGTTCGAAATGGATCCGTTACCGCGGATTACGTTTTTTATCCCTTTATGAACTCGAAACTAATCCTCATCCGTTTCTGTGCACATTGGGATTCCATTGTGGTAAAAAACAAATATGCGTGCAACTCAATACACGCGAAGCAAGTGAAACTTAAACTACGTTTCCAACTAGTGTTGAGCAAAATTAGTCTTGGTCTTGAGTCTTGTTTTTGGTCTTGGTCTTGGTAATTCTGCAAGACCAAGACCAAGACGCTGATATTTTTGCAAGACCAAGACTGCTATGGTCTTGGTCTTGCTCACGATAATCGTCAAGACCAAGACTGCTTTTCAGTCTTAGTAATTTGTTTTTAAAAGGTATTTCACGCCCGTTTTGAAGATAAGATCATCTCTCAATTTGAGTTAAAAACCTAACTGCTTTGGAAAAATGTGGTTTTGATATTTTGAATACTCAATTTCTCTAGAAATTTTTTCAAGACCCAGACCAAGACCGAGACCAAGACTTAATGAGCAAGATCAAGACCAAGATCAAGACTCAACATCAAAACCAAGACCAAGACTCAATGTGCAAGAACAAGAGCAAGACCAAGACTGCTATGGTCTTGGTCTTGGTTTGCTCATCACTATTTCCAACAGAGATTTAGCTGTGATGAGACCTTTAAGTCCCGTTGCTTAATCCTTATCGTTTCCACCGCCCGAAAGAGAATTATTTTTGACAGTAAATGTCACAAGCGGAAAAATGAAAGTTGTTTTTCCTTTTCTTTTCTGTTTTAATGACATTTAATTCCAATTTTCAAAGTAAAGGGGTGCCACTTGGTCAAAAAATAGCCAAAATCTGCAGTCCTGATGTAATTTATAATATGTAAATTTAAAATAAATCTTATCAGACATAGATTTATTTTTATAGAGAACTAAGACTTAGAGCTGAATCTCTAAACAACCGTAAATCACTTCATAAATCTATCGAGCGGTGTTTACTAAGGGTCTCATGCAATGAAAAAATTGTTAATTTTTCGACTCAAAACTCTTTTTTGGAACATGTCCAAAAACTAACACTTTGCCACTTTTTATATCCTACACCCAGGGTATATTCACTTTGTCCTTCCGTTTGTAACGCAGAGAAAGAGGCGTGGCAGATATAGAAAAGTATATATATTCTTAATCAGCGTCACCTCCTGAGTCGATATAGCTATGTCCGTCTGCCTGTCTTGCTGGCTGGCTGACTGGCTGGATGGCTGGCTGTTGAAATACACTTTTTGGGAAAACTAAGCAAGATAACTCAATTTAATTTGCCACACAGCCTTCGTCGTCAAAATTAGCTCGTGGGATTGAAAATGAGCAAAATCGGTCAACGGACACGCCTACCGCCTATACAAAAAATATATTCAAAACACAATTTTAGGAGTATTTTTCACGACAACGCAACCAAAATACACATAAATACCATGAATTGTAAGCGAAAGCTCTAAGCAAAAGCTTCAAAACGCTTTACTGAAAGAGTTTTTTGAGATAATCCAACCAAATTTCACTCAGACACTAAAAACTATAAATGCAAGCTCTGAGCAAAAACTGAGTGAACTCGGACAAGAGAAATTTTCAAAACACTACAGTGTAGGATCTTTAATGTTTGGCCAGGCCAAAAGTTACACCCTTAGTTCAACATTTCTCTTGTTTTTCAACTATTAGTACAGGGAATTTACTTACAAGTGTTTTCATATAAAGTAAAGCCTCAAGACATTTAACAGTGTTACGTATGATGTTTTATGTCATCACAAACAAAGAAAGGAGTTAAAATTGACACCTTGTTGAATGAACTTTCAAGGTGTCAAAACCAAACAATCAAAGCAATTGAAATGAAAATATGTATGTGTAAATGTGAACAAAGTTATGCAAACGAAAGATAATTTTATGGCACGAGGCTTAAAGAAATGCACACATTAATGTACAGGGTGTTCTAAAAGAATTTTCAACTTTCTGTAAAAAATGTGTTTTCATCTCGACGAACTGCTTTTTAATAAATATTTAGTTTGGATTTATGGCTGATGAAGCTACACTATTTACACTACGACAGTTGCTTTTAGATATGAATGAGAATTTACACCAAAGAGCCCTGTATCATTTAACAATAAGCTGCTTTTGTGTCGTATATATTGCATTTATAAAGCAAACAATTGACTTTTTGCACTATTTCTTTATATTGATTATTTCATTATAACGCGGTCTAGATAACAAAATGAGAAAATATACAAAATAATATAAAAATTAATGGTAATTGTTAAGCATTTTTAAAACAATATCGCTAAAGCTTGCAAAATATTGATTTTGTGTTGACATTTCAAACAAAACTTTTGAATATTTCGAGGTGTTGGTACCGATTTCTTCAATGTATAACAATATTTTTCGAAATTTTTGGATTTTTTCGATATATTGGATGTTTTTCGATACACTTGGACTTCAACCGATATTTTAGATGTTTTTCAATACACTTGGACTTTTACCAATTTTTTCGACATCTGTCTTTATTTTTCTATACGTTTGGACTATTTAGGGTGTTTTTCGATATTTTTGGACTTTTACCTATATTTTAGAAGTTTTTCGATGCCTTTACACTTTTAACGATATTTTGATATTCTTCGATACATTTGGAATTTAACCAATTTTTTTGATATGTTTCGATACTTCTGGATCTTTACCGATATTTTGGATCTTTTTCGATTTACTTCGACTTTTACCGATTTCTTCGATGTTTTCCAATACTTTTACTCTTTTACCCATACTTAAGATATTTTTCGACGTTCTTGGATTTTTACCGATATTAGGAATGTTTTTCGATACACTTGGAGTTTTACCGATATTTTAGTTGTTAATATTTTTCAATACTTTTGGATTTTTACCGATATTTTGAATGTTTTTCGATACACTTGGACTTTTACCAATTTTTTCGATGAATTTCAATATTTTTCGATACACTTAGACTTTTACCAATTTCTTCGATGTACTTCAATATTTATCGATACGTTGGGACTTTTTTCGAAATTTAGGATGTTTTTCGATATTTTTGGACATTTACCTATATTTTAGATGTTTTTCGATACGTTTTATACTTTACCCGATATTTTGATGTTTTTCGATACATGTGGACTTAAACCGATTTCATTGATTTCTTTCGATAGTTTTGAATACTGTTAAGCTTTTATCGATATTTTTTATGTTTTTTGATATTTTTCGACTTTTAACGATTTTTTCATATTTCTCAATACTTTTAAAGTTCTATGGATAATATTAGAAATTTTTTAATACTTTTCTACTTTTATCGATTTTTTCAATTCATGTGTTTCAATATTTTTCGATACTTTTGGATTTTCCCCGATTTCTCCGATGTATTCCAATATTTTTCGATATATATAGATAGTTTAGATGTGATAATTTTATGGAAACAAATGGTAGCATCTGTTTGTGGCACATTGTTTTAAGTTTTAGTTTTCGCTACTACCATTTTTAGTGATTTCTTGCTTAAGAAACGCATTTTTATTATTCATTTTGGTGGAATTAGTGGAATTGTTGTTTTTATTTTTCTGCGAATAGTCCCGAGTGCAAAATTAAACGAAACCCGAGCAACGCCGAGTAAAACAGCTAGTTAGAAACAAAGTAGTTCTTCCTATTTTTTTCTCCGTGTAGATATTTTTTTAATATTTTGTCTTAAGAAATAAAAAAACATACATATTATCAAATACTCGTATATTTTCTAGAACGTTTTATTCAAAGTTTATACTAACAGTGAAAAGTGTTCTTTCTATGAAAACAAAGAATTTTTTTTCTTTTTCAGTAATTTTTAACGTTTAGCGAATACCAACAACAACAACAAATCTAATGACAAAGTAATTAAAACGTCGAACTTGTCCTTAAAAGGCTTCTTCTTTCACCATTAACTTTGGCTATTGAGTAGTCGTGTGATATTTGTACAATAAAAATTACAATAGATGGTGGTGGAAATTTTCGATAATTAAGAAAGAAAAAAAAAAACAATAAATTGTTTTACTTTTTCTTAATGTCATTGTTGTTGTTTTCCATTTGTAATAAAATTACCTAATGAAGTCGTAAAAAAAAATGTCGATTATGTGGATATCGTAATCGATGTAATTGGAACGAATTGACTTAAATGTATATAAGGCTTACCACCGCGGCGGTGTTAACTCTTAACAGGTTAAGGTTCTTTGTTTTTTCTTTGTCAGTCATTTTGAAAGCCGAAGGTTAATACCAGTTCGCTGTGAAACTTACCTGCAAAGAGAAAAAAAAAAATTAAATTAAATTAGTGAATTGAGCATAAAATTTAATTTAAGGTGAAATATCTTGTAATTAAATTTAACTTAATATAGAGAGCAGCATTATTGCGTAAGGCGATTTCCCATTGAACGAAAAAATAAACGATATAAAGTCTGCTAATGGAAACTTCAAAGAAAAACATAATTCCATAAAATTTCTGTTCTTAAATGCTATTAGTATCCATTAACATAAAATCTATAGACAAGACATTAACAAGTTGGAATATTAAAAATGAAATTTCAAAGTTAAGGTCATGATCAACAAGCACTCCCTCAAGAGAGTGACTATTTTTCATTTACCCTTTTATTGAAGTTGACACTAAAAGCCCCTTACCCTAAAATGCCGCATTTTCAGTCGTCTGCTCGTATGCGCAAAGCAATAAAACACGATATATCGCTTCTTTTACAGCGCAATCAAACTCAATATAAATCACACTGATCAACCGTAACTTTGTTGCAATCCGACAAAAACCAAAAAGTGAATTTAATATCAGTGCATTTAAATATTGAAAAAAATGCATTCAAAACGAAAAATGATAGCTACACGTGCATATTGTATCGTTAAGGAAGGTGCGGATATAAATGATTTATTGGACATAAGGGCAACAAACAAGAAGGTTCTTTAAAGTGGAAAAAAATTGGTAAAAATTATCAACAGACAAAACAAATTTACATTATTTTTCTTTTGGTTATAATTGATGGTCGACATTTGAGGTGCAGTTTCATGCTATAAATAGGGTGGAGCGAAAATTAATTTTTAGTTTAAATTTTATAAAACTTTAGTAGAAAAAGCGACAAGGACTCAAGAAAAAATTCAACTGGATTTACCTTCATTTTGAAGCTTGCACTCTATATAACATTTTTTCGAAATTTTACACAGACAGTGTTCTGTGTAAAAATTTGATTTTTTTAATTTCTTGCAAAAAAAAAGAGCTCTGATTAGAGTTCTAATTAGCGCTAGAAGAGTTCTTCAAAAAATCAAAGCACCACATTTCAAAACTATTAGTTCTTTTCATGTTAATCGCTAAATAAGACTCCATCGGTCACTCAGGAAAAAAAAAATGTATCGTATGAAAAATTTATGAAAAATTTTTTCACCAAAAAAAAAAAAAAAAAACACAAAACTGTTATTAGAACTTCTCTACGTGAAAAAGCGGCGCCGAGAAAAAAACGGCACACGTCCGATTTTTGGTCCACGTTCGCAGAACTGTTTGGAGCTCTTGAATATTAACAGCGAACTCAGAACTCTAAAAAAATTTCGGTTTTCAACAATTTCGGAGACAACTTCACTTGAGTAATAAAACGCCCACTTTAAAATACAGGTGAATAGGAGGAGTTCACGAATCATTGTGTTAACAAGGTCTGCCGAAATGTAATTTCTTAAGTCACTGTAGTCAAAACCAATAGCACTTGTGCAAAACGTTCTGAGTACGTTTATGCTAAAAAAATGTAAAAGTTTATTATGGTGTTGCCAGATTTTAGAAATTGACATTATTGTTGCCAGTTCCCGAAATATAAATAGCTACCTCATCTCTATAGAATTGCAATACCTTCCGCTAGTAAAAACGCTACAATAGTTTGGTATCCCAAAAGAGAACTGGTAATTGAAATCTTAACCGAATATACTCCTCCCTTATACTTTATCTGACATCTTTGAACTACCAGTGAAAGTTTAAACTGTGTCTTCTTTATGAGGGAGTTACGGATTCTAATTTTGTGATAGTCTAAAGAGTTGCTGTTAAAGTTTTTTATATAAGCTTAAGCCAACATTACAGAAGTCAATTTAAGATGGATTAGTCCCCAAATCATCTAATATTAGGCAGTAATATAAGCAGTTGTGCTATGACCTTAACAGCTGCCGATGCTTTTTGGGTAAGTATTAATAGCTAACATGTGCAGTAATATGTCCAGAGTAGGGGAATTGTAGTTTTGTAATATTCAGAGAAGCTAGCTCTTGAAACCCTTTTTTGAAAAATTTTCCTTCTCAGAGAACAAATTTATAAGGACAGAGCAGAATTTTGAATTGTAGCCCACAACTTTTGTTAATGGGACTCTTGCAGGAGTAAAGATTGAATGATTAGAGATTGACTCGAAATCTGCAATGCTTTTGAAATTTAAAAACAAAAAACAAAAAAACCCTATTCAATCCACTCTAATATGCGTAGAGCACATACGCGCAACAAAGGGCTGCTGAAACACAGGTTAACCATTTTACGGCAGGTCTCTATGTAACGCATATCACATTAACATATGAAGCTGCGTTCATTTGTTTCATTTTTATTTTTCACCTGAGTGACAGCATAAATTAGCTTACAGTAGGTACCTGTTGTTGCTGGTTAGTGCCATAAAAAGGGTATTTTTAATATTTTTATGTTGCATTTTAGTAATCTTTTTCGAAATGGTACATTAAGCAGGGTTTTATTATATGAAAAAGAGGCGTTTAGGCAGGATTTTTCAACTATTAGTAAGGATTTCATATTATGCATTAGTAAGAAAAAGTGTTTTATGAGGGTGTAACTGTTGTGAGCTTAATTATAGTTTAAGGCTTTTTAAGAAAAAAGGGTGTTGTTACAACGAGTTGTTGTTATTACCTGTGTAAAAAGTGCAGCTGCGTCAATAGTGCAGCGTCTCTAATTAACGTTTAGGTATTTTTTTATCCAACCCTTTTCCAATGCAAAGTGCGCAAGTTATGTTTCAAGTTATTTATTTGCTTAATCATTCAGTAAATGCCGCAAATTATTACATTTTGTAAATCGTGATTCCACTTTTTGTTTATATATAATTTCTATATGAAAATATTACAAAGTCGTGAACTTTAAACAAGTTTCATGTATCTTTGGAACATGTTTCAATGAAATTTCAATTAAATTTGTTAAAGCTGATAAAAATTTTCAAAATGATTGACGTACTTAAAATTTACTTAATAATTTGACTAGAACTTAAAAACACTGAAAAATATGCCGGAAGAGATTCTTCATAATAAAGCATATAAAACACAATAGTTAATGAATCGAGATAAATGAAAAATATCGCAGAAATCGTTGAAAATGTCCAATAGTATCCAAAAAATCGAAAACACCGAAAGGCATTGGAAAATGTGGAAAGAGTTTGTGTATATACTTGTATCGAATATTACGAGAAGACGTATAAGTTCTAAACTTCTGTATGTCGGATATATTTTGAATATGAAGGAGGAATTCTTTTTTTCAAAACAAAAAGTAATTCACCACCAAACCGTGCATCAAATATTGTACTTTCAAAGAAATTCACGAGGTCCTAGGCTCAGGCTTAAAATTGTTTCTCGATAAAATAACGCCTAGGGTGCATATTATCTGTAAAAACATGATTTTTAAATCTCAATTCTTTAAACCTGTTTTCACAACTTTGACCTTGTGTTAAAATGTGACACAATGTAATGTACATTTTTGAGGGGAATCGCATTATTTACTATTCTATTCCATTTTGTTCTCTATATTCTATTCTGTCTATTTTATTCTATCCAGTATTTCTTTTCTATCTATTCTATCCTTTCTATCTAATCTATCTATTCTATCTATTTTACCTATTCTATCTATCTTATCTATTCTATCTATTCTACCTATTCTATCTATCTTATCTATTCTATCTATTCTATCTATTCTATCTATTCTGTCTATTCTATCTATTCTATATATTTTATCTATTCTGTCTATTCTTTCTATTCTGTCTATTCTATCTATTCTATCTATATACATATACCATTCACCATGCAAAACTTGGGGGATATTAGGTGTAGGAGAATTGCATCCACTTTTCAAAAATACACAAAATGCTATATTTCTTCACATATGGCAGATATCGTTATAAAACTTGGTACATACATGAATATTCTATCTACCATTTACTTTGAAAAACTTGGGCGGGGAGGGGGTGAGAAGGGGGAGTTGCACCTTTCATACAAAAAATATATAAAATGCTATATCTCTGTACCTATGGGAGCTATGATTACAAAAGTTGATACATTGATCTTTAGAAACCTTGGTGATTGGAAGAGAGGAACGATGGAGATGGATGTTACTTCGTACGTAAAGGCATCGGGAATGGGCGAACGAAGTCGCAACCAGGCCAGCTAGCTCTATCTATTTTATCTATTCTATTTATTTTATCTATTCCATCTATTTTATCTATTCTATTTATTCTATCTATTCTATATATTCTATCTATTCTATCTATTCTATCTATTTTATCTATTCCATCTATTCTATCTATTCTATTTATTCTATCTATTCTATCTATTCTATCTATTCTATCTATTCTATCTATTCTATCTATTCTATCTATTCTATCTATTCTATCTATTCTATCTATTCTATCTATTCTATCTATTCTATCTATTCTATCTATTCTATCTATTTTATCTATTCTATCTATTCTATGTATTCTTTCTATTCTATCTACTCTATCTATTCTCTCTACTCTATCTTTTCTATCTTTTCTTTCTATTCTATATATTCTATTTTATTCTATTTATTCAGTTCTATTCTACATATTCTATTCTAAACATTCTATTCTATTCTATATATTCTATTCCATATATTCTATTCTACATATTCTATTCTATATATTCTATTCTATTCTTAATATTCTGGTTTTCTTGAAAATTATAGTTTTCTGAGAGGAAATGGTTTGTGTATAGGAATCCAGGCAATCAAACAACACCAATTTCTTATATTTCTATAAAAGTTTATTTACTTAACATTTTCATTCACGTTTATCACTCTCTGTTCCAAAGGATCTCAAATTTTTCAACATCTTCTTGGAGTATATGTCTCCAAACTTACTATACCATCAAAATTAGGAATATATTCAAGTCGTCAAATTTGCGGCAAAATTTTGAGAAGTTTTTTAAGGGGCTCGAAAATTCTGAGATTTCCAGGCAGTTACTAGGGTTATATAAACAATATTTAGCATGTGTGTTTAATTATTTAAATTAATATTTATCATATGAATAACCTAAATTTTCATCACTGACCTTCAATTATTTCGTTTTAATGATAATAATTGTTTAAGTTGGTTGAGCAAAACAACAAACTGTCATTAAACTCAAAAAGCTTATTATCTACGTTGTCTTTTTTTATAGAAATAATTGTAATAGTTAGACATAATTGCGGTTGTTGCACGTGTTCAACGATCTTGTTATGACACAGCCTTTTGAGTTTGTCATTGCTTAATTTTCTCTTAAAGCTGCGCATACCAAAATAATGTGTACAATTTGATAGGCTTTTAAAGTTTTTGACAAAGCACAGGCATGATGAAAATGTTGTTGGCCCATTAAGTTTTTGTACCTTTTATAATATAAAACTTTTAATGTATACCTAGTATTCATATACATCATGAAGCATAGAGAATGTACGAGCAGATAGATCTTAAATTAAATAACCCAAAACAAAACGAATATATTACGCGTATTTTACAAATAATTTAAGGAATCAATCATAAAATTTCAAAAACTGAATTCTTCACTTCAAAAACTGTAAGTAGGAATGGGTTTCATCAGGCGTTAAAGAATTCTTAACACTGAAGATTAAGAAGGCAGGTAGAATCGTTAATATAGTAATAAATCTATGCCTTGTTTGTGTAAAGAGCTTATCGAAATTTGTTTTTTTTTTTTTCAAAGTTAAGATTTGCTATGAGGTACCGAAAAGAATAATTGATTTTTACATTCTCAGCTGATAAAGGTGAGATAAGGGTAGTTTATAAATCTTGCAATTAGTCATGATTATGATTGATTTAAAAGATATTTATTATGTGAGGCTTCACGTTCTAAAAATTCTCACGAAATTATTTAAAATTTAATAGTCCTTTTCTTTGTCAGTTTTTGTGACTTTACTTGCCGCTCTATTTGATTACAGAACATATTTAAAAATTAAAATTTAAAGCAAAGTAAGCAATTAATCCAAAAAAGGCGACAAAAGCCAGGTCACAATGTGAATTGGCTGACATTTTGTTAGAATTGAAAAATATTGGGCTCTGTTTTGACGGAAAGCTCATTTGAAGATGTAAATGATATTTAGGGCCGTTTTCAGAATCTAGATAAATAAGTAATAATTTTGTATGAAACTGAACATTTTGAAATCGACCTTAGTTGAAAACTTGGTATCCGTCAGATGACTAAATCCTAATTTGTGCTCGTTTTACGGCTGTTTGAGTTTTTGCTATCAAAACATTCGGCTGAGATTGAAAAGGGCTTTTGTTGCTCGCAAAACAAGAAGATAATAGTTATTTAAAGATAGAGGAATAAATGAACTGTTTTAACCGACCAACCAATTCTTAAGAAATGATTTAAAAGCAATTACCCTGTAGAGCCACGGCCTATTCCAAAACTAGTTTGTAAAATACTCCATGAAGCGACCGACTAGTCCAAATTCTGGTCAAATCACATATACTTAAAGTTCTATTAACGTTTTGCATTGTTTGTCATTGGACGTAAACAATTGTCTCATTTTTCGTTACATTGAGTTAAAAAAAGGCCAATCAATCCAAAATCCATTTCAAAAACTTTGATTTAAATATAGATTTTATATAAAAAATACAAAAATATTTGGAAAAATCGCCCCCTGTTTTAAAGCTTACTTTGAGAGTATCTAGGAAACAAAAAAAAAAAAATATTTTTTAAACCGCTCTAAGTGCAGCCGAAATCATCTTCTTTTCATAACTTCGGCAGGTGATGTATGATAATTAAAAATTATATATCGTTGTAAAGGGCTCAATTGAGCCTAAATTAGCACTTTTTGGGTAAAATGTAAATATCTTTTTAAAGATATTAGTTCTATAAGGAAAGAATTACATTTAGGGGGTACGAAACCGAGGAAATAGGTCGTACTAGTAGAATATGACTTCGGAGGTGCAAAAAACATGAGGGAGAAATGTAGGCCTAATTAAACACTTTACAATGTTATATAATTTTTGAAGATCGGACATCAGCTGCTAAATTTATGGAAAAAATATCATTTCGACTGTTTTTAGAGTGGTCGAAAAAAAAAAATTTATTATTTATTTATTCTCAAGGTAATTTTTCAAACAAAGGGCGGTTTTTCCTTTTTTTTTTTTTTTCTGTATGGAGACCGATTCTGCTAATTCTACAGCCGATGTGCTTAAGAGTTTGTTATATATTTCTGAGCATTATTTTCCAGGTTCGAATCCCAGAGCGGGTGAACATTTTTTTTTTTTATTTTGTTATTATTATTTTGTACCTCGACTGCGTCGACACTTAGTATTTTCCGTTCCGATTTGCGTTTGTTTAAAAAAAATTTAAAAATTTCCAAGTGGAGGTTTTGAACCCGCGTATCTCAACGCTGCGCAAGTCATTAAACCGATACTTTATCGATTGCTCTTCATCTTAGTGGACGAACTGCCAAACACTACTTAGTCAGTAACGTTATAATTTTACTGGCACAATCGATACACAAATGGAGCACTTTTGGTCCTAATGACAGATTTTGCATTACATTAGGACAATTTTTGTTTCAAATGATTATTTTAGTTTTAGGTGTATATTGTGGGAATATTTTTGTATAAATCCCTGTTTAACCCCCACAGGTGGGTCGTTTTTGCCCTTTTCTTAAAAAGGTTCAAAAATAATACCCAAAACAGGGGAATATTGAGCCAGCATGTACTACAGAAATATTTGCTATAAAACTTCACTACTAGTTTCTAAACATGTAAAGGTCGAAATTTAAGCCCGAAACCAAAAAAAAATGGTTAAATCAATTAGGAAAGCGAAAAACTTGATTCGGCCATTCGAAAGCAGCAAGCAGGATTCCGGCGAAACAGATCATGCGTGGATCAAATCAACACGCTCAGAATAATTGTCGAACAATCATGCGAGTGGCGTGCTGCACTTCAACTTGTCTTCGTTGACTATAGCACTGCCTTCGACAGTGTCTCCCGAGAAAACATCTGGGCGTCACTGCAACGAAGAGGTATTGCCGCAAAGGCCATAAACTTAGTACGTGCACAATATGAAGGCTTTAAATGCAGTGTGTTACACAACGGGTTGTTGTCACCGACATTCACCACTAATTCAGGCGTACGGCAGGGGTGTTTACTATCACCATCACTCTTCCTTATCGTTCTTGATGATATCCTAGATAAAGCTCTTAATAAGGCCAAAAGGGGTATTCAATGGAACTTTACCGAACATCTGGAAGATCTCGACTACGCTGACGACATCTGCCTCTTATCGTCCAAACATTCAGATATGCAAAGCAAAATTGAAGACCTTGTCTTGGAATCACAAAAGGCCGGCCTAAAAATCAACGTATCCAAGACTAAAAGCATGAAGCTAAACGCAAGCAATGACATCACGTTTAAAGCTGGCAGTGATGACATCGGAAACGTCGATAGCTTCACGTATCTAGGCAGCATTATCTCCATGGATGGTGGAGCAAAAGAGGATTTCAACTCAAGAATAGCAAAAGCAAAAGGCGCGTTTGCTCAACTGAACAAAATAAGGTCTTCATCCGTTATATCCACCAAAACGAGAGTGCGCATTTTTGATTCGAATGTGAAATCGGTTTTGTTATATGGGTGCGAAACATGGCTTGTTACTGAACAACTAACAAACAAGCTGCAAGTATTCGTCAACAAATGCTTAAAGCGAATACTAAAGGTTTGGTGGCCTCGCACTATATCAAATGCCGAGCTACATCAAAAATGCAAGCAGAAGGCTATAGCAAACGAGATCAAGCTGCGCAAATGGGGATGGATTGGTCACACTCCCCGGAAACCACACAGCGAAGTTTGTCGCCAGGCTCTTGAGTGGAATCCACAAGGTAGTAGAGGACGTGGTAGACCCAAAACCAACTGGAAAAGGTCATTGGAAAAGGAAATCCAAGAATCGGGAAAATCGTGGCAAGAGATCAAAGTCATCGCAAGGGATCGTGACAAATGGAGAGATTTCATATTGGCCCTATGCTCCTCCTAGGAGTTAAAGGAGAATACATACATACATACATACAATTAGGACTTTTCACAATGCATATTAGTTACATCCCTGACGTGCTTACCTTAAGTTTTAAGAATTTTTTGACTTTGGTAAATCCAAGTGAAATTTTTTGTAGGATATTTTTGCAAAACTCTTTAACCCATTGTGGCTCAGTTTTAGAAAAAAAGGGTCAAAAAGACCCGTAAAAACAGGATATAATAGGTTAATGAGTTCTAGGAAAATGATCCTTGTGTGATTTCGTTATGATCTTGCTAGAACGAGTTTTGTCCAAAATGTAGTTTTAGAGTTTTACAGTGGGGTGAAATTTGGGAAATATTTATTGTTAGAACTGCTTACTGATTTTAACGACTTTTTGCTTTCGGGATAAAATTTTGCTTTTTTAGTATTCAGCAACTAGTAGTGAAATTGTATAGAAAATATTTCTGTAGTACATACTGACTCAATATTCCCATGTTTTAGGTGTCATTTTTGTACCTTTTTAAGAAAAGGGCAAAAATGACCCACATGTAGGGGTTAAACAGGGCTAAAGTTTTATACAAAAATATCCCCCGTAATATCCTGCATAAGTTTGCTGAACACGTGATACACATCAGATGTAAGGATAATATAATTAAATTCATCGATTTAACACAAGAATGCGGTATTTTTGTTTTTCCATGTACAGTGGATAAAAAAACTTCAATAATCGATTAAAAAAAAATGTGAGTACTGGAGAAAAACCACGAGACACGGGTATTTTTTTTTTAACGTCTACTTTAAAAAATTTTTAGATTTTCTCATGTTTTTTTTTTTTTTTTTTTTGTGTCGAACAGTGTAATTTCTTCAAAAGTGAGATTTTCAATCGATTGATGGGACAACTTTTTTCAAGCAAAATATTTATTCCCCGAGGATAAGCATATCGTCAAATGATTTAATGGTTTGTCGATATATCAAATATTTCAGCACTCCTTAAATGACTAATAAGTTCACTTTTCCCAAACATATATTTTGGCCTTACTATAAGATTTCAATAAATTAAATTTCAAGATTAAAATTGATGAAGATACGCGTTCTTCGTCGCATTTCTTAATTAAAATAAATCTAAATGATCGTCAACAAATATAACAACACACCCTTTTTTGTAAAAGCAAATTAATTGTCAACTTCAAAGTAAATTATTAACCAAACATTTGTGTGGAATCATAACAGCACCCTGAGGATTTAATTTCAAATTAAACTGTAGAATAAAGACTGAAATTCACAACCTTTTTATTGAATCACATTACAGAGAGGGAAGGATCAAATTCATGAAGAAAAGTAGCAGAAGAGAAGAGAAAAGAAGAACAAATCAACACAACACACCCTAATGAAGTTGAACAGCATGATCTGGGTGTCAGTTTATCAAGTTCGATTTTTCCATTAAAAAACAAAAGAGTTATTTATTTACATTCCAATAAAACCAACAACAAAAAAAGAAAAAAATAAAACCGAATAGCGAATATGAGTACGAGTACCAACAATGAGAAATGATCACGAACAGTGATGGTGGTGAGTGGTGAATATACGGTATTACGTGATTTTTCTATAAAAATTATGAAAAGGCAAAATTAAAGTGAGGTTGATGAGATGAACGTAAAACCACAAGAATTTTGAAACTCATGAGATTCTTTTGATTTTTCTCTTTCCTCAAATGAACGTGCAGCATAAGTTCAAACCACAAGTAATGGAGCTTGTGTGCGGGTGTATGAATGAGATAGATAGATTTGATATAACGTTATGCAAACCAGACGGTTTTTGTGACCTAATGTAACGGAAAAGATCAAGGTTCATCAGATTTCCTGACTGAACTAAGATTATTGAAGAAGAAGTAGACATAAAATGTCACTATGACAGCAAGATCAAATGCCATCAGTGATTGTGATGAATAAGTAGCAGCAGCAGCACTTTGATGGCTTAAGTTATCAATTTTCTTACGTTGTTATTTTAGAAAGATTAACTCTTGTGACATAAAAACCATTTGTCAAAAAGGCATTGTACCAATTTTATTTTTCTCCAAAGGATTAAGTAAAAAATTTGTCAATCGCATTGCATTTTGTATGAAACAGGTAGAATATTTGAAATTGATAAATCATCACGCCTACCAAAATCCTCTGGATTAGTTAGAAATTTCCAAACAAATTAAAGATGAGCAGCAGTAAACCAAAGCTGAAGAGTTGCCTAAGATAACACTCGATATATGTATGTATGATTTATAGCAAGTGTTGTGTCTGTTGCGATCACTACAATCAATCAGTCAACATATTTTTAAGTGTCATTGGTGGTAATGGTTATACAATACTTGATGTTTTTTTTTTTGTACTTTTTGCTTAGTATTGTAGGTATAGTACTTACTTGAAATTTTTTCATCTGTTGCGATCATTAGTTGGAATTTTTTTTAAATTTTTTTCTTTAACTCACTAGATATTATGTTGGCACATCTTTTTTTTTTTTGGCAAGTCAGACCCACGCACTACATTTATCAAATACACTTTGTCATGAATAACAACATTTGATTTATTTTGACAGTTGTAATAGTTTTGCGTATTGTATTTTTCTTCAAATCTTTCGTTGCTTGAACTAAAGTCAATGAATGATGAAGTGCTACAAAATTAGGTGAAATATCAATGTACTCTAAAGTGTTGTGGTGGCAGCAAAATATTAAGTTTGTTCCATTTTTCATTTAAAATTTATTTCTTTAGCTGTCAATTGATATGGAATAATTGAAAATTTAATGGCACATGCCTGAAAATCAACTGGAAAAAATTTTTAACAAAACTGCGCAGTTACAAATTGCCAACATAACAACTTTAACCCTTTTACGTTTATAACCTAAGCCATGAAAATAAAAAGCTCGAGACCATTACGAAAACGTAATTTTGAAAGATAACTTCATTGTCTGATATGCTAATGAAACTTATAGTGGTAAAACATGCAGTAGGATATTTTTTCATAAATCGTAATCATAAATCTACAGGCAAAAACTGTCTATAACTACGTTTCCACCACGTAGATTTACGGCTGTTTCGAAGATTTAGCTCTTAATCTTATTGCAAAACACATAACTTACCAAACAAAAATAAATTAAATCTTTGTATAAACCTCAACAGAGCTACCGATTTTGACTATTTTTCGAATAAGTCAAACCCTTTAACTTTGACAATTTGCATTAAATGTCATTAATAAAAAAACTAGTAAGGGTGTAATCTTTGGCTTGGCCAAACGTTAACTGCAACACACACTGCAGTATTTCGAAAATTTTGCTCATATGGGAAGTGCCACGCCCTTTTGTCGGAGTTCACCCAGTTTTTGCTCAGAGCTTGCATTTATAGTTCTTAGTGTCTGAGACAAATTTGGTTGGATTATCTTAAAAAACGTTTCCAGCATAGCGTTTTGAAGCTTTTGCTTATATGGGAGGTGCCACGCCCTCTTGCCCGAGCTCATACAGTTTTGGCTCAGAGCGTGCAATTATAGTCGTTAGTATTTGAGTGAAATTTAGTTAGATTATCTCAAAAATCTCTTTCAGTAACCATTTTGAAACTTTTACTTATATGGGAGGTGCCACGCCCTCTTGTCCGATTTCACCCGGCTTTTGCTCAGAGCTTGCATTTATTGTTCTAAGTATTTGAGTAAAATTTAGTTCGATAGTCTCTAAAAAAAGCTTTCAGTATAGCGCTTTGAAGCATTTGCTTATATGGGAGATGCCAAGCCCTCTTGTCCGAGTTCGTCTTGTTTTAGCGCAGAGCGTAAATTTATAGTCCTTAGTATTTGAGTGAAATTTAGTTGGATTATCTCAAAAAACTCCTTGAGTATAACATTTTGAAACTTTTGCTTATATCGGAGATGCCATGCCCTCTTGTCCGATTTCACCCAGTTTTTGCTCAGAACTTGTATTTATGGTTCCTAGTGTCGGAATAAAATTTAGTCCGTTTTTCTCCAAAAACCCTTTCAGTATAGCGTTTTAAGCTTTTGCTTACATGGGAGGTGCCACGCCCTCTTGTCCGAATTCGCCCAGTTTTTTTCCCCTAGTATTTATGTGTATTTTGGTTACATTGTCGTGAAAAATACTCCTAAAGTTGCATTTTGAATATATTTTTGTTATAGGCGGTAGGCGTGTCTGTTGATCGATTTCACTCATTTTCAATCCCTAGAGCTAACTTCTACCAAATTTCACTGAATTATCTTGGTTAGTTTTCCCGAAAAAATATTTCCACAGACAGACACCCAGCCAGCCAGACTGGTACCCACCCAGCCAGCTAGACAGACAGACGCTGATCAAGAATATATATAAGTACTTTCCTTTATCTGCCACGCCTCCTTTTCTGAGTTACAAACTGAAGGACAAAGTTAATATACCCTGGGTGTAGGGTATCAAAATATTAAGAAGAAAAGGGAGAAAAACTCCTATTTACCCGCTTATGACATTAACTGCCAAAAATAAATCTTTTTTGCCAGTGGAAATGGGTTTGATTTAACAACTAAATTTATAAATTTCATCACAGTCAAACCTCAGGTGGGAACAGGTATAATAGTAAGTTTGTATTGGAAGTGTTTTAAACTAATTTTTTTAGTTCAGAATTTCTTTCTTTCCGAACTCGTTGAGCAAAAGTACAACAGGCATATGTCATTGCAAAAGCAATAAAAGTGACATTGTGACAGTGACAGTAATGACATTTCTGCCTGTATTATTTACTCTGTTAATTCATTTCTAGCAATTATAGTTTTTTCTTGGAAAATAATGCAGTTGGTACATAAATTTCACAAATTCAAAAATAACATGGAAAATACATTTTCTCGTGTGGAGACAGACAACAAAGCTACCTTTTAAATAAAATCACCCATATGCACATTTATGAATAAAGCTACACAGAAATTTAAAAAAAAAATACGCGTAAAAAAAGAACAAAACTGGTAAAATAAAAAATAAAAAAACGATAACAAGGTTTTATTTAACGGCTTAAAATTTTCCTAGACACACATTAAAGCTTGCAATAACCCTGTGTGTTATTATTGCTATGTCAGGTGCAATACACTGGAAAAAAATATTCCAAAAATTCACACCTACTTTTTTGAAGGATTCTTAGCATTTAACGTTTTATGCATTTTTTTCGTAGATGTTTTGGTTTTAAATATACCTAGCATTTTGCTGACAAACGTGAGCTTAACAGCTGAAAACTCAATTTGATAAAAATTTTTAAGAAATAAAAAAAAAAAAGTTCCAAAAATTCTGAGAAAAATTCACACGTATTCTTTAGAGAATTTCAAGCATTTTTTGCCGTATACACTTTTTGCGTAAGTTCCCTTGCTTTTGAGCAAAAAATCGTTTTTAATACCTCGTTATTGAGAAACGTAAAAAAATCGATTTTTGGAGCCGAATATTATCTATGCCCCAAAAAAAAAAAATAATTTTTAAACGCCAAAACTTTTGGAAAAACATAATCCTTATTTCTAGAGCACTTTTGGGTATCCAATTTATAATGAAAAAAAAAAAAAATTATGGCCAAAAAAAAAATTTTTTTTAGCCAAAATAGGCCTTCGGTAGAATCAAAAGTGCTCCATTGGTTTTTTGTTAGTATAAAAAAAAAATGATGCAGATATCGGTTTAAGGAGTCCCTTTAACTTTTGAATCGGTTTCGGGATGATTTTATTATTATTATAATAAAAAATTATGTTTCCAAAGTACACAATTTTAAAAAAAGTGTGTTTCATCGAGATTGGATCCCTCTACTGAATAAACAGCTTTCAAACGATGCCTCTTCGATCAACAAATATTTCTGAAGTTACAGCGGGAAGTTTTAAAGAAATTTGTTTAATAAAGCTTTAATTTTAGTCGGTTGGTTCCTGGCGGTACCAGTGTGTTATTAAGGGTTAAGTATAAATTCACAATGTAAAAAAAGCGGAAATCGTGAATCTCAAAACTCAAAATTTTCAGCATTTCTAAAGAAAAAATTTGATTTTCAAATTTAGTCTAATGTTGTCTTTTTATCAATAATTTTTAAAATGGTGGTAATTTATTTAAAAAAGGTCGAAATTGTGATTTACCATGGGTTAAGATATCTAATGCCAGTAACTTTAATTAAATATTTTCGAAATGTACCATTTTCGACTAGAAACATTTGGTACACAATTTATTAAAGTTCTAACAAAATTAATTATTAAGAATTTTCACCAATCTTTTCTTGCAGTGCATTGTTTTTCTACTAACATTGGCAACACTTTTGCCTATTCACGCATTAATCAGCATGCGATATTTGTATATGTAACTGTGACTAAACCACTTTTATACGAGCGCCTTTGTGCTACAAAAAAGCACAAAGTAAATACACGTTAAGACGCAACTGCAGCAACAACATAACTAACAACAAACATGGCTAAAGGAAATGGCAACAAAAAACAATATCGACGCAAAAAAATGTTGTTTACCTTCAAATAAAACAAACGAATTGCAGTTGAACGGTTTTGCATGTTGCACATTTTTTTTTTTTTTTTTTTTGTCATTTTCCTAACTGAGAATTTTTTGTTTGCTATTGTTGCATTTGATTTTGTTGTTTTATGTTGCGTCAGGTTGACTGATGGTTGTCAACTATTTAGCGTTAGTTAGGAGTAGAACAACAAAAACTAACCGATAGTAAAACAAAAACGGTAAAAAGTCATTGAATGAATGAATGACTGATACTTCTCAATAGGAATAGGACTGTAAATAACAAAAACCAAAAATATGGCAAACATTTTTAGCCGCAAATGTTATGGCGAAAAAAATGCGCTTTGATGAATATTTGGTATTGCATGATTAAAGTTTTAGCTAAACAGTTATAAAATGTAGCTTAAATAACCGATATTAAATGTTTAAAGGCAATTTAAAAGTTTTGTGACAATGGCAGTAAATAATGTTAAACAAATGTTTCGGAATAATCGATTAATCTTTAATAAAAAGTGTCCCATAATTCACGCTTGATTTGAATTAAATAAAATTTTTTATTTTTTTTTAATGTTATTAAACGATGAAAACGCGTTATTTTTTTCGTGTAGTACTAACCTTAAACTGTCAGCTGTCAAATTGTTCCCTTTTTTTGGTTGGCAACACTTTACAGCACAATTGACGGCAAATTAAAATCTTGTGTGAATTATGGTACACCTTTTATAAAAGATTAATCAAATATTCCAAAATATTTGGTTAGTTCTCATTTATACAGTGGCTTAGTGACCATATTTGCCACACGGTGCAAACTTTCACCGACCATAAGTCCCAAAAAATAAAAAAAAAATTCCAAATCAATCGAACATACCCAAGAGGAAAAATTTCTAGCGCTTCTGATCTAAGCACTTTAAAAGCGCTTGTCCCCATAGAAATTTAGAACCACTTAAATAATGATTTTTTGTAAGACTGCAGTACGAACAACATGGGTTCGAAACCAGCCCGAGTGATTTTTTTTTATTATTTTTTTTAATCTTTTTTTATTAAAATATTTTTATTCAACATTTATTTATTTCACTTTTCTATGTACCTTTTTCTAATTTTTTTACTTTTGTTTAATTGAATTGAAACTGATTACACAATGATTCTATGTAAGGCTGTAGGAATCATTCGAATGTCAAATTC
The DNA here is from genome assembly GCA_951812925.1 of Calliopum simillimum. Classification (NCBI taxonomy): domain Eukaryota; kingdom Metazoa; phylum Arthropoda; class Insecta; order Diptera; family Lauxaniidae; genus Calliopum; species Calliopum simillimum. The sequence goes on along the minus strand of OX638371.1, from coordinate 93,760,974 downwards.
TGTTTCGACTACATTTGGTTAATATACAATTTTAATACCTCTTCACCGTATCGGGTGATGGTGTATCTAACAAGTTGGTAAATGTAAGTAAAAATAATATGTTTCTATTTAGCACACGGACGATCGTGGATTCAAATCCTGGTGCTGCCAGTTCTTTTTTTTTTTTTTCATTTTATTGAAAGAACGCTTACCGCAGCATTAAAACTAAGCGCTTCAAAAGACCTTTTGAAATAGGGCTGCGGTAAGCTTAAGCGCGCTTACATCCTAGAACATGCAATGTTAAAAATAAAGAATAGTTCTTACAGAGCTGAAGCGCTTATTGGTCAAAAAGATGCACTTCAAAAGTGTTTTTGAAGCACTTCTTTTCCCCTTTGGTATCTTTCATTTTAATTAAATGTTACTCATACGACATGTTGCACGTAATGAAAACAGGCAATAATTTAAAAATGGCTATAACTGTTGCAAATATTACGATAAATTGTAAGTTTTTACACCATTTTAAAGATAAATTCTTGAACTTTTAGCAAAAGTGGCATTTTGTACTTAAAAGACGTTTTTGTGTAGTAGGTCAAATATGCATGTAATAAAATTTTAAGCTCGAATATCTCGAAAACTGGTGCTTAACCGTTAAAATAAACATTAAATGTACAAAAACATATAAATCCGTTACCTAATACGAACAAATATATAAAAATTAATAAAAAAAAAAAACTAAACGCATTGAAATTTACATAATATCCCTAATAGTTATAATTGATTTCAATCAAATTCGAATCAAAACGTAAAACTTGTTTCGTTAAATTCAAAACTCATATTTGATTTTATTTGTCGTCTTCTGTTGGGCGCTGCACAATTAAATTGACTTTGAGTTCATAGAGCAACACATCGTCTTACTGATAGATCGGTGGTGACCTAATTTCTAACTCTATTGGAAACAAAATAAAATAAAATGAAAATATCATGAGTTTTAAGTAATAAAAAATTAAAAAGATTATTGATGTAAAGCAACAAATGATACAAGAGACAACAAACAAAACCTAAGAAACCCCGCTACAGCATTTCCAACTGTGAGAGCTGATGATTTGATATTTTTTTAGGGTGCTATGGTTTGGTTTACAAAATTGCTACCGTATGGTAGAAGAAGTTTCTGTTTATTTAAAATTCTTGTAGAATTACAACAGCGACTAATTCTTTTTTTTATTCGAAATAAGATTAGAATTCGAATGCCCACTCGTACATATGCATAAGACAGCGATTATTATGATGATGAAATGCAACGAAGAAGAGAATTTAAATTATAAACCACAAGCACTTTAAGTTGAGTCGTGAAGAAACCTTTTCTTGGGTATACTGCATGGAAAATTCTTCAACTTTAACTTTTACCGATAGCGGTAACACAATAATTTATGTTAAAATCTTTTAATGGACAAAAATGTGTGGTGATAGCAAACTATGCATCTTTTTGAACGAAGATTAAAGGAACACACAATTAACATAATAACCGTTAATAAATTGAATTGGCGGCAAGCGTTCTATTTAAATGAGCGGTGTTTTTTTTATTCTTTCAGTCAAATAAACGGATGAGCGCTGTTGTTCTTTGCTTTGTTTAAACAAAAATACCCATAAGAATAGTCAACGAAACAGGAGTTTCGAGCTGATCCTGAGTGAAAAGTGTTTTCCAGAAAAACCCAAAAAACTTTTATATGACTAACCAGATGAACCCTCGGAAACAGTTGACAATATAATCTTTTGATACACAAACTTCGTGCTAATTTTGAGCTACTACTTTACTACATTCTTTCTAGTAAAGTTTATTAGACTTCAAGTCAAAATAAAATAAAAAGGGGATTCCTTTAAACTCGTAAAAGCCTCGAAAAGCACGTAAACCTCGAAAACTTTCGAGTCTCGCAAACAAAATTTAAAAATTTGTATAAAAAAAAAGTTTACCAGGCCTCGAAAACTTACGAGGCAAATTCAATGCGTAAAAAGCCTCGAAAAAGTACGAGAGCGATTGTTGTCAAATAAATGTATTGAAAAATATATTTTGTTTTGAAAATTGAATTTGAATTGAATATTTTTCAAATTACACTAGTTTACAGCCAAAATTCCCAGCGAATGCCGTTACTCATTTTATATGGAAAATGGGCTCCTGATTCCGAAAATCGCATTTTTTTTTTTTTTATTTCGTGTCGTTTTCGAGATATCGGTCATTTTCGGTTTTTGGACCAAAAAAAAAAGATAGTTCCATTAAAATACAAATATCTCAAGAACCAATGTTTGTATTTAAACAAGTAATATGTCATATTAAAGGTAATTAAATTACCTACAATTGATATCCACATCACTTTTTGGTTGGTTCGTTAGTTTCGGTGAAATAAATTGATTTCTAAAAAAAAAAATTTTTTTTTTCGAAAAAATTAAGAAAAAATCAAATTCAACTTCAAATTTATACAAGAAGACATAACTTTTTTATAATATTTTTTTTTTTTTTGTATCATAGACTTTATATTTGTGAAGAAAATAAGATATCATTTAAGAAAATCGATGGAAAAATGCAAAAGTTGTATACAATTCATTGATAAGTTACCAAAATGTTCGAAAATTTTAAACTTTTTGTAAAAGAAATTAAAAAATCCAAAAAATTCTTAAAGAAGGCATTAAAAGGAAATACCCGTGCCTCGCCGTTTTTCTCTAGCACGTCAGATTTTTTTTTAATCGATTTTTGAAGTTTCTTAATCCACTGTACATGAAAAAACAGAAATAACGCCATTCTTGTGTTAAATCGATGAATTTAACTATATGATCCTTACATCTGAGGTGTATTATGAGTTCAGTAAACTTATGCAGGATACTGCGAGGAATATTTTTGTAGAAAATTTTAACCCTCTAAAACCCTCACATGTGGGTCATTTTGACCCCCACATGAAGGTCATTTTGACCTACATGTGGGGGTTTGAGAGGGTTAAAATTGTCTACAAAAATATTCCGCGTAGTATCCTGCATAAGTTTGCTGAAGACATGATACACCTCAGATGTAAGGATCATATAGTCAAATTCATCGATTTAACACAAGAATGCGTTATTTCTGTTTTTTCATGTACAGTGGAATAAAAAAATTCAAAAATCGATTAAAAAAAAATCTGACGTGCTAGAGAAAAACGGCGAGGCACGGGTATTTCCTTTTAATGCCTTCTTTAAGAATTTTTTGGATTTTTTAATTTCTTTTACAAAAAGTTTCAAATTTTCGAACATTTTGGTAACTTATCAATGAATTGTATACAACTTTTGCATTTTTCCATCGATTTTCTTAAATAGCATTTTATTTGCCTAACAAATTTATAGACTATGATATTAAAATACAAAATGATTTTTAAAAATTTTTTTTTCTTGTAAAAATCTGCAGTTGATTTAGACATTTTTGTAATTTTTTCGGAAAAATATACTCTTTTTTTCAGAAATCAATTTATTTCATCGAAACTAACAAACCAGCCAAAAAGTGACGTTAGTATCATTTGTAGGTAATTTAATTACCTTTAATATGACCAATGTTTGTACTTGAGATATTTGTATTTAAGTGGAACTATCTTTTTTTTTTGGTCCAAAAACCGAAAATGACCGATATCTCGAAAACGACACGAAATAAAAAAAAAAAAATGCGATTTTCGGAATCAGCAGCCCATTTTCCATATAAAATGAGTAACGGCATTCGCTGGGAAAAAAAATTTTAATCATTTGTAAACTAGTTCAAACAGAAAAAAAAAAAAAAAAAAAACGAACTGACAGCCCTAGGATTCGAACCGGGGTCCGTCCGTGTGATAGAAAGAAAAGTATTATTTTTACATAAAATCACAAACTTGATAGAGCTCAACACTAATGATCTATATAGTGAAGAGGTATAAAATTTGTATATGACGCAAATGTCTTTCCAAACATAAATTTTATACAAGAATTATAAAGAAAAATTGGTTACAAAGTTTTCGGGCTGAAATAATTCATTTACTTTACGTATAGGAATATGTAGGCAGTTAAGAGTAAAAATTACTTTATTTCACTGTATTTAATTTGTAAATATTACTTTCCGGAACTATCAAATAGTGTGGAGTGGAGTATAAATTATGACACTCATCTTTCTCCGTGTGGATCTCAAAAAAAACATTTTGAAGGAACTAAAACTAACGCTCAGATTTTTGTTATGGGTCTCGTTAGGAATAAATTTTCCAGACTGCGAAACCTTTTTAGTGTCACATTTACTTACATCCCGTTATATCTCGCAATCTGTGTATACTATTTTGATGAACGCTATTTTTAGATAACGCCCGATCATGAATAATCATGAACCTTGACCCAAAAAGCATTGGTCGAGCATCAGCGTAATTTAACCGTCTCTTTTTTGGTATGCTCCACAGAAATTGTAAGGGCATGAAATAGACAGAGATGGTTAAATACGCCTGACGCTGCACTATAGTTCAAAAGGCACACTTTTTTGGCCAAAAATCAAGATGTCATCTTAAATCGGACATAACTTTTAAAGGAAGTATCGTAAGGCATATTTTAAGAGCTCATTTTGAAGCAACAGATTTAGAACTACATGATACATTTGGTAAAAATATAATGAAAATTTTGTGCAGTTTGCATCTAACCTCAAAAATAGCCATTTTCATGAGTTTGACCACAAATATCTTCAAATCCTGAAATGGTGGGTCAATTCTGACCTCGGATTCGGATTCTACGCATTAAGTTTTTTTTGGAAACAAAACCTTGTTGGTATGTGTTATTAATTTAGAAAATTTATAACGTGCCATTTTTGACACAGTAGTACAAGGGCTAAGATATTTTTCAGAATTGTTCTTTTAATCTAGAGTCAACATAAAAACTACATTTGCAGTTGGTCACCATTATAATATGGATGTTATAGATTTTGGCAAGAAAAATGTGCTTTTGGAACTATAGTGCGCTGGACTAACGCTCCAATTTAGGTATGACAGTACTTTTAACCACCTTATGATTTGCAAGCTATGCAAGTTATATTGAAGAAATCCGGTGGATAGTAAGTGCCGATAGTGAATACCATACACTAGTTGAATAGTAAGCGTAATCAAATAAGTGTCACGCCTACTTTCATATATAAGCTTCATTTCATTCACGGTAACTGAGTTGCATGACTATTTCTTATTTTGTTGGCTTTAAAATTTGTTAACTCCTTAACGATCTTTCTGGAATTTGCTCGGAAACTTTTTGGGATTGATAGATAAAATGCTTATACAGCTTTTTCATAAGCAACCATCTATCTGAGTAAAAAATCTGTTGAAAAACGTAAAAAAAGAGATTTTTGAAATGAAATATTATCTATACGGTACTTTTGCAAGAGATCATTTGCAAAAACATTATTTTTGTATCAAGTTTGGGTATCAATATTGTTAAGAAAAAAAAAAAAATTATGAGAAAAAAACATTTTTTTTTAGAAAAAATGGGCCTTCAGTATCTTTTGTCCCAATAAATAACTTGAACTTGCACCTGGGCCTTCAGTAGAATCAAAAGCGCATTGGTTTTCCTGGGAACAAAAAAAAACAAATACACAAATATGGTTTTTAGAGTCCTTCTAAGTTTTGAGTCGGTGTCGGGATGACTTATGTTTTGTTTCATACAAATCGAACTAGTTTACTTACGTCTAATCCGAAAATAAATGTACTTTTTAAATTATTCAAGGGTTGGGTTAATCAATCTGATCGCAGAGTTTTTTCGTAGTAATTTGGCGTATCGTTTACAAAAAACGCTTTTTGTGCAATGGAATGTTCTATTATGAACATAAAATTAGAAGAATTAAACCTAAGATAAACCATGACAAGAAATAATCCGATATGCCCTGATTTTGTAGCGAATAAATGCCACATTTCAAATTTGACTTTTTATTTTATTTGGTTTCTTTTTTTACAAAAAGATAAAAAACAAAACAACAAAAACTAACAAAACAAAATTCCATGTCTTAATTAAATGCACTAAAGTTTTTCTAAAACATCGCCACGCAAAAACCAAATAAAAAAGAAAATGGCCGAAGATGAACACGTAAGCGACGCGCCATCAGAAACCGAACCATCACCTGTTCTAACTGGGGATGCTGAAAGTGGTAAGTGGCTTGATTTACAAAACCACAATGTAATAGCACTTCATCACTTTCTTTTTGTAGAGGAAATAAAACCAAGTTGTCCAGCAAATTTTCAATATGGATGTAATACGCGTCCCGTCGCAGTATTCAAGAATGCAGGACCATACGTTTTCAGCAGCATGGTTGCTTGGCCGGTATTTTGGTTATGGCGTGGTTTAGATTGGAAAAACAAACAAGCTGCGGATGTTCTACTCTTCTATATTAAGAGTGTAAGTGAATTGGCCATGCGCAATGAGTTCGAAATTTGATAAAATCATTCATATTTCTTCCATGTTATTAGACATATTTACAAGCTAAAGTGATACAAATTGGTCTTATTGGTATGGGGATATTCGCCTCATTAGATCTGGCACGTTTCAAGCGAAAAGCTAAAGCCAAAACGATAAACGAACCGCGTGAGAATCCAGCTGAAGAACTTAAAGCATGAGTTTAATGAATATCATTGTAAAATATCAACTTGGAGATGAGAGTTCTTTATTTCTAGAAATTTGTTACACGTATACGAAATCGTTGGTACAAAAATTTAGGGATAAAAAAGGTCTTACCATTTAAGCTGAATACTATGGGTGTATATTTGACTTTTGCCTTAAAAATCTCATCCGAAAACCATAAGATAATGTAAACAAAAGTTCATGCAGAAATATGACTGATTTCCATAAAAGTCCACATTTTCATTTGATTTTGGCTAAAAAGCACTCAACACTTAAAATCTCAAGGCACTTTGAAATCATTGTAAATTCAAAAAATATTTAACTTTCAAATAAAATAATAAGATTTTTCATAGAAAAAACATAAAAATTTTTTGTTTCTTCAAATTCAAAATAACGACCACCAACAGGATGATAACACATTAAGTCGTGCGAACGTTTTATTTTTTGGCCAAAACGTAGACATTTTAATTGCAAATTTTACTAAAAAATAACCACTTAATAAAAAAAAGAACAGTGAGGAACAGAAAAAACAACAGGCTGAAAAATGGGATTTTTTACCAAAAGCAATATGGAAGAAAAACCTGAGCGTAAGTAGAATATAGAGTTCAAAGCAAAAAGAAACACTAGTTCTAGCACTCGTACGTGTACAGTTAACACATGTAACAAGTGTTTTCATTTAGTATTACCACCCTAAATTTTTCCTGTTTGTAGCCTGTCATGTTTAAAATCATTTTTCGAATTGCAGCTGATTACAGTGGAAGTGTGCGCAAATTTTTACAAAGCAAAGATGTTGAAGAAAAATTTAATGCAGCTCAACCCTATCTGGTTACCAGCTTGGTTGCATGGCCATTATTTTGGTTCTATAAAGGACTTGAGTGGCCTTCGCGTAGAGGCAGGGAAGCGCTGCCAATGTACATACGGAAGGTAAGATATTATGGTATTTCAAGCTGCTGAAATTGTCCCAAACTACTCACGATCATCACGCCAGATAAATCTACATACAAAATTCTGGCGTTATTTTTATTAACGCCCAATGAAATAACGCCCAAAAAATATGAAATAACGCCCGAAACCAGAAATAAAATAACGCCTTAATTATTTCATACAAATTTTGGGGCGTTAGGAAATAACACCCAACAAAATGGCGCCTAAAAACAAAAACGAAATAACGCCCAAATTATTTCACATAAATTTTGGCGAAAATCGTTTTGGAAATAACGTCCAAAATTTATTTGTATGAAAATAATTTGGGCGTTTTAGGACGTTATTTCGATTTTGTTTTGGGCGTTATTACGTAATTTCACTTTTTGGGCGTAATGTGGTTTTTTTCGGCGTTAGGAAATAACTCAAAACGCAATATTAAGAGCACTATTCAGTGAATGCAACCAAAATACTCAGAAATAATAAGGATAGTAAGTACAAGCTCTAAGCAAAAACTAGATAATTCCAGACAAGAGGGCGTGGTACCTAATTCATGAGCAAAAGTTTCGAAATGCTATACTGAAAGCGCTGCTTAAGATAATCCAAACAAATAGTAGGATAGTAGGAATAGTTTCTGGTACCGAGCAAAGAGTAAATTTGATTTCACTGGCAACTTCGGCTGTCTGAATTTAGCCAGAAGAAGAGTAGAATTAAGGTTTGAGACCGGGCTGATATTACTTGATATAAAATCATTGTACTTAACGTATTTCAACAGTAGTTTGGAAGCCCGAATTCAGTTAAAATACTATTTAACTCAGTTTTAGAGAAAAAATAAAAATTTTGTTTTGTATTTTCTAGACATTCTTTCAAGCGAAGTTAATGCAACTCTTCATCATATCGTCAGGCATAATTGCGGCAACATATCGAGAATCTGAAACTATACAACAAGTTTTTGACTACAGGCATGAATAAAATATCGAAAAGAAGTAAAAATAAAAATACCGAGCAATGCACCGAAAGACGCTGAAATTTCGAAAATAATCGAAATGTTCTTTATATATCGGAAAAAATATCAATATCAAATGGCAAAAGACAAAAATGTTAAAGTGGTAGAAAATGTTAGCTCATGTTATCCAAAAATTTGTAATTAGTACGCATATAACTAAAACAAAACAAAAAAAAAATAAAAATAAATGTAACGTTTTAAAAGATAAGAAAAAAAACCAATAAAGAAATTTGAAAAAAGAAAAATAGAAACTCAAAGTATTTACTATTTCGAATGCTACTTTTGACAGTGACAAGTCACGCTTGCTCTACTTAAGTAGAGCTTTTTGTATTGTTGACAGCTGTCAGAACTCTTTCTACAACAAAGCAAAAAATATGTTGGGTGTAAGAATCAAAAGAAATTCTAAACGGGCGTTGGATGGCGTGAGAAACGTAAGTAGTTACGTTATGTGTTACAATTGGGAGCGGAGTTTGGCCACAACAACAATAACAACAGCATTGGTAGCACTTACAAAAACTAGAACTTACAAAGCGTTACAATACTTGTGGCTTTAGCATAACGGTTCGTTCGAGACATTGAAATTCAATATCAATTGGTTGTAATAAATCGAAAATTGATAAAAGTTGCGCTGCACCGCAGAATTGCTCAGTCATGCAAAACTCAGAACAGACGCTCTGTCGGTCGATCGGTCAAGTGGCAACGCGCATTTTTATTGCAGTTTTATTGTTGACAATTAAGCTGACGTTTGTGTGATTTTTTATTGAATGCATTTCCTAATTCAATTAAGTTTCTTATTAATGGTTCTATGAATTATTCTTATGATTGGAAAAAAATCATGAGAATAATGTAGCCGCCCTCGGGGTCATTGAAACTTTGAGTTTTTTAAATGATTCTTGAGAAATTTTTAAAATTGGGAGGGTCAAACGATTGTGTATATTTTAAGTTGTCAAAACTACATCATACTGCCATGTAGCAGTTGGGGAGTAATTAATTGTACTTAGAATGTGATGGACAAATAAGCTGATGCTAAGATTTGTTAGACTTCTTGAAAAAGATGAAATACTTCTTAGCCTTTGAGTCAGTGCAGCGCTCTGTCGTCTTTAAAATAGAGTTTGTTTTTTTTTTCTTATGGCAAAATAAAACATTAGAAAATTATTTTCTTTCCTAAAAAACAAGACTTATGTTTTCGAAAATGCCTTCTGAATTGGCCTTACAATTTTTGTAAATTTCTTTTGCAATGTGAAAAGTTCATGAAATGAACATGGACACAAGCAAATTCTTCAAGATCCCTAATATTCTTGATTTTATCTCATTTCATAATTCATAAATTCACACTGATTATCGGGGAAAGTTCTAAATGGAGTTCTGACGGCCCGTCACACCCCGGCAAAATTTTGCAAATGTTTTGTGGCGCCAATATTGCATATTTTAGAATGGAAAAAATGTACAACGCAATTTTAGTTTACATGAGAAAAAGAAGAAAGTTGTAGCATAGATCATGCTACAGAAACGTCTCCAGTAATTTTCAGCATTGAAGAATATCAAGGCTTGCCTTATATTCTCCTTTGCACAGACGTATTAAGAATCATAACAAAAAGCAAAGTAAAACAGAGCAACTCTTCTCTAGAAAAATAAATAGTAGTCGACGTTTTGTAAGCATTTTTGGGGGATCCAGAAGAAGTAGCAAGCGCAAAATTATATAATGCAATAGCGTGCAATGCTTTTTACTATGATTCTTAATAAGTTCATGGAAATCTGCATATAAAGCAAGCTTGAAAATTCTTCACCCATAGTCACTGAAGAGATGATGCAGCAGGAATCGAAACCATTATCTTGGTATTAATTTTAATGAATTCATGCTATAGTTCTTAGTAGGTTCATGCAAAAGGACGTAAAAAGCAAGCTTCAAAATTTTTCACTCATAGTCACTGAAGAGATGATATGGAAGGAATCGAAACAATCTTGCTATTCATTTTTATTAATTTGTGCTATAATTTTTAATAGGTTCATGTAAAAAGTCGTATAAAGCTAGCATTAAAATTTTTCACTCATAGCCATTGAAGAGATGTTATAGTAGAAATCGAAACAATAATTTTGTTATACCTTACATTCAGGGTATATTCACTTTGTCCTTTCGTTTGTAACACAAAGAAGGAGGCGTGGCAGGCATAAAAAAGTATACATATTCTTGTTCAGCGTCATCTACTGAGTCGATATAGCCATGTCCGTCTGTTCGTCAGTCTGGCAGGCTGTCCGTCTGTGAAAATATTTTTACGGGAAAACTACGCAAGATAATTCGATGATATTTGGTACAGTGGATTTGCCGTAAAAGTTAGCTCTAGAGATTGAATATGAGCGAACGGAGACGACTACCGCCCATACAAAAAATATATTCAAGATGCAACTTTAGGAGTATTTTTCACGGAAATGCAATCACAATAAACATAAATACTAGGAATGCCTAGCGCAAGCTCTGGGCAAAAACTAGACGGATTCGGACGAAAGGCACCTCCCATATAAGCAAAAGTTTCCATACTGAAATAGTTTTTTTGAGATAATCCAACTAAATTTCACTCAAACACTTAAAACTATAAATGCAAGCTCTGAGTATATATTGGGTGAGTTCGGACAAGAAGGCGTGACACCTCTCATATAAGCAAAAGTTTCAAAACGCTATACTGAAACCGTTTTTTGAGACAACCCAACTAAACTTCACTCAGACACTAAGAACTTTAAAAACATGCTCTGAGGAAAAATTGGATGAACTCGGACAAGAGGGTGTGGCACTTCTGATATAAGCAAAGTTTCAAAACGTTATACTCAAAACGTTTTTTGAGACAATCCAACTAAATGGCACATAGATACTAAGAACTCAAAAAGTATGAAAAAGTGTAATTTTTAAATTTCTTTGTTTTTGTGCTATGATTCTTAAAAGGTTTATGCAAAACGGAGCACAAAACACTATTAAGATTATTAATTTTTTCAGTGTACAATAAAATGTTATTTTTTTTAGAAAGAAAAATGTATGGTAATGCATTTTTAAGACTGTTTTAATGATACAATTAAAAGAAAAATTCACAAATTAAAAACGTAAAATTCCTAAGTAAAATTTGTGGAAAAGTCATAAATCACACGCAAAACGCATAAGCGTGAACGTGAAAAATGTTGGCAACATAAAAATTGCTGAAAAAATATTGCATAGCAAATTAAACAATTAAAAACAACTTAAGATAATAACTCGTAAGAAACAAAATTTATTTCAGAAAAAATAAAAGAGAAATTTCTTAGATAAGTAAACATACGCATAAATGTCTATGTAGCTAATTAAAATGTGTTAAGGGAGTAGACGTGGAAGTTGCAGGGGAAAAAAGATACAGTGTTGTGCTGAAGAAAGCGCTAAAAGAAGTAAATAGACAATAAACAAACAAACCGACCAAACTGAAGAGGTGTTAAAAAAACACCACTCGCAAAGAAGAAAACACCAAAACAACCAAATTAACTCACCTGAATTAAATACATTTTGATGAAATGTTGTTGTGTTGAAGTTGTTGATGATGATTTTTAATTTTCTTTGCTTTAATTTTATTGTTTTATCTTTTAGATACAACTTTTTTGTAACGTTTTAGTTTACTTAATTTATGTTAATTAGATTGTGTAAAATTGTAGACAACGACGTCAGTGAGACGGCGACGACGGCAGGCATTGCGCTGGTGGAGGAGGGCATAGAAAATTGAAAACAAATTGAAAATTCCATTTATAATGATTTTAACACAAGGCGTCACTCAGTCAACAGGCAGGCAGTCTGTCTGTCAGCCCGTCGACGGACTGCAAAATTACAGCGCCTTAAGCGCCGCCAACGGATGTACACTGTTGTTGTTGTTGTTGCTTGCTGCAAGCGATACTTTAGCGTTGTTGATGATGGTAGTTATTTGTTGTTCTAGATACGCTCCAATAAAGTATCTGCTGCTGCTACTGCTGAGCTCAATGAGCGATTTCCTCTTTAACTACAACACAAGTAACCAAACAGTGGCGAAGATGAAAATCGTTTATTGTGAAAAAAAAGGCACAAATTGTTTACTTGGGCTTCCAAGTTCAGCTCCAATTCTTTGCTTATTCAATTAAATGCTCCAGCAATACAGAATTTCTTTATTAACTTGCCGATTGAAAAGAAAAACACACAATTTTACACGTAAACAGAAATTAAGTTTAAGAAGAAGCTTTAAGCTTTTGGCTTGAATATTCACTTGTTTTTGCAAAGTGATTTCAGCGCTTGTTTTATGAAATAATAAAATTTTTCTTTTTATTTAGGAAAAAAAAATGTTTATAGCGATTTTTCATCACCTGCTGGCGTTAGTCAAAATTATTCACACGCGTATAATTTCGTTAAGCTCAGCAAAGTGCAGCGCCGCAAACGAAACAAAAAAAAAAAAAATTTTAAAAAAAAGTTTATTTTTGCAACTCAGAAAATTTTGAAATCTTTTGTTTTATTTCAAAATATTTTTGTTGGCATTTTTCCTTATGTTTCACTTCACTTGAATGCACAGCAACGAATTCTCTGCTGCTTTCTTTTGTAGATTTTGGAGATTTTCACGCAAAATATTTGGCAAACGGCAAAATTTTCAATAATATATGCATGTAGCTTTGAGATACATATGTATATTTCACGTGTGCACTATTTTAAGCTACACAAATGTTGTTGTTCCGCCAGTGATTTTATGAAATTTGTATATTTTAAGTTTATTTGGTAATATTTTTATAGGTTAATTGCTTTAGATACCGAAATTTTAGCTTTGAGATACTTTTTAAGCTATAAGATACATTTTTACAACCGTATATTGTATGCAAATTTTCCGACACACACGCGAATTAAATTTTTTTTTTAATGAATTTACACAATTACGTTTGCATTGCTGTTTGAGATACTTTTGTATCTTAAGGCAGTTTTTTGTAGAATGTTCGTTTTAAATATAAGTTTTATATAAGAGGCCGTTTCAAATGTAAGGTTCTGTTATATTTATAATATTGCGGCATGAAGTTTGTCACTTTTGTCACAGGTGTATCTCGTAGATACTTTTTTGAAATTCCAATATTATGCTTAAAAATTATTGCAAAATTATATCCATTTGTTTAACTTTTAAAAATAACGTAAATAAATTGATCTTTTTCATGCAGATACATTTCTATCTTTTGTTGATTTTCACAAAAACTTAACACAAAATTAGTATCTTTCACGTTGCAAAAGTTTTAGGATTATGTTTGTTAAATATCAACGATATCAGCCAAGTTTTTTAACCACTTTTGTATTGTATCTTGAAAATACATTTGTATCTTGTCAACGTTATATACACAAAAATAACGAAATTAGTCGTTTTTCAGTTGCTCTGCATACACAAAATTAATTAGCACTTTATTTTTGGCATTGCCAACAAATTTTGCACGTATTTATTAGATACAATTTTTTATTTACGCATATTTTTCAAATTATTATGTAGACAATTTTCCATATTTTTTTTTTTTATTAAAACAGCAAATATCTACGTATCTTTTACAACTGCACGCACCTGGCCTGCATTAACAGAAAATTGCTTGGTTTCGATTTTTCAACGGTTTTTTTTTGCAATCTCTTTGCCACACAACAATGAAATTCCAACGCATCGATCAAACAAAAAACAGCCCGAATTGCGTTAGTGTTTTTTTTTTTTATCTTCACTCTATCGGTTCGCTTTCAGTTTTACGTGTGATTTTACCTTTTACGTTAAGATATTGGTAGATATCTTATAGCAGCTGTATCTATTAGTTACGCGACAAGTGAAATTCTATGAAATTTCTATACATTTTTATGTTGTTTTTAAGTTTCTTTTTTTTTTGTAATTCTTTATTTTACTCAATTTGTGTTTTTACTTTTTATTTACAAATAATGTGCGCATGCGCACAATATCAAGTCTTTAATTTGAATATATTGTTATGAACGTGTTAGAAAATTGAAAAAGGAAAAAATTAAGAAATTTCGTGATATCCGTCAGTTACTTGAAATTTAAACCTTTCAACGCGACGGTTTGCACGATAATGAATTGAATGAATGCATTCGTTTGTTCGCTTGTTCGACGTCAAGCAGTTGCTCATTTGCTGGCAAATTCGTTGGTTACTATCTATTAGTTTTTATGTTTGATGTTCGCAGTTGTGTTTAGTTGCATATCGAACATGTGGACGCAACGACAACATGTTGTATTGTGAAAAAGGTAAAAAAAAGAAAATCAATCATCACAGCTAAAAGAATATGACATTCTTGCTAATTCACACAACATTTCATTTTGTTAAGTATTCGTAATTAAAATGCATATCTGTAAAAGTTTAATCGATGGAAGCAATAAAATAGTTAAACGCATTTTGTCGATTTTTCGTTAACCCTTTCGACCCGAAAAAAACTGTGGGTATACAATATTTGTGATAGTTTAACCTCAGAAACTTAATTAAAGTAAAACGTTTGACCGTCTCTAAATTCAAATTTTCACCGCCAGAGGCACTTCCGGTCTATGCTCCCATCAGATGTTTTTGATTTGAGTTTTTGGGATATAATGTCCTGAGAGTGGTTATAAGAAAAAACAGTGATTACTAAAAATTGCATTTATTTTATTAATTCATTCAATTTAAATGACGTTAATAATCGAGTTATGTATTTATTCAAAAAAATTTTGGGTTATATTGTCCCAACCGGTTCGAAAGGGTTAAATAACTCTTGTTCTCAAGAATTTGATATTGGAATAATTTTAAATTTGTCCTCTTTTAAGGCATTCTTGTGTTAAATAGACTTGTTAAACTATACGATCCTTCCATCTTAAGTGTATCATGTGTCTAACAAACTTTTACAGAATATTACGAGCAATATTTTTGTAGAAAATTTTAACCTTCCACATTCCCTATAATTTTCTTAAAGAGAAACTAAAAATAAGGCCACCTAAAACATGGGAATATTAATTCAATGAGCAACACTGGAATATTTGCCATAAAATTCCACCACGCGAAAGCCAAAAAACCGTCAAAAACTGATTTCGCATTTACGGGTTAATTTTGCACTTCAACAGAGTTGTGGGTTAAATGTGTAGCTTAAGCTGCATATGCAGGGTTAATGTGTGTAGAAAAAATATTTCACAACAACTCACTCAACACAAAAAAGGTTTAAACACAATCTTTATATTAATACGCAAGACAAAAATTTGTCCTACTTTTTTTACTTTGTTAAAAATGGAGCACGACTTTGAATTATGCACCATTAGAAAGGTATTTGTGTCTAAATGTGCACAAAATTAAAATTATTTTAATATGTTGCCATCAAGCCAGGTAAAACTATATGCAAAATTATTCAACACTTATAACGACAAAAAACGCGGTCAAATAGAGCTGAAAAGAGGATACAGCATAATGAAAAAGACAAAAGGCTGACTGACACTGGCTTCATGTTTTTTGTTTTATTTTCGTTTTATATTGTTCATTGTACCAGGGATGATAAATTAGCTTTTATATTTTGTACTATAAGTATAGCAAAAAAGTAGATACTAAAACTCTTTATGGAAAAGTGTATGGGGTATTATTCGTCAGATATACACTTTAAAAAGTGATTTTAATTTTATAATTTTTTAAGGATTAAAGTTATGATTTTTTAAAGTTTCATGGTTTGGAAAAAAACTTTTTTTGTGATGCATTCATCTCAGAAATAAGATTTACTAAGCTTACGAGAGTTTTTCTTAAATTTGCCATAAGTTTGAATTTTGTCACATATCCCCTTTTAAAATGACCGATTCAATTCTGTTTGGAGATACTTTTTGGAACTTTTCATCAAAAGAGAAGAGGCAGAAAACAAAATATAAAAAAAAATCGTTTGAAATACAAATTTTACTTCACTACATCAAAAGAATCGGGAAAGCTTTGCAAGATAAAAAAAGTCATCGCAAGGGATCGCAACAAATGGAAATGTTTTCATGTTGGCCCTACCTATGCTCCTTATAGGAGTTAAAGGAGAATACATAGATACATACATCAGAAAGCTACGTGATATGCTTAGAAGATTGAAATCTATTTTTAAGTCCCTGCGGAGTGATAGAGTTCTAAAAAGTGAAGAATTTTCATTGACCAACATTATTTCTCCCTTCCAAAATTTGTTTGGTATTTTTTAAGAAGGTTGGAATTGAAGTATATACAATCGTATATAGGTTGTATCGCATAAGGTAACGAAGCTACTGGGAGGTGATAGAGGAGGCCTAGACTAACAAAAAATTTCACATGGGGAAGGCACCCCTGGTTTGGGTCACCCTTGCATTTTAGAAAAAATTTTTTTTATAGAAGAGTTTAAGCTAATTGTATGAGCTTTCTAAGAGTGCATTTCGTTTATAGGGTTTAAAAGGATTTTACAAAGATCTGGACATTTAAAGTTGTTATTTAAATTTTTTTTTTTCCTATTTTTTGACTTTTGCGGCCATTTTAGTATGGAAAAGGTCCTATTAATATAAACTTTTATAATTTTTTCGAAATCCTCGTTGAATTTTCTTTAATTCGGTAGTACATTTTTAATTCATATTCCTTGATTTGAGATCAGAAAAAAATACTTTTATCTAACAAACCACAAGTTATTCGCATGTTGCGCGCGATTGTTCTTGAAAAGTACACTTTTCTGACCTAAAATTAAAAAACTAGTATAACAAATGCACTACCAAATTAAAGAAAATTTTACGAGGATTTCAAAAACTGTTATTAAGGGGTATGTTAATGGGACCTTTTTCATACCAAAATGGCCGCCAATAGGAAAAAAATTAAAACATCACCTTTGAAGATCCAGAGCTTTGCGAAATCATTTTAAACTCTATATGTAAACAAAAAACATTTTTAGCAAGCACATACAATTAGGGTGGCCCAAGAAATTTTTTTTTTTAAAACTAGTCATTAAATCAGTTTTAACTTTATAACTCCGCATGTAATTTTTTTTCAAAAAAAATGTTTAAATAAAAGCTTCATTAAAACTGGATTCACTCTTGACTATTGCAATGTTGGGGCATAGCAAATTTCTTAGTAAGGCCATAACACAACAACAACAACAACAAAAATGTAAACAAAAAATCAAAACAATCAACATCAAACATGTTTGATTCAATTCAAGACAGAGACAACTAGATGTAAACAAAACCAAAATATAAACAACATTGGAGAGAAACCAAAATTGTACTCTCAGCAACATGTTGCTCAACAAAAAATAAATAGTAAAGAAATATGTTGCAGAGCGAATTGCCGTTTTACTCAAATGGTTTAAGTGTTAATTCAAAAATGTGTTTTGTTTCTTTTGTTAATTAATATCTGGTTGAATTCCAACTTGCTTCCTACATTGACATATAGGAAAAAATTGTCACAGCAACATCATCAGTGCGTTAGCAATTAATAACAATTAGGCGACATGAAATATTGCAACTTTAAAAACCAAAAGAGATATGAAACCAGTTTAAGTAAAGAAAAGTAAAATGAGTGCAAAAAATTTAAAAGCAAAACTGTTGTGAAAAGAAAATTTAATGAAAGTATAGAAAAGAAATTTTATTTCATAACTTTTATCGCAAAAGATCTTTTGTTTGATTTACTTAAAATTGTTGCAACATTTAAATGTCGCAGCTGGTTGTTAGTTAGCTTTGATTGAGCGCAACAAATCCATACAAAGTTTATCTCAACATTTTCATTTTGTACAAATTAATAATCAACATTTTACAATAAAAATCTTGGCGCACTTTTTTCTTTTTAATTGTCAAGTATTATGAGGGGTTGATTTGATGGGTTGGGCAGACAGGCAGACAACGAGATGAACAAACATCAGGCGGCACGTCGCATTGCGACGTGAGATACGTGTACATATGTTTTGCACTAAAAAGTTATGTGTATATTTTTTAGACATTTCTTTTTTTTATAAAAACTACATCATTTAAGACTTTGAAAAAATTAATTAATTTATGCTTTGCTTGTATGTGCACGTGGCAATGGTTTGTAACATCGTGACATGTAATTTTTAGATAAAGGTGTGATGGACAGTACCTAAACTGAGACATGAATTTGAGATGAAACTTGAGAATGTAATTACTTATTCCAAAGTCAAATCAATAACACTGATCGAGATGAAGACTGCGCACACTGCGTTGGCTAGTGGGCAAAAATCAAAATTTTTTGTGACTCGAAACCTAATAATATTGGTATCAATCGACAGGTAATTGTATCAATAAAATAAAAACAAAATATTTAGGGGAAAAACTCAGTTTTGGCTACGCTGTGACACTTCAAAGTTGAGATATTTTTCAAAAAAAATCATGTTTCATTCACTTCGTTTTGGGTTCTCTTAAACAAATAATTATCAAAAATTTGTCTTTTGATTAAACTAAGCGAAGTAAAGTTTTTTATTATAAATAATATTTGAGTAAATAAATAAAACTAAAAAATTTTGGAAAATATATATTTTGATATATACTGTAGTGATTTTAATACACGATATTATCAAATGAAAAACTTCAGAAATTGACAAAATTCGATGAAAAAAAAAAAACAACTCTTATAAAAATAAGTGCCGTTTTTTTTCTTAATCTACTAGTTCGAATTCTATATAATCAAGAACTGCAAATAACTTTTCCTACTTAGTCCTACAAATATTTTTTTTCTTTTTTTAAAAAATGCTTAAAACGAAAAATTTGTATGAAATATAAAATTTATGTTGAAATTTTTTTTTTTGTTTTTATGAACACAAATGGTCTCACAAGTACAAAAAACATTATTCCTACTATGTACATTTCATTTGTTAACATTAAACATTACTTTTTCATCATCGTTATATATGGACCTTAAGAAAAACGTCCTAAATACCTGGTTTTTAGCAAAACTATAAAGTTTACAACAAATCTGATATCATTTTTGAGCTCAGCGACCCCAAATTACTTATAGTACCAAATTTCATCGATATCCAACCACTCCTTCTATTTTTGACCATTGCTTGTATGGGCTCAACGCACTGTGCTGCGTCTTGAATGGTAATGAGTAATTCCTTGTAAATTTTGGTTCGCAAAATTAGAATCCGCTCAAAAATTTCTCTACAATCTCAGGTTTTCGAACTATCCTAACCAAAGAACACAATTTTTGCTTACTTATGTGTAAGGCTATGAAAAATAGTGAAATAATTTTTTTTTTTTTTTTGTTTTTTTTTTTTAAAAATGATGAATAATAGGATTTTACTAGGCATCCTATTTATTCATCAAAAAAAAATCACTCAAATTGGGTAAACGGTTTCCGAGTGATTAAGATTTTTTAATATACCGGACGAAGCCGGGGGAATTTTCAAAAAGTAAATGTCACAAAATATACATATGTATCTCCTTATTAGAATTCACTCAAAACGGGTTGATGGTTCCCGAATTACCAAGATTTTCCGGGCAAGGCTGAAGGAATTTTGAAAAATAAATATATAATTCGTCGCATGAATTCTCGTTTGCTCCATAAGCAACTTCGTTGAAAAAGCAAAAGCAAATGACGTGAGCTTGTGTCGATACAGTTTATGTGCTTTTGCCTTTTTAACGAATAGGCGTATGGAGCAAAAGAGAACTCAGGCGACGAATTATAAAAATAAGTTGAATGGTTTTCGAGTTATGGAGATTGGTATGTTTTACACCTAGCATTTTTCTGGTTTGAAAACGCTATACTGAAAAATTTTTTTGAGACAATCCAGCCAAATGGAAAGTCTGATTAGAAATTTGGTTGATTTGGACAAGAAGGCGTGGCACCATAAGCCAAAAATTTTCAATATGCTGTAGTGCGCGTTATTTGATGTAATGTAACAAAATTTCGCTAAGATACTAGGAATAGTTTGTGGTAACTTTGAGCAAAAACAATGCGAACTCGGAAAAGAGGGCGTGGCATCTCTCATACAAACAACATTTTCAAAATGCTGCAATGTAGGATATTTAGTTTTTGGCCATGTCAAAGGACTAATCTTTTTTACAATGGACTGGTCTTGGGTAGTACCTAAACACAATTGGAGTGAGTTTAATACGAGGGTTGCCTTTTATATTTCGGGATTGGGCAACACTAATGTCAATAGCTAAAATCTGGCAACACCATAATAAAGTTTGACATTTTTTAGCATAAACGTACTCACAACGTTTTGATGTACAAGTGCTATTTGTTTTGTTTACAGTGAGTTAAGAAAATCAATTTTTCCATTGATAATTTAAGCGATTGATAAATTATGTGGTATCTAACGAGAACAAACCTTTTTTACGGCCAGGTGTTCATGCAATATTGAATGTATGCTGGTCCCACTAATGCCTAAGGTTGTCTCAATCTCACGATAGGTCACATGACGATCTTGCAATATCAGTTGGCGCACAGCATCAATGGTTTCCGGAGCAACAACTGATTTTGGACGACCTTCACGAAATACGTCTTGGAGTCAACTACGACCTCGATTGAATTCACCATACCATCGATAAACACTGGTCCTTGATGGAGATTCATCGCCAAAAATTGAATTAAGTTCATCGATGCACTGTTGTTGAGTTAATCCAATTCGAAAGTTGTAAAAAATAATCGCACGAAAATTTTCACGATTTAATTCCATTTTTTGGGCGAGATGAATCTTTTAAGTTACTGTAAAGAACACAAATAGCGCTCGTATGTCAAAATTTTCTGAGTACGTATAACTTTAAAAATGTCAAACTTTACGATAGAGCTGGAAGTTGCCAGATTGCAACACTAGGGTTGCCTAATCCTGAAATATAAAAGGCAACCTACGTAATGTTGGGCAATTACATGATTCAGTTGTGGTGTTAGAGATAATCGAGTTTGAAGATTTCAAAAAATTACCCAAAAAACACTTAAATTTTGTCTTTTATAACCACTTATTTGAGAGATAACTATTCAAATCGGTCAAATTTGTTCATATAATGAAATATCTCCCGCAATCTTCGACAATTAATTATGACATAATTATTAAATGGCTATAACTTTTGCAAAAATAGCAATAAAAAACCAATTTTTTCACCATTTTCAAGATAAAAGCTTAGACTTTCAAAGAAGCAACGTTCTAACGTTCCGGTGAGTTCTATAAAAAATGGATCGAATTTGCATGTAACTAATTTTTAAACTCGAATCAGCATACTTAAATAAAAATAACATAAAAACATGATCGGGAAAATGCAGTTGGAATTAAAGTCACTAGTTAGTCACCGTACACAATGGAGAAATTTCAAAAAAATGGTCGAGAAATGTTTCGAAACAAGGCACACGACGCAAGAAGAAGAATTTAACGTAGGAGCGAGTAACAAATCTACATTTTCAGAAGTATGCCAACATTTTTTCACAAATCATCTTTTTAAGAAAATGAACTAATAAAGTATATTTTAATTGACGTATAAATTGCATCAACGATTCATAAAAAATATCGAAACAGCAAAAACGACATCAAAAACGTCAACACTTATAACTGACTTTAATGTGAATAGGAGGCTGTGGCATAAAAATTGTAAAATCGTTTTGGTTAAAAAAAAAATTAACGATAAAAAGTATGATGTGATGATAAAAATTGCATTACAGCCAAGCAAAAGCTGAAGTAATGCGAAGTAAATTATGCGCACAGACAGTTGGCTGTCGGTCTGTCAAACCAACTAAACGCCTTTTTTCTTAACTGCCACACTGATCGGCTATGAAAAGTAAAATCTTTACTTGCAACATGAATCAGCAGAAAAATATGAGATCGAATGTAGTGTTAGTAGAATGAAGGCATACTGCGTTGGCATCAGAAATTTTGATATATTTGCGTGAATCAAGAATGTATAGATAAATAACAGAAATAGCAAAGTAATCGGGAAAAGAAACCATTGCATTCGTTTGTGTCAAAATTTTGGAATACCATAGTGCCAGATTTTTGTAGAATATTCGAAACGAGCGCCATTTATACATTTGTACTGCAGTGTGCAATCGATTAGACTACGAAGCTGCTGGGAAGTGATCGAGAAGGCCTAGACTAACAAAAAAATTTTACGTGAGGGAGGGTCTAAAACTTACCCCTGAGATGTTATAGGGTTTAAACTAAATTTCTGACTTGTTTTAGAAAAAAAACTTTTATTGAGTCACCCTAGCGTTTTAGAGAAAACTTTTGCAAAGAAAACTTTAAGCTAATTTTATTAATTTTCTAGGGGTGGATTTGGTTTATAAGGTGTAAAAGGATTTCACAAAGTTCTGCACTTTTAAAGTCGATATTTTAAATTTTGTTTTTCTAATTTTTGACTTTGGCGTCGTTTTTAGTATGAAAAAGGTCCTATTATTGTACTCTTTTATAATTTTTTTTGGAATCCTCGTTAAATTTCCTTAAATTCGGCAGTACATTTGTTGCACAAACTTTTCAATTTGAGGTCGAAAAAAAAAACTTTTTCTATGTAACACACGAGTTACACGCATGCGTTGCGCTGCATATAATGTACATGCCCTATATCTACAGGTTGTTCTTGAAAAGTATTTTTTTCTGACCTCAATTAAAAAAATTGGTATGACAAATGTATCACCGAATTAATGGAAATTTAACGAAGATTTCAAAAAAAAATATAAAAGGGTATGTTTATTGGATTTTTTTTTGATACTTAAATAGCCACAAAGAAAAAAAAAAAGGGAAAAAATAAAATATCAACTTTAAAGGTCCAGCACTTTCCGAAATCATTTTAAACCCTTTTAATGAAATACTTTCTTAGAAAGCTCATACAATTAGCTAAAAGTTTTCCATAAAAAAGTTTTCTCCAAAACGCTAGGGTGACCCAAGAATTTTTTTTTTTTTTTAAACAAATCAGAAAATCTGGTCACTTTTAACACCTCCAAGAAGCTTCGTCTACTAATACTCAAATAAATCGGTTGAAGTTGAAACTTATGTGTGGCGCTGTTATGTAGAAGAAAATGTTCAAATTATTTAATTCAAAGTATAAGATTTTGAGCCAATATGATTGGTCGTTTATTCCAGTGATAACTGAAATTTCAGTTAAGAAAATTTTTCAATAAGTGAACCTATTTGCCTTTTTTAATAAACAACCAAAATTTTCCGGAGAAGTACTCCGCATGCCAGGACATGGGCAACTTGAAAAAAAATTCCATTTTAATTTTTTTTTTTTTTTTTTTTCAATTCAAAACCATCCTGGGGCACCCCCCTTGTCAGCGTGTTATTCGCCGATTAATACATATTGCAGGCAAAAGTTTTACTTTTCATTGAAGATGTTGCAGCTCTTCCTCTTCTGTTGCATTCTTGGCCAAAACGCAAAGACTTTTCCAGTTTCTTTAATATATGGCAAGCATTTACACATGTACACAAGTAGATATCGCTGCAGCTCTTCCAGTTTCTTCTACAACGGTATTGTAAATTTTACTTTTTTTCATAAAAATCTTGTTATTGGAAGCTTTTGCCATCATCTCACTTTCATTTGTTCATATGCGAGTGTGTGTACGCGTATCTGTGTCTTTTTTATTCCTGCAACATTTTGTTGCCATCAACTTACAACTTTTCATATGATCGCGTGGTGCAAAATTTTTTTGTCTCCAATTTGCGTTGATGCTCTTTGCTGTTCATGTTGTTTTCATCGTCTTTATAGCCACACATGCCCTAAGCAACAAGTTCAGGAAAAAAAAAATACCAGCCATAACGAAGGCAAAAGTTTCATTTTCATTTCGATGCCTTTAGGCAGGCGCGCATTTTTTAAGGCAGGTTCAGGTTGTTCGTTTTTTGTTATTTATCTGTCTGGGCCAAATCAATGTTGTTCACTTAAGGGCACATTACAATGCAATTTCGTTTTGATTTAAATTTTATATTTTTTAAATTAAAAAGTTTCAGACACTGAAAAATTATTTTGATCAATGAAACTTTTGTTGATTCAGCCTCCAGTCTTTATTTTCTAGTTGTGCTTTATGAAGTATTCCTTAAATTATAAGCTGGAGCTGTGAGCTTTAATTAATGGCGACATACTTTTGCCAGAGGGGCCGCTTAATAAACAGATTGCAACAAATGTTAACTGACAATGATCAAAGTAAGGACTATCACATAATCAGCTCAATACCACAACTAGATAACTCAATGTTTCTAGTTTTGAGACAATTCAATGTTAAGATTTTTGGAATTTTGAATTTTAGAACACTGATTTAAGACTTTTCTAGTTTTTTTTTTTTTTTTTTTTGTTTTTATAACTTTGTAATGGTGCCACTTTAGAATACTCTGGTTGGAGCAAATTGAACACCAAACCAAGATGAATATCATAGGCCACTTATCCTAAAAGATGACAATTTAAGAGTTACTTTGTTGTAGTATTGAGGTGACGATAAGATATAGATTAGACTGATGAAAAAAAAACTATAAAAAATTTTGGAAATTGCACGATTATGCCCAAAAATTGGAAAGAGGGTGTCAAAAAAGTGAGCAAAGATTTTTTAAATTTTTTTAAGGTCATTTATGCAAAATCTCGAGTTGATATTTTATTACGATCTCAAAAATTCTCGGAATGAGTTGTACGATATAGCAAGTTTTTCGTCTTGAATCAAGATTTGTAAAAAAAAATTAATAATTGGAACCTTAAATCAACGACATATTGCTATTTTAGCTAAAATAACCGCAAAAATATGTAATTTCGAAATTTCACAAATTACTCGAAGGTCATCATGAAATCAAGAAACAATATTTTAGAACATCTTAACCCATTATATCCTCTTCTTATGGGTCGTTTTGACCCACTTTTCAAAAAAAAAAAAAAAAATAGGGTTATAATGGGTGAAAGTGTACTACAAAAAAATAATATTTACTGGCTCTCCTGAATGAATGAAATATCGGCCAATTAAATAACACCCAAAAACAAAAATGAAATAACGCCCAAAATATTTTCGTATAAATTTGGACAATAATCATTTAGGAAATAACGCCCAAAATTTTGGCTTTATTTTGTTTATTTTTCGGCGTTATTGCGTTTGAAATAAAATAACGAAATAACGCCCAAAAACAAAAACAAAATAACGCCCAAATTATTTTCATACAAATTTGGGCGATAATCATTTTGGAAATAACGCCAAAAATTTGTATGAAATTATTTGGGAGTTATTTCGTTTTTTGTTTTTGGGCGTTATTACGTCATTTTATTTTTGGGGCGTTATTTCGTTTTTTTTTTTTGCGTTATTTCATTTTTCAAAAATAAAACGAACTAATGCCCAGAAAAACGAAATAAAGCCCAAATTTTTGGGCGTTATTTCCAAAATGATTTCAAACATATGACGTACATCCTTAAAGTAGTCTAGTTCACTTTTGACGCGGCATTGAATAGTCCTGAGCTTCCTCTTTAAAGCGTACTTTTATCTTTTCCAATTGGATCATTAGTTTCCGAGACATCATCCATTGAAGTAAAGGTATGCAAATTGAATATAGTCCTTTACAGGGATTAGCGATACCTTAACTTCAATCGATGATATCTCGGAAACCAATGATTGAATTGAAAAGGTTAAGAGTGCACTTTAAAGAGGAAGCTCAGGGCTATTCAATGCCGCTGTCAAAAGTGAACTAGACCACTTTCAGGATGTACGTGTACGCCATATGATAGAAAATAGCGTTTCTTGCACTTTTAATCGAGGATAACTCAACTCTCAGACGTGATTGAGCAAATCGGAGGTTATATTCCGATCAAAAATCTATAAAAATCACCTACTCTTATTACATTTTTTTTTTAACTTTTTTAAAAACGCAGGACTGTGTTATCGCTCAAAATCAAATGAAAATAATTTGGGCGTTATTTCGTTTTTGTTTTTGGGCGTTAATTCCTAACGCCATTTTTTTCTTTAAATCAGTTTGAAAGCAAAAAGAAAACAAAATAAAAATTTGAAGCAGTCCAATGACCATAAATGTGTTTGGAAGCTAATCAAGGATAGTTATAGTAGTATAAAAACAAAAGATATCGAAAGGTGGTACCTATGCTTAAAATTGTACATGAAAATTTGAGCATTCTAAATTTACTTTCAATGTGGGTTTGCGCGTTTGCTGTTTTTCCAACACAATGCACCGTCTCACAAATCGATGAAAAGGATGATTGAAATAAATGAATTTCGTTTCGAATGCTCACTGGAAAGAGATTCGGCTCAAATGAGGAGGTAATCGCCGGAAAAAGCCAAGGTCAAATATAAATCATTCTACAAGAAAGGTATCGAAATGTTAGAGAAGCGCTGGATAAACTGTATCGCTCTATTATAAAACTATGTTTATAAATAAAATCGAATAAAAAGACTAGGATTTTCCTCCAACAATTATAAATTAATAGATACCCTGTAGGACCGACGTAGTCAATTGTCTCAATAGTCCCATCTTTGGTCTATATTTTTTGTAAATAGTCCATAATAGACTACACTTCAAAATAGAAAAAAATCACTTAAATTACACTAGTTTACAGCCAAAATTCCCAGCGAATGCCGTTACTCATTTTATATGGAAAATGGGCTGCTGATTCCGAAAATCGAATTTTTTTTTTTTTATTTCGTGTCGTTTTCGAGATATCGGTCATTTTCGGTTTTTGGACCAAAAAAAAAAGATAGTTCCATTAAAATACAAATTTCTCAAGAACCAATGTTTGTATTTAAACAAATAATATGTCATATTGAAGGTGATTAAATTACCTACAATTGATATCCACATTACTTTTTGGTTGGTTCGTTAGTTTCGATGAAATAAACTGATTTCTAAAAAAAAAATTTTTTTTTTTCGAAAAAATTTAGAAAAAATCAAATTCAACTTCAAATTTATACAAGAAGACTTAATTTTTTTATAATATTTTTTTTTTTGTATCATAGACTATATATTTGTGAAGAAAATAAGATATCATTTACGAAAATCGATGGAAAAATGCAAAAGTTGTATACAATTCATTGATAAGTTACCAAAATGCGTTTTTCCCTATTTTTCCGTTTTTTTGTAATAAACTGTTCGAAAATTTGAAACTTTTTGTAAAAGAAATTAGAAAATCCAAAAAATTCTTAAAGAAGGCATTAAAAAGAAATACCCGTGCCTCGCCGTTTTTCCCTAACACGTCAGATTTTTTTTTAATCGATTTTTGAAGTTTTTTAATCCATTGTACATGAAAAAACAGAAATAACGCATTCTTGTGTTAAATCGATGAATTTAACTATATGATCCTTACATCTGAGGTGTATTATGTGTTCAGTAAACTTATGCAGGATACTGCGAGGAATATTTTTGTAGAAAATTTTAACCCTCTAAAACCCTCACATGTGGGTCATTTTGACCCCCACATGAAGGTTATTTTGACCAACATGTGGGGGTTTGAGAGGGTTAAAATTGTCTACAAAAATATTCCGCGTAGTATCCTGCATAAGTTTGCTGAAGACATGATACACCTCAGATGTAAGGATCATATAGTTAAATTCATCGATTTAACACAAGAATGCGTTATTTCTGTTTTTTCATGTACAGTGGATTAAAAAACTTCAAAAATCGATTAAAAAAAAATCTGACGTGCTAGAGAAAAACGGCGAGGCACGGGTATTTCCTTTTAATGCCTTCTTTAAGAATTTTTTGGATTTTCTAATTTCTTTTACAAAAAGTTTCAAATTTTCGAACAGTTTATTACAAAAAAACAGAAAAATAGGGAAAAACGCATTTTGGTAACTTATCAATGAATTGTATACAACTTTTGCATTTTTCCATCGATTTTCTTAAATAGTATTTTATTTGCCTAACAAATTTATAGACTATGATATAAAAATACAAAATGATTTTTAAAATTTTTTTTTCTTGTAAAAATCTGCAGTTGATTTAGACATTTTTGTAATTTTTTCGGAAAAATATACTCTTTTTTTCAGAAATCAATTTATTTCATCGAAACTAACAAACCAGTCAAAAAGTGACGTGAGTATCATTTGTAGGTAATTTAATTACCTTTAATATGACATATTACTTGTTTGAATACAAACATTGGTTCTTGAGATATTTGTATTTAAGTGGAACTATCTTTTTTTTTTGGTCCAAAAACCGAAAATGACCGATATCTCGAAAACGACACGAAATAAAAAAAAAAAATGCAATTTTCGGAATCAGCAGCCCATTTTCCATATAAAATGAGTAACGGCATTCGCTGGGAAAAAAAATTTTAATCATTTGTAAACTAGTGTTATCGATTGAAGAAGGGCAAACGATAGTGTATCGGTCTAATGACTTGCGCTGCCTGGAGAAACCTGAGTTCAAATCCTGCATTCGTTGATTTTCAATAACAATTTTTAAATTTCTATTAATTTGTACACAATTTACCTAAAGAGTTTTTGGAGCGGTAAACGAAACATGTGTCCAACATAGCCGATTGATAAAATAATAAAAAATTAATAACAAAATTTTCATTCACACTGAGATTCGAACCCGGACACATTGCTCAGAAATATATAACATACTCTTGAGTACATTCGGTTATGAAACCTTATAACATTTTTGTGTAAAATTTTAAAATTTATAAATAATAAAAAATAATTTGTCTTTTACTGGTCCGAATGTAATGCATAAAGAGACAGTTGATCTTTTTCTGGTCCGAATGTAGTACATAAGGAGACAATTGGTTAATGACATACAAATACATACAGAATTTGAGCCAGTCGGTTGCACCCATGGATCAGTTGCAAACGAGTTTTGGAAAAGTCAGTACGACTGCAGGGTATTTTCCGTTTTTTTTTTTTTTTTTTTTTTTTTTTATTTTTTTTTTTTTTTTTTTGATTAGAAAAGCATGATTAATGTTGTTAAATTATGAAATTAAGGCAAATGTCTATGGAAAAATTTATGCTAACTACTTTTGAATTGTTGAATAAATACACGCAAAATTGAAGATAACTAAAGATGATTTAAATGTTTTTAAAGATTCAACTAATGACTTTCAGCGAAGCATCTCAAAAAATTTATAGAAAAAAACGTACATAATTTGTTATGCCTGCCAAAACTGTCCAAATAAGAAAAAATTAAACAAATAAATAAAATTTATGCGAATGTCATGTGACGATGAAAATAAAAAGAAAAAACAAAGAATTTCCCAAAAAACAGAAAAAAATTGGAACAATATCAAACTTTGTCAAAAGGCAACGCCACTTGGCAGGAAATGTGGGCAGGATAATGCGCTTATGATTAATTGAAATATTTAAAAATATTTATAGATTTATAAAAAAAATATATAATTATACTAAAAAATAAATTTTAAAAGACTGATTAAAAAACTCTTTTTTTTTTGTAAGATTTCAATAAAAAAAAAAGTATCTAACCGGCTATTTCTTATATTTTGTATAAGGAATAGAGGAAAAACTCATAACCACAATAAACAACCCAACATGTGAGTAAGTGCTCGTTAAAAATTTTTAAATTAACTTGCAAAAATTCGCCACAGACAACCAAAAAAGAAAAAAGTCACATAATCAAAAGAAAATTTTTTTCTGTACAAATCACTTTCACCTTTCTTTGAACAGATCGAATACACAAAACAGGCAAAAACACACACGAAAAAAAACCTCAACGCGATCAGCCCAATATTACTGTCATGGACCTTGGCGTGGCTGTAGCGCGCGTTCCAGTGCCAGTGGGCATACAAAATAATGAGATCTGGTAAGTCTGTCGGTTGATCAGTCCAACTGTCTGCCTGTGAGAAGCCAAACAATTTAAAAACGATCAGCCAATGCGGACAGACGGACGATCATGATCGTTGTCGCTGACTGCATTTGGGTAGTCAATAAAAATTTTTTTCTTATTTTTTTTCAAAATTTGTGATCATCAACGCTTGCATTTAATGTGCGCGCGTAGACAGGTTAAAGATCGTTAGGTGCGCCACCTAGTGTGTAATTGTGATAGCTCTGCAAATGGTGGCGGGGAAGTTATTTGGCGGCGGCAGGATTACCAATTTACGGGTATGCAAATATGTTTTTGTACATTAAAAAATGACGTTGCAAAAACCAAAAAAAAAAATGCATAAATTTCCAAAACCAGTTGGACCGACCAGACGTTATAAGTGAGGCAATAGCGTTGTTGTTGTTGTTGCATAAAGGAATAAAAATTGCAACAAGAAAAAAAAAAAAAAATTCACCATCAGGATAAATTGACAATAAAACCGACGCAGCAACATTAGCGAGAAAATATGTGCAATTGGCGAGACATTTTGGCGTCGTGGAAAAGTTATGGGATAATAATGGAAATGCATGATATGGTCTAGCAAATTTACAGTTTGGATATAATTTTGCTAGTTTTCATCATTTTTGTCTGCTGTGCATTAAATCTGCAGGGTTGAAGGGAAAAACGTTGAAGGAATTATTGTAAAGAAACAAACTTGAAAATTTCCAAAGTGAAACATAACCAAAAGTACTTGTATGAAAAAATTATAACCTTTGTCTCTTTAGATTTATCAACTCTAATGTTTGCCTCAACATTAAGATGTTAGAAGAAAACTACAAAAATAATTGGACGAAATGGGACGCAAGTTGCATACTGAATTGGTGGAGAATGTCCTATCTGATCTTCTATTAATAACAAACATTTATTTCTATTAATAACAAACATTTACAAAATTGCCCATTCTCGATAAATATTTCAAGAGTGAATCCAAAACCTTCCGCGGAATTGCATTATCTCAACTGAATTTTGAGAAATGGGCATTTCCATAATGACGCACGCGACAGTAGTGCGTTTATAACGTTAAGAAAACAAAGACAAAGACAGATCTTCCACTAACTGTTCTCAGTGTCTGAGTGAAATTTGGTTGGATTATCTCAAAAAACGTTTTCAGTATAAAGTTTTGAAGCTTTTGCTTATATGAGAAGTACCCCGACCTCTTGTCAGAGTTCGTCTAGCTTTAGCTCAGAGCGTGCATTTATAGTCCTTTTCATTTGTGTGAAATTAAGTTGGATTATCACGAAAAACTCTTTCAGTATAACATTTTGAAACTTTTGCCGATTTTACCCGATTTTACCCAGTTTTTGATCAGAGCTTGCATTTACAGTTCTTAGTGTCTGAGTAAAATTAAGTTCAATTACCTCAAAAAACGCTTTCATTATAGCGTTTTGAAGCTTTTGCTTATATGGGAGGTGCCACGCCCTCTTGTGCGAATTCATCCAGTTTTTGCTCAGAGCTTGCCCTTACAATTTTTAGCATTTCTGTGTATTTTGGTTGCATTGTCGTGAAAAATACTCGAAAAGTTGGATTTTGAATATAATTTTTGGATGGGCGGTAGGCGGTTCCGTCGACCGATTTCAATTATTTTCAATCCCACGAGCTAACTTTGACGAAGGAGGCAGTGTACCAAATTTCATTGAATTGTCTTGCTCAGTTTTCCAAAAAAATGTATTTTCACACACAGCCAGTCAGTCAGCCAGCCAGATAGACAGGCGGACATGGCTATTTCGACTCAGGAGGTGACGCTGATCAAGAATATATATACTTTTCTATATCTGCCACACCTCCTTCTCTGCGTTACAAACGGAAGGCCAAAGTGAATATACCCTGGGTGTACGGTATAAAAATCTGCGAAATCAGCAAAAAAAAATTTTATCCGACTAATTTTATGATGACTAGGAATAATGTCACTTTAATTTGCCATTTGAATTATCTCAAAATTTTCGGTATCATTTTGAATATAAATAATAGTGTCATGCGCTATGGGTCTGATGCTACGTGACAAATTTTTCCACCGAACAAATTTTAAATTGATAATCTTTCACTTCCCAGTGAATGTTGGATCAACTTATCTTGTAAAGTTGACGTGGCATCACCAATTTTTCCAAAGGATGTCATTTTACATGTGTACCAATTCTCGGCTTCTTAAAATAACGCCATAGGATAAATGATGAATTTTTTTTTTTAGGGGCGTGGCATTCCCAGTTAACATTATTTGTCCCGGCGCTGTTTACACATGTATTAAATCTCATTCATGTGTGGTAAATATTTTCAGAGTTATGTTGAAGTGATTGTTGTGGGGGCGTGATACCCCCATATTTTCCAGTACACATTTTTTGTCTTGGCACTTTTTACATACATATGAACCAAATCTCACCCTTGTACGTTAAACAGTTTCAGAGTTAGACGGTAGACGGTAGACTTCTGTGGAAATTCCTTTATCCTAACCTAAAAGTTTAAAAACCCATTTTTCCGCTAATTTTTAAATTAACACATCAACTGATAAGTTCCAGGTCTAATGAAGAAACACAACTAATTATTTTCTCCCAAGAGAGATACAATCATTCCAGCGCTTCTCTACCATTCCAATACCTTTCTTGTAGTACGATTTAACTTTGGCCTCAAAACAGGCGTTTGTTTCGGCGTACAACTTTTATTAGACCCATATCTTCGTGCATTTTTTGTTAGGTCTGCAAAGTTGCTTGGAGCCAAATTTAGAGAAAAGAGTAGGTGGGGAAGCAATTCGAAAAGGGATTTCATCGTGTTCACCAACTTGTTACACTTCTTACTTTCGGATGCTCAAATCTTCGTGTAGAATTGCGAACACATTACATTCTGAAATCTTTTTGGTCTTTTAAAGATTTTTTGTAAACTTTTTCATCTTTTCCAGAACTGCCAATTTTGGGAGATCAAAGCGTTCAGCATCATCGGTGCTTGTACGATCGTATTTTAATTCAGCGATCCAGTCAAAAAATGATCGATTTTCATCTTACATAGACCAGATAATACTTATCAAGCCAAGGTTTTGTTTCAACGGTGTTCTTTCCCATCAAAAGGCAATGTTTTATCAGCACACGAATTTCTTTTTTTGAATACTTTTGAACAGAAAAAGGTTGTTTCACTAAAACCATTGTAACTTTTGAAACAAACGTCAGATAATCATCAAATTTTTACAACTACATTCTGAAGGTTAGTTTAAGTACTAAAAGAAAAAAATCTATATTTGTAGTCTGTGTTTCACACAGGGAACTTATCAGCTGATGTAATCAATACTTAACTAGATAAGGTGAGTTTTATCCATAAAACTTGTTACAAAAGTTGATAGCAAAGTCTTGGTTCTTTTTTCCAAGACCCAATTTCGAGATACATGGTCTAACTGCGACCTTTGCTCAGACATGTTTTTCGTTTAAAATATTGTCACGAAATTTTACGTTTTCATACTCTACACACAACCCAGGGTATATTCACTTAGTCATTCCGTTTGTAACGCAGAGAAGGAGGCGTGGCGGGTATGGAAAATTATATATATTCTTGATCAGCGTCAATATAGCCATGCCCTTACAAAAAATATATTCAAAATGTAATAATAAGAGCATTATTTGCAATAACAGAAGCAAAATACACATAAATACTAGGGAAAGTAAGCACAAGCTCTGCGCAAAAACTGGGCGAATTCGGACTAGAGGGCGTGGCACCTCCCATATAAGCAAAAATTTCAAAATGATATACTGAAAGTGTTTTTTGAGGTAATCCAACCAAATTTCACTCAAAAACTAAGAAATTAATGCAAACTCTGAGCAAAAAGTAGGCGAAGTAGGACTAGAGGGCGTGGCAACTCCCATATAAGCGAAAGTTTCAAAAATCTATACCAAAAGATTTTTTTTAAGAAAGTCTAACCGAATTTTATTCAAACACTCAGAACAGTAAATGCAAGCTCTACGCAAAATCTAGGTAAGCTCGGAGACGAGGGCGTGGCACTTCCCATATAAGTAATTTGTTCTTATACTCTCCTAGGAGTTACGGAAGAATAAAACAATTTTTTTTAATAAAAACTTGTTTGTACAAGAATATTGTATAGTAGGGTGTCCCTTATTTGGGAAAAGTCAAAATTTTATGTCGCGCTCCCCCAGAATCGAAAGACTTTGAGAAAAAAATGAGATCCCCAAAACGACAGGTTTTTTTAAACGAATTAACCTGTGTCACGAAGACATTCAAATTTAAATGAAAATTAACATAGATTTTATATACTTCTTGTTTTAACTTGCTGGGAATCAACGGCTACAGAGCTACGCAAATTTTCACCATTTGACAGAGTTTCGACAGCTCTGTAGCCGTTGACAGCTGTCAAAATTTAATTTTGACACTTGTATCGTGTTCAGCGACCCGAAAAACAATAAGATACACATTTGATGGCGAAAAATATTTCAGGCAACGCGATTCCCAGCAAGTTAAAACAAGAAGTATATAAAATCTATGTTAATTTTCATTTAAATTTGAATGTCTTCGTGACACAGGTTAATTCGTTTAAAAAAACCTGTCGTTTAGGGGATCTCATTTTTTTCTCAAAGTCTTTCGATTTTGGGGGAGCGCGACATAAAATTTTGACTTTTCCCAAATAAGGGACACCCTATTGTATAGTATTTAACAACTAAGTGTTTAATAATAGTTTAGATTTAGTATTTAGTTTTTGGGCAGGCCTAAGATACCACCCTTACTAGTTTTTAATTGTTTTTACTATTTTTGATAATTATTTTGAACAATAAATCAGGTGAATCACAATCTTAAGTGCAATCTGTATTTTATTTAAGGTTATATGCGAAATCACTTGATTTTCGTAGAAGTACTAATGCATGAAGATAAAAAAATTATATGATGAAAAAAAAATGTTTGGGAAATCTACTTGTACATCTTTTTATAAGAAAAGAATTTGGTTTTCTTTGTAACTATCAAAAAAACTGTCTAATAGATAGTAAATAATTTTAAAGGACATACACATATATTTATAACATGTTAAGATAGCGCTGCATTCCTAACATTCTTATGTTAATGCATTTCTACATTTGTTAGCCCCTTTGTGTTTAAAATCAGTTTTACAAATTTATTTAGGATTTCCTTCTACTCCATGCATGACTTAAAAGGTATAACAATACAGATAAATCACACAACATTTCAGCCATATGTATAATTATCATTTAACATTTATAGCGTCTATTAAAGTGCATATCCTTGCACGCAAACACAGTACGCCAAAAGGAAACACTTGGGCGCCAGTGTTGGTTACTTTATTTTGACGTAAAATCCTGTGAGTCAGCAATTAGTGGAAATATTGATATTTAAAGGTTCTTTAAAAATGAATACTGAAACAAAGAGCTTAATGTTTAATATCAGGAACTAAACCGCAGTACTCGTATCTTCAAATCTAACCATTTTCGTTAAACAGTTTTATATTTTGGCTAACGTATACTTAAGTACTTACTAATGAATCATTTAATATAAAGTACATACATAAAGATATCATGTCGGCAAAGGCACTTACCTGAAAGATAAAGAAAAGAAAAAATTTGTTAATATCATGATACAATAATAGGCAAGTAGTGCAACTTATATAACTAGAGACCTTTTATTATCTTGTCAGCTAATCGTAGGCATTCGTTTCGCACGTCATAACTTGGTTCACTTTATATTGCCTTACTACTAATTTTCTTAAATAAAGCGAAAATTGATGTTAATTCAAGATGAAAAACGCTAAGTACTACACAAGTTGAAATTGTTAGTACACACTAAAAAATTATAGTTTACTTTTCTCAGTTTTAATTCACTTTAGCACTGATTTAAAACTTTTTATACCCTACACTGAGGGTATATTCACTTTGTCCTTCCGTTTGTAACGCAGAGAAGGAGGCATGGCAGATATAGAAAATTATATATAGTCTTGATCAGCGTCACCTCCTGAGTCGATATAGCCATGTCCGTCTGTCTGGCTGGCTGGCTGTGTGCGGAAATACATTTTTTGGGAAAACTGAGGAAAATATTTCAATGAAATTTGGTACACTGCCTCCGTCATGAAAGTTAGCTCGTGGTATTGAAAATGAGCAAAATCGGTCAATGGACACGCCTACCGCCCATACAAAAAATTATATTCAAAATGCAACTTTAGTAGTATTTTTCACCGCAATGCAGCCAAAATACACATAAATACTAGGAATAGTTCGCGCAAGCTATGAGCAAGTTCGAACAAGAGGGCGTGACACCTCCCGTACAAACAAAAATTTCACAAAGCTATACTGAAATAATTTTTTGAGATAGTCCAACTAAATTTCACTCAAAAACTAAGAACTATAAATTCAAGCTCTGGACTAAACAATGGGTGAACTCGGACAAGAGGGCGTGGCAACTTCCATATAAGCAAAAGCTTAAAAATGCTACACTGAAAACGTTTTTGAGAAAATTCTAAATTTTGCACAGCTACTAAGAACTATAAATGTAAGCTCTAAGCAAAAACTGAGTGATTTCGGACAAGGGGTGTGACACTTCCCATATAAGCAAAATTTTGAA
This sequence comes from Calliopum simillimum, assembly GCA_951812925.1. Lineage (NCBI taxonomy): Eukaryota > Metazoa > Arthropoda > Insecta > Diptera > Lauxaniidae > Calliopum > Calliopum simillimum. Next base: position 93,724,186 of record OX638371.1, on the reverse strand, counting down.
ATTACTGCAGTAATTTTTTTACAAAAAAGTTTGAAATTTATTCAAGAAAAGTATGAAAATTATTCCAAAATAGTATAAAATTAATACTTTTTTGGCATTGCTCTATATGTATATATAAATACTTTTTGGTTTTAAAATTAAACTAAATAATACGGTGTAATGAACAAAGCTCTTGCAAGCTTTCGAATTGAAGTGTTTGGATCGTTCTTGATAATCTTGGTCGCCCCGTTTTTTGGTTTTTCCAGTGTTGTACCGGTCTTCTTAAACTACTTCAACTACTTATTTCGAATGAGAGGTATGCTTGGCGAAAGCCTCGAATATTGTAGAATCTTCGAGAAACGCTCCATAGCGACTAAGTTCCCAAGAGCCAGGATACCAAAAAAATTTTTGACATGAAAACCATAGTTTGCTACAAAATTCTTTTAAATGGTAAATATTGAAATGTTAACATATGACCGATTTTAATGAACATTTTTGCATACGCTAAAAAATAAAAACTTGGAGGCAGGAATTCCGTAAAAAAACACTGTAGAAATTTGGCGTTTATAAAACTCTCTAAGCCAACTAATTGATGAAAAAATAAACTAATAAAGCCGTTTTAACAAAATGCATGACTTTTGTAGTAACTCCTGTAGCTTAAAATTTATATGATACCAACTTCTACTGCTTCATTTGGTATTAGCTTTGCTATTTACAAAGCACCTAATTGCAATGATTTAAGCAAAAGTATCACGTAGTAAAACAAGGTTTATGATTTTAACACATGGTTCTAGGAATATGTGCATAAAAATAAATAAACATTGCATATGTACAGATTTACAAAAGAGATATTAGCTCCCACACTTGAAGAATTTTCCATAAAATGAAATTGGTACTTGAAAAAGTTTTGTAAAACTCTAAAAAATTATTTGTGAGACAAAATGTTTAATAAACCAATAATTCCCAATTTTTTTGTATGGTGAAATAAGTATTCCCAATACTTTGTAGAAAAAATTGAAATGCTCGACACGAAAAACAAACATTCTTAAAACCGATCATACACTCCCAATGGTATTTACTTTTGAATACTATAATGAATAATCCTCAAACAAACAAGTAATTTCTAAGTGTATATGTTGTAACAAATTGAAAACCGAAGTTGAAAAGCTTTAGAAACTTTGCTAATAAAAAGACGTTACCATAAGCATAAGCATTTTTTGCTACTCCGTCCAACCAAATCAAGTCACCATTTGCCAAGTGTATTTCGGTATGTAGATATGTACATATTTTCGATAAACAATTGAAAACGTGATGGATTTACCAATTAACTGGTTTCAATAGCATTGACGATAACAAGATATCGCTTGCGATTGAAGCAGCCAATAAATCTATTATCTTTCTAGCTGCATCCACAATTTAAAAAAACCTCATTGCTAAAAAATTTTCCGCCTGCTAGATTGATTGACGTAAAAGTGTTTTTCTTCTTTTTTTTTTCTTTCCATGATACAACGATGAAAACCTTTGTAACATGCGGCTTTGTAAAAAAAATCATAAAAATATATGAGTAGGAACTCGTACATATAACCTCAACATTCTTGTTAGTACGAGTACTCGATTGTTTGGATAAATAAAAATAAAAAATAATCAAAAAGTTAGAAAAGATTTGAATTTTGTGATTAAAATACTCGCACGCACCGCTTATAAAATTTATGATTAATAAACTGGTGAAAAAAAGGCGAAAAATTAAAAACGAAATTCATAAAAATGCCTTAAAAGGTACGTGCTGCAACTGTTTAATTGTAATAATTTCCATTGAAAATTTACAGCGATATAAACAAATGAACTTAAAGAAAGCTTACTGTTTAGTAAGGAATTTATTGCTTATAACTTAAAAAAGAAATTAGTTTCTTAGTCATGTTTCTTAGATGTGTTCCACGATCCGTGCGATTTCAATTACTTTTCATTGTGAAAACTTTTTGATGATAACAGTGAGTCGCACGATAAAAAGTAGTGAGATCACTTTTGTGGAAATTAAGAAACATTTTAAAAATCTGAAAAACTTTGAAAATTCGTTTTTAATGAATATCTAGTAAACAGTTGCTTTTATTAACTTTTTCATTAAAAAACTTTCGAAATGAAAAGTAGTAGAAATCGCATGGATTACAGAACATTTTCGTTAGGCTCGAATATAGTATTCACGGAATGACAAGCGATTTAAACTGTTGCTGCTGTTTATAGTGAAGTCAATACAGCCCTAAAACAGGCAAAATGAGGACCTCAAGAACAGATCAGATTTTGCTGATTTTTTTAAAAAATATTTTGTTTTTTTTTTTAGATTCAGAAACCTTTTGGAACTGTATCGGAATTATATAATTTTTTAAACAATATTTAAGAAACTTTTGTTTTCATAAAAAAAAATTGGAAAAAAAAAACAAACAAAAATAAAAGCAATCATTTAGAATCTCTTTGGCGATGCTAAATCCGAATCTGCCATTATAATTGCTGAATCTCGTATGGTTTCTGAGATATTTTTTCTTGAGCATGTAAAAACTGTTGCCATGTTTTTCTGAAGAACGACTGTACGGAGTTTAATGAAACTTTGCAAAATGATACACATTAGCATAAACAAAAGAATATTATAGACTTTTACTTTGTAGATACTCATGAAGAAGAGTGGCACCACCCTAAACTTTGAATTTAATATAAATTTAATATTTCGTGATGAAATTTGATGCACTCATAAGGAGCGAAAATTAGATAAAATCAATATTTCTTGAAAACGGCTTTTGATCAAATTTTAGGAAATTTTGCCCCTGAAAACATACATAAACATGATATGGTGTTTGATAGCACTAGTGTTTTTCTTTAAAACCTTATTTAAATTATTTGGATATCATGTTTTTTCGCAGAGATATCCTAACCTAAAAGTTTGAGTTTGATATTGAACAAAAATTTTCAATGGTTAAAAAGTAGAAGTGGCACTTCCCCGATATTATCTCATTTTCGCTCATTATAACGCATTGATAGTCTGCAGCTGTGTACCAAATTTCATCAAAATATCTTACATGGTTCACGAGACATGACCAAATTAAATTTAAAGTTTACGGCGGTGCCACGCCTCTTCATGAGTATCTACAAAGTCAAAGACTATCTTATCCTTTAGTGTATGCTCTGCCGTAAAATTATAAAAGGACGCAACTCGTTTTTCATAGTTTTGAGAAAATCGAAATTTTATTTTTATTCAGAAAAGGCCGCAACTTCTCTCTGTTATAAAATCTATTTCATTTTCATGTTTTTTGTTAGTTACTGCCTTTTATGATTTTAATTATGAAAAATATGAAAACAGGGTGTAATGTTTACATTTCTTTATTTGTAATTTGCAAGAGAAGTGGAAAACGTAAAAAATTGGCGATTGGACTAAAATATAGATAAAAAATTGCTTAATCCGATAGGGAAATAAAGTTAAAAGGGCCGTAACTTAAGTTTCGACCTTATATATTTTATGTGTATCATTTTGCAAAGTTTCAAAAATTTAAAATTTAAAAAAAAAAAAATCATCAAAATCGGAGCTGTTCTTGAGGACTTCCGACTAAAAGGCTTTATTGACTCCACTATTATGCATACTTTCATCAATAAAATGATGCCAAAGGATCTTTGAACTCAGCGCTGGACTATACAAAAAAACTAAAGTTGAAAATATGAGAATGATACACAAATAGTCCCATAGCTGCCCAGGTGTCGCTCTTAGGCGAATAAAATTTGAAAAAAAATGTTAGCGGCCTTCGAGAAAATGCTATTTTATATTATTTTTGTATAAGGGTAAGTAATGATACAATTGAAAAAGTTTAAAATATGGTTTAAAGAAGAACATCTAGTTTATTCAATGCCGCTAACAAAATTGAACTACAATATTTTCTGGATGTTCGCCATATGTCTGAAAATAGCGTTTTCTACACTTTAAATCACGTATAACTCGGATCACAGACGTGATAGAAAACAAAGGTTGCCAGATTCGGAATCACTGGCCCTGAATTAGTCAAAAAAAAGGAGTCGAGATCAAATTCAGATTTTTGTGTTGCACAGTGTTATCTAAAGATAAAAGAATACGTGTAGCAATACAAAAAACCTTCTAGGAGAATGTCACATACTCGTATTCTTTACAAAAATTCTTAACTTTTTACAAAAAAAAAATAAGCACTAGTTAACAGTGAATATCGAAAAACCAAAACTGACTGATCTGAGAAAGAACTAAGTCTCCTCTTTCCCTTCAATTTCAGTTCTATTTTTACTCAATATTTTAAAAATTTACCGTTAGAATAAGAAAAACTGAGTGGACCAAATACTTATGTTTGTCAATTCAATGCAAATATACGCTTTTCGAAGAGATAACACAATAAAAAAAGTAATATCGTGTACATACGTTTTTTTTTGAAAAACTTAGTATGCGAAACGAGAAAAATTAGTGTACTATCGTGTTGTTTGGAACAGACAGGAGAATGAGTTTTTAACACTTTATGTTATAACTTCATACGTGGGCTGCTATATATATTTCTGGCCTAGGCAACACTAAGTGTTTCCAGGTGCAATCTGACATTTCTATTGGAAAGTTTGATATTTTTTAGCATAAACGTACTTAGAACGTTTTGACGTACGACCATCATTTGTGTTGTTTACAGTGACTTGAAAAAATCAATTTGGCAAAAAAATGGAATTAACTCGTGAACATTTTCGTGCGATCATTTTTCACAACTTTCGACGTGGATTATCACGACAAGAGTGCATCGATGAACTTAAATTTTGTATGGCGATGAAGCACCATCCTATAGCACTGTGAAAATCTGGTTTAATGAATTCAATCGTGGCCGACGCTCGCTCAAAAACGAATTCCGTGAAGGTCGTCCAAAATCAGTTGATGTGCCACAAAACATCGATACAGTACATGAACTGATAATGCAAGATCGTCATGTGGCATATTGTGAGATACAGGCATCCTTGCACATTAGCTCCACTCCAATACATTCGATTTTGCATGAACACTTAGTTGTAAAAAACGTTTGTTCTCGTTGGAAACCCCATAATTTATCAATCGCTTAAATTATCAATGGAAAAATTGATTTTCTTAGCTCACTGTAAGCAAAACAAATAGCACTTGTATATCAAAACGTTGTGAGTACGTTTGTGCTAAAAAATATCAAACTTTCCAATGGAAATGTCAGATTGCACCTTGCAACACTTAGTGTTGCCTAAACCAGAAATATATATAGCAGCCTACGTAGTAAAAAATATAAATTTTTATTTTTTATTTTAAACTATTTATTTATATAGACACTGTTGTTAAGGGGGGCTTCTCATGTAACACGTCAAAAAGTAGTTTTTTTTCGGGTTTGTTTTTCACTCGGAAAATAAAAACACACACAAATAATTTTTTGCATATATTTAAGAACATGTTTAAACTATAAAAAAAGCATTTTTTCAAAAACTAAAATGACAAAATGGCGGACTTATTAAATGTCGCGTGTGGCGACATTTAATAAGACGGATTTATCGCGGTACATTGTGGAGCCCAAAGTTTTTATCTGAAACATAAAACAAAATTTTTTTATTATTCAGCAGGGTTCCCCTGAGTGCATGAATGTCTGCAACTCCAAAAAATTCGATTCTACAATATTGAAATCACGTCTTGAAAAAAAAGTGCTATTTTTTCGTCATTTTTTGTCGCTAAATGGGGCTAAAAAGTGTATAAAATAACTTTTTTTCCACAATTTCGGACATTCATGCACTCGTTCAATTTATAATCTGCAAAACACTTTTTAGAAATCAAAAATCGGTTAAGTAGTTTTTTTCGCAATCGTGTACCGCGATTTTAAAACCATAGTTTTGAGAAAAAACGATTTAAAGTTTTAAAAAAAAAATCGATTTTTTGAAAATTTTGCATGAGCTCGCTGGTTCAATCAATCATATTTTTGATAATATTTAGAGTTGAGTCATGAAACTTTGGTAATATACTCCCAAGACGTTATTCCATCAACCTATGAAAAAAAGTCGATTTTTTGAAAATTTTACATGAGAAGCCCCCCCTTAAGTGTCTGTATTAAATAGTTTAAACATCAAACTTGAACTTTGCCTTTTGGATTTGAAACCCGGGACATTGAATGGCATATTTCTAGGAGAATCACGCTTATATCATTTGAAAGGTACCAAATCATAGGTTAATTTTGCAATTTTTCGGTTAGTTTTTATTCGATGAAGATTTTGCGGAAACCTGCTCTATATCCTTAGAACCTCGCGCCAAAAATTTTGCTGTTACTTAAACTGAACATGGGCATTGTTGGAGGAGATTGAAGAAAAATATTTTCTAGATCGAAAATAAGAAAAAAGAAAAGTGATGGATACATAACAAAGATGTCAAAATTACACTTGAATTAAACTGATTAGGAAATTGAATAATTTTTTATACACAACAATTAAATAAAAATTTGAAACAACGAATTTCTCCCGCACAACATTTGTTTGTTGCCAAAAAATGGTGTATAACTATTCAAAATATAAAGAAAAATCTCACACATTAATCTTTACTTTCTGATACCCTGTTTTGTAGTACGTTTAGTAAAACGAAAAATTCACATTTTTCTAGGTTCCCAAACGTCTGCGCAGTATGACCTAATTCCATAATAAATCAAGATCAATTTGCAACAATATATTTCAAATATGTGGGCCGTTGCGGCATTGTTTTAAGCAGTTCATACAAAAAAAAAATAAATCATTCTTGCAAAAGAAAAAAATAAACACAAAGTTATAAAGTTAAAGAAAAAATAAATAATTTCAAACAGAAAATGCATTGTGGAGATATACAGTACAGAAACAAAACCACACCTGAAAACAATTAGATTTCGTTCAAAAGTGGAACTAAATATCTGCAACAAAAATGCAATACAAATAACATTAAATAAACTACATGCATACATATATACATGTAAGGAATACGTGTCAATCGTGTGTAATTATACACTTATATGATGGCATATTTAAGCGTCGTTACTTAGGTGTAAGGCTTTACGGATACATCATATGTATGCATGTTCAATTTCAATTTTGAGGATAGGTTAATAATGTTAAGCAGATAATTTGAATATTAAATTGCAGTTATTTACACATTGCAAAGGTTGCAAAAGTTTGCATAAAATTAGAATATAACAATACCTAAGCAACAAAAAAAAATCGAGAAAGTTCGTTGCTTAAGTCTTTTTTAAAATGTTTAAAAAAGTTTGATATTCATTGAATTAGATTGCATAAATGAATGGCATTTATGACTTTGCAGCAATGAATTGAAATCTTTTTTAAACATAAAATAATACCAAAATCGAGAATTTAAAAATTATAGTAACTTAGGGTAATGTGGTTACCTTTTTCTTTTTTGTCCAATTTCTAGCAAAGTAATCGTAGTAGGTTAGCTTGGTCAATTTATTTGTATAAGTTATTCTATTGTGTTTACTACTTGATTATTCATAAACTAAAATATTATCAGTTTAATTGAAAGTACCTAAAAATAGCTGAAAAAGAAAAATGTCGGGTAATGTGGCTCCCTCCGTCCATTTGCTAAAGTAATACCGCCATTCGCAATTTTTGTTGAATAAAAGTCTAGTAGTATTTTTTAAGATTATATTTGCTATGAAATAGCTTTATAGGCTTATTAAAGAAATTTTTTTAGTAAGATAAACCAAATTCATACTAACAAGTGAATAAGTAATAAGGGATCCCGGATCATACATAAAATGATACTAAACATCACTCAAACTTGGGCGTCCCACACATACAATTAGCTTTTTCAGGTGTAATAGTAGTCAAAGTTGAAATACGGTATATAATATGGGGTAGTCCACATTACCCAAATACACCACTTTTTTGAAATTATCATTGATTATATAAAAGGAATGTAAAATCAGACTTGCTTATGCATTTTTTCGTTGAATAATAGTTCCATAATTGCATTAGAGTTATTTGAATTTTCGAAAACAGAATTCAGAGGAAGTTATTTAGTGATTCACAGAGTACTACAAATAAGTCAACTTGACCTCACAGCATATGCTAAGAAATTTCACACGAATAATTAGCATAATAGAAAAGCCAAAGAGCGTAAAGAATATGTTTTTCGCATTTTAATGTGTACAAATAACCAGAATTGTTGTAAAGCCTTTAATATGAGAAATAAAAGGGTGCACCACATTACCCGTATAGTCCACATTACCCTAAATTACTCTACTGGATGTTTTTGGTAATAAGGAATGTATCTTCATACTAAAAATAAATATTTAAAATTTTTTGATTCCTAAAAAATACGCATTTTCCCACACTTAATAATTCCGTTTCCGACTTCCGTTTTTTCCCCTAATATGATCAATAGTTCTTTCACGCGCTGACAGAAATCTTTAGTGATTTTCACATGACGTAACATCATGCAACAACTTCATTATCCGACGCACAGACTTCATATTTACTTTGTAACATAAAACCTAAGACAAACTCTCATAAATGTGCCATATGATGTTAAGCAATCACTAGATTCCGTGAGATTTTTACAAGAGTTCACTGAAAAAGCAAATTTGAAGGGAAATGAAACTCGAGAGAAATAGTCGTTTACTTCAAAACCACAAATATGAACGAGATGATTTCTTCTTTTGCTCTTTTTCGTGAAATGTGCGGAAATAGTAAACATTTGTTAAATGTGCAACAAAAATTTTATTGTTTTATTTGACACATGGTTTTTTGAGTATGTATTTATGCATGCTTTTTTTAGAAATGTTACAAGTTAAAGTTCCCGTTTGAAACCATAGAGTTTTTAAAAATGAAAGTGTTTGCTAATGAATACACCCTTTCATTTTCTTTTACGCATGGTGAAGATGATTTTATATGGTCAGTTGTGCTCTTAAGGTTCAATGTTACAGTATTGAATAACACTAAGCAATTTTCTCAAGATGAGTTCAAAAGAGAGTTTAAAGACTTCGACATTGAAATATTATATTACAATGCCGGTAAGTTAACGAAAGTACTAAATGGAATATTTGCGGAATTGATTAATGAATATAAATATTCTTTTGGAGTAAACCTAAATTTACTCTTAAATTCGAAGTAGAATCTCGTGAGGTTCACGAGACTCATGTGAAGTTGGCTCCGTGATTTCCGAAAACCGAAAATTTTTTTAGAGTTCTGGGTCCGTTGAGAATAGTTCCGAAGTTCTTTCACAAAATTCGAAATAGTTCTGCGAAATTGAACCAAAAATCGAAGGTGTGGCATTTTTTGCTCAGCGCCGCTTTTTTCACGAAAGAGTTCAGCAGTTTTTTATATTTTTTTTTTTTTTTTCATAAAATAATTTTACCTAAGAAAAAATTTCTTCCAAAAAAATAGTTCTGATGAGAGTTCTGGATAGCGCTTTAAAAGTTCTACAGAAAATCTTTGATTGAACAACTTTTCTAAATTATTCATTTTCTTTTGCATGTTAACTGCTACATATGATTCTATCGGTCACTCAGGAAAAAAGTACTAAGAATTGTTGCCAGGATTTTTTATAGAATTCTTCGAGCGGAATCGAACTCTAATCAGAACTCCCCTCTGAAAAAAAAAATTTTCGGATACGTAGAAAAAAATAGAATTTTTTTCTAATTTTTTGATTAAAATTAAGAGTACGAATATTTTAGAAAAAGTTACTAGCATTTTCTTTAGAACTCTTATAGTGCTTCCCAGAACTCCAATCAGAGCTCCTATAACAACCAGAAATACTGAAGATGCTCAGCGAAAGCTAAATCAGACAATGATACGCGTGCAGACATGGATGGACGACCAAGGTCTTAAGCTAGCCACTAAAAAAACAGAGTTGCTTATCCTTACCAGTTAGCACAGCACATACTGTTGGAAATACCGATGAGTACGCTCTCGGAAACGTATATAACGAAGAAAGTGGTTAAATATCTGGGTGTCAGGCTAGACTCCAAGCTGACCTACTGGGCGCAGATTTAACATGCTGCTACTAAAGCAGGTCAAGTGACGGCATCACTGTCAAGATTAATGGCAAACATAGTTGGACCAACTGCGAGCAAACGAAAGCTTTTGATGGCTAATGTCCAATCAGTCTTGCTATACGGCTGCGAGGTATAGGCAGACTCAGTTAAAAAGAATAACTTTCGAAAAGCCCTGAGTTCGGTGCAAAAAACACCAGCATTACGCGTAGCGTCGTCGTACCGCACTGTGTCACACGCTGCGGTGCTGGTAGTTAGTGGAACGATACCAATAGACTTGCTGGTACTGGAACGTCAAAAACTGTGGACGTAGAAGAGCCAAATGGTAAGCCAGTGCACAGCGCAAGATGTCAGGGCTCAGAGAGATGGCAAAATGAAACCTTCGGACGCTGGACTGCGCGGCTAATACCCCAGTTGAACCCCTGGTTAGAAAGGAAGTTTGGTGAGGTAAATTACTACATAACGCAGCTGCTATCAGGACATGGATATTTTCAGAAATTTCTAAACAAGATAGCAAAGACAGATATACCAGACTGCATATACGGCGACGCAGAACTCGACGATGCGGAACATATGTTCTTCATTTGCAGAAACTGGGCGGAGAGAAGACGGGATTTACAGGATCGCGTTGGTCCACTTACAGCCGAAAACATCATACCAACTATGCTGATAAGCGAAGGATATTGGTTATTAATAGGACGATATGTAGAGAGCGTACTTCATTTAAAGAAGAGAGATCTTGATGCTTATCAAGTCAAGAAGTCAAGAAAGCCTTTGACATTAAAAAACGCTGCCGCTATGCATCATCTTGCCTAGCCTTCGGCGCTCTTAATTTCTTCTTTGGTGGGAGTCTCGACACTAGGCCTCGTTCGCCTTGGCAGAGACCAAGAGGGTTCCAGAACAGGACAACTTTCGTCCTGGCAGAGATCGCAATCAGTAGGACCTCTTTCGTCCTCGGCGAAGGCCCAAGTCTTGAAGCGGTTTCTCCTCTCCTGGTTTTCCCATTTACTAAAAAGATAAATAAAGATGCTGGCAGGGGCTGCTGAAGCACTATTCAGTTTCTCTCTCTTACAGGAGTAATAGAGCGGAAGCCCAACGTAGGCAAATTAAAAGAGATGGCTTTAAATGCCTTATAAGGAACCAATGCAAAACGGTTTCCCAGGTGGAGGTCCCGATGAAGAGGAAGTATTTTTAGTCGGTAGGACGTTTAGGAGAGTCCGACACGACGGGTACCGGTGATGATCGGGCCTAAGAGCGCAAATCCGCAAAAAATAAAATAAAAATCAGAGCTCCTCTCCTCAGAGCTCTTTCTCATACATTTAGAAAAAAAAATAGAATTTTTTTTGATTTTTCGATTCGATTTCGATTTTCCACTACGATAAATTTTTTTTTTCGGATACTATAAAATAAAAAGAAGCTCCAGAGCTCTTTTTTTAAGCTCAGAAATGTTATCAGAACTTCCCTACGTGAAAAAAACGGCACTGAGCAAAACCGGCACACCTCTTATTTTTGGAACAATTCTGCAGAACTATTTCGAATTTTTTTAAAGAACTTCCCAACGGACTCAAAGTAAAAATTTTAGTTTTCAAAAATTCCGGAGTCAACCCGACATGAGTATCCAGGAGTAATAACTACTACTACTACTGCAATATTTTTCCGTCAGGCCAAATCAAGCAAGAGCAAACATTTTCAACTAAAAAATTTCGTTATAAGAGTTCACTGAACCATAGAGTTGAATCATACGCAAGTTATTTTCCTCGCGACTGACTCAACTTAACTCAACTGATATCGACATTAAATCAGACACTAAATCATACAAAAGAAAATAACAATTTTAGCTCCATTCATCAATAAAAGGTCAGTCATCATAGCGCATAAATAACGCTTAAGAGCCATGCAACATCATTGATTACAATGTTGTTGCTGCTGCCACTCAGTCAGCCAGTGAATATGGTCACTCGATTGGACTTTAATACTCCACTTGTTAAAAGTTTCGCTGATTTGAAGAAAGAAAAAGAAAACACCAATTTTCTTTTGCGCCCTGTAGTGTTAAATAATTTTTCGTGGAATTTTTAACAAAGCAGCCACATTCTGTGATTTATGGGGAAAATTGCATGTTGAGTGAAAATTCAACAATTTTGTTGTCGAAGGTGATAATGAGTGAAATGTTTATTGTAGTTTACCCTATGAGTTTAGGTATTGCGCAATCGTTTTGGGTTCGAAATTTTTAAGAAAGTGGAATTTAAACATTGTACAATTTAATATTTCCTTCATTTTTATGATTCTCATATCATATAGACCACGCACATATGAATCTATGTATGTTAAGTGGTATTTTCATTGGAAACTTAATATTTAAACAAGCCTTAAAAAATCATTTGAGAAGTGAAAAGCTTATTGAATCGTCTAAAACAATTAGTGATGAGCAAAATTAGTCTTGGTCTTGCGTCTTGTTCTACAAATTACCAAGACTGAAAAGCAGTCTTGGTCTTGTTGATTATCGTGAGCAATACCAAGACCATAGCAATCTTGGTCTTGCAAAAATATCAGCGCCTTGGTCTTGGTATCCAAGATTATAATCTAGCGCCTTGGATATTCCAATGGCACTCGTGGTATCATGTCATGTCTAAAACGATTAATTGAGTTTTCCTCTTCGATTGGCACAATATAATTTTAGTTGGAAAATTGGCTTTTTGAAAGATCATGAGCAGCCTGATCTTGGCCAACTTTGGGACTATTATTATTGCAAAACGAACCCAAGACACGGAGGACAACGCTGCTCATTTACTTTCATTCTTTCCCAGCTATTGATGATATATAATTTTTACCTTATACTTGTTAAAACTGACTAATGAAAGCCCCTAGCTATTGAAATAATTTTGGAAGCACTTTTTTCGGTATTTATTTGCTTTTTGGGCTCATAACCTAGCAGAAAATAAACGACCACCTTCAGAAGTGGTGTAGTCGTTAGATGTTCTAAAAAGTAGTGAAAAAACGAACTACTCCTTTTCGGATTGATTAAGAAGCTCAAAAACGATGTACACAATGTTTTCGTTTGATTTTGGGCCCATTTCAGTAACCGACTGCGCTCGTATTTTTATTTTCATAATTTCATAATTTTCCCAATCGAAGGTATAAAATGATGTTCTATTCAGATTGCGCCTTTCAACCGAAGGCATAAAATGATGTTCTGTTCAGATTGAGCTTTGCAATCGAAGGCATAAAATTATGTTTTATAGCAAAAAATTCAAAGACACACATTCGTTTTCCATAGCCGAAAAGAAGAAATCCGATCCCCGACTGTTCCGATTGCACTTTCTTGTAGAAGGCAACAAAGGAACGATACGATGAGCGGCCAGTGCTGAACAAAAGGAAAGTATTTTCTGATTTGGCAATGGAATGATTCGAAAAACGAAAGGAATATGCCAAACAGCTATGTTTGGATGATCAAACTTTCTGCTGGAAAACTCTTTTTTGACTCTTGAGACGAAGAAATCAAGAATTTTCGAATACTTGACAAGCCGTATTTTTCATTAAGATTCTGGAAAAGCTATAGAATTCATAGAAAACGGGGTAGATATGGCATTTTCAACACTGAAAGATTAAATATCTCAAAATCTTTGACATTCTTTACTTCAGCATGCCAAACAGCAAACGAAAAAGTAAAATTTTTTCAGTTTTCTTTTATGTGTTATGCACTTTTGTATGAAATAAGTAAAAAAAATTTCTATGTGACTCAATTAAGTCAGCGTTTTCTTAATTTATTTGTTTTAAAATGTTGTTTTTTCCTGAACTAAGGTGCGTTTTTACTACAAAGTTGAACAATATCGTTTTTTGTGTAGGCATAGCAAATTGTTTATGTTAAGCGCAAAAACAAACCCGCACAAAAACGCTAGATAATGATTTTACGCAACTTTCTCTAAATCCCAACGGAAGACCTTTCGTGACGCTTTTTTGTTCAGCTTCGAATATAAAATTTAATAGACATTTCAAACTTCGCAGATGCTGAATCTATGTGCACAGACTATAGACTTTATGATCGCACATGAATGAAATGAACGGATAAATATTTTGTAAAATTAACAACATCTTGCTGCTGCTGTTCCACCAGACAAAAAAGGGAGCAATTGTTGCCGCAGAGGCATCATTGTGCACTTTGGACTTGAAATTGATGGTCGTCTGTTACGAATAACTCGGCACAGTTGCGTTGGTGGATTAATGCTTGAAGCAATACAATATTAAATTGTGCCAGATTTTTTATACAAAAAAAAAAAAATATTGAATAACTACTCTAGAAGTCACTCTGGATTATATAGCGGTAAAAAGAAGATATCATGGTAGGATCACTACTTTCACACATCAAAGACGCTTGGACTGTTTTTAGGCCGCATATTACAATGACAAAGTTTGATTAATTTTTTATTTTTTTTTAATCATAAACAACTTAAATCAATCAACGACTTGATATACCAGCAATTTACAATAAAAATGATTAAAATAATAAGAAATGCAATAATTTAAATGTTTAAAGAAATTATTTTTTTCATTTCTTACTGAAATTGATATGATGTTTGGAGCGCTCCATTCATTGATTGGTTATAATTTGTTGCGAGTGCAGTGACCAACATTTAACAAAAGAAAAAAAAATCTCCAGCAACACAATTTCGTTGGGTTCCCCCAACAAAAACAAAAACAATTGCTAAGCTAAACAACTCATTGACTGACTGACTGTTTTGGTCAGGTCTATTCAGATTGAATCGAATCGGATCGGATCGGATCATTGAAATCAATTTAAAACAATTCACTTTCACTTGTTGTTGTTTGCATTGGGGAATCAATATTTTTCTTTTGTTGTTGTGTTCGATCGAAATGAAAAAAATACAAATAAAAATCAGAAATAATTGCGGTGTTGGGTTTTCAAAAGCTTTTGGCGTTATCTTTGTAACGCCATTACACTTGTGGCTTTGGAAAAAATGCATTGATCATAACATTCCTTATGTGTAAATGAACTTGAAAGGGACTGTTACAATCGCTTGAAAGATTACAGAAATGTTTTTCAATAGTACATGCAGTAGATACAACATTTTGTTACACCATTATATGTGAGGGTAATCATAGCATTTTTGGAAATTGAACTTTTGTTTTCAATTCATTCGTTCAGTGATATGGTTAAATTACAATACTTGCCGATGAAAATTAAATAACATAATGCGGCAAATCATGCGGTATTAAACAAGATCAAAATTCTTTACATTCCAAGGCTACAAAATATATTTGTACATCTCACACCGTGTCTCTTACATGAGTATGATCATTTAAAAAGTAAATTTTGATTTTTAAATGTCGAAGAAATTTTAAAGAAATTATCTGAATTATTTAAATTTGTTCCATTATACCAGTACATAGGAAATATTACCGAATTTGCACTTGTTTCAATATTTTTAATCCGAAAACCTACTAGTAAACAAAACAACTACAGCGTGGGCCCTAATAACTGTCGCACCATATTTTTCACAGAAAAAAAGAACTAAGAGGCATTTTAGTCTGAAAACCTATTTTTCTATTAATTAATATAATTGGCTTGCATTATGTCTGATTAAACTCAAAACGTTCTCCTTTCATTTTATTTGCCAGTCCCAAACGTTTTGGGAAACTCTTACAGGCGGCACTAACGCCTTCGTCTGGTATTTCATCCCACATTTTTCTCAAACGGCTTTTGTATTGTTCCAATTTCATGATTTTGAGGTTTTTAAACTTCTCCAGTATATGTATGCATAAATCCAGAGGGCTTAGGTCGGGAGAAGATGGAGGCCATTCATCTACCGGAGTAAAACATGGAATATTTTCTTTGCACGAGTGCTCAACGGTTTTTGCTTTGTGTGCTGGAGCAGAATCTTGCTGGAAGCAATATGGCTCATTGCCTAAAAGCTCAGATGCATGAGGTAAAAAATGGGTGGGAAGTACTTCGTCCAAGTAATATTGCGCGTTTATTTTGATGCCTTTATCAATGAAAAGTAGGGGAGCTCTCATTTTTCGGAAATGGCTCTCCAGACCATAACACATGTGGTGTTTTGGTACCTTTCGACCGCTTTTTTATCTGGAGGAATATGGCACATCCTCGGTGCATACACGCGTTCATTGTATGGGTTGTGACTTAATTGCAGTGTGAACAACTTCTCATCCGAAAATATGATCTTACACTTTGCGTGCCTTTGAAGGAGTAGAATGCTTCTTCACTTCCGCATTTCTTTTTGACACTCCGTAAGACCATGAATCCTTTTCCTTTTATAAGCCTTCATCGTCAAATTTTTTTTGATGACGTTTCTGATGGTGTTACGGCTTGTTAAGTACTTGAGCAATTGTTTCGCTGAAATGGCGCAATTTCTTCTGATTCGCTCATGAATAATTTTCATCAAAGCTCCAGTTCTAACCATGCATTTACGTCTGGTTTTCTTAGATATATCAACACTTCGTTTTGTCTTTAATCGAGACACAGTACGCTGCACACATCTGCGGTTGATATCTAGCTTCTGCAGCAACTTAGCAATCTCCTCTGTTTTTTTACCTTGCAAATGTAACTTTTGTATAAGCTCTCTCTTCGCTTCCATCGCTCACAAGCTTTAAAAAGGAACCTATCGCGAAAACTTTTGGGTCAGCTTATTTCACAATGGCTGTTAGAATTTTATTTTGTGACATTGACAAGCCAATGTATGCCCATTTTCTTATATAAAAGCTTCAAAAAAGTGCGACAGTTATTGGGGCCCACGCTGTAGGAAGAGAGCAAATATGGGCTTTAGAAGAGGAAAATGTTGGAAGATATTTTGAAGGGAAATTATTCGTTACTTCAAAATTTTCGTAAATTGTCATGCCTTTTCAAATATTAAATTCCATCTCTCCTCTTATACTTTTTTGAACAACTGTGGAGAATTTACAGGCGATATCAAGATTAATATTCTGATTTCTTAAAATTAATTTGAAAAAATCTTGCTGAAACAAAAATTAGTCTTTTGCTAAGGACTGGTCCAGAAAAATTTGATACTTTTGTTTCTAAAGATTATGATTTACCTGATGATCATGAAAGTTGAAATATGGGTGCTAGTTTTTTTATATAACATCACGATTAAAAAAATTTAAAACACTTGGTGTTAGCGCTTTAAACAAAAAAGATGTCTAGCAAAGTTCGAAAATTGATTTTGTCTACTTTCTTGAAAACACTGGTTTTAAAATTTTTAGTTATAACTCAAAAAAACAGGTACATCAAAAAGCACTGTCCAAAAGGTTATTTTGAATCATAGAACGGGTCTACTTATAGTACGAAAAATTATCTAAAATAGAAAGTCTAGCTTAGACGCACAGTTGGTCAAAAGAGCGAAGCAACTCTTTGAGCCGACACTTCAATGCGAGATATTTCTGTAAGTGCAGGTACCTCGAAATCTACTATACAAAAACTAAAGAAGAAACGTACTCGTAAGATGAAGACCTACAGATTTCAAAAAGTACCAGATCGTACCGTTGAAAAGCAGCTGAAGACTTAAAAGCAAGCCCAAAAGTTATATAAAGGTTTTCCAGACTAAATTTGACTGTAGCGAAATGGACGAGGAAACACACGTTAAGGCAGATTTCAAACAGCCACCGGGACACGAATGTTCCACCTATGCGAAGGAGAGGCAGATGCAGAGCAAAATTAGAGCAAAGAAAATCACAGAACTTCCTAAGCAATATATGGTCTGCCAGTCCATATCTACCTGCATTCTGAGAAGCAGTTTTTTTTATAACACCAGTCACAAGGAATTCGAAAATTTTTTTTGCCGAGTGTCTTGAAAAACGCTTTTTGCCATTTATTCGTGAACACGAGGGTACTGTTATATTCTGGCCTGGTTTAGCTACCTCACATTGCTCTTAAGCCACCGTAGAGTGCTACAAGAGCAAAAACGAGCATTTTATTCCAAAAAATCCCAATCCACTTAGCTGCTCAGAGCTTCGACCTTTTGAAAGATATTAGGCTTTAATGAAATTGTATCTTCGAAGGAGTAATAATGCTGCAAAAAAAAAAAACTACAAGATTTCAGAAATAAGTGGGAAGGTCGTACGGTACCCGCGACGAAACTGGGCAAATCTGAATAAAGGGCCTTAAGAAAAAAGTACAATATTTTACAGAAAACTCATACGCTCTTAAAATTTAGGGGCCAAGACTTGTTGAAAAAAAATATATGAAGTCAAATAAATTTGAAAAAGCCGAGAAATGTTAAAAAGGCCAGAAATTTTTGACCATGTTGAAGAAATCGAATAAGTCAAAATATATCAAAAAATTTTAAACACCTCGAAAAATTAGGAAAAGGTCAAAATTTTGCACAAAACGAAAAAGTCAAAAAAATATCAAAAACTAAGAAAATATCGCAGAATTCGAGATATAATTAAAATGCCGAGAAAAGTCCAAAAAGGTTTTATAAAGCGAAAAAAAGTTTAAAATCATAGAAAAAATATAAACTAGCATAGCATAGGAATTTTTATTTAACTAACGTGGAGCGAGAAAATTTTCCAGGTTGTTCAAACTGAAAGTATTACTCTTGGAGATTAATATCCGTAACATTACCCTGCAGATAATCGGACTAGTGCATGACTAGTCATTGACTACTTCTAAACAGGACTAGTACTAGTTCCACAACTAACGAATTTTTATATAATGACTGACGATTTTTCAATGTTTATGTCCTACGAATCGTCAATTGTATCTCTCTGCATTACCTTTTCGCTAGTCGAGAGACAATTGTCTCCCTCGGCATTACCTATTCACCAGTCGGGAGACAATTGAAAATTTTGAGAGCTTTGAGACTCGATTTTGAGTATCTAAAAACTGAGCCAACGAATATCTTAAAATTGGGAGATGTAATTAGAAGAAGAATGAGCGAACAATGACGAATTAGCTAATGCGCAATTTAAATGGCGGGTGAAAAATTTACAATTTTTTCAAATAATCAATAAATTAACACAAACAGTGCGTCGGTACTGATATAAAAAGAATTTTTTACTTTAAAGTAGCTATTTCCACGAAAATTTATTACAAAAACGGAACACCAAAAAACGTGACTGTTCGTACATATTACTCTCTCTCCATACTACATACATTTTCTCAATCAACGGCACTTTTCTGTTAATAAAAGAGCAAATAAAGACAAAGAAAAAATCAAAACTTTGTATTTCTCCTGTCAACTGACGATCTGTGCACTACGTGGGAACTAGAGCAACGCTAGTACCTTTTTGAACAGTTGCCGAACTAGTCACTCTTTGGGACTAGATCCAAATTTAACTGCAGGGTAGTTAATGTAATGAAAAATAATTCACTGGTTTTTACCCCGTGCTTTCGACCACAAATTGGACAAAACTGAACTTTCAATTCTTATTAGGGGATTGGGGGGATTACAAATTTGTGACAAAGTCTGACAGAGGAGGTTTGGGTGTCTTGGAAAGTGTGATGTCACACAATTCAAATCGAAAAAATTTTGAAATTTTCAAGCATATTTTGTTCACAAAAAACAAACAAAATTTAGACAAAATATTTGACGAGTTGAAAATAGAATGTGTAAGTAAACTTCTATAAAAACTTTCTTGAATAGAAATTCCTAAAAAACCTAGTTTTGCATTGCCATTTTCACTAAGAAAATCTAAGTAGTCTTTCTGTTTCTGTAGTTTTGGAGCAAATTGTTTTTGTCTTGCATAGAATACGGATAGTTCTCAATTGTTTTTCATCAATGTCATATTTTTTATCGAACTCTCTGTTATATTTTAATTTAAACTGTTTTTTATTTTCGAAGTGCGCGAACTTTGTTGTCAGTACTTGCAGTAATCTGCGTAACCTTCTTATTTTTCACTATTGAAAGTTCCTTCTCTGAAGAAAACAAAATATGTTTCACAAATAACATTAAAAACAGTGCTTTAAGCAAGGTTTTTTTTTTTTAATATTCAGAACATATAGTTTTTGTTACTTGGTATTTATGTCAAACCCGCAGTACATTTTAATACCAAATAACAACATTAAAACATATGATTACTTATTAATATACAAAAGCAAAAGTTATGAAAAATATAGCTACTCGTATATATAAAACATATTTTCGTAGCATTAACCCGCAGATGTAAAATGTTTCGAAAATTATGGTTATTTTAAATACCAGCAGCAAATTCACCGAGGCATTAAGTTATGCCACTTTTTTATGAAATTTGCTACCTCAATAGCTGTATGCCAGCTGAATTTAAAAACCGACAAAGTGACAAAATTAAAGAAAAAATTTATAAAATTTTATTGTAATTTGCGGTAAGAGGCAAAATAGCAGAAATGTTTAATATTTCCTGCTGCACATTCGATATCCACCAATTAATTGAAAACTTTTACTTAATTGAGACTCTGTGCGTTTGAGAAAAAGAAAAAATGCGCCAGTGCTCTGAAGTAGCTGCGCTGCGGTTTTCTTTCATATGATTCAGCTGGGTGAAAATCTATATATTTTTTGTAATTACAATTGGTAAAATGTACGTGATTACGAATATATTGCGTATAAAAAAGTTAATGCAAAATAGGCAACAATTGTTGCAGTGGATTGTGGATTTTCAAAATTCAAAGAAAAATTGAGAGTAGGTATACGGAATGATACTGAGATTAAACCAAATTGCAAAATGATAACTAGGTCAATAGAAATATCTGAAGAAATTGTTCATAAAAAGATCAAATAAGTGAGCAATTTAGCCAAAGTTTTATTTTTTTCACTTTAACATGTACAAATATCAAAAGAAAGAAAGTGTCTTATGCGGAGGAACACGCCTTTAAGTGAAAAGTTTGATTTTCATTTTAATCGTGACCTCATTAAGTTTTTTTTTTTTTTTGGGTCAATCTATTTTTACCCAAATAAACACAACGAATAGTTAGTCTCAAGGAAACTCCTCCAAACACCCAACATCGATGTAACATTTATCTATAAAACTATTGAAGAAACAAAAATCAACAATTGCAATACCTAAGAGATAAAAATTTCATGAAGGTACGCAATTATCAAACCATTGGCTGACTGACTGACTACCTGTCTGAGTTAAATGCTTCCTGACACGCACATTTCCCACGTAATCTACGCTGTTTATGTACGTAGTATGTTTCTTCTATTTTTAGCGTGGATATATCTTTATGGGTTCAAAACAACAAAACGATTTTGCATTGATTTAAGTTGTTTACTAAAAATGTTCAGATCGTTTAATTGGATTGTTTTGGAAACGCTTGCATTCCTTCTTGCAATATTTATTTATCTTTAATTTTTTAACTTACTAATGTAATGCAATATTAAATGCATCATTGCACGCATTAAACAATTTTCTTCCGACATTAGATTATGCTTCGAATTATAGTTAACAATGTGTTTTTTGTTCACGAAACATTTTCACTAGTTATTTTTAAAGCAATATAACAAGACTATGCTATTTTTAGCTATGAAACATGATATGGTGGTTGAAAGCTTCAGTCTTTCTCTTTAAAACAAAATTTGAATTATACCGATATCTTTATTTTTTTTCTCGGAGATATATCCTAAAAAGTTAAAAAAACAAGTTTTTTGCAATATTTCAGTTAACGATATTTCGAAAGAAAAAGGAAATATCCACATAATTAAAACTGAGTTTTGAAGAAAAAAGTGAAACTGTCAGCCACCATATCACGTTTTATAGCTAAAACTAGCGTAGTTTTTTTTATATTGCTTCAAAAATAGCGAAAAACGGTGTTTTTAGCACTTTTAAGTTACGATATCTCAAAAACCATAAGAGACACAGCAATTTTGAGACCGGATTCGGAATCAGCATCGCCAAATACATCCAAAATCTTATTTCATTTCCTTTTTTTTACTTTCCTTAGAAAACCAATGAAAACTACCTAATAACCCATTTTGCCCAATAAAAAACGAAGTGCCAAGGTTTCGATTTTAAAAAGCATATCATTTTAATCAGGAGACTTAGGACTATTGAGTTAGGCAAAAAAAAAGGGTACCCTACGTCGTCCCATTAAGATATTTTATTTGAACACCGTGTCCTCGTCTCCGTTACCATTTACGGAGATCACAATAGCCTTAACATACCTGAAAAACGACAAAAACCTGGGCATAGGTCTTTTATTCATCGAAATGTTGATTATCACGACAAATGAAAATATGGAGAAAATGCAAAATTCTATGGTAGGTTTAAAAAACTTTGGCAAAAAATTTAAAATATAGTAACTTTTTCTGCTGGAGTTGTCCTCACAAAGCAATGTGAAGAGCATTTGTGTGAAATTCTGAATTGCCTTTAAATTTTCTCAACAAATATTAGATAAAATTTCTACTATATTGACTTACGTCAGTTTATTTCCATAGCAGCCACTATTTATTAGTGGGCAGCATCAATACTCGATTCGGCTATCGGAAAGTGACAAGCACAAGGCTTTACAAAACGACATAGCCTTCGGGAGTGCGTAGTACGGGGATGGTTATTCTCTTCTTGATCGTTCTTGATGACCGCTTAGCCACAAGCACGAAGAAAACTTTAATTTGAATCCAGTTCCAAACGATTCTCAAATTAGCAATAATATGCTTGATATCAAGCACTAAAGTGTGACTGTTTATCAAAACAGTAAATGTGTCATTTCATTTTTGGATTGTTCACCAACAATTTGATATTGATAAGGCATAAATGAAGAATAAATGGGCAGATTAGTTTTTTGACAAACTAGCACAAAAGCGCTTTGATTAAGCAAAAAATGGGTCTACAAATTTATTTCTTTATAAATACTAGAATCGCCCAATGGTCAAAATTTGACCACAAATGTACTAAATAATTTTGGCACTTTTTGCACAGTTTTAGTACTTTTTTGCTATTTGGAACAAAATAGAAAAGCTCATTTATCATCTCTGGTGCAATGACAAATATGAAACGAAAAGAAACAAAAAACATGAAGTCAGTGTCGGTCAGCTTTTTGTCTTTCTTTTTATGCTGTATCTTCTTGTCAGCTCAGTGTGACCGCGTATTTTGTCGTTGTTTATATTGCAAAATTTGCATTTAATATTACCTGTTTTAATGGCAAAATATTAAAATAATTTTAACTTTGTGCACATTTACACACAAATATCTTTCTAATGGTATATAATTCAAAGTCGTGCTTCATTTCTAACATGGTAAAAAAGGTAGGACAAATTTTTGTCTTGCGTATTAATATATAGATTCCCAAAATGGCATACGTTGAGCACAATTGAGGAGTGAACGTACCAAAAATACTAATTGCCAATACGAGGAAAAACTAATATCATACATACTATGTGCCAAAATAATCGGCTATTTAATTGATATCATATTTTTAACATCATGCCATCAATTCCACACCATCATGTAAGCTTTTCGTGAAAACCCTTTCCCCATATTATGACACTACTTTTCTTAATGGTAATTAGCACCTTTGGTATGGCTACTCCTCAATTGGTCTTCATTATCAAATTTTGAATCACGTATGCCCAAATATGAACTCGATTTGCGAACAACATGACCATATTTTCGGATGATTTTGTGCCGTGTTCAAAACAACGTGCGTAAATCATCAACGAAGTGGAAACCACAGAGTAACTGGAAACACTAGCATCCTAAATTACCGTTGAAATATTAAATGGTACAAGAAATACATCTCAAAAACTTACTTTCACACTCGAAATTCCATGAAGAGTGGAAGGGTTCGACTGCAAACATAATTTCAGAAGAATTTGATTCCTAAACTAATCATTACCGCACGGTTGTTAATTTCTACAAATCGTATTCAATTATTTCAGTTCAATTTAAGTTCCATTACTATTGGCAACCTTCCGAAATTTACCTGTTTATATTAAATGAAAAATAAACATCTACTCTGCTGACCCAGTTTTCATAATAGGTAGTGTTGTGTTATCTGCGTTTATTAAATTTCTTGAAGGATTTTTAAAAATTTACATACACATACATATTTATTTTGTAGTTTTTCATAAACCTCTTGAAATACTTATTGAATTTGAAAAAAAAAAATCATGAAGCTTTTAAATAAAGTCTGACGTCAGAGTTTAATTATCATTATTGCCCACTAGTGGAAAAATGCCTTGGTAAACATTTTGCTGATTTAAGTTCTAATGTCGCCATTTTTTTATATTTTGTTTTTTTGTTTTTGCGCAATACGCGTGGATCTGCTCCGAGCATATAATTTTAAATTCAATTTAGAAAATTTTTTGGCATGAACTTCATAAACATTTTAGTAAATATTGTTATTCTATATATAGCTTATTTTTTGTATTCATTTCCAAGAGATGCCAAATCTCTTTTGGCTATAATTAATAATATTTTTCGTCCAGCTGTCTAGTTGGAAAAATGTTTTTACATATATTTTTTTTTAATCATATAACCACAAAAATCGCCATTTTTTCTAAATAAATATTAATCCCTCGAGCGCCACATTGTCAAGTGCACGTACACTTTGGCAATTTGAATTTTTATAAATAGTCCACCTTGCTTTTATTTCAATAAATACAGTTTCACTTTGCTCATTAAAAAAGTTCAGATATTTTCATTCCAAACGCAGACAATTCAAAAAATAAGTTCCTCCATTTCAGTTTCAGCAGCATCTCCGATTTAGAGATGTGCAATACGGAATGGACTTAGTTTAAGTACATTATTCTTAATGACTTAATGAAAAAAATGCCCACACTCTGCGCAAAACGAAAGTTTAATGCAGACGGACTCTTCGTCCCTTTCCCTAGCTATGCAACTGGGCAAAAGTTATCGAAAATATCTGATATCATCCAGTTAGATCTGGGCGCGGGCCTCAAAAATTAGGCCCGGCATGAGCACGAACCAAGTACTTGAAAAAAAACTCGGGCCCGCACGAATATTTTTTGTCGAGGCCCGAGCCCGGCCCGGCCCGATTCAACCATACGTAGGACCTAACAAAAGTTCGCTTGGTTGGTGTCATGTTATAAATTTTTAGTAAATCAAAAAATTGCGTATTATTTGTTATAGTCTTACGATATATCATTTTAATTTTCAGAAAGATCGGTCAAAATGGAGAAAAGAAAACGTAAAATTCGTGAAACAATGTCAGCAGATATTCCAATGCCAACACAGCAAGAGATTCGGTTTGCTATTCTTTTTGGATTTCGACGTAAGCTCAAGCCTATGGAAACATTTAATGAATGCCAAATAGCATTTGAAGTCAATGCGCCATCTCTCGTGACTATTTCAAAGTTGTTCCGAAGATTCCAGACAGGTCATTTTTCTATGGACGACGAACCTCGAGAAGGCCGCCCAAAATCTTCGACTGATTATGAATGTGTAGCGCTGGTTAAGTCTAAATTTGACGAAGATCCAAGATTGACCCAGGAAATCATTGCTGAGAAACTGGGCTTGAATGCCTTGGCTGTATCGCGAATATTAAAAAATGATCTTGGATACACGAAGAAATCTGCACGATGGGTTCCTAGAATTTTAAGTGATGCTCAAAAAGAGGCACGTGTGCGTTTTGCTAAGTATTTTCTTTAAAATTCAAAAACGGAGAGTCTAACACTTTCAAGAAAATAGTAACAGGTGATGAGGCATGGTTTTAGAAGTACGACCCTGAAACCAAACAACAATCCATGGTATGGAGCCCAGAAGGTGCAAGTCCACCTGTTAAAGTAAAGCAAAAAAAAGTCAGCAACAAAAGTAATGATGTCAGTTTACTTCACCAGAGAGAAAGTTGTAGCTGCTATTCCTTTGGAAAAAGGTCAGACGGTTACTGCTAAATGGCATAATGACACCTGTTTACCAGAAGTTTTCCAAAATTTATTGGGAAAACGACAAAAAAAAAGGAGCTTCGCCGCTACTTTCTACATAACGACAATTCACCAGCGCACACTGCTGAAAAAACGACCGATTTTGTTGCGCATTCAGGCATCGAAGAAATTCGTCCAGCACCTTATTCCCCAGTTTTAGCGCCTTGTGACTTCTGGTTGTTTAAAAAAATAAAAAAAAA
The DNA here is from genome assembly GCA_951812925.1 of Calliopum simillimum. Taxonomy (NCBI): domain Eukaryota; kingdom Metazoa; phylum Arthropoda; class Insecta; order Diptera; family Lauxaniidae; genus Calliopum; species Calliopum simillimum. Next base: position 93,698,173 of record OX638371.1, on the reverse strand, counting down.
TATGAGAGGGAGAGTCTTCAACAGCAATGAGGAGATAATAAATGTGGTTAATGATGAAATTGCAAAACTGCAAAAAGCCGATTTTGAAGACTCTTTTTCAAGATGGACTTATCGACTTCAAAAATGTATCAAAATAAATGGCGATTACGTTGAAAAAATACAAATAGATGAAGAATAAAGTTATAAATTAAAAAAATTAAATTTAAAAGTTTTTTCAATTCAACTAAGCGAACTTTTGTTAGGCTCCTCGTATTATGATTTTCATATGAGGAAAAAACATACATTCTACATATTCTAATAAGATGATTTGTTTGACTTGACTTACTCCATTGTCATTCTGAGCCTCATATTTATAATAAATTTTACATATTTTTATGTCAGAACCAAATTTTTTCCAAGTTTATCTTTCCGATCTTCCCGTGATTTACAGGCCTCTAATTTTACGGACTTCTGGGGTCAGGCCCGGGCCCGCACGAAGCCCGCACAAAACTCTATTTCAAGGCCCGAGCCCGTAGCTGAAGAGAAAAGTCCCGGACCACGAAAAAAACACGGCCCGTGCACAGCGCTACATCCAATGCCTTTCCTTAACTACTTGGAATGGTTGTTTTCGAGAAGGGATAGGTTAGGTTAGAGTGGTAGCAAACGATGCTAAGCCTAAATGGCACGTTTTTATACAACATAAGTAATCGGGCTGGCTGGTAGGAGGGGTTGTCAAGGACTGGATATCTTTAAAAAAAAAAAAACTTTGAAGGATATATCCAGTTTGTTCTATTGATGTAGTTGAGTAGTGGACCAGTATCGACATCGGCAAACTCACTCAAATCATTGAAAAATGGTGAGTCCTAAGACGGGCTCAATATAGAGCTGGACAGTTGCAGAGAAAGTGCTAGAGAGATTCCTTCTCGTTAACATCTATGCAACTCCAACAAATAATGCGAAGCCTTTCGGCATTCTTGCCGATGGCCCATTGTTCAGTGCAAGCTGCAGCGATTCTTGCAAAATCAGTGCGGTTTCTGACTAGCAGGTCTTATGTTTTTGAATAACTAGAAGGGTTCTCAATAAACAAAAAGGATATTCCTTAAAACTTGTAAAGTAAGTTCGTAAAGTTTACGAGCTTGTTATCATGAACGCACCTTTCTGCAAACTTGTAAAAAAGTGGGTAAATAACATTTTTGATCGTTTGAACAGTGTTGCCTCTACACTATTTTTGTTATGTTGTAAATAATGTTTGATAAAATAAAAATATTTGTGTTTTTGACGACAGTTTATATGTGCTTAACTAAGCACATTCTGAGGTTGGGAAAGCAACAACAAATGTGCTTAATTTATCATAAATAAATGTGCTTAATTTATCATAAATAAATGTGCTTAATTTATCATAAATAAATGTGCTTAATTTATCATAAATAAACTGTCGTCAAAAACACAGCTTCTTTTTATTTTTCCCTTTTTTGTAGTATGCTTTTAGCAATCTTGTTGCTTGAAATTCTCTCTGTTCTTTAATCCTTTCTAATATATTTTTATTTTTTTTTTTTTTTTTTTTGTTTGAAATAAATTCATAATTTAATTTATAAATTAAATTCGCGTTATTTTTAATAACAATTAGTAGATACACTTAAAGTTCAATGAACGGCAGCACTTATCACTTCGTACTTTTTCGAGGCTGTTTACGAGTCAAATTTGCTTCGCAAAACTACGAAGCACGCGTAAACTTCGTTCCATACTATTTATGACAGTTCGCTTACGAGGCTTTTACAAGTTTTCAGGAAGACCCTAAATATTGGATGCTATAAATTGAATTTTTTGAACAATTTAATTAAAATAAGGATGACAATGGATGTTTGTTTACAAAAACTGGAAGTTTTCAAATAATTTTAAAGGAACTCACCACCCCTGACTTGATGTGTTTTAGCTTCGAAAGGGGAGACAGGAGATTGAGAATTTAGGTCTAAATAGGAGGCAGCTTTTTTCTTAAAATTGATTAATCATTTTGGCAATGACAATGATATTGTTCTGAAGCAATAGTATGACTTTGAATTTTAATGATCATCTTACCACACCTAAAAAGAGCAATGTAGCGCTAATTTTGATGTATTTCAAAAACCTCCAGAAAACTAAAGTGAGGAAAAGTTGGAAGAAATAAAAATCATAAAACATGGAAAGTTTATAACTATCCCTGAACCGGGACCTCTGTTAATTTTTTGAACTTCTTGATGTAGTTTGAATGTTCAACTTTTCTAGCACAAATATTTTCTCTTTAAATTTTTTTTTAAGTGTAAGAGCAAAGAGAAATATGAGTAAACAAATAACCACAACGTTTAACCGCATTTAATTCAACATGATATAAAGAAGAAGCAACCAGTTTTCATTTTCCAACAACATTGACATCGGCATGTGCACCGACCCTTAAAAAGCAATATTTGACATTTGTGCTAATATTTTTAGTGGCCTTGTTGGTGCAACTACAGTGGATTGTAAATTTGAAATACAAAATAAACAAAAAACAAAACGCATATTGAAAGCTTGCAAGTGCTATAGAGTTCTTTAAGAGATGTAGATTTTGTTTATTTTTTGTAGATTTAAAAAGAAATATACGAGAGATTACACCAGATGGAATAACATAAAGGAAGCTTTTCATTAACACATCATAAAAAACGCAAGATTAAACAGCATATGCAATATGTAATGTGGGTGCAATAACGGAGCGTTTGCAATGGGTGTCATTTTCAATCACTTGATATTTCAAAGCTGTTACTCTTTCACACCAGCGTTTAGAATAAATAACATAATTCTGCAGCGAAAGACATCAAATTCGAGCAAAAATGTGATAAATGGACTAAGTAATAAAGCCTAGCGTCAGAAGATTTGCCACACCCCTTCCAATTACGCTAAAATTTGGTGCATTGTTTCTTTTTATGTTTTCTTTTTTAAAAGAGTTTCATTTTCAGACCATTTTTGGAAAGGTATTGAAGCAGACTATAAGGGGACATATTGAATTTTTTCGCGTTGGGTAAAAAATACAAAAATTTACTACTATTTAAGTATGTACTAAACTCCTAAAAATAATCGGATTTTTATTATTAACCTAACTATTTTGAAAAAGTATAGTAAATCAGGATATTGAACAGGCTATTGCCTGCGGACATGGTTCAGGTGTGGGCGGTTCTGACATATGTTATTTTACAAAATTCGAAATAGTTCTGCGAAATTGGACCAAAAATCGGAGGTGTACCGTTTTTTGCTCAGCGCCATGTTTTTCACGTCGAGGAGTTCTAGTAACATTTTTGACCTCACAAGAATGAGTTCTGGAGTTCTTTATACTTCTTTTTTTGAAATTTTTATACCCTACACCCAGGGTATATTCATGATTCGTGATTCAGCAGTAACCAAATCTGTTAAATCGATGCTCTTCACAACTTTGTTATCGGCCGTATTGATTGCAACAATTTTGGGGCCACAACGACGTATGGGTTGTTCCAATGTATTTACGATACCAACGTCTAAGACCCAAAGTAGACCCTGTAATGTTATAAAAAGTTTTAATCATATATTAGTACATACTCCCTAGAAAAAATCTAATAGAAATTTTGTGTTTTATTTTTGTACTGCAAAGTAACCTTACTATAAGGGAAAAAATAAATTTGCTCTCAGAAAATTTTACTTTGACCTTTCCCTATCGATTGAATCAATATTTATACCCTACACCCAGGGTATATTCACTTTGTCCTTCCGTTTGTAACGCAGAGAAGGAGGCGTGGCAGATATAGAAAAGTATATATATTCTTGATCAGCGTCACCTCCTGAGTCGATATAGCCATGTCCGTCTGTCTGGCTGGCTGGGTGGCTGGCTGGCTGGCTGGGTGGCTGGCTGGGTGGCTGGCTGTGTGTTGAAATACACTTTTTTGGGAAAACTGAGCAAGATAATTCAATGAAATTTGGTACACTGCCTTCGTCGTGAAAGTTAGCTCGGGGGATTGAAAATGAGAAAAATCGGTCAACAGACACGCCTACCGCCCATACAAAAATTATATTCAAAATGCAATTTTAGGAGTATTTTTCACGACAATGCAACCACAATACACATAAGTACTACAAATTGTAAACGCAAGCTCTGATAAAAAACTGAGCGAATTCGGACAAGAGGGCGTGGCACCTCCCATACAAGCAAAAGCTTCAAAACGCTATACTGAAAGCGTTTTTTGAGATATTCGAACCAACTTCGACTCGGACACTAAAAATTATAAATGAAAGCTCTCAGCAAAAATTGGTTGAAATCGTACAAGGGGGCGTGGCACCTCCCATATAAGCAAAAGTTTCAAAATGCTATACTGAAAAAGTTTTTTGAGATAATCCAACTAAATTTCACTCTGACACTAAAAACTATAAATGCAAGCTCTGAACAAAAATTGGGTGTACTCGGACAAGAGGGCGTGGCACCTCTCATATAAGCAAAATTTTCAAAATACTGCAGTGTAGGGTATTTATTTTTTGGCCAGGCCAAAATTTACACCCTTACTAGTTTGTTTTTTTTTGTGAAAAATTTTTTAGAAAGATTTTTTATAAAAAAGTTTCTAACAAAAATAAAGTTTTCATTATAGATCTGAATAAATCTGCTTTTTTTTTAATCGAAAATCAAAAAAATTTTCGGTTTTCCAAGTACATATCCGAAAATGAAAATTTTATCGTAGAGGAGTTTTGATAGGAGTTCTAGTTCTAGAGAAAATATTAAGTAAAATTTTTGCAAAATATTTGTACTCTTCATTTTAATCGAAAAATTAGGAAAAATTTTCGGTTTCTTATTAAGTTTCCGAAAAGGACTATCCGAAAAAATTCAGATATTCTTTGGACAATTCTAAGCATTTTTGCCTTATACTCTTTTTTCGTTAGATGCCTTGCTTTTGAGTAAAAAATCGTTTTTCGAACGCGTAATGAATAACCTAAAAAAATCGATTTTGGGATGCGAATATGTAGATACATCCACTAAAAAATTTTTTTTTATTTTTTAGACGCCAAAATTTTTGTAGGAACATAGTCTTTATTTCTGAAGCACCCTTATGTATCTATTTATTTTGTAATGAAAAAAAAAGTTATGACCAAAAAATCATGTTTTTTTAGCCAAAATAGGCCTTCAGTAGAAACAAAAGGAGCACGTTTGGTTTTTCTCGGAATGAAAAAAAAAAAATGATGCAGATATCGTTTTTAAGAGTCCCTTTAACTTTTGAGTCGGTTCGGAGATGATTTTGCTTCATAAAAATCGACCCGGTCTAATGTAGAGGGTTTTATTTTTTATGACAAGCTCCCTTAAGTAATATGAAGGGTACTATTTATATTTTGGGAATTGGCAACACTAATATCAATAGCTAAAATCTGGCAACATAATAAATTTTGACATTTTTTAGCATAAACGTACTCACAAGGTTTTAATGAACAAGTGCTATTTGTTTTGTTTACAGTGAGTTAAGAAAATCAATTTGGCGAGCCTTTTTTTGAGCGATTGATAAATTATGGGGTATCCAAAGAGAACAAGTCTTTTTTACAACTAGGTATTCATGGAAAATCGAATGTATTGAAGTGGAACCAATGTGCAGGGATGCTTCTATCTCACAATATGTCACATTACGATCTTGCATTATCAGTTCATGCACCGCATCGAATTCACTATACCAGCGATATACTGTGGTTTTTGATGGTGCTTTATCGCCATACGAAGAACTGAGTTCATCGACACATTCTTGTTGAGATAATCCACGTCAAAAGTTGTGAAAAATTATCCAACGCAAAACTTCTCTTTAAATTTCCATTTTTTGGCCAAATTGATTTTCTTAACTCACTATAAACAAAACAAATAGCACTTGTACATCAAAACGTTGTGAGTACATTTATGCTAAAAAATTTCAAACTTTATTATGGTGTTGCAAGATTTTAGCTATTGACATTAGTGTTGCCAGTTCCCGAAATATAAATAGTGTCTTTCCTAAGGAACCATCTTCATCTACTTACTTAAAAACTATGCTATAATACAACGCCCCTCAAACAACACAAAAATCCACTGGCAACATTTGTGAATGAATGAAATACAAATGATTCAATTTTAAATTCAACACATAACCCAAGATGATGAACAAATCGATGAGTTTTCTGTGTGAGAACATGTTGTTTATTAAATGTGTGTTAATTTCGTACAGGTTGTTTGTAATAAAATTTGTTTATAAACAAAGTCGTAAGCAAAATCTTATTTTTGGCAGCTATTTTTAGTGGGCTTTTTTTTTGATGAAAAGAAAAAAATAATAATAATTTACTCATGAACGCAATTATAGAAAATTTCATTTCCGTTTGGTAACTTTAAATTAGAAAATTAAGAAATTAAAATAAAATCATAATTAAAATTTAAAGTAAAGAAAACAAAATTACTTACACAAATTTTACGTACTGATCAGCGTTAAGTAAGGCATCCGAAAAGGTTCTTTGACATCAGCGTGATATTTATGTTAATGTCCAGATGGTTGTGTTGACCACATTTGTTGGTCACCGTAGTAACGTACACAAATGCAATGCAAATGTGGCAAAAAAGAAGTAAACAAAGCACTATTTTTTTCACTCAATATGGTCGGTATTGATTACTCGCGTTGACCACCGGTCAAATATACTTAGGGGTAAAAAAAGGGTAATGTAATGTACGTTTTTTATATTTTACTGAGACTAAAGTAACAGTTGTTGGCGTTAAGATGTTGAAAATCCAATTAGAAATAACACAATGAGGTAAATAAACATGACAGGGTTTTGAATTACAAATATGTTAGCACTTTGAAAAGCTGTTTGCTCTATGGAGCAGTAGCAAAACTTTCGGAATATATTGGTTTATTTAAAATAAGTTTGTTTTCCGAAACATGCCAACTATCTTAAATTGATTAGTTTTGGCTTGAATTTTTCAAAAATGGAATTTTAAACTTTTCGAGAACACTTCAATATTTTCAATATATTTGCAGAAATATTATAAATATAAACACCACACTTTTATCTCTTTAAAAGAGCTTAATTAATTAGAAGAAACTTTTATAAATTCGAAAAAATGTTCACCATACGAGTATATAGTATAACAACCGACCACGTTTTATATTATGGAGCGCGCAAACAACACGACAAGGAAACACGTTCGTTTTAAGAACTCGACGATTCAAAACTGATTTCTATTGAGAAATGAAAAGTTGAAACAACCACCAAAGCGCAGAGAAATATAAGAAAATAAAAGCGAAAAAAGCAGAATTTTAAAATAAAAATTGTAGCGCACATGCAACAACAAATAGAGCAACACTTTCGGAAAATCTATGAAAACAACACACAACATGCACCACCACATTAGAAAAAGCTACGGAAAATCTAAACGCAAAGCTAAATGTTGACCGGCATCCCTCGTTTGAAAATCTGCCGCTTTTTAGCATCAATTTATGTTTAGGCTACGCAATGAAGAAATATTTTTGTTGTTTCTACTGTTGGTAAAAGCGAAAAAGTTTATTGTGGCACGGGTTAAATAAGAGAAAATACCACATGCAAGCGATTTTTTCTTGTATTCATCACATCGAGGATATATTCCGTGTGCCTGTTTGGAGCGGGCGGAGTTGGACGGAGCAAATGAGCCGTTCAAAATGTCAATGGTGCAACTCCAAAACGAGGCGAAAGTAATGTCATATAAATTATGTGCCATAATGATCGGTTATTTGGTCGATATCATTTTTTCAACTTAATCTCAACAATTCCATATCATCAAGTAAATCTTTCGTGAAAACAGAAATCAATTTTATTCATCCCTAACAAAATGTCAGCCAATTAATATTATGATATTAATATTACTTAATTACTTAATATTACTTTTGCCTTGTTTTGGAGTTGCACTATTGTCATTTTGAACGGCTCAAATAATGAAGCAAAATCGGATCGGTTTTATCAAATTTTGAAACAAACTGCTTACTGTAAGATGGACTTGCACCGCTTTCAAAATAAACATACGAGTATTTATGATATCATTAATAGCTAAAACTTTCATCTCCCATATATTGGAGAATCTGAATTTTTTTGACGCTGGGCGGTGGACTTTTTTTATTATAGTAAAATAAACAACTGTGTCAAGTTTCAAGTCCGCAGCAGTTTTTTTCTTCTGCTGAGTAAAACGACATGCTTTGAAAAATAAAATTTTGGCACTTCATATATTTTTATTTTTTTTAAAAAAGGTCATCTTTTCGTCGGGTTAAAACTACAACTAGACATCTACAGTTTTATTGTTTTGAGAAAAACGGTTTTTAAGTTTTTTGAAATTCGATTTTTGTAGAAGATTTAAAAGTTTTTTGCTTTTTATTTCTATATAGAATTGGATGGGGGCATATTTTTCAAAAAACCGACTAGACTGAGGCGTAAATCCATTTTTTCTTTATGTTTCTGTATACTTAATAAAAAACCTCGAAAAATGTAGATGTATAGTTGTAGTTTCAACCCGTCGATTTGTAGTCGCTTCGAAAGCTACGACAGTTGATTCCGAATCCTGTCTTAGAATAGTACTTAAGCATATAGTTTTAGAGATATTCTAACCTTAAAGAGACAAAAACATCGTTTTTGGAGGGAAATATTATTGTACCAGACCAGGTTAACATTCAGCCATAAAACATGATATTGCATTTTTTATTGTGGATTTTTTTCTACAAAACTCAATTCGGATTATGCCAATATCTCTTTTTTCTCGGAAACATCGGAACCACTATGAACGGAGAAAAGAGATAACAACCTTTAAACCATTATAACTCCTAAAATAGAAGAGTAAGAGGGCTAAAAGTTGACAAGTTTTAAAATGCTTCATATCGCAAACTACAATAGAAGAACTAGAGGGGTAAAAGTGGGCATCTAAAGAGCTTACAATCATTAAAAATTTTGTGTACTCAGCTTTTTGAAACTTCGTGTATTTATCGACCTTCCTGTACGCGTAAATGACCTTTGTTACAACCCTAGCTTTATGGATAAAAAACTTACCTTGGCTTGTTATATTAGCTGTGCTTTTTTTGGACACTTTATCTGGGCTCTTCTAAAGCACATTTATTTATCAGTGCTAAGTTAAGCACATTTGTGGCTGCTTTCTTATACGTTTATCAAAAAGTGTTTATTTATGAATACTGTCGTCTAAAGGGCCGTCCACACGTACAGTCTTACCTGAGCAAACCTAGTTCGTGCAAACTAGAGAGTTTGCTCTTCCTTTTTTTATCGCGTGCACACGACACAGGCAAGTCTGTGCAGTTTTCAGTATACTTAATTTTCATAGCAACATGACGTCTAGCAAAAATTTTATTTTCATTTGAATTGTTTTTTCTTTTGTATGTTTTCCAAAATAGATCAATGAAAAAACGCATAATTTTCATGGCAGAGCTATCACATGCAATATAAATGCATTTGAAGACTGCAATTTAAGCGACTGATTGAAGGCACGGCCTGTACGCCGTCCACACATTCCAACTTGCCAGCGCAAGCTTAGTTTGCACAAAAAAATCTTTGGAAATTCAAAGAAAGCACAGGCCGCACTTATGAACTGTGCAAACTTGACATTTGCCGTCCACACGTACAGACTTGCCTGCACAAACCAGTTTGCGCAGGTAAGTCTTGAGGTAAAACTGTGCGTGTAGACGGCCCCAAAGACACAGCTTATATTAAAATAATAAAATTGAATTTTTCGCCTTTTTGCGGATTATTAAGAATATTTCTTAAACGGTTACTTTTTTGTTAATGCAAATCAATATTAGCTGTAAAATTTGTCATTCTCCACAAAAGAGATGCTGATACTTTTTATCGTTCGACTCACCGTTTTCATCAAAAAGACTCTTAAATGAAAAGTAATTGATATCAGGAACAGCCCTGATTGATTCAGAACAGAACAGCAACAAAAGGTGTTTTTCCTGTGTTTGGTATTTGGCGGGAAATATAAATACCAACTTCAATAGAAAAAGTAGCCGAATAGGAAGAATACTGAATAGTGCTCGAATGCTCGTGAAATCTCTAGTTTATTTAGTATTTTTAAAACAAAGTTATGTGTAATTTTGTTTTCGAATACTTTTTATTAAAATTAAATTAAATTAATTTTAAAAAGTGAGTTTGGTCTGACTTTTTTTAACACATTTCCTCTTGTTCTTGCGTCCACTGAAACTTTTATGTTACTTTAAAATTATATGGTTTCCAATTTTACTTAGTTTTTTTTTTTTTTTTTTTTGGAGCACTGATTACAACAGTACTTTTGTTCATCGTGACATTGAAATACGTTGACATACAAGAGCATCCCACTGGGTCCTGTGCCATTTCACCCACTAACGTTCGCAACGAATGCCATTATGCAACAGATTTAATACATCTATCTCTATGCTCTTACCTACGCACATTAACTGGGGTACTCAGACAAATATTAATAAATTACAAAACTCACCTTGACCACCATAACGTCTGACGCCCGATGAGTCCTTGGTTGAATGCATTTGGCTGGGAACGAAGCAGCGGCTGTTGCACGATTCTAAAAAGTAGGAACACTTCGAGGACACACGAAAGTAAAGCGCGTAACACCAACACTACGGACTTTTAAATTTTTAATAAAAAAGAAAAAAAATTGCGAAATCTATCGCCGCGGATTGCTTGCCAAAGGTTGTCATGGATGGATTGAGCCACTCTGTAGTGAACTTATAACTTTGCTACTTACCTTCGTGGAATATTTAACAATTTTATCCAATGCAGACCTTTTTATTAAATTTAGTAGAACACAAATATTTTAAACATTTAAGAATGAAAGGATTTTTACACAGTGGATGCTGGGATTGAAGAACACAAATTTTATACACAGAATTTTATTGAATCTGAACTAATACACAATCGATTTATTTCCGTTTTGTGTAATTGTAATGTCTAATTTAACACTTTTATTATTTTAACTTTCGGATAAAACAAATCTTTAATTTTTCGCACTCTTTCTTCACACGGAAAATCAAACAAAATTTGTTGTTTTTTTTTTCACTTTTAATTTACCTTGCAATTTTTGTGTATATTTTGTTGTTGTGTGCATCAAAACATGTGTTACTGTAGTGCTGCCACTTGTTTGAAAATTGTATTGCAATGTGATGTTGCCAGTTGACAATAATTTGCTATATTTGGGAAGGTATGAAAATTTATTCGCCTGTATTATGAATTTCGCGCTATCATCTTAGGCTAAAGGCCGGAACAGATAAAGTTCGTCAGTTTTGCTCAAATTTCTCTCGTTTGCGTTTGTGGCCACTATTTTTCCTTTGTCATCAGTCATATTTGCCAGACGAACATAATAGCTAGTGTGTACCCCCTCTTACGCTCCAATTTAGGTATGGCTGTAAGAGAGAACCTTTCGCGTAAATTTTTTAAACAAAGATACATATTAACATGGAATTAAGAATGAGATAAGTTTTGACTGTGTAGATTTTCATGAGGAAGCGTGGCAACGCACAGTGGTCGGAAAATCGAAAAAGCAGGCCAAAATTCTGAAAGTCGGTAATAAGGGGTTTTTGATGATGCTGATCACTAATCCGAAATCCATTTTTAAAAAAATAAAATGGCGGATTCACAATGGTGCACAAATAATGCATAACGAAATATATTCTCACGAAAATTGGTAATTTGAGGTTTGTGATGATGCTGATCATGAATCGGAAATCTATTTAAAAAAAAAAACAAAATGGCGAATCCGAAATCTTGGACTAAATACTGCTAAGCTGCATTTATTACCACCAAAAACGGTACATGGGAGTATCAGATGTTGCTTATAACGAATCTGAAATATAGATTATGAAATACATAATGGCCGATCCACAATGACGAACCGTTTAGTGCAAAACTATATTCATCAATAATTAGTGAGTTATTGGGGTTTTTGAGATCGCTGATTGAAAATATGAAATTAATTTTTGTAACACAAAATGGCGCATCCAAAATTTCGGTCAAAATATGCTGAACAGCATCTTTATCTACAAAAGTTTTGTTTCTGGGATCAGTTATTACGAAAATGAAATACTTTACAAAAGTCCTAATAACTTTCTCGTGGGCACCTCGGGGCAGCTAATTTTTTTACAGGCTTATAAAAAATATACCCTAAATAAGATGCATGTGGAAATTAGACGGATAGCCGTGAATGCTGTAACATTTATCATATTAAAAACCACTTCAACAATTTTTTCTTTGTATATATTTTCACGAAACAGTTGTCTACTTATATAAACTGTGAACGAGATAAATTGCTTTGGATTTGAGAAACATATTAAATAAACCTTCAGTGAGAGACTCCATTCCCTTACATTGCTAAAAGATGAACAGAAGTTACTTTTTCCACTTGTTTACTGAGACGCTTTATACTATATAAAAAAAAAAATTCTTCACAAGAATAGGTGAATTTCAAACTCAAACTAGAATAGTTTTTTAGGCACAGAGGTCTTTCTGACCGCTGAAACGAGCAAAGTGGATAATATTCTACCATTACCAACAATTAGTGCAAAAACAACAACTTTATTGCTCGAATTTTGACCAGCTTTTTTGATTTTCCGGCCAGTGTGCAACGCCATAAATTTTTAAATTAGTTCGGTCATAACTTGCACGCCAAACAAGGTATTTTGATGAAATTTGGTGGGCGGGTCCTTCTTAGCAATACGTTGTAACAAACAAAAAGTGGGGGGATCAAAGAAGTGACACGCCCACTTTTTAACTATTGAAAATTTAGATTCAATATTACTTGAAAACGACTATAATAATTTTTATGAAAATTTAGGAAATGATTCTCCTGAAAACAAGAATTTATATGTAATATGCCGTTATATTGGGAAATCTCGTTGAATGGCGTGGCACCGCTCACAAAAATATAGTACGCTATGAAAAGAAAACTACTAAAGCAATCTTTTTGAATTTAATTGTAGGGAGTCTACTTGCTATTAGGCGCCTATGCTCTGAAAGTTGGCGAAATATCGCCGGTGCGCGAGGTACCTCGCATACAGATGAATAACATTAACCGTTATTTCTCGCAAATGGTGCAACTTATTTTGAAGAAATTTGTTATGAGGGTCTGGACCAAGAGTACCTAAAGCATAAGGAAAAGTGGGCGTTATTCAATAATTGCCACGCCCACTTTCTACCAAAACAAAAATATTGGTTAATTACTCAAAAATGATGGAATGGAATGCACTTTTTATATCTTATATGCAGTCTTATGTACTTTTTGGCGCTGAGTCCGTCTTTATCAGCAGAACTGTCATTATACCTGCAGGATTTTGAAATATCCTTGCTTGAAATTGAAGAAAACGCTGTGTTCATTCTAAAAGCTTAGCTTCAAGAAATGGTGAAATGGCATCGAATAGCCATACTCTTCCTTATCAAAATATCCTTTTTGATTTTGCCCATACGACTCTTACTTTTCGAGTTATGATCCTTTGAAGATAAGATATTTCAGCCCTTACAAAAGACGAAATATACAGATTGAACTGTAAAGAACTTAAAGGTGCATCTATATTTAAATTGAACTTGAATTGAATTATGGGATCAAACTACAATAAGCAAACTAAAAATGTTAAATCGAAATTATGAAATATTGGTTAAAAAAAATATATAGGGTGGTTGGGAATCGGAAACTTATGTAAGGATTCGTTAAAACAGAGCCCAATTTTATTTAGTTCAAACGAAATGTCAGCGAATTCCTACTATGCTATTGCTTTCATTCCATTATGGAATTGTTCCAACAACTCTGTTGGTTTTGCAAATTTCGAAAAATGGAAATCTTACGTTTTCCGGTGATTTACGGATTCTTAACCACCCTGTACATACTACTTATTTTCTGAATCGTGACGCAAAGAATTAATTAGGTAATAAAAAAAAAATTTAAATCGCACGATTGGTGGTCAACAACAGTAGTTTTCCTATAAGCCAAACGTCCAGTGACTTCGCGAGCTTAAATTGTTCGAATGGGAATGGGAATTTTTGATTTGTTTGTTACTTGAGCAATTCACTAGGCGTTGTAAGATGTTTAAAATTTTCAAACTGGTTTAGAAATGTTTTTGTTGACCTCCATACACAAATTAACTGAAATTTATGCAATCCTGCTTGCTGGGCATATGGTTTAATTATTTCTTTGTGTCATCAACAACATTTTCAAATCAGTTTGAAAACTTAAGACAGTACCACTGTTATAGCATCTTGTGAATAGACGACAGTTTTCAGTGTTTGCCTAGCGTATGTGAAAGCAACAACTAAAGTGCTTGGTTTAACACAGATAAATTTTCGTGTTTAATTGTTAAGCACAAAATAAACTGCTGTGAAGTGTTTTGATTTTTAACGTTGTGGCAACACTCCATTTGATTGTTGTGTGGCATTTTCCGTATAACATACGTTTTCGAACGCTTAAATATTATTATTTGACAGCTGTCATTAATAACATCTGTTTTCGAACGTTTCATTATTTCCTTCAGTTATATGTCAAAAGTGAAAATCTGGGAAATTGAAAATTTTTGCATTTTTTGGACTGCAATTTTATTGCATTAATAAACGATAATTACCTTTAGAATAAAAGTGGAAAATTTCTAATTCAATTCAAGAATATAAAGATTTTGGCAATCAATCAAATGTAAGCGGCTCAAAAAAGGCATCAACCAAATCGAAATTTCAGATACATTTTTGATTATGACTAATTTTCATGGTATTTATTTTTTTTTTTCTGTATTTTGTTACCAAAGTGGAGTCAAGTCTACCTGTCATCATTGTCACGTCAGGCAGCAGGCGAATACTGCAAGACGAAGAAGCGCCTACGTCATTTTTTCATTTGGATACAAAATTGAAAACTGCGTATTGTGCAGGTTGTTTGTGAGATACCTTTGATGGAATTTAATTCATTATGTTTTTTTGTTTGTTTTTTTCAGTGATAAATGGGTGAAAAGAGCTTAAAAGTTGGTGCCCGTGTTGATATCACGGGCAAAGAACTACATGGCACCGTTGCATATGTGGGCATGACCAGCTTCGCTGTTGGCAAGTGGGTTGGCGTCATACTCGATGAAGCGAAAGGTAAAAATAATGGCACCATAAAGGGTCAAGTTTATTTTGATTGTCCCGAGAACTATGGAATGTTTGTGCGTCCGACGCAGTTGCGAGTTATTGGCGAAGCGCCTAGTAGTAAACGTTCCACGGAAGATATTACTGGTGATGGCACTGCGTCGTTGGCGCACACATCGGCGCAACCCACTAAGGCACGGCTAAGCGGTTCGCGCACATCTCTCTCCTCCAGTCGTCAATCTTTGCTCGGTTCACGCACACAACTAGCAACATCGTTGACAGAACGTAGCGGCAGTTCGATTAGTAGCTCAGGTGCTTCAGTAACTGGTCGCAAAAGCTTACAGCCACCATCGGTAACAGCCGCAGCTTCGATATCAGCATCATCCATACCCTCCAGTGAGGGTGGTAATTCGCATGCTTCGTCGAAACGTGCATCCTTTGTAGAGACGGGTTTCTTGGAAATACTTAAACCACAATTTACACCCAGTCAGCCAATGCGTTCGCCATCGTTTACAGCGTCGCCACCGACAAGCGTAGAAAAAGCCATTTCTGCAGAACAGCAAAAAGTGATAGAAGATCTTCAGGCACAAGTATCTGATATGACAGAGAAATTGGAAACTCTCAAACAGCGTCGTAATGAGGATAAGGAGCGTTTGCGTGAATTTGATAAAATGAAAATTCAATTCGAGCAGTTGCAAGAGTTCCGTACCAAAATTATGGCTGCACAGGCTTCGTTGCAAAAAGAATTGCAACGTGCTAAGCAGGAGGCAAAAGATGCTATAGAAGCACGTGAGCGACATGCGCAAGAAATGGCCGATTTGTCGGATAATATGGAAATGATTACGCTCGATAAAGAGATGGCCGAAGAAAAGTCCGATACATTGCAGTTGGAATTGGAAACAGCTAAGGAGCGCATCGAAGAGCTACAAGTTGATTTGGAACTTTTACGTTCAGAAATGCAAAATAAATCGGAAATAGCTATGGGTAATCCCATTGGCGATGGTATGTCTGCGTATGAGTTTAAACAATTGGAACAACAAAATGCACGTCTTAAGGAGACATTGGTGCGTCTGCGTGATTTGACAGCTCATGATAAACATGATATTCAGAAGCTTTCAAAAGAATTGGAAATGAAAAAATCTGAGGTTGCTGAATTGGAGCGCACAAAAGAGAAACTTTCCG
Source organism: Calliopum simillimum (assembly GCA_951812925.1). Lineage (NCBI taxonomy): Eukaryota > Metazoa > Arthropoda > Insecta > Diptera > Lauxaniidae > Calliopum > Calliopum simillimum. Next base: position 93,681,928 of record OX638371.1, on the reverse strand, counting down.
CTAAAATCGATGATATGGAGGCAACAGTCGCTGACTTGCAGGTAATGCATTCGTTTTTACCCTACATCCAGGAAGTTGAACGTTTTTGTCACTAGTTACATTTGAATTTTATTTATTTTTAATTTCTTAGTAGAAAGTTTTATGTAGTCACACGATATATTTTAATGACACTCAGTTCTATGGTCTGGTTTTCATTCTGTGAATGATTGAGGGCATCCCTTAAATTGCTCGTGGATTTTACAACAAAGGCTGCGGGAGATTTACAATTAAGTTATTTTAAGAAGGAAAGCATTAACTAATGATGTTGTAGTAGTTGACTGCAATGATGCGAAGCTGAACTACTTCAAGCATTAGTATAATCCAAATTATGATGTTCACCGACACAGCGGTTTTTTCGATAAAGATTTATTGCTGCCTCAATGCTCTTATTCTCTAAATCATTCGGACTTAAGAGTTAGAAAATTAAGGTCATCGAGTTTATGTTTGATTTGCCACCAAACGTGATTTATCAATAGTCTTGCATTCATCTATCTCACAAAAGTTCATTTAAATCATTAGTGATTTTTGCGTATGGCTGGTTTTTTTCGAGTACTTTGAAACGATTGTGTGATCTAAATCAAGGATGCCAGCATTTCAAGGATTTGCTCTTTGGGCGGGTTTTTTCATATAAAAAACCCAGGAACTTTACACTAAACACTAAATTTGTACCGTTATATATGGGTAAAAGATCTTTCTGGGAGGGTTGAACCCCCAAAAACACCCGTGTGCACAGGCCTGGACCCAAGCACAGTCAGCGTAGAATTTTGGCTTGTCTACAACAAACGCAATATTTCAATATTATCCAAATTTCTCGGAACTACAACACCCATGAAATTTTTGGTAGCGTAGAAAAAAATAATAATTTTTCATGGGTTTTGTTATTCCGAGAAATTTTGAAAACATTGGCCCACTTTTGTTCTACGCTGACAACTTTGATCTAAATATATTGATTAATAACAGCCAATTGTAACTTTTTATTAATAACGGGCTTTGACTACATCGTTAACTTGATTTTAAGAAGTAAAGTTTGTAAAAAATTTTAATTCTGTTTTTTAAATTTAAGCTATAAGTAGTGGAAAATTAGTCACTCACTTGGCCATAAGACTTAATCCTCTACGGAATGTTTCCTTTATAATTTCTTCTTCCTCTGTTCTTTTTACGTGATCCTGTTTAAATTACATCGCTCCATACTAGCCACCAAGTGGAAACAAGCTAGAGAAGTTTATTAAAATAAGTTTGGGCAAAAAGTTCCGGGGAGCCTAAAATTGTTTAATTATTAGATAACAAACAGATCAGATGACATCGTTGGTTTGAGCTTACTGTTCGATTCGTTTTAATAAAAAACATTAACATAATTACAAGAAAAAAGGCAAAATGCATTAAGGAAAAACAAACAAATTTTTGCAAGGCTAGTTTTCGTTACGTTTCATTGATCACCACAATCAAATCATCAGACGAAAAAAATTATGCAAGAAAAGTATGATATCAACGAGTTACAACAGCAGGGCGATGCATAACAAAGGGATGCCGTCAGCATGCCGTCACCGCATAGGTGCATAAGGGTGGATTTCAGGTGCTACAGGGAAGCAATAACAGACATCCTGCCTGACTCTTGGGATCCCGGGCCGGTCCGCGAGGCCCTCAATGATCAGCATATGCACCTTGCTACTACGGCTATTGATTCACTGTCACTTAATAAAGTGCTCAATAGCCGCCCTCCACTAATCAATCCTAGTGAAAAATCACTTTCGAGGGAGGCAAGGTGCATACCGGCTCAACTCCGCTCAGGATATTCACTTATCTTGATGAGCTACAGAGCCCGGATCGTTGAGGGGACCGCGGATCGGTGCCCATCATGTAGTAGAAGTCCGCACGACAGTTCCCACCTTTTCAACTGTTCGTCCCACCAACCTCTTTACGATTGACCTATGGTCCCGCCCGGACTAGGCCCGACATGTTTTCAACTTCCCACATTCCCAAATTACCAGTAGGTGAAAGGATTAATCTTGTTTTTCAATTTACAGCCCTGGAGTTGGAGTTGCTACAACAACAACATAACAAAGGGAAAACAATAAAATTAGAACTTTTGCATGTGCTGCATTTACTTTTTTGCTATGATTCTCAACATATCTATGCAAAGGGCTAAATAAAGTATGTTCGTCGAGTACTTTGGGATGTCGGCAAATTTTTAGTTTTTCCTTTATGCATTTTGCCTTGATTTTGTAATTATGTTGGTATTTTTTACTAAAACAAATTTAACAGTAAGCTCAAAGCAACAATTTCATTTGATCCATGCTTGTTTGGTAGCAAATAATGTAAATCGTTATCTGTTCTAAAAAACAAATGGGGCCAATCTTTTATGTGACCTTAAACTAAAATTTCTTAACATTTTAAAGAAATTTTTTGGTACGTAATTTTCGTCTGATTTTAATTTATACGGATAGTAGGGTTATCCTTTAGAAGGCTACATGTATTAATTTCCTACTAAATATTTTTTTGTAAACACAAATTGCTATAAATCTCGTCTTTAATGTCTAAGACTCAATTATTGTTTTTGCAAATTAAATTTATACCAATATTTTATTTATTGCACAGTGTAAACATTTTCACTGAAGCACTTCGTTATGCTAACTAACACAGTTTAATGCGATCCTGGGTGTAGGGTATAAAAAATCAAAGAAAACCATTTTAGCTTCCATTTTAATGTCTGTTCTTTTGTTTGTTTTCAACTCTCCAGGTCTATCAGGAGGTTATAAATCATACAAGTTTTAAATATTCATACAATTTGAAGAAAATTCTGTACAAATCACTTACAATTTTTTTCTATTTCAGGAACAAGTTGATGCTGCGCTAGGTGCCGAAGAAATGGTCGAACAATTGGCAGAAAAGAAGATGGAATTAGAGGATAAAGTGAAATTGCTCGAAGAAGAAGTTGCACAACTTGAGGCTTTAGAAGAAGTTCATGAGCAATTGGTAGAGAGCAATCATGAGCTAGAAATGGATTTGCGCGAAGAACTCGACCTAACGAATGCCGCAAAGAAAGAAGTGCTACGTGAGCGTGATGCTGCTATTGAAACAATTTACGATCGCGATCAGACTATTATGAAATTCCGTGAACTTGTACAAAAGCTAAGTGAACAGCTGATGGATCTGCGCGATAAGAATACTGGCGACTCATTAAAATCCAACAACGACTCAAGTAGTGGCAACAATTTGCACACCGAATCTATCGATTACAAGCAAATGTTTGCCGAATCGAAAGCTTACACGCGTGCCATCGATGTGCAACTGCGTCAAATTGAATTGACACAAGCCAACGAACATGTGCAAATGCTTACGGCCTTTATGCCCGAATCATTTATGAGTCGTGGTGGTGATCATGATTCAATTTTAGTTATATTACTCATATCGCGAATTGTTTTCAAATGTGGCATTGTTGTCAGTCAGACGCGTGAACGTTTTCCTGCAGTTGAAAATATTAATCATGAAGCGGTCATACAGGGTCATGCAGTGCATCAATACGCGTTTAAATGCCGCCTTCTGCATTACATACACAATTTGCAGTGCGCGCTACATCAGATTCTTTATGGCTTGAATAGCTGTCAACCAGATACGTTGTTGCGTGCTGGCAATTCACTGCCAGAGATGGTGGCACAGGAGAAAACTATCGATGCTATAATAGAGTTATTGAAATCCAATCAATTAGACGAAAACTCAACTACAGACAACATTGAAAAATGTGTTGCTTTCTTCAATGCTATGAATTCTGTGTTGCTTGCTGGCGAGGATCTACTCAATGAAACACAAATGATACGCGATTGCGTTGCATCGTTGAGTTCCGCATGCGATTCCATTCTCAGCGATGCTGCAATCACGAAAGCCATCATTGCAGAAGGTTCTAGCACCAGTGACACACAATTACTTATACAATTTATACTCGACAACATTGAGGCCATCAAACAGCAGACAAAACTTGTTAAACGTCGTCTACCACAAGATATGCACATCATTAAATGTGGCCTTTCGCCGCGCAAATTGGAGAGTATGCGCAACATTACCACTGCTCTTAGTAAAATCATGTCCGCCATGCATCAAGCCGTAAAACAAGGTGTGCAATCTATTACCGCTTCCATTGGCAGTGAAAATCGCGCTGAACAAATGATCGATCAACCGAAATTCTGGGACTTCCTATCGCAAGCGTGTGAACGTATCTACGAACAAGATGATCGTGGACCATCACAAAACTTCAAGGGCTTACTTTCATTAGCTGTTACCGAATTGCAACAAATGGCGCAGTATTTGCTCGATAAAGAGTATGAGATAATTTCCAGCGCTAATCAAAAGACAGAAAAAGTTCTCTCGCCTATTATATCACGTGCGCAGCATATCAAAAAGCAATTGGAACAGAAAAATGTGCTTGCTGCTACATTGGAAAATCGCGAAGCTGATATAAAACAATTAAAACTCAATGCTAAGATGAAACAAAATGAACTCTCAGAAATGCAAATACGCAAAGATCTTGCAGAGAAAAAGCTTTCCGTACTGCAGGGTGAATATGAGCGCACTGTGGAAAAGCTGAAGCAACAATATGAGGAAACACATGATCTGCTAAAGAAGAAAGAAAAAGAATTCGAAGAGACAATGGATCATCTACAAAGTGACATTGAAGCTTTGGAAAGTGAAAAGAGTAACTTGAGAGAAAAACTTAAAATTACTGGAGGCTCCTCAAAACGTGGTGGTACAGACACTGCAGTGCACTCTTCAAATATTTCCAACAGCGCTGCTAGTCACTTTACGCATCAAGGTTCGACGTCGGAAGAATTGCAATTGTTACGTACAGTTTTCCATAATGAACGTAACGAACGTTTACGTTTGCAAGCGCTTGATATACGTGACAAACTAAGGAAATTCGATCCTATTTATGTACCAAAGCCTAAAGACAAACGTATCACTGAATTGGAGAGTGAGTTAACGAAGATGAAACATGCATGGGCCTTGTCACTATTACAAACTGTGCCAAAGTCCGTAGCAGCAGGCGGCGGCAGTTTGATAACATTAGATGGTGGTAACATTGATAAAAACGCAATACAAAGGCGTCATCAGAGTGTACAACCCAAGGCTGAGATAAGTGCGCGAGCAAACACTTTGGCAACGGAAATTCTAAATGAATATTTACTGCGTAATCCACATCGTGCGGCACAGTGTGACTTTGCGGCATTTCCAACGGTAGAAGTAAAGCGTGTGCTGAAAATTTAAATCGAAGCGGAGCACAGAGTGTGGAGTGATTTCTATTTCAATTAACACTAGATGAGACAGCGTAAATTTATTTAGTCAATTTCGGTTTTACATACAAATTTAGTTTAAATACAAAATTTACTGAATCTTTACTATGATTTATGAAACATTAAGCATACTTTTTATACAGCTATTGAATTTAGGGAAAAGTGGTGCAAGCTCCTATGGAATATTTTTGGAAAACTTAAACAAATATATAATTCACTTTAAAAATAACAAAAAAGAAACAATTGGACATACTGTTTCTCAAGAAGAATCCAGTTCAATCAGTCGTAGGTAGCATCAGCTCCTTAAATGAACATATTATATTTTAGCAAAAACCCAAAATATGATAATTATTTGTTTTAGGCTGTTTGTTTTAGAAGTGCTAATCTAAGATTTAGTAATGTTTAGCTCAGACTTGGGAGTTAGCGCAATTAAAAAAATTTTAAACATCAATAAATTTATTCAGTGTTAGTGAAAAATCTTTCAATATCAGAAAATGCATTTAATGGTAGTTTTGCATTATCACTAAATTAAGGCAGCAATTTTCAATAAAGATTCCACTGAATTTGGTAATAGTGCAATTTCTTGATTTGATGATAATGAAAAATTAACCATTTTCACTAAATCTAGTTAAAGGGAAAAACTATTTCATAAGGTTTAATGAAACTTTAATGAACATTTTCAATAAATGTAATGGAAATTTTTATTAAAGTTTAATTTAATTCAACAAATTTTCACTATCATTGAATTCAATGAAACATTATTAAAAGTTTGCACTTAAGTTTCACTAAATTCACTATATTTAGTGCAACAAATTTTCACTTTCATTAAATTTAATGGTACTTGTAAAGAATATTTTCCAAAAAAATTTCGTTAAATTCAATTAAAGTGAAAAAAGCGGATTTGATGGTAATGAAAAGTTTACCATTATCACTAAATCTAGTGAAAGAAAAAATTTATTTCATTAAAGTTTCATTAAATTAAATGAAACAAATTTAATAGAAATTTTCATTAATATCATTAAATTTAATGCAACCAATATTCACTTTCAATGAATTTATTGCAACAAATTTTCACATTCATTGAATTAAATGAAACTTGTAAAGAAAATTTTCAAAAAAGTTTCATTTAATTCAATGAAAGTGAAAATTTGTTGCAAATTTTGATGAAATTTTGATTCATTGAATTTTCCATTTCAATATAGGCGAGGAGCCGGCAATACTAAAAGTGCCGTCATCGCGGATTCTGAAATTTTTAATGCAAAATGGTAGCTTACAATGAAACGAATAAGAAAAGCTTGGTCAGCATGGTTGTAGCCTGGCAGAAATATTTTAAATGATTTTTGAATTATTATTGATCAATCTTAATATTAATCGATGGTAAATTTCATAACAATTCAGAAAAAATCCGCCCGACCAAATTTTTTTGTCGAAAATGACCGATAGACCTATTTTAATGGTGCGACAGTGGGTACTTCCAGCAGTTTCTAAGCTCGCATACCAAGATATTTTTAAATTTGACATTAAAATACGTAAATTAAAAAAAAAAAATATAAATTTCCGTGATAACAGAGAAATTGTACCCACCATTAAAATAGATCTGCCGGTCATTTTCGGCAAAAAAAAATTGGTCGGCCGGATTTTTTCTGACTGGTTATGAAATTTACCATCGATTAATATTAAGATTGATCAAAATCCGCGATGAAGGCAAAACATTCCGAAAATTTAATAATTCAAAAACCATTTAAAAATATTTCTGCCAGGCTACAACCATGCTGACCAAGCTTTTCTTATTCGTCTTAGTGTAAACTACCATTTTGCATTGAAAATTTCAGAATCCGCGATGACGGCACTTTTAGTATTGCCGGCTCCCGGACTAATAGATTTAGTGAAAAATGTTTACTATCAAAAAATTTATTTTGTGGTAATGAAAAGTTCAATGAACTAAAAATTTAGTACACAACCTACCCCCAAGTCTGAGTACTATACCTGACTTTATGAAAAATAAGGTTTTAGTAACATAATTTACATAGCCTGGTATCGGACTAGACTATTTAATTTTCATAAATTACTTATTTTCAATGTGCTAATTCTAACAAACTGTTCATTCAAGTGTTAATATAGAAATAATATTGAAAGTGTGGGAAACCAGTTGCGAGTTGCTGAATATTTAATTTTAAGACTTAATATTTATTAGTTTTTATATTTTTTCAATACATCTCATTTGTTGCAATAAATTAAAGTTTTTTCTTAAAAAAAATTTGCTAATTTATGCAAAATTATTTGACTTTAACAAAAAAATGGGCATTAAAAGTATTGATTACTAATTTTTTATTCTAATCAAAATATAGTATATCTAGCTATCTATGCTTAATTTTGTATAGAAAAAGGCACAAATAAAAACCAGTTAATTCACACAATTTAAAATAATTTTTCTACACTTCATTAATATCTGTTTAAGTGTATTGGTTTTAAAATTTTTAACACCCTATCCCCAAATATGCATGTCTTAAAAAAAAACCATAACAAATCCAAAGCTTTTTCCCTAATGAAATATAGAATTTAAATTTGAAGAAAAAGACTTTGTTTCTTTATCGGCTGGGGTATGAAAACTAACTAAAAATGCTTTATATGTATGTTTAAATAAAAATCTACAAGAAGTTTTCTATATTTATATACCAATGTATATGAAAAATACTCTATTATTAAAAGACACAAACATATATTTAATATTTGTTTGCTGTAAAAGAAAAAGTATTTATTAATAAAATTATAAAAATTATTTAAAAAAACATAAAATAAATAAATCTTGTATCAACTGCAAAAAACGTGATCTTTTTATTAATGATTTCATGATTGACAGGCCAGCAAAATAATTTATGAGGCCTTATCACCAATTTGTCTGGAAATTCCCCCTCGAAAATACATTTCTTTCGTGAATATTTTTAGAATGGAAATTTTATTTCCAGCACGAAGACTTTTTTCTTCAAATTATTTTACAATCTTCGCCGAAAAAATAATATGCAGCCCTGGTATTTTCCATGATTTTTTTTTTCACATATTTCAAAAATTCAGTTCGTAATCTACATTTTACATTATGATCAATTTTTCTCTATAGGTAGAAGTTTTTGAGATAAATCCATTACAAAAAAAGTGTTTTCCCAAACCATGAAACTTTAAAAAATCATAGCTTTGTTAATTTTCACCAAAACAAAAAATTAAAAAATATGTACTCGATCATTTCCAACAGAGAATCATTAAAAAAATTATAAAATTAAAATCAATTTTGAAAGTGTAAATCTGACGAATAGTACCCCCTATATGTACAGCCTTGGCCAAAAGTATAAGGCACCCCAAAAAATGCATAATGCATGTTTTTATAACTGAGAAATGAATAAATGTTTATCATAAATACAATGCCGGGTTCATAATAATAAATAATACGCTATTTGATTTCTGATCATCAAGTATAGTATATCGTTGTAAATGCCTCGATGTGGGCTATATTTCATTCATAGAAGTAGTTTATCTCAAATGTTTTTTTCGACTAGTTGTACTCATTATCTTAGTTTCTACCACCCTAAAGCGCTAAGGACACTTCATAAAATTGAAGCCCATAAAAAATCATAAAATTCATCTCTACAAAGTTTCCTCAAATTGTTGAAATTGAAAAAGTTATAGCGAATCTTAAACTTCAGTACAAAATATGAAAAACAGGATTTTCCAAAACGAAAATCGCCCCCTAAAACTATGCAATATTAATTTTTTTAAACATTTGACATTTCAAACAGTATGCAGATAAATAAAAAAAAAAATAATTTTGCATAGTTTTAGGGAGCGATTTTCGTTTTTCAAATAACGTATTGGGGGTTATCGTGAATCAAGATTCCCGGGGAATTTTCGCAGACTGCCGTGCATTCTATATTGCAGTTTAAGAAAATTCCCCGGGGAATCTCGATTCACGATAACCCCCATTATTTAGAGGTCGAAAAAAATTTTTTTTTTTCCTTAAAAATCAAAACCGATAAGCTTTCAAAATGGGGGGCATACAGCGAACTTTTTTTTGTGATACTATCTAATGTATATGGGCATATCCGAAAATAGTCTTCCCTTATTTGACACAGGTTTTCAGAAAAATTTTTTTTTCATATTCTATAATATATTCCTTAACGTGTGAACAACAAAATTTCGACATGAGGAACTGTCAGGATGTCGTTTTACCGGAAAATTTCGAGAAAATCGAAGAACACACATTTCAGAAGTAGTAGATATGTTACGGGGCACCTTTCCGAATATTCTCCAGTAAAATTAACTTAACTAAACATTGTGGAATTGGTCCTCAGAGACTAATATATCCATCAAAGTCGATAGATTAAGTAAGAAAATTAAATAATAGTTCCAGTGCTATCACTCACCTTCTTCCTTGTCGGTTAAAGTCACCCCCTATTGTTGAATTCACCCCTACTGACGGTAGTTTATTATATGAACTCTAAGGAATAACATGTTATCAAAAAGTATCGGTTTAATTTTGGGAATATAACCATCGAAAGACCAGGATATACAATGTTCCTTTTATAAAAACGGTAAAAGTCAAAAACCCTTGGAAAGATTTCAAAAATATTGGCATCATTTGAACTGTTAAAATATTCCCTCCCAAATTTCTATATGGGCTTTGATCCGAATATCGCCCCTGGATTCGCCACTGGCATTATGTTAGTTTTATTAAAAATAAAAAAACAACAAAGATCGTCAGGTAATACATTAAGTCAGACAAATTACAAGTAAGCAATATTATTGCGTGACTAAAAAAAAATATGTTAAATAAGTATCAATTTTAAAAATTTTATTAAATAATTTATATATAAAAAAAAAAAATAATTTTTTATTTACTAATGTACATATTTTATTTATTCCAGTTGAAATTAACGTTTTATAAGATACCACCACCAACACCGAAGCCGTCATCAACAGAAAGCAGCAAAACTTTGCATGGCTTGGCAATAAATGGATATTCGTGCCAAACAGCGAAAAATGACGCTACCAGCGACAGAAAAACCAACAGCAGTAGCACAGTTTTGGCGCGTGGACAATAATTAACCAAATTGGCGATTTGTGAAACTGTAACGGAAATGTATTATTATTTTTTGAGTTGTTTATCAAAATTTCTCATTGTTGAAAAAAAGATTTCACTGATTCATAAAAACTATATTGCATAGTACTTATATTGGATATCATATAAAAACCTTGTTTTAACTATTAAACCTGAAGGTTTATTATATACATATACCAAAATCTAATTTTTATAAGAAAGTGTGGGCTTAAAGGACTCGCCATCCATAGGATGTAATCGATAAGGTTTAGAAGTTTCTTGGACCCCTGTGGAGTTATAAGGTTAAAACGGATTTTCAGACTTGTTTTACAAAAACAATCTTCTTGGGTCACCCTAACGAAATAGCCTGGCCATTTTTTTTTGTCAAACTCTCTACGCCGCACAAGTCAACAGCGTTATGCTGATAAGATGTGGGAATTCAACATAAACATCGATCCTTGCAATATATAAATGATGTTGCAGGACGGGCCTTGCAGGCTATACCCTTAATTCAACCCTGCTGCTAAGTGAATCCATTTGAAGTGTTTAACGCATTACAAGAAAAGCTGAAGTTTTCATTACATTTCACATAACTTTTTTCCATAAACATATGTGACCTAGACTATGGAAACGAGGTTTATGTGTTTAAATTTGCAACAAATGCGTAAATAAATGTATGCATGTAAATATGTTTATGCATAAGACTGTTTCATGCTTGCACAAAAAAAAAAAGAAAAGTTTTTTAATTACAATCTACGTTAACTCTAAATTTTGTTACAGTTATGCACAATTCAGAAACATTTGATTGAGCTACGAACCTAACTTAAACTCAGTTTTTTCACCGCCTTATTATACACTGCCTTCTTCTGGTGGAATTTTCTCGAAGATACTGGTGACTTTCATTCGCTTTGATGCTTTGTTTATTTTGTTTTCGTCCAAAGCTCTTGTTTGCTTCGAAGTTTACACGCAACGGAAAGAGATGATTGATGGCTTGTTGCATACATTTTTATTTATGTTTCTCGAACCTCAAGCCGATTAAACACCCTATTTTCTTTGGAGTTCTTCATCTAGTTTCTTTATCTACTCTAGAATCGTAAGGCCTCAACTAAACTCCTCTTACTTCTAATATTTACCCATATCACATATATGGGTATATCCGAAAATAATCTCTTCTTATATGACCCAGTTTTTAAGAAATTTTTTTTTTTTGTGTTCAATAACCAAATGTAACCAAATGTGGTCGAATATATTCCTAGACGTATAAAATGAAATTTTCAATAGGTGAACAAAAAATTTCGACCCGAGAGGGAGTCAGAAGGTCCTTTTATCTAAAAATTTTGAGAAAATCGAGATTTCCGATAATATACGGGAGATCACATGTTTCAGAAGTGGAAGATAAGTTAAGGGGCACCTTTCCAAATATTCTGGAGTTAATTTTTTTTTGTTGTTTTGAACAGATGGAGTTAAGTTCAGAAAAATCGTATGTGGGTCGTGGCGACCGAATGGGTTAAAAAGTAAAAATTTTTGGCTCTTTACGCCCACATAACAGGTCCTAAAATTCTGAAAAAAATCAAGCAAATTCCTTGACGAAAATTAAATCGACTTTGTGAATGATGATATTTTTTTTAAATAAAGCTCCCCATGTCCAGTAAAAAACGAAAAACGCTAAATTTCGCATTCCGTCAAAAATCACGTTTTTTTACCCAAAACTTAGTGTTTTTCGTTTTTTACTCGGCATGGGGGCTTAAATAAAAAAACATCATAAATAAAGTCGATTTAGGTTAGGTTAGGTTAGGTTAGGTTAGGTTAGGTTAGGTTAGGTTAGGTTAGGTTAGGTTAGGTTAGGTTAGGTTAGGTTAGGTTAGGTTAGGTTAGGTTAGGTTAGGTTAGGTTAGGTTAGGTTAGGTTAGGTTAGGTTAGGTTAGGTTAGGTTAGGTTAGGTTAGGTTAGGTTAGGTTAGGTTAGGTTAGGTTAGGTTAGGTTAGGTTAGGTTAGGTTAGGTTAGGTTAGGTTAGGTTAGGTTAGGTTAGGTTAGGTTAGGTTAGGTTAGGTTAGGTTAGGTTAGGTTAGGTTAGGTTAGGTTAGGTTAGGTTAGGTTAGGTTAGGTTAGGCTAGGCTAGGTTAGGTTAGGTTAGGTTAGGTTAGGTTAGGTTAGGTTAGGTTAGGTTAGGTTAGGTTAGGTTAGGTTAGGTTAGGTTAGGTTAGGTTAGGTTAGGTTAGGTTAGGTTAGGTTAGGTTAGGTTAGGTTAGGTTAGGTTAGGTTAGGTTAGGTTAGGTTAGGTTAGGTTAGGTTAGGTTAGGTTAGGTTAGGTTAGGTTAGGTTAGGTTAGGTTAGGTTAGGTTAGGTTAGGTTAGGTTAGGTTAGGTTAGGTTAGGTTAGGTTAGGTTAGGTTAGGTTAGGTTAGGTTAGGTTAGGTTAGGTTAGATTAGGTTAGGTTAGGTTAGGTTAGGTTAGGTTAGGTTAGGTTAGGTTAGGTTAGGTTAGGTTAGGTTAGGTTAGGTTAGGTTAGGTTAGGTTAGGTTAGGTTGGGTTAGGTTAGGCTAGGTTGGATTAGGTTCTGACTTTGAACACCTTATAACGTCGGTTAGACAGCGCTGGGAGTTCGCAAAGAAAATGAAAAATGGACTCTTTGGCGTCAGAATCTTTACAGCTTTTAGAAAGTTTTCCTATGTCGGTCAATCCTAACTTTGAGGCATGCCTCGTATAAAAAAGTCCCTGTAATGAATCCAATTAAGATTCTGAGGGTTCGCCTGTCTAATGAGAAAATTTTTCATTTTCCATGATATACGTTTCAGAAATTTTGTCAGTAGTTCACCTTTTCCAAGCAAGTTCATCAGCATTTTCATTGGCATTGAAGTTGCTGTGTCCAAGAACCAAACTAACCTTTAGATACATCTGAGCTAATTTACACCAAGAACCAAGAGCTCTCATGTATGCTTGACTATCAACATAGATGGCATAAATCATAAATTTTGTGCTAAATAACTTGACATGCCTTCCAACTAGCTAGAATTTCCACTTGTAGCGAGGTAAAGCAAAAGATTCGCAGTTATACAAATCCTTGCAGAAACCCAGCACCTGTACCAGCCCCCATTTTTGAGCCATCAGTGTATGTTCCTTTGGACTTAGAAATCGGAGCCCTGTCACTTCTTTCAGTTATTTTCACTTAAAAATTGGTTGAGAACATAAGAATAGGAGTGTTTGAGCCTAAAATTCCAGTGGTTTTCGTAAACTCAGTACCAAAGGATCAAAAAATATACGCTGCTTCCGGAGGCACCGAATAAAGACGGGACAACAAAAGTATGGTCATGCTGGTTTCTAAAGTTCTAGGGCCTTCCATAAGCGTGCATTAATGAGGTCTATCACATTAAGATATGATGGAGAAAACATTGTGCTGAAAGCAACATATGAAACATAATAAAGTCAAGATATCTAACAATTACTGGTGAATTAGCTGATTTAAGGTTTTTAACTGGACATTGAGTAAACGGCTTTATGTAATATGAAAATAATTAGTAATTTTTCTTGTACCAAATTATCATTCGGGCAGTATTATGTAAATACTGCATGAAAGAAAATAACAACAATTAAAAGATGCGTGTATTACGAAAACTCATGCAACTAACAAATGATCTGTGGGGAAAATCAAATCTGTCCAAAATAACTTAAACGCATTACAGATGAAAAACCCAAAATGCTACGTACGAGTACTTAGTTACTTACGACTCAAAGCTACTTACTGCTTCAGACAACATGACGACATATCATCACCCAACGCGAGAGACCAATGCGCAATGCTTGAAATGACTGTGTCAAAGTAAGTAGTTGGCATAGTTTTAATTAAATTGCGTTATTTATTAAATGGAATTGCCTCCAGTTGTCTTGGCTTTGTCTTTGGTACTGTTGTCTTGTCTGTCTGTCTGTCTGTCCGTCCGCAGTCTTTGGTGAATTATTGCACCGAAATGGATAAACAAATTGTGCGCGTGTATAATTTTTGCTAACATTGCGGTTCTGCAAGCAAAAGCGTAGTATGATGATGATAATGTGCTGCTGATTCCGTTGCGACTCAGTGATTTTTTTTTTTTTTTTTTGGTAAACCAACAACATATGTTGCCGCTTTCACCAAAATGTGCCCCCAACTTGAGCACCAACAATAGAGAAATAGCACCGGTAGTACTTGTAGTAGCAGCAATTGCTACAGTTTGTTTAAACGGCATTTCTTTGTCATACATCACACGACACACCATACGCTTGACTTGTCGCCTTTGTTTTCGCACAGTGGGATGATGTATTGTTTACCAATTGGAAGTGAATACTATGTAGCACGTTATGAAGCTGTCAGAATTATAAGCAATGCCATGAAGTGGAAACTGTTTCGAGACAGACTCAAGAGGAACGAATTTGCTCTCGTAAATATGGAAAATTATGCATTGCGAAAATTTGCCTCCAGAAATAACTGTTTAGAGATGATAAAATTTATAAATGAATCGAGATATAGGTTAAAATACATTCACCTTAGGTGGATCGCAAAAATATTCTTTCCAGCGGACCAACTGGTCATCTACAGCAGTTATTAAGTTCCCATTTTTATACCCTTTGTCCTTTCATTCGTAATGCGGAGTAGGACGCATGGCAGGTATTGGAAACTAAATATATACATTCTTGATCAGCGTAACTTCTTGAGTCGATATAGCCATGTCCATCTGTCTGTCTTTCTGTCCGTTTGTGGAAATAATTTTTTCGGTAAAATCAAACAAGATAATTCGATGAAATTTCATTCACTAGCTTCGCCATAAAAGCTAGTTTATGGCATTGCAAATGAGCAAAATCGGTCAAAGGGCATGTCTAAAGACCATTTAATGTTTGGATAAAACGAAAGAAAATTTCCTTACCACTAGTTTTTGATTAGTCTATTCTGTCAAAGAGGAGTCGTTGGTCGAAGTCGTTGAACAATTGTTGACCTTTCTATGGGGTTGGAGAAACCCGGCAGAAGATAGTGTCAGTTGGTAGGGTTGTGGAGAAGAAAGGGTGTCAAAGTTGTTGACTTAATGGTCGCAATGGAGGCGAAAGATGGTGAAGCATGGGGTGATGGTAGGTTGGGGCCGGCCCACCAGGGGGGAGATCTGATCAGACAATCCGGATCTCCCGCCACAAGAAACGCTGGTAGAAATTGGCTTGAACGTTTATTAACAGGAGGTTAACGGAGGAGTGATGAAACAAAACAAGAGCGGCTGTTGGCTAGACATTGTCCCATGTCTGGCCTCAAGCAGCCTGCTGCCTTCCAGTGGTAACCCCTGGTGGTTGACGGGGGCACTGTTGACCGCGCAGTGTCGCTGTCGGCTATCAGCTAAAGCAGAAAGGCGGAACGGCGTGACTTTTGGTGAGATGAAGGTTTTCCCTTTTATCCCAATTGTCACGTTACGCATATGGCAAAGTGGTAAAAAGCAACCCAAGACAGGATTTCGAGGGTTTTCCTGAGAAATCCGCACTTGGTAACGTGCTCCCACGATTCAAAGTAAGTCGAGTCGTAAAGTGGCCATAGCAACCTTGGGTAGGACTACTTCTCCCAAGAAAGTCTTGAGCTTCTTGAAGGCAGGGACGCACCAAGAAACGTGTTCGTACAATCCATGATAAATTGACATGGGTGATAAGTCCCAGGCGGATCAAGGTCATACTAACAATAGCGTTTTGCTACGAAATCTGACCAGAGATTATTCTGGTACCACGGGAGTCAGTAGCTCTTTGGAGTATCATTCTTAACCGGGTGCCATGACCCAAAGAGTGGCAGAGGTTTAGATAATCCTCATTTCCCTAC
The DNA here is from genome assembly GCA_951812925.1 of Calliopum simillimum. Taxonomy (NCBI): domain Eukaryota; kingdom Metazoa; phylum Arthropoda; class Insecta; order Diptera; family Lauxaniidae; genus Calliopum; species Calliopum simillimum. Next base: position 93,665,705 of record OX638371.1, on the reverse strand, counting down.
CATTGGAAGGAATTGTGTTTGATCGCATGATTCTAAAAATAGAAACCAACTATCGGCATTATGCTCATGGAAAGTTGCGCCGTCCGTCGTACACTGGACCTTGTGTGAAGAACATCGTGAGATAAGCCATCATGGCACGTGCTCACGTTAAGCTCAAGAGAATTCTGTTGACCTTTCTTGGAGAGTTTTTCATTCTTGTTATTCGAAAGTGTATTCTTGGAATAATTTTTCATAAATCAAAAACCATTCGCTAAATTTGGATCATTCATTATTTGAAGAAGGTCCAATAAGCCCATTCTCCACATATATTTTTTTTTACCGATTTCTTTTGCTTTATAGTCTAAAATTGGTCTAATCCCACTGTGTGTATTTTGTCTCATCATCACACGCATTGTTAACTGGGTTGATTTTTTATTAACTGCTCTTGTGGTTGCTACTTCTACACGACACTGCCACTAAATTTGTTTTTCTCTGGAATTATTTAAATTTTTTAGCTGATTAAAAAATATCACCACACGAGTATATTCATTTCATCAAATGCGAAATAGTTGGGGCAGGTAGAAAATAATGTTGCACTAGCGTGTGCCACAGTATTAACTTTAAGTTTGTCTTTATTATGTAAAAAAAAATGACATATATCCAGTGTAGAATATTGATTTTCTGTTGGATATAACACGTAAGCCAACATCATCATCATCTGCGTGTTCAGTGTCAAAATGTGGCGGCGATAACCACACCGGCTGCGGTCATTAATCCGCGTGGGACAGAAGGACAATGCAAAGTAGTCGTAGTAGTGGCAGTGGTTTTCGTTTCTTTTGTATTTTTATTTTAATTACGATTTTCATTCCTGACCTTTATAAATATTTGATGACTAGCTAGATACATATAAGTAGATGACCAAATGGTCGGACAAAATTTTTGCTCATCTAGTATGTTCTTAGTAATGTACATTCTAACGCCTTTAGCCCTCCCATTCATCATAACAATTGTATCAACAATCTACCACTAACACTACTACCTTGAAGTTGGTAAGAAACGCTCACCTGTACGTAAACAGTAAGTGCTCTCACGTGTACAACTCACACTCGTGCAGTGTGCTCTCTTGATATCGCTGTTTGGTGCTCTGAGCCATAATGTTTAAACAGTATGTTACTAGGAAACAAGATTGTAACTTTTAAAAATTAACTAAACAAAAACAAAGGTGGTCTTTGCACTTTTTTAACGAATGAACAAACATTTTTTCGGCCAAACCCTTGACTCGTATACCTTGACTTTAAACAGGACGCACGAAATTTCGTCATGTGAATTCTAAAATTTTCTTTTTATTTTGTTTGATTTTCAATATTTATTTGGTTCCTCCTTTGCGGAAGAGCCTTTGGTTGGAGTCTACAATCGTACATCATTTATTAGATCATCATAGATCTAGCCGAATTGGACCAAATCCTGTTTAACCACGTTGCGGATGAAAGCATTATTTTAGGATATCTTACAGAATAACTTGAGACATATCTCTATCATGGTACTGTCCGTCTTCATTATTTTAAAAACAAAGATACAGCGGGCGAGCTGAAATGTCAAAAGCATCTCTGAAATTTTATACTCGATCTGTGTAATAGAAGCACTGTTTGAAATTTTAATTGGAGGTGACATATTGTTATGTCAAAACTAGAGAGGTATAACGATTTTGTCAACTCCATCAAAATTTTGCAGCAGATGCAGCGAAAAATTTTTGCTTCTTGTTCGGGTAAAAAAGACTAATGATCCATAGACCCATGAGGGTCAGGCATTGTTAAATACGAAAGAAGCTTACGTGCCATATATACCAAATGTCACCGCAGCCTATAAGGCCTATTGTGCAATCCATGTATAATATATAGTATTATATAGTACTGAACGATGTTCTGACCATCTCCATTGTGGAACTGCTAATAAGATCACGGCAGACTATGCACTTCTACCAACGAAAGTGTGCCATAAAGCATTAAAGCGAAAACCGCAAGGTAGCCGAAAACTCGGCCGTCCTTTGATATCGTTTTAAAGATTGCTGAAAGAAGTAGTACGTGAAATGGGAAAATTTGGAGAGAATTAAAGACACTAGCTAGACATTTTGCAAGACGAAGAAGTTTGTGGAGCTCCTACATACCGAGCGGAGATAAAAAACATAAGAAGTACGAGGAAACGGATCTGGGGTAAGGAGAAGAAATGAAAATACAAAATTATTTTTAGTTTTCAATATATTTTTCAGCTACTATCGTCGATCAAAAAAGTCATTCCCGACTGGAGCAAATCGAATATCGCGCTGTTATGAATTTCCTTACCCAGCAAGTAAAATCAATTCAAACCATCCTGAAAGAGATGTCATCCCTTTACGGGGTATCTTGTTTGAGTTATACTCTGGTTTACTAGTGCTATAACCTCTTCAAGCAAGGCAGGGACTGAAGACGACTACTGTCAGAACGGCTGATTTGGTTGTCCACTCTGGAAATGATTAAGAAAGCCCAAAAATTAATATTGAAAGGTGCCCGACTAAAGAAGACAAAGCACGCCGAAATGATTGGAGTATTAAATACAAACATTTTTAAAATTCTTCACGATAACCTTGGTTAACGGAAGTTGGGTGCCGAGAATGCTCACGAAGCCTTAAAAAAATAGCGCGAGAAAGATTCTCGCGAGTTTTTGGACCTCTGTAGTGAAGAAAAAGAAGGAGTACTGACTCGAATTATTACGGGGGAAGAAACTTGGGTTCATCGTTATGAAGCTGAGTCCAAACAACACTCTAAGCAGTTTCACAAAAAAGGCACAGGGCCCTGGAAAATCAATCAACTCAGAAGATATCTTGTTGATTGATTACAAAGATAAAGGTGGGTCCATAAGTACGCTTGAATCTTAAAGCAAGAGCAGCTCAAGGAAGTCAAAAGACATAAAAGAACGAGAATGTTCTTGTTCACAAGAACAGTGTTGCGATGACAAACCTGCAAAAGGTGGGTTTCGAAATTTTGGCTCACTCACTTTACAATCCTGACTTGGTTCCTATTCCCAAACTTGAATATAAAAATTCTTTATGGGAAAAAATTTTCATTGATGAAGAAGTGAAGGATTCAGTTTCAAAGTATATTCACTTTGTTCTTCCGCTTGTAACGCAGAGAAGGAGGCGTGTTCGGTATAAAAAAGTATGTATATTTTTGATCAGCGTCACCTCCTGAGTCGATATAGCAATGTCCGTCTAACTGGTTTGCTGGCTGGGTGTGTGTGGAAATATTTTTTACGGGAAAACTAACCAAGATAATTCAATGAAATTTGGTACCTTGGCTTCGTCGTAAAAGTTTACTTGTGGGATTCAAAATGAGTGAAATTGGTCACCCGAAAAGCCTACCGCCTATACAAAAATATACTCAAAACGCAATAATAAGAGCATTGTTTGCTGTAACGCACGCAAAATACACATAAATACTAGAAATAGTAAATGCAAGCTCCGAGAAAAACAATAAAAACATTAATTTCAAGCTCTGAGAAAAACTAGTCAACCTGGGATAAGAGGGCGTGGCACCTACCATATAAACAAAAGTTTCAAAAAGTTGTACTGAAAGTGTTTTTTCAGATAACCCAACCAAATTTAACTCAAACACTAAGAACATTAGGCGCAAGCCCGGATCAAAAACCAGGCAAGCTCGTGAAAGAGGTCGTGGCACCTCCCATATGAGCAAAAGTTGCAAAAAATGTACTGAAAGCGTTTTTTAAGGCGTGGCACCTCATTTGCAAGCAAAATTTTCAAAATACTGCAGTGTAGGGTATATTAATTTTTGGCCAGGCCAAAGATAACACCCATTCAAGTTTTTTTTTTTTTTTTAAGACAAAGATAAAACAGAAAAATGTATTAGCGTATATAAAGAAAAGGAAAATAAGTTTGTATTTTTATTTCCACTCCTTAACTCCCATTCCGCGAACTTAAAAATGTCCTTTCGTATATACTTAATTTACAAAGACTTCTGCAGAACCTGCGAGAACGAAGGTGGAACAGAATATTACTGATCTTCTATTTGAAGAACGCCGAATTGGGGCAATGTTTTTTTTAACAATTTTGCTGACCAAATAAAGTTTTCACCCTGGACCGTTTTCGGGTGCTATTTGGCTGTTTAAGCAGCAATCAAGTTTCTGTACTTAACCTAGTAACTTATTCCATATTTTATATCTTCTTCAGACTTTTTTGAATACCTCGATTTTTTTTGATTTTTTATTACAGGTCAAAAAAGTAATATAATTACAATTTTAAAGCTAAAAGTCTAGCAACAAGCATCTAGGGCCTTCGGCTATCTTAAATTAGTATTAAAAAATATTATATGTCATAGAGTATATTAAGTTTAAATAATAGGTCTATAAAATTGTTGATATTGATTTCTGACGGTGTATTAATTGGAGGAATTTTGTGCGTAATTCGTATATTTTCTATTTCTGGACAATTGTAGATGATGTGCTCAATGGAGGCTATTTCTGATTGACAGTGTTGACATATGGGTGCTGAATCTCGAGAAAGATAATGTTGGTGTGTAAGTCTGGTGTATCCTAGGCGAAACCGAGTATAGGCTATTGTTTTTCTTCTATTTATTGCAATCGGATAGGTTGGTGGAATTTGATTCGGATTGATGCTTTTGTAGTGGTGAGAATAAGCTGACCAGTAGGATTTATTAATGTATAGTATTTTTTCATCAACTGCATTCCATATATCTTTTTTAAAAGTTGTGGCAAAAGTAAAAGTTGGTGTCTTTGTTGCAAGCTTAGCAGCATTATCAGCAGCTGTGTTTCCTGCAATACCAATGTGCCCAGGAACCCAATGTAGTTTGAGTAGAGGAGAGTTAATCAATGAATCCCGTATTTGTGAAATGGTTGAGTTATTGTTGTTAATATTTTTGACTGCCTGGATAGTGGATAGAGAGGTTACCGGACATAATCCCCACTTCGTAAATGGGGATTATGACCGAAAAATTTTGGTCATGGGGGCTATGTCCGCAAATCCCATAGGGGTTATGTCCGAAAAATTGGGATTATGTCCGAAAAATTTAATTAAGATTGAACAAAATTTTTGCAATAATCCATTTCAAAAATTTATATGGTGTTGGATGTTATAGACTGATCCGCGGCCGAAGGCCTCCGCGAAGCCGGTGTTGGATTTTTGGGAGTTTTAAATCCTGAGCTGCGGCTGCAGGCCGCCCACTTACCCCTACTCTTATGTAAAATTACTGTGGCTAGCAAACTAGGTGTTGGATATATTATAGACTTATCAGCGGCTGAAGACCGCCGCGGAAACGGTATTGGAATTTTCGGGAGTTGTAAATCCTGAGCTGCAGCTGTTGTCAATAACAAAATATCGTTATGGGGACTATGTCCGTTTTTTCCTGGGGATTATGTCCGAAACACTTGCGGATATAATCCCCATTTTAGAAATGGGGACTGTGTCCGAATTATTGGTGGACATAATCTCCATTTCGTGAATGGGGATTATGTCCGTGGGGACTATGTCACGGCACCGGATAGAGAATCAGAGCATATGATATATTTTTTGTTTTCTTTGTGAGCTATTTTAATAGCTTGTAGTATGGCTACTGCTTCTGCCGTAAGAATGGAGGTATACCAGGACAGAGCACCAATACAAAGTAGCTTACCGCTCTCGTTTACTACTCCGAAAGCAACAGAATCCTTAGTTTTTGATCCATCAGTGAAAAAGATCTTCCAATCGCTGAAACGGTTATGTATTTCTAAGAAGTGTTTACGAAATATATCTGGATTTTTTTCTTATTTTGTCCATTGATGAAGTTCTAGAATAACACAGTGCAACATTTTTCAAGTCATTGACGGTGAATTAAAATCCGTTATAAGGCGTCGAAAGTACTCGCCGATCAAGTAATTCTGCCAGAGCGTTTTGCAAAGTTGGCTCATATAATGATTTTATGGTCATTTTTGCGATTTTATGGCACAAGATGAATTTTTTTCAGTTAAGTTTGTTCGGCATTTTTTTTTTTCTTCTATTCAACAGCTACAACATTGCTGAAGTCATCAAAACAATATTTTCGGCTCGTTACCGAGATATAGCAATATGAAAAAATCGAAAAATCGCTCAAAATCCAATTTGAGGCAAAAAGTTGAAATTTTCAGCTGGATAATTATAATTTTTGTCTCAAATTGGACTTTGAGCGATTTTTTGAATTTTTCATATGGAGATATAGCCAGCTGAAAATTTCAACTTTTTGCCTCAAATTGGACTTTGAGCGATTTTTTGAATTTTTCATAAGGAGATATAGTCAGCTGAAAATTGCAACTTTTTGCCTTTGCCGAACAAACTTAACCGAAAAAAGTTCATCTAGTGCCCTAAAATCGCAAAAATGACCATAAAATCCTTATATGAGCCAACTTTGCAAAACGCTCTGCCAGAATTACTTGTTTCGGCGAGTACTTTCGACGCCTTATAACGGATTTTAGTTCACTTTTCATGTGTCGCACTGTGTAATGCTTTCCGATCTTAAGTGCCAAGGTGGTTCTCATAAATGATAATTTTTTCCAATAGATATAATGATGTCGTTATCCTTAGCAAGTTGCAAAGCACGATATAGTGTTCCGTTTCATATTTTTTTTGATTTGTTCATGAATTTCAGAGCCTTCAGAGTTCAAGATCTTAAAAGCTATTTATATTTAGAATGGGAGTGGATCGAAAAGCACCCAGTGCTACTCGAAGTGCTGAATGATAAATTGACTTAATTTTTTGGAGATTTCGCCTCGATGTTACTCCAAACATTGGCAGACCATAATCAATTTTTGAAAAAAAAAAAATTTCTAATCTTTTCTGGAATGAAGTATTCCGCCGAATTCTCATTTGAAATGTTTATTGAGGTATACTTAAAGGAAACTCAAAATTAAGTAGAATGTTGTGGTTAACCATTATGTTTCTGATGAGATAATAATAATTTAAAAAATATACATATATTCATTATTCTTTTTGGGGTTTCCCAAGCATCAAAAGCAATGTTCTCTAGTGCTTCAGTAGAGTTTAAAGAGAGCGGCGTTACTCTCTCTCTATAAAAACTTCAAAACATATGTTAATTTAAGCTTGTATATGTTATTGTTATTAACTCAATGCGCCATTCATAATGTTAGTTGGTGTTGGTAATTATATTGGTAGTTGGGTTTGGTTGGCTGGTTGTTTGGCTCATTGTTTTGGTACGTTGTCAGTTGGTAATATGGTAACCAGTTGACTAGGTTACTTTGTGTTTTGCCATTTCAGTTTAAACGCAACTCTCGCCAACGACGAACGTTAAATTGTACGTAACGTGTAACGTTAACGCCGTGTGCCGTCGTCTCGTATTTCGCTCTCGATTATTATATCCGTAGTTCTTGGATTTCAGTTTTTTTTTTCATTTTACTTTACGTTGTTTTTTTTTTTTCATTTTCATCGGGACCAAGGTTTATGCCACAAAACAATACCGCAAACGTAAAGATAAACTATATAGTATATAGATATATAACAATAACAATAAAAACAAAAACAAAAAAGCGCTCGAGTGTTCGTCGTTTCATTACAGAGTCATATGAAAGAAAAATTACATTTTTTTTTCTCGATTTGTTGTTATTATTGTTTAGTCAATAATTTTATGGTAGCATAAATTATAGATAGTTACTCTAACTCTGTATCGCATAAAGCACTCTACTCGCTGTAGATACACGTACTTGGTGGTTATCATAGTTAGCGCTCGATACCTAATTATTGGTGCAATACAAATAAAGCGCTAGCTATTTGTGTTACCATACCCTTTTAGATTGGCAAGCGCGCTATTTATTGCCAAAAGCGAGAAATTCCAAACTGAAAAAAGAAAAAAAATTTCAAATTTTGACAACGATTACAAATTGTGTGGCACGAATTGCATTGGATCTAATCAGTCGAACAAGAGAAGAGACGTGAAGCCACATAGCTATTTACAGAGCTATCGTGGAAGGAAGTGAAGAGCGTTGAAAAAAAAAAGTTCGTAAAAAAACAAAATTTATCATTATCTTAATATTTTGCTTTCATTTCATTTTTCGGCTACGGATCCATGCTTTGTTCTTGAATTAAAAAAAAAAAAAACAGAAAAAAAAAAAATTGTGAAACTTTTCATGTTTTATGTTGTTGGTCTACTAACGGTAACCATATTGTGAGGTCAAGGGGTGACGGTTAACAAACTCTACGCTTTGAGCAAACAGCAACAACAACAACTGGATATAAAAAAAAAAACTAAAAAAGCGCCCCAACTCTTCTTGGCTAATAATGAACAGCGTAAAGCAACCACCATTACCAAGAAAGAAAAAAAAGTAATAAAATCATAATTTCAAAGACCGGACCCAAGAATAACCGGATGCATTTGTAAATTATTTATCTACGAGTATCTACTGGAAAACATCATTAGATTCTTAATGCAACTAAGTAAATGACGTTAGCGTGCACTTTAAGTTTTCAACTTGCAATGCTTTGTTCCATCGGCGGTTATATCAAATGATACGTTTGACAATAAGTTGACAGGAAACAGTTGTAATTTTCCACAAATTATCATAATGTGTGTGTGTGTGGCAAGAAGTTATGTTCTTACAACATGGCAACAACAGTAAAAAAGAGAAAACTAGATATGCATAGCTAGTAACTAACTGACGAAGCTAAATCTACTTAGTATAGAAGACACTGTGTTTGGCATTAGGTCATCATTATTTATTAATTCTTTGTAGTTCTGCTTTCGAGGCCCTTAGGGTTTTCTAATGAAGTTGTGCCAAATATTGAGTTTTATTACCAATGGCTATATAGTTTTGTTAATTATAATACATGTATTTTAATCAATGTAGAACTTTTAAAAACATAGTTGGCACAACATACTAATTTACCCTAAATATTTCTTCAACATTTAATTCTTCTTAAGGAAAATCTATTAAATGATTAAAATATTTTGTAATGAAACTAAAATAATTAATTAAATTAATCAGTGTCGACCGTTCGAAGCTTTCACAAAAGATATGACTAATTTTACAACGCAAAAATATTTTTGGCATAGATAGCATATGCGATAAAAGTTTTTGGCCGCTCCCTAGATGTTTGTATGATAGTTTTTTCTCGGATAGGTGAAAATGCGTAATTTAAATATATTACGTTGATTTTATCAAATTTCTTTTATCATTTTCGATGAGAAGTTGTCGAAAATATTCATATCAGTTTAATGAATTTTAAAAGATGGATGCTTAAGTTTTTAGTTTCGTCACAAAAGTATGCTTGTTTTTAAATTTAAGTACTAACTGATGCCATGCCCTTAGTAACCCCTCTATCTCTAAATATTAATTGAATGCGTCTTCTTGATGAAAACCTCTAACTTCTTATATTAACTGTAATTGTGTCTTATTCTGACGAAAGTTCTTATTCTATTCTTTTGTATGATGTATGCAAATTAACCGAGACACATAATTCACCGACATATTAAAAAACTTATGTATAGCTAACTGGGAAAATGTTTTCGGGCCCTTGTCCAATATTCCACAATTTTTGCAAGGTGTCTGGTAGACACACAAACATCTACTTATATGTCATGTTTTACAATAATAGTTGTTATTGGTGACAGATATAGCAGTTTCCATAAAACAATATGTTTCCGGTCGGTCTTATCATTTCTCTCAAAAACTAAAAAAAAAAAAAAAAAAAAAACTCGGAACATAAGGGCAGAACCCACTCAAGGGGAAAAGAAGCGCTTCAAAAAGCCTTCTGAAGAACTTCTTTTTCACCAATAAACGCTTCCGCTCCGTATGGACTTTTCATTCTTTTTAACATTTTCCTTACGGAAAAGGTCATTTTGAAGCGCTTATTTGTAATGCAGCGGTAAGTGTTCTTTCAATATAACAAAAAAACAAACTGGCCGCACTAGGATTCGAACCGAGAACCGTCCGTATGATATGTATGTAAGTATTCTCCTAGGAGGAGCGTAGGGCCAATATGAAACGTCTCCATTTGTTGCGATCCCGACTTTCCCGATTCTTGGATTTCCTTTCTCAGCGACCTTTTCCAGTTGATTTTGGGTCCACGACGTACGCTACTGCCTTGTGGATTCCACTGAAGAGCCTGGCGACCAACTTCGCTGTTTGGTTTCTGGAGAGTGTGACCAATCCATTTCCACTTGCGCAGCTTGACCTCGTTGGTTATAGCCCCCTGATTGCATTTTTGATGTAGCTCGGCATTTGATTTAGTACGAGGCCACCAAACCTTTAGTATACGTCTTAAGCATTTGTTGACGAATACTTGCAGCTTGTTCATTAGTTGTTCAGTAACAAGCCATGTTTCGCCCCCACATAACAAAACTGATTTCACCATCCGTATGATAGATTGAAATATAATTTTTTTAACTTACAATTACAAACTCGTTCGACCTTTAGACCATTGACCAATATAATAAAGAGGTAAAAAAATTGTATACAAAGGGCACTACTTTTATTTCGGAAAAGGCAAATAATAACAAACATTTTTAATTGAAAATGGCTTTATTGCTTTTCAAAATATTCCCCTTGATAATCAAAACACTTTTGCATTCGTTTAAACCATTTGTCATAGCAGTTTTCGCATTCCTCTTGTGGCACCTCAAAAACATGGTTTTTTAACCCGCTTTAACTGCTTCTTTGGAGCTCGTAAATCGTTAACCACGCAGTTTACCTTTGATGTTCGCGAACAAGAAGAAGTCATTAGGTGCCAAATCAGGACTGTACGGATGATGAGTCATCAATTCGATGTTTTGACTGCTCAAAAATTCACCTGTTTCACGAGATGTGTGAGAGCTCGCATTGTCATAATGGTGAATGATTCGGCTTCGGGGGTTAGTTTTACAAATTTCTCCCAAGAATTTCGGAAAACAAATGGTCATGTACCACTCAGAATTGACCGTCCTATGTTGCTCAAGTGGAACAGTGGCCACATGACCCATTCGGCTGAAGAAACAGGCGACTATTTGCTTCGCTTTGCTTCTTCCACGAACAACTTTTGTTGGATTTAGCTCGTCTTGGAATACTCACACGGTCTATTGCTGTTTTGTTTTCAGCGATTGATAAATTATGGGGTTTCCAACAAGAACAAACGTTTTTTACAACAAAGTGGTCATGCAAAATCGAATGCATTGGAGTGGAACTATTGTGCAAGGATGCCTCTAACTCACAATATCCCACATGACGATCTTTCATTATCAGTTCATGCACTGCATCGATGTTTTGTGGCACAACAACCGATTTTGGACGACCTTCACGGAATTCGTCGGTGACCGAACTCCGACCACAATTGAATTCACTATACCAACCATATACTGTGGTTTTTGATGGTGCTTTATCGCCATACAAAGAACTGAGTTCATCGACACATTCTTGTTGAGATAATCTACGTTGAAAGTTGTGAAAAATAATCCAACGAAAACCTTTTCTTGAAATTTCAATTTTTTGGCCAAATTGATTTTCTTATCTCACTGGAAACAACCCAAATTGCACTTGTACATCAAAACGTTGTGAGTACGTTTATGCTAAAAAATGTCAAAATTTATTATGGTGTTGCGATATTTTAGCTATTGACATTAGGGTTGCCAGTTCCCGAAACATAAGTAGTGCCCCTCGTATTAAGAAAATGTGTCTCCAGAATTTGATATAGAAATGCTTCCTACAGCCATTCATTGACTATATGAATCATTTCATAAAATATAAGAACGAAATTCATAAATTTTTTTATTTTTTGAAAAATAAAATAAAAATTTATAAATTTATTCATTAATATTATGTTTTTGTGTGAAATAAATAAGAGAATGGAAAACCGAAAATTGCAATAAAAACAAGTAAAATAAAATAAATTATTATAAAAAAATAAATAGCGCGCAATGGGGATCGAACCCATGTCCATGTCGAACTTGTGCAACGTGTGTGTACAATTTGTATGTTTTTTTTTATATTTTGGTCTCTTTCTCTCCTCCACTTTTTTTAAAATACTACTCAAATATTGAAACAAACATATCTCTCTAAACAGAATTTGACATTTGAATGCTTACTGCAAGCTTCTAAATTTCTATGGAAACAAGCGCTTTTAAAGTGCTTGGTTAAGAAGCACTTGAAATCAAGTATTTCCCCTTGGGTATTAAGAAACGGTGGTAATGTTTCCTTCATCACAAACATTTCGCTGTCCTTGTTAAATGTGCAAAAATAGTTTTATCGTAATATACGAAAACATTTTCACCTTAGATCAACAAATTTAAAATTCTAGAAGAAATTTTTTTAAATATATATTGTTCCAATGACATCACAATTAGGAATAATTATTCATATTTCGATTCAAAGGTCTCTTTTAAAGTTTACGAGCGAAGTTCCCTTTGAGCATTACCAGTAATTAGATTGTGTAGTCTAATTCTGGTGATAGTACCAATCTTTAGATAGTACCAACCAAAACAGCAACTCAGCTTAAAGTACTTAATGGAAAATATATTTCATGACTGTATTTGACATTTTATTATCTTTTTATAAAAATATTCATATAGATAGAGAGAGAACTTATTAAAATGATAACATGATCAATATTGATTATAAAAAAAAATGTTTGTGATTGTTTTAAATCATTCCACAAATTAATTTCAATTAAGATTTCTTTTAAATGGATATATGAATATTTTATACTTAGGCTTATTATGCTACAAAATTGCATTAAATTGACTCAATCTTCTGAGAAAAAAATCCCAGTAAAAGTAATTTACATTCAAGTACTCGTATGTACAAATTAATATATTTTATAACGAAAAACGTCATTTGCATTGTAATTCATTTGAGTACTAAAGTCTTTCTTATCAACCCATGATAAACAAAACAAATAGGTACCTTCATATATAAAAAAATCGATTTATAGAAAAAAATTATTAATATTTTGATATAATATTTATTAATTTGTCAGTTTGAAACTAACCTTCAAACAAACTTTAACCATTGATTTTTACACCACAATGTTATAAATTGTGTGAAATAATTATCTATTGTAGAATATTCTTAAGGAAAGGAAAAACTTTGTCTTTCATAGGCGCATGTTCACAGACCGAAGGTTCCTTGAAGCAGTCTTCTTAATGTAAATACCTGAGAGTACTATATTTTGCAACATCCTGTTTGACTTTTTCCTAGTACATCTTTCACTTTATGAAAATAAATTTTAAAAATTTCAATAACTTATAAACGACATTGACCTTTGGTAAAATTTTCACTTTCATTGCCATATGCAAGAGCGCATCTTAAAGATGATAACTTTTGCAAAAATATCTTATATTTGCATAAGAAATCTTAAGGACTCGTAAACAATGTATTCTGCGATCAATTTACACTTAAAATGTTTATTTTAAAATCTTGAAATTGCAACAACCTTATAACAAACTTTCAACTTTTGCCAATACAACAAGGTACCTTATACAAACATTACTCATCACCTACTTCAGATACGAGTATTTAGTAAAAAATATAAAACGAAAAACTTCCAAACGTGTTATTTACCCAACACATACAAGTGGAAAAAGCTTTTAAATAAATTAAAAATTTATAGAATTCGATTCGATTTTTGCTTATTCTACTGGTAAAAGTTTTTTTTTTTTTCGTGTAGTTGACGTGACATTTGAAAAATGATAGACAAAGGCATAAATTAATTACCACAATAAATATGGTATATGAATACATGCATATATGATTTATTATGTGTGGGCTTTTTGAAGCAAGTAGTAAAAAAAAGGAAGCGTTTATAGTTTTTGTTTATACATATACATGCAAAGTATATATATTCTTTTTAATATGTACACGTATACATATGAGTTGAAAACTAATTAAAATTTCGTCGTAATTTAAAATCATTTCAAAACTAAAAATTGCCTTAAAATAAGAACGTCCAAAAATAACCACTCCTCCCAAACCGTTTGCCAAAAATCAATGGAAATTGACACAAGAAGGATAAAAAATGTCAAAAAAAAAAAACACATAATTTCTCTAATAGCATCAATAAACATGTGGCAACAAGGAATGATAGCTAAACTCATTATTTGATCACAAGGCAAAACAGTAGACTGATTAAAAAAAAACGATTTTTGGAAATACCACGATTACCCCCAAAAATCTGAAGGAGAGTGCCGAAAAAAGTGAGCTGAGAATTTAAATAAAAATGCAATAAATATATTGGGTGTAATCGATGACGTTACGAAGCTTCTAGAAGGTGATAGAGGAAATCTAGACTAACAAAAAATTTAACCAGGAGGGGAGTCTTAAATGTACCTCTGAGGAGATATAGGGTTAAAACTGATTTTCTGACTTGTTTTACAAAAACACTTTTGTTTGATCACCCTTACGGCTTAAAGATAAAATTTTTTGATAAAAAGTTTTACATAATTGTATGAGCTTTCTAACAGTGTATTTGGCTTAAAAGGGCTTAAAAAGATTTTGCTAAATTGGGGGCCTTTAAAGTTCATATCTTCAATATTTTTTTTTTTTGACGTTGGCGGCCATTTTGATATGAAAAAGGTCTCCATTTTCAAATTTTTTTTTGGTCCAGATCTCCTCTATCACCTCCCAAAAACTTCGTAACCTTATCGATTACACCCTGTAGAACAAAGTTCAGTGAATTCGTTAGTGATGAAGAAGTTATTTTGTTCCCATTTTATCTAATTCTATTTAATTTTTTAGGCATTACTTATTCTTAAGTTTTAAGCATTTTTGTCTTTAGTGACCTCTAATGAAATTCTTCGTAAAATATTTTTGGAGAACACCAAAGGGCTCTACTTCCCAACTCGCCAACACCCATGTAGCTCTTCCTCTTTTTAATTCTCTCTCATCGATTCTGCACGAAAAGATTATTTCTTATTACCTTGTGTTTTGAAATTTGTATTCAAGACACACACCTTCGAACTGTATATACACAGAGCTTTGTCAACTGTAATGAATATAAATTATTACAGTGCCTCTCAAACTGAAAAATCGCAGTTCTTCTCAAACTATGGAAAGGACGAATAATTGCACCATGATGCCAAGAGATGCAAGGAAGCACTGGAGCAATTTTTTGAAGTTTGTGTTAGCCGCAGACGGTAGGTAGCTTTGACGAATTTAGAAGTTAAACGGCAGCGTAATTCAACCAAAAAATCTGTATACATCTCTTCTTATCCGGAAGCAAAGAGATATCAATAGATTTTTTGGTTGAATTACGCTGCCGTTCGACTTCTAAATTCGTCAAAGCTACCGTCTGCGGCTAATACAAACTTCAAAAAATTGCTCCAGTGCTCTTTGCGTCTCTTAGTTATATAACTCTTCGCATGATGTAAAATTTTTTAAAGTGTTGAATTTTTTCGAGAACCATTAATGTTTTCGAAAAAAATTGAGTCAATGAGAAAATTGTAGAGAAAGTTGAAAAATGATACAAAAGTGTCAACATGTTTGCTGTTTTTTTCTATAGATTTCAGTGTGCTTCAGTGTCCTCGCTCCCTCCTTCTAAAAAAATCAAATTTGTCATATCTCTGAAACTATTTGACACATATGAATAGGATTTGATTTCAGGTAAAGTGAAGCGAACAGGATATGTCACCGTAAAAATGTTAAACCAATTTAAAGTACTTAGTTGATATAGAAGCAGTATTTTTTTCTGTTCTTAATTTGGTCTCCTAGGTATAGACATCAAGCAAAAAAAAATTTGGTCCGTATCGGAACATATTTCATCGGAAAAACGCTATTAATATGAAAATATGGAAACAATCAATCCTATCTTTGAAACTATTCGACATAGGAGGATGAGATTTAGTACATATATGAACAACATATGAGGAAATAGTATCCAATAAAAAATGAGAAGCGCCATGCCCCAAGTCTAACAATTCTGAAAAAATTCAAGCAATTTCCCTGATAATAAATCGAGTTCAAATTTTTTCATTCACCTATTGGAAATTTCATTTTTCACGTCTAGAAATATATTTTACCACATTTGGTAATAGAATATGAAAAAAAAACCTGTGTGAAATAAGGGAAGATTATTTTCGGATATGTCCATATGATACATTACTCGAGCTCTAATGGTCATCGACAATTTTTGCTTGCAAAGTTATCGTCATTCTAAGATGACAACATGAAAAACCCAAATGCCATGAAAAACGTACTTTAGGCACTTATTCTTTATATTTTTCAAAAGAAATATATTGACACTTTTGCTCCCCACTGTATATCGTGTGCTTCAAAACAATGATTTAGAGAAAATAATTTATAAAATAATAAAATCAAGATATTTTCATATCCATAGAAAATTGGTGAAATTCAAATTGAGCAACTGTATTTTTTTCCAAGCCAACGCCATTTCACCCTTCCACGATGCACCTTGGTTACCTACCAAAACATTTGTTTATTGCATGCAAGCGTTTCCTTGACAATCCACAGTTTTCCCCCTTTGTATTTGTATTGTTTGTCACAACAGTCAGTTGTTGTTGTTATTTTTAGTGTTGTTGTCTTTTTATTGTTTGTTTGTCTGTCGGTTGATGTCATTAATTAATAACGTGACATAGGAAAATCTGTCCATAATGAACCCTCTTCATAACAACAAATGAAGTTTAATAAAAAAAATGATGCATATTTAAAGGCGCTTCATTGCGAGCAGGCGCACACAACACCAAATAATTATTAATTGCTTATGTACATTTTCCCATTGTCTTTTTATGTTTGCAATTACGAAAAAAAACACTCAAATTACATGTATGTATATGAGTAAATGAAAAGAAAAACATTGCAACAAATTGCAATAAACAAAAAAACATTGAAAAAACTGTAAAAAAAAAGATAATTTCGCCATTTCATTGAATTCAAAGTGAGCGCGCGCAAAAAAAAGATGTTTGAAAATTTTGTAATTTTCATGCAAAATGTGTAATTTATTGCAAACATAAAAATAACAACAATTACATAGACGATATGTTCGTAAGAAAATGAAACAAAAATGAAACAAAAAAAAAAAAAAAGTTGTATTTCTTCGATTTTTCCTTTAAACTTTTCATTCATTCAACAATTCAATTGTAACGCACAGTTTAGCAAATTGCTCTGGTATGTGCGTAAATCTTGTGTGTTACCTCACATGTACAATTGGAAGTCTTCTCGTGCATACGGAACACATGTTGTGCATGCAAAATGTTGGGTTTGAAATTAAAATGAGGTCTTCTTTGATTTATTAACATGGTATTGTAATAAATTGTGAAGTTTAGTTTTGTGCGCGAACTTAACCTATTTGGATTCACAACAAAAAATACATTGAATTATAAGTCTTGTAGTTTATCTTCCCGAAATTACTTATACTACACAGGTACACCGATACTTTGTACTTTTGATTATAATCAGATGTACGAATAAGGAAAAATTTTGATTTATCGAAGTCCAAAAAAAAAAAAACGCAAAAATTTTGAAAAAACAATCTCACATATTCTTTGTAGAGTCTAAATATTTTATGTCTTGTAAAAATTTTTGATAAAGCCTTGCTCTTTAGTAAAATATTGTGAAATTTCAAATATTGAATATTTTTCGACCCACTTCATTTCAAAATGTTAATTTTAAACTAGTAAGGGTGGTATCTTTGGCCTGGCCAAAAACTAAATACCCTACACTGTATTTCAAGTATATTATTAGGAGAGTATAAGAACAAATGGCTTATATGGGAAGTGCCACGCCCTCACCTCCGAGCTTACCTTGATTTTGCGTAGAGCTTGCATTTACTGTTCTGAGTGTTTGAGTAAAATTCGGCTAGGTTTTCCTTATAAAATCTTTCAGTATAGCATTTTGAATGGGAGGTGCCACGCCCTCTAATCGTACATCGCCTACTTTACGCTCAGAATTTACGATTAATGTTTTTCGTGTTTGAGTGAAATTTGGTTGGATTATCTCAAAAAACACTTTCATTATATAATTTTGAAACATTTGCTTATATGGGAGGTGCCACGCCCTCTTGTCCGAGTTTACCCAGATCTTGCGTATAGCTTGCATTCATAAATCCGAGTGTTTGAGTGTAATTTGGTTGGGTTATCTCAAAAAACGCTTTCCGTATAACGTTTTGATACTTTTGTTTGTATGGGAGGTACCACGCCCGCTAGTCCGAATTCACCTAGTTTTTGCTCAGAGCTTATACTTACTTTTTCTAGTATTTATGTGTATTTTGTTTCTGTTATTGCAAATAATGCTCTTATTATTGCATTTTGAATATATTTTTTGTATGGGAGGTAGGCGTGTCCGTTGACCGATTTCGCTCATTTTCAATCCCCCGAGTTAACTTTTACGACGGAGGCAGAATACCAATTTTCATTGAATTATGTGGCTCAGTTTTCCCAAAAAATGTATTTCCACACACACCCAGCCAGCCAGCCTGACAGACGGACATGGCTATATCGACTCAGGAGGTGACGCTGATCAAGAATATATATAGTTTTCCATACCTGCTACGCCTCCTTCTCTGCGTTACAAACGGAAGGGCAAAGTGAATATACCCTGGGTGTAGGGTATAAAAAGTTGTTGTCCCAAGGTCATAACAAAATCACATAAGCAACAGTTTTTTAAACACATTAACCCATTATATCCTGTTTTTATGGGTCTGTTTGACCCTTTTTTAAAAAAAAACAGTTTTAATGGGTTAAAATATTACACAAAATATTCTACGGAAAATTTCATAAAAAATAAAATAAAATTTTAGTCTTAAAATGCTTAAATAAACTTTTGAAAAATCCAACATAAATTTTTAGGGTTGCCACATGGTTTTGTACAATTTTAGAAAAGTTTATACATATGACCGTTTCTGAAACCAAAAATTTTAATTTAGTTAAAAAACATATGTACTAAACAAGATTTTCAAATATAATCAGGTCGCTAAACTAAAAATTTATGTTGGAGCTTCGTGAGGTTTATGGACAAGTCTAATGAATTAACCCATAAGCGACAATGTCTCGTAAAAGAATCATACGAAAGAATGATCAAATGTTGCAAGAAACAGTAATATCACAATGAAAATAGCAATTATTTTGAAAAAAGTTGAAACTGGTGGGTAGGCACTCTAATTGTTTATTGATTTAATTATATAAAGATAAAAGAATATGTATAGTTATATAAAAAAAAACTTACAGGGAGAATGACACCCACCTGCGTTCTTTACAAAATTTTTAAACTTTAAAAAAACGTACAAATGCTCACTATCGAAGACTGTCTGAGCTGAAAATTAACTGAGTCTCCTCTTTCTCTTCACTTTCAGTTGTCTTTTTACTCAATATTTAAAAAATTTACAGTTAGAATAAGAAAACTTAGCTGAGATAATCTAAAATGAGTGACCAATTTCTATGTATGTCAATTCTAAGTATATAAAAAAATATTTTTTCGAAGAGTTAGCACAAAAAAATAGTAACTGAAATATATATTCAAACAATGTCGTATAAGTTTTTTTTTTTGTTTGAAAATAACGTTATATGTGAAACGGTCAAATTAAGTGCACTAAAAAGCGATTTGAAATAGCAGGGAGAATGACTTTTTAACACGTTATGTTTTTATTTTATAGTAAAATATTAAAAACTATTTTTTTTTTTTTCAAGCTATTCGAATAGAAGCTGCTGTTAAGTATCTGTATTAAATAGTTAAAAAATCAAGTTTTATGTTTAAACATGGTTTTGAGGCCCGCGACATTGAATGGTATATTTTTCGGAGAATCACCAAAGTAACTTGTTGATCAACTTTTTGTCTACCGCATGCTTTCTTGAAGCTCTATATAAAGCTATATAGCAGTTGATCAAGTTATTAACATCCCATTTCCGAATTAAGTAGTTTTTGAAGCTATTATTCATTCTGCAGAAGTGTTTAAGGCCTCTGCGTGTATTATATGCTCCTTCCTCTATTGGCTATAAAGTCAGCACTTTCATCATTCAAAGTGGAGTTCATTGATGAATTGTAGGTAGGGTTGGTGGTAGAAATAAAAGACTTTAAAGTTTTCGATAAGGTTTTTACAAAATGAAAACATTATTTTATACAAATGAATGCATACAACGATAAATATCAACTAAGCAGTACTAAATTAATTAAATTACTATTAAAAAAAGCATGAAGAATAAATTTCATACACAGGTAGCACTTTCATACCAATTTATAAATTAAAACAACAATATTTACATAAATGCAAAACTAATTGAAAAACTTAATTTTATTAAGCAAATAGACCATATCGAGCATTTGACGTGAAACGGACAACGAAATAAATTATGGATTCCGCAATGCATACCTTCTTCCGGTTCTATAGTACCTCTAGAAGGCATGAAAACTCATTTTCTGAAGTGATAGGCCAGAATTAAAGGCTCAAAATGGGCCTAACATTAAGACGAGTTTATTTTCAGTGTTGTGGTTGTTGCTTTTCGCTCAATATTAGTTTTGAAAATGGCAAAAGTTCATAAAAATTAATTAATTTCAAACAACTTTTGTTACTAAAAATTTTATCATCATTTACATATAAACAAAATTGCTAATCTTCTTTAATTAAAACAAGAAAACATGCTGTTCTTTCAACAAACTTAACTAATTAAATTGTGCATCCAACTTTAAATAAAAAATCTAAAGAGACGACCATCATCATCATCCTATAAAATACCAACAAGTTCTTATAAAATTATTATTATGATGATGAGGCTTATAAAATTATGGCATAAATCATTTGGCTTTGTGAAATTGGCTAAAAATTGTTAATGATTCATGTACAACAAGCGTACAACGCTAAATAAAACATAAACAAAAAACTTTTAATAACAAGTTTAAAAAAACCAAACCATCATTAAAACAACTAAAACATACAAAGCTTAAAAATAAATAAATAACAACAACTGCAACAACAACAACAAATTAGTTGTTAACAACATCTTCTTTTATTATGAAACAAAAATAATATTGTGGGTTGCATGCATTTAGACGATTTCATATTTGAGATGGAGGCACGCGCTTCAGCGCGGGAATCAGCGCCCGAACCTGATGTCTGGACGCAGTTACAGCAAAAAGAATCGGATGTAATGTTAGCTGCGGAGCTGGGTAAAGCGCTGCTGGAGAAGAACGAGGAGTTGGTGAAACAGCAGGAGAAACTTGTTGAAGAGTATTCGGCGAAGATTGAGGTGAGTTTTTGGAAATTTCATATATCTTATACTAAGTTTAGTTCAGGCTCATATAAATCGGAAACGAAACAAAATAGGCGCAATATTTAGTTTACTTATTAAAACTTTTTAACTAGAATTGAAATCGGATATCTTTCAAGAAATAATTTCTGACAGAAAAAAATTAAATGAACTGTTGATTATGTAAATTTACGTTTTTTTCACTGTTGTATCAGAATTCGAAATTTAAATTACTCGAACACCTACAGGATTTCGAGATATACAGAAATAGTCCTTTGCATGGAGTTGAGATGCCTTCAGTATTATGAACGATAACTCGGAAAGTAAGGGTCTAATTGGAAAAGTTTGAAGTTAAAGGTTGATGGGAAAGATTATGGCATTGGAAAAAGTTAATTACATCTTTTTCAGGAACTGCGCCATATGCCTAAAAACAAACTTCGCTGCAAGTTGCAGACATTCGAACAATTCTGATCCCTGAATCTGATTCAGCGTAGAATAATAAGTAGGGGAGATGTGTGTACCTTGGTCGGCTAATTTTTACACACCAAAAACACTTTTTCCGTCACTTTGTACACACGCATACAGCTTGACGGTCTGAAGTCTACTAATATCAGTCAGCGGTATGAGTGGAAAATTCCATAGAAGAACATTATCGCAACCGACACTTGGACCGAGGTACACTCGGACCAAGGTACACATATCTCCCCTACGTGTATGTATGTATTCTCCTTTAACTCCTAGGAGGAGCATAGGGTCAAAAATAACAAGTACATAAATGTACATATAGTATGTATATAAGTAATTGACTAGACTCATTCCAGTTCATTCCATTTTTTCACTATGAAGTGCCTATCTATCTTTTACTTTTGTAATAATCGAAATATTTTTGAAGTGAATCTTCTTTGGCCGCACAAGATGCTAAATTACAAAGCCGTTAATCATTTTTGCGACCTTTTTCGTTGCATCCTATTATATCCCGCTAACGATAGAAGCTATTCTGATAAAATTTAGTATTAAGGTGGCAAGCTTAAACACTTTACACTAAACCGGTTCGATTTGTATGAAGAAAAAAACTAGTAAGGGTGTTACCTTTTATCTGGCCAAACATTAAATACCCTACACTGCAATATTTTGAAAATGTTGCTTATATAGAAGGTGCCACGCCCTCTTGTCTAAGTTCACCCAATTTTTGCTAAGAGCTCGCATTTATAGTTCTTCGTATCTGTATGCAATTTAGTTGGATTGTCTCAAAAATCGGTTTGAGTATAGCGTTTTGAAACTTTGCTTATATAGGGGTGCCACGTCCTCTTGTCCGAGTTCATCCAGTTTTTCCTCAGAGCTTACGTTTTTAGTTCTTAGTGTCTGAGTGAGCTTTAGTTGGGTTGTCTCAAAGAACTTTTTCAGTGAAGCGTTTTGAACCATTTTTTATATGAGAGCTGCCACGCTTTCTTGTCCGACTTCACCCAGTATTTGCTCAGAAGTTGCATTTATAGTTCTTAGTGTTTGAGTGAAATTTAGTTGGATTATCTCAAAAAATTCTTTCAGTATGGCGTTTTGAAACTTTTGCTTATAGGTGCCAGCCACGCCCTCTTGTCCGAATTCATCTAGTTTTTGCTCAGAGCTGAAGTGAATATACCCTGGGTGTAGGGTACAAAAAGTCATCTCGACACCATCTCAAAAGTTAGAAGGACTCTTAAAAACGATATCTACATATTTTTTTTTTTTCATTCTTTTTATATCCTTGTAAAAAAATTTTGGCGTCAAATGTTTTTAAGTTTTTTTTGCTATATAGATAATATTCGGTTTCAAAAAACGATTTTTTTGCGTTTGCCAATTAGGCGGTCGAGAAAACCATTTTTTACTCAAAAACAAGGCATCTTACGAAAAAAGTGTATAAGGCACAAAATAATACTTAAAATCATTCAAAGAATACACGTATGACTGGAATTTTTGTAACTTTTTTTTTTAAATTTTGAAAATTTTTGAAAAATTTCAATGTCTCAAAAAATTCTGAAAAAATTCACACGTAAGCTATGGATAATTCTAAGCATTTTTTGCCTTATACACTTTTTTCGATTACGGAGTTAGAGGAGTTATAGAGTTAAAACAGATTTTCTGACTTGTTTTGGAAAAAATATTTTCTTGGATCACCCTAGTGTTTTAAAGAAAACTTTTTTATAGCAAGCTTTTAGCTAATTGTATGAGCTTTCTAAGAGTGTATTTGGTTTATAAGGTTTTTACAAAGTTCTGGACCTTTAAAGTTGATATTTAAAATTCTATTTTCGAATTTTTTACTTTGGCGGCTATTTTAGTATGAAAACGGTCATATTAACATACCCTTTTATATTTTTTTTTTGGAATCTTCGTTAAATTTCCTATAATTCGGTAGTCTATTTGTCATACCAAATACTTTTCTATGTAACACACGGGTTACTCGCATGAGTTGCGCTGCATATGATGTGCGCCCTATATGCACTTCCCTTTGTCTATTGGAGCCTTCATACGAATGGTTCTTGAAAATTTTTTTTTTTTTTTCTGACCTCAATCAAAAAAATTGGTATAAGAAATGCGCTACCAGATTAAAGGAAACTTAACGTGGATTTCATAAAAAATTATAAAAAAGTATGTTAATGGGACATTTTTTGTACTGGCCTTCAAAGCCAAAAAAACTAAAATATCAATTTTAAAGTTCCAGAACTTTGCAGAATCCTTTTAAACTTTATAATGCGAATACATTTTAAGAAAGCTCATACAATTAGCTAAAAGCTTCCCACAAAAGAGTTTTTCTCTAAAATGCTAGG
This sequence comes from Calliopum simillimum, assembly GCA_951812925.1. Lineage (NCBI taxonomy): Eukaryota > Metazoa > Arthropoda > Insecta > Diptera > Lauxaniidae > Calliopum > Calliopum simillimum. The sequence continues at coordinate 93,641,740 of OX638371.1, read as the reverse complement.
GTGACCCATGCAATTTTTTTTTCTACAACAACTCAGAAAATCAGTTTTAATTCTGTAAATCCTCTGTGGTACATTTTACACCCCCCACCTGGTACAATTTTTTGTTAGTCTAGACCTCCTCTATGACCCCCCAGA